>SWKJ01000021.1:1200000-1800000 GCA_019425465.1 Colletotrichum falcatum | reverse complement strand
TAATGCCAATGGTATCAAGCACCGTGAAGGAACACACACTGTCAGTCGCTCCCTCGGTATCACGCTCCGAAGTATTAGAAGCCCGTCGGTGTGGCGCGGGGTGATGTTCACCGAGAGAATACCCACTTCGGTATACAGCCAATCAAAGACCCCAAAGAGAATCAGCCCCTGTTGCCCTAGCATGGTCTGTGCACCATCCCCAATTGGTGGCTTGTGGGGTTAGCGAGTCCGCACAAAAAATTGCCCAGGCGTCCTTTCCCTCCCGAATCTCTCGTCCTTCCGAAAAAAGTTCAACCCGACAACCTCGACAATCCAACCACCCAACGCCGGCCAACCACCAGTCGATTGCCCCTGAGCCACCATCAGGTTAGTTGAACGATGATCAGAAGCAGCAGCAGTAGCAGAAGCAGCCGCCGCCGCCGTAGAGATGCGCATTTGATTCGGACGGACTGTCGCGACGGACGATACACCTCGATCTCCCAATCTTTGTTCTCCTGATTCTCTCTGTTAGAGCAAAGAAAGGCATTTCGCGGTATCTCTCTGGCGATGTTCGGAAAGAATAACACTCAACCCTATTTCAAACCCCCTTCTCCCCTACGTCTCTTTTGAGGCCAAGGGGGAACCGCCTTGCAATTTCTATCTTGTCGCACCACAATATCGGACAGAACCTGTGCTAACCCCTCTTCTTCCGAACAGCATAAGCAATCATGGGTATCTCGAGAGATTCCCGCCACAAGCGCTCCGCCTCCGGTGCCAAGCGCGCCTACTACCGTGCGTAATATTCGAAAGCCCGTATGCTCTAACCAAGCATGCGTTCTGACCTTTCTGCTCAACAGGGAAGAAGCGCGCTTTCGAGGCCGGTCGCCAGGGTGCCAACACCCGTATCGGCCCCAAGCGTATCCACACGGTCCGCACTCGCGGCGGCAACCACAAGTACCGCGCCCTCCGCCTCGACAGCGGTAACTTCGCCTGGGCCTCCGAGGGCTGCACCCGCAAGACCCGTGTCATCGGTGTCGCCTACCACCCCTCCAACAACGAGCTCGTCCGCACCAACACCCTGACCAAGTCCGCCGTCGTCCAGATCGACGCCGCTCCTTTCCGTCAGTGGTACGAGGCCCACTACGGCCAGAACCTCGGCCGTCGCCGCCAGCAGAAGCAGCAGGCCGCCGGCACCGTCGCCAAGGAGGAGGAGGTCAAGAAGTCCAAGTCTGTCGAGAAGAAGCAGGCTGAGCGCTTCGCCGCCCAGGGCAAGGTTGAGAACGCCCTCGAGAAGCAGTTCGAGGCCGGTCGCCTGTACGCCGTCGTCTCCTCCCGCCCCGGCCAGTCCGGTCGCTGCGACGGATACATCCTTGAGGGCGAGGAGCTCGCCTTCTACCAGCGCAAGCTTCACAAGTAGACGTCACGCTCTTCGTCTCTTTTCACGATGAGTGTGTCATGGTCTGCTTGCTAACCAGCGTCGCGTTGGGGATAACGACATGATGGGGGAAGACACTAGATAACTGACTCCCACAACGGGTTTTACGTCAATGGGAATGAAAAAAAAACATTTCATCGGGCTCTTAGGTTGTTCTTGGTGTTCAAACAGGGTTTTTGCTTTTCGTCAAGTCTGGCGAGGCCACCGATGGCTCGGGCAAAGCAAACCGGGCCGACGGAACGGATTATGGGTTATTAGGAAGAACTCAAAAAGACTATACCACCAAGTTTTTGCCTGCCTCACAAAACTTACTGGCTCATCCGATCGCGCTGTGACATTTCCCTTCCCCCTTTTTCTCAATTGATTTTGTATTTTGATGGTCTGTGCTCCGTAAATAACGTCGTGGGGGTTTGTGTGTCTAAAGTATGCCAATCGAAGCCGAGACCCGTCACCATTCATGAACCAATTCCCCGTTTGTCTCGTGCCTTGCTTGCCTCGAGTACGAAACCCCTGTCATGATGCCTTTTGGGGCGGCTGGCCGCCCCAACGTCTGGGCCCTGTCTCGACCGACGTATTCCTTCAACTTTCTGTTGCGTAATGCCTCTTGGGATATCAAACATGAACGACCACTTTTTGGGTCCTTTTGGTTCCTTGTTGCCTATAGCCAGCTTGGCGCCCAGATGTGCGTTTGGCCAGCAAAAGCACACACGCAAAACTCCGTACTTAATGGGATGTTGCAATTACTTTCGTACATTAAGGTGTTCAGAGAATTCTGCTTCTGGTCATACCAGGGTTTATTCCGGACACGTCAGTCTACGCGAACTGTCGCTTGAGGTCTGTCCACTTGCGAGTGAGTGTCTCGTGCTGGGAATTTATCTGTCATGAATGTTAGTGGATGAACTGTCAGTGAGCACCGTCGAAGCTTGACTTACCTCGGCATACTGCATCTTCGTCTGCACAAGCTCCTCCTCTAGCTCTGCCAATTCTTTTTCCAACTTCTCGTTCTCCTCGTGGACCTTCAAATTGCGCTTCATGAGGTCGTCACGTTCGGCCTTCCACGCATTCTCAAGCTGTTCGGGCTGTTTCTCAATGACATTTCGCAGCTCACGAACTTGCCCCTTGAGACTCTCGTTCTCATCCTTGAGCTCCTCGTTCTCGACCTTGGTGTGGACCAATTCCGTCGCGAGTGCGGCCTGCTCGCTGTCGTACGCCTCAACACGCTCTTCAAGCTTACGCACCTTGACGGCGAAGTTGATGTTGGCGGTCCGCAACTGCTCGAGCTCCGCCTCGCGTTCCTTTTCTGCCTTTGTCTTCTCCTCCCATTCTAGAGTGTACGCTTTCAGGGTCTCGGGGGTAATTTTGATATCGCAAGCGTCCCTGACAAACTGGTCGGCGCGGTACACTTCCTTATCCATGCTGGAGCTGGAGCTCCCAAAGAAGCCATTCTCCAAGATGCTTCCTGCGCTGGGTGCCGTATCGATATAGACGTCGAACAGCTTGTCCTTGAGGAAAACGGTGAGCTGCTGCATATCCGAGATGGCGAGTAAGTTGGCGACATTTTTCTGCATCAGAACGATGCCAAAGCGCAAAATGGCCGACAGACCCTCGGACAAGATCAGGTCGTAAATGCGAAGTACTAGTTGCAGAGGGAAGCGGTAGGCAAAGAGCGTCAGGAACCACTGGGTCGCGTAGAGATGGGGCGAGATGGTGCGGCGGCGGAGGTGGCAATAGAGAGCCGGCTCGAAGTCCTCAAGCAGGCGATCAAAGAGGTACAAGTTCTTGTGAAGACCAGGCATGTCCTGGATGAAGAGGTCGCGCAGGTGGTAGTGGTTCATCAAGCGAACCAAAAGGCAAAATGCCTCCTCTTCCGTCATGTTGAACAAGAGTGGCATAATGAGGAAGTTCATGCCTTGGGCGTAGCCAACGGCCTCGTCAAACAGTGCATACGCCTTGCACACCCCGAACAGACCTTCTTGGAGCCCAGCAGCGGCAGCGTACTTCGAGAAGCTGGTTCGAGTGCCCATGTCCCGTCGAATGGCCTTCTCGAGCTTCTGCAGCATGGCGTTGTCCTCCTTTTGCTTTTTTTGCCTTGCTGCGGTAGCAGCCTGCTGTGCTTTCAACACGGCCTCGGCGCTCTTTTCGTAAGGCGGCGACGTGCCATTTGCGCCTGAGTGCTCCGAGTGGACCGACGAGGAGGAAGAATTGACAACGTCATTCTGTATGCTAAGGTTTCCGTTGCTGCCCGAGCTGATGGTACTTTGACTGTTCCGCTTGACTTCCTTGTCGGTGCCTCTGGCTACAAGCTCCCTGTACATTATCTCGAGCTCCTCGCTGTTACTCTGGGCCAAAACCTGCCAGATGACCCCGCGGATGGCGTTGGGGATACCACTGGCAATAGCTCTGTTCAATTCCTCGGCGCTGGTCCTTGCAACGACTGCCGGGCCTTCGTATACCACCGATTGCCACAGATCCCAGTCCACCTGAGAATCAGCCATGTCTGACGGACCGGCTGAGACTCCGGATACCGTTCCGGGGGCCAATGACGGGTTCGGAGTGGTGGGTAAGGGGGATTTGGGCGGTTGCTCAGGTACAAGCTCCTTGTCGTTGCCATTCTGAGCGGGAGGAGTGCTCGACCCCAATCCCTTGGGCGGTGGCACAGGCTTGTCGTCATCGGTCAATGTGATGCCTGCCTCCTCCCGTAACCGCACCATCTTGAAGCGGTCCTTCAAGCTGTGGCGGGGCGCTCCATTGACACCATTAGTACCGTCGCCCTCCTCTTCATCCAGCCTGCTAAGCATCATCTCAGGGTTGCTCGTCAGAGTGGCGATGGAGCTAGCAGTATTGCGTCGGGGCGAGGCTTGGGGTGGCGGCGAGGTCTCCTTGTCCTTACTTAGACTGTTGCGAGATAACCAGGAGAAGGGACTTGAGAGCTTCCTTGCCGGTGGCCCTGGAGGTGGCGGCAGGGAAGCAGAAGGAGCTCCTTGCGGCGGGGGAGCGGTTGGAGCTATGGGGGACTTGGCGGGCGATGGCTCGGCTGATGGGGACCACGGCATAGACGGGAGGGCACCGGTAATGCTGCTAATGGACAATTTCTTGGGAGGTGGCTTCTCTTGGACGGGGCTGGGAGCTTTCGTTTCTACTTTTGGAAATTAGCATACTTATACCTGTCAATGAGTTTATCCGGCCAAACAACAAACCTGGTTCCTGTGGGGCATGGTGGTCGTCGTCCAGCTTGACATCGTCTAAATCCGAGGTATTGGAGAGACGGTGCGATACGGGAGACGCCTTCCGCTTGAGCTCGCCATCGTCATTGTCACTCGTGAACCCCTCGTCGACAAAATGATTGTTTTCCTTTGCCGGTGATGGCGGAGCTGCCGCCTCCTCTTTCTTATCGGTCTCCTCCTCCTCCGTGGGTTCGGGTTCAGGGTCAGTTTCTTCGGGGGGCGGCGGTCTCTGGTACGAGGGCGTTCTCTGGGTAAGGGAGCGGACCTCAGCTACCTCAGGAACCTCGGCAACGTCGACGACTGCATCTTCGAAGGCATCCTGCTATTCCCCCCGTTCAGTCAGCGAATTTCCATCACTTTCCGGGTCTTTCCTGGTGCAGCACTTGGTTCATGGCCGGGGTGGGTGGTGCATCAAGGGAGGAAGGGGGGCGTTACATTCTCCTTGTCCGAGTCGGAGTCGATCGAGAGTCTCTTCTCCTTCGTTTCCTTTGTGATCTCGGGGGAAACAGGTGCAACAGACTCGCCTGGCTGGGACATGGCGAGATCAAGGATGGGTGGTCAATTTGCGCTGGCCTATATGCACGTGTGAATGTGACGGTGTGCGTGTATGCGTGTGGTTTGGCGGGATGAGCTCCTTCTCCCAGGTCAAGGTCAGACTTGAAACTACTTTAGTTGGTGGCCATGGAGATGGGGGCGCTCTAGCACTGAGGTAGGCGATTGTACACTGTGTCGTCTGTGCTGCTGAAGAATGCCAGCGATAGGGGGCTGTGGCCTCGGACGAATGTAGGGTTGAGGGGTAGATAGGTTTGCTCGGACGTTGTGGTGATTTTTGTTGGTGAGCTTGCAACGAGGAAGGACGGCCTAGAGTCGAGAGACGAAGGGTCGAAGGTCGAGGGCCGAGGGTTGATGATAATCGATGAGAGGAACGGATGTGGCGTGCGATAAGTTGTGCTTCCCTCCCTTTTTTTTTTCCCTCCCCCCGTCGACAGGTATGGGGATGGATGGGGAATTAATTGAACGAAGCTGAGTCTCGCCGCAGATGGGGGGGAACCCTTTAGATGTATCTTTGCAGTGCCAGATGGTGATACGGTACTTGCCTACCCACCTACCTAACTGGGAGCTGGAAGCAGTCTAGCGAGGAGAAGCGAAGTGGACAAGACGACGAGGTGAGTCCCATATTATTCGCCCAAATCATCGATCCTCAGCCCCCTTGAGATCCACCATGGACCTGCTGCTAAGATACCTAGGTAGGTAGGTAGTCGGTATCTCAATTCAAAGCTGCATTGGGGGCGGCCAGGGGAGGGGAAAGAGAAGGGTAGAGAAGAGCGCGCGCAGCCAACTGATAACTTGGCGCGCCGTTTACGGCATAGGATCGCCCTCTGTTTCGGGACTGTTACTTACCCTACCAGCCTACCTACCTAGGTACCTACCTACCGAAGGTACTCTCCCAGCTAACACTGTGAAAATGCCATCTGTGACAGGGGCGGTGCGGCGCCTTCTGGGTTGACAGTACGGAGTAAACACTACGACTAACTACCTAAACCGTCGACGGAGGGCGAACCAAACGAAATTGGCTGGGATCGACGGGGGTAGGGAAGCTGTGTTTCTTGGTCATTACCCAGCATGTCCGACTCCCACCCCACGCACGCCCTTTTCAGCCTCCCAGAAGCTACCTATTTCGGTTCGTCTCTTCCTTTCGCTAATTGACCTCTTGCCAGGTACGTTGCCAAAAACTAATTACTTCCCAACAACCCTGGATCCGAGCAAAGTGGTCCGATGTAGCGGTCTGGATTCGTCTGGATTCCCCAATAACATCTCTCTATCTTTAATAAGAAACCAATCTCATGAGTACGAGAGCTTGACCTCCTACTTACCCCCCCCCCCCCCCCCCCTCCTTTTGCCGAGTCTTCTCTCATCCGATACAGGTACGGATACTTTGGGTGATCCACATGCATCGCATTGCAACCAACACCGCAAAGCTCTATTCAGCAGCAAGTGCCGCGCCATGTCTTGTTTGTTTGTTGCTGTCTTGGCTACTGGAGTCCTTGGGCATGTGTGTGCATCTCCCGAAACGGGCTTGTCTTCAACCCCTGCAACACAAGTACCTACCTAGGACGAATACTCCGTACCTACCGCACCATGACTGGGCAGTCGAAGCAGAGCATTTGATAGGTACCTAGGTATCGGCCTACGTATGTACGTAGGATACGGATACCTGTCTGGTACACGACGTGTCTCGGTCAGCCACCAGAGCTCCGAGTACACCGTTGGTAGTGCCAGCCTTTCCCTGTCGATGCGATCTACATATCCTCACGCCGTTGCAATCAATGGTACACAGCTCCCGTCCGCCCTCCCCCTTGCATCGCCTCCCCCCTCCCCTCCCCTTTCGCAAACGACCCCAGCCGCTCGCAGGCCCGGTGTTATGCCGTCCTAGACGGGCTTCGGGAAACGACGGGGTGCTTTATGGATGTCCATCGTTCATCAAGACTGATTATCCAATTCTTTTTTGATCCTTTTTTTTTCTTTCG
This sequence comes from Colletotrichum falcatum, assembly GCA_019425465.1. NCBI lineage: Eukaryota > Fungi > Ascomycota > Sordariomycetes > Glomerellales > Glomerellaceae > Colletotrichum > Colletotrichum falcatum. Next base: position 1,792,834 of record SWKJ01000021.1, on the reverse strand, counting down.
CTTCTCAGAAATGCATGTCACGGCACAAATGTTCCGTACTAACAGACCGTTGCCATTGCTACAGCTCTTGGCCGACAGTTCAGATGTAACCTCAATGTTTGCTGACCTTGATTGAGCCCAGGTTTGTGTGCATTGAAGCGCTGGAATGTCACCAAGACCTAGCCACACTCGACGATGATACCTACATAGGTAAATCGGAACATCATTTTAACGAACGTATTACTGTATACCTACGCTTAATGAGGAGGAATCGTCTTGGCCATTTCGTTAGGTAGGTACCGTACTGTTGCTGTGTGGGTACAAAGTAGGCCATGGACAGGAAGCATCCCTCTTTCCCACCACTACCAAAGATGTTAATTGAAGCCTTGTGGTCCAGCATTGTCTTTAGAGGTAGAACGCATAGCCAGCGCATGGTATGCAAAGTGGACTTGTCCAAGGCTGTCTATCTAGGTCACTGGCGGCAATTTCTGTCTGGCCACGACAAATACCTCATCACCACAGGTAACCGCCAACCGCCCAGTGCCCCAACAAAGGATAAGATGCCTCAAAGGCTGCCGTTCTTGACGCTCGAACGCGAGTGTTGACTGTAGCTGTACAACAAGGCCCCATTGGGTGGACTTTGACAACTGTGATATTTTCACCACCAGCGACGTACTTTGGTGGGGATTGCAGCTAAGCCCAAGGTAGTACCTATGGTTAGAGGTCCACTTGTTCGGAATAGGTTTGCTGTCACATACCGTTGTTGAAGAAGGTGTTGTCTAGTAAAGGGGATGACATGAAAACCTCAGTGAATGAGGACGCGGTGTGAGTTGGGGGGTCGCAATACAAGATCAGCGTCATATACTGGTAATTCTCAAGCAAAGTTCCGGACCCAGAGTCAGGACCGGGATCAGGTCGGAACCGCTTTGCGGGCTTTGAACAGCATACATACCTAACAACCTACCTAGGTACATGCGAACAAGAGTGAGTTGGCCATGTACTACCTACCTAAGCATTTACCTACCCATCTGCCCATATGCTTACCCACCTATGCTGTTTGGAGAATTACAGTACACCACTACTATTCAGACGTTGGAGAGGTAACAAAAGACATGCGGCGCGAAAATAATCCGTACAGATCTAGCGACAACAGACACAGTAGTCAGTAGGTTGGTAGTACTACCTACCTAGGTATGTAGGTAGGTAAGCTGCCTTGCGGTACGTACCTATTTTACTAAGACTCTTCCACGTCGAGCCTTCGGCTTCCTGACACTACACGCCACGTCCCGTCCGGCGAGGGCTGAACCGTGCACTCATCTCCCCGCTATCCTTCCTTCCTCCCGTCATACCACCGACACTGTATGCAAGCCTTTATAAGCACAGTGCTATGCGCAATTTCTTGGGCCGTGATATACAGTGTGCAATGTCGACCCACCTGCACACCAACCTACTACTTCCTCCACCTTGACTGACCGCCCGCGAGGCGACAAACTACCCGACGCTGGAAAAAGTGAGGGCACTTTCCTAGGAAGCTACCTTGCTATTACGCAAAGGGCCCACTGTAACCGCACCTACCTTTCCTTACCGATTTGACATCTGCAACTTCTTTTTCACCACTTCCCAACATCATATCCCGCCTCCCACCTTCCACCTCACCCCTCCAATACCCCGACACTCGTTGCGACCGACGGCCTGATATTGCCGCCCGCTGCCCACACTGAAGCCACCAGAGCGACGCGCACCATCTTGACGACGACAACGACAACGACAACGACAACGACAACGACAACGACGACGGCCGAACCCACCCCCGTACCTGTCTGTACTGTAGCCTGCAAGGACGTCCTGCACCCGGCCTTGCACCTCTGTACCTTCCTGAACCAAGCTTTCCCGTCACCACCCGGTTACTCTCTTTTGGCTTCTCACCAACCCAGAACCCTCTGCCTCCACCTATACCTCCACTCCCTCCTACATACACTCCACTGTATAGCATCGGAAATCGAGGACAATACCCTCTACGGCGACGCGTCTGTTCCGTTTGCGCCAACGCCAACAACGTCTCCATCGCGCCATCAAGACCCTCACTTTTCCGACTCGGCTACTTTTCCGACTCGGCTAGCTAGCAAGGCTGCACTTATGAACCAGCGGCCCTGCCGCGCTCGCCCACGATGGGGAAGATAACGAAGCAGATGCAGCCTAAGCATGCTGAGACTCTGGTAAGTTCTTTTTGGGGGGAGTTTTTTTTTTTTTTGTTACCCATATCTTGCATCCTCCGGCGGCAGGCCCGGCTAACCAATCCCCCGCAGTCTCCATGGCTCAAGGACTTCGTCTCGTCGGCCTGTTCGACCCCCTTGCCTCTTCTTCCAGATCACCTCTCCAAGTTTCCGACGAGATGGCCTTTCCCAAGAGGTGACCTGTACCACTGGATTCCTCTCCTCAACCGGTTCGACGACATCTTGGACTCCTTCTCCACCACTTATAACCTCGATCAGGGCCCCCAGAATCGTGACTTTGGCTGCGATCTTCTCCTTAATCGAGGGGCCAATGTTGAATCATACGGCGACCAAACATGGGATGCCGAGAGCTTGTCCAAGCTGGGCTACAAGGAAGATGGCGACAGGCAACTTATCGAGGCTGTCCTGAAATTTACCCGTACCCTCCTGGAGCACTGCGGCAACAGAAGCATTTATTCCAGCAGCATGGTCTTGAACAAGTTGCTCAACACCACGGTTCTGTCGGTCCTCCTTGCCACTTTGCAAGTTAGTGCCGAGCTGGCACAACGGTACCAGGCTTCTGTCAAACGGATTGGCAGCGCTTCTCGAACAGTCAGCACGGCCTTGCTGGGAAATCACTATCAGATTGACCTTGACCGCGTGCAAAACCTCGCCCAACCATTCTCTAAGACTCCCATCATCAGTCTTTCGGACTCGGTGGCTGCTGCCACACCCACTTCTAGCACCAAAGGCAAAGAAAAGGCCCACGCGGCAAGCCAGAAGAATGCCGCGGTTATGATTGCCAACGACTTGGGCGCCGTCCTCACACCAGACAACACCCGTTGGAACGGCTGGGGTGACATCAAAATCACTTACACAGCGCCGTTGACGGCAAAGGATCAGTCTGCCCCTGCAGCTTCAGACCGTGTTGCGTCCAACATGCCCTCTACGCCCACCCCGCTGCGACGTAGCACAACAGCTGGGTCTCAACTCAACTCCCCTCGCTCGGCTCGTCAGGCTGGAGCTGAGGATACCTCGCCTTTAAGCGTTCGGAGTCCGGGTAACTTCAACGATCCACCCAACCCAAGTCAGAGAGTCTTTGAGCTGCCACAATCAACCCTGGCGTCTACCTCCATCTACGAGCTCCTTTCGCGATGCCCGGCAGATATGCCAGCCTCGACCAGATACGAGGTCCTCAACCGACTGAGAGTTGCCAAAGCGCTCCTGGGTGGTCCCGAGTCGCGTCAGCAAGCCCTTGCAGTCCGCTTGCTCGCTATCACAAATCTGGCGTATATCCATCCCGAGTCTACCTTCATCGAAAAGGTCCTGCGGTACGACAATGACGAGACCCGGCGTTACCAGCTGGTTTACCAGCTGGCCGAACTAATCCACCCTCCCGCTGATGGATCTATCCATGTGCCTCTCTGGCTTCAGTCCATTGTCCTCGCTCTTCTTGAGGTCATTTCCAACTACGCAGCTAGGTACCAGGATGTATTGTCCGCTCTCAACGCCAACGTTAATCACGGTATTCTCCTGTATGTCATTCGCAAGGCCGTAGCTGGCATGAAGGCGGATGAAGCCGACCGCCGCATTCATGCCACCGAGGTCGACCAGTGGCGCACCAACCTCTTCTCTTTGACTACTCACCTCGCAATGTCTACGAGAATTGGAGCAGAGATGGTCACAGCTGGACTGATGGATATCCTGGTGGAGATTCTCAAGATCAGGTCCGACGTTGCTCAACGCAACCAATCTATGATCTTGGCCTTCATTGATGGCCTGATCTGGTCTTACCAGAACGCCTTCCAGACATTCTTCAGTGGTTCCGGTCTTGATGCCATTTCGGATCTGCTCGTAACCACTGTTGCTGAGTCAAAGCAGCTGGTCGAGTCTGGCCACGGAAACAAACCAGACCACATGTGCCAGGTTGTGGACTATGAGATTCCTTACAACCAGCAGCAGACGCTGAAGTGGGTTCTCAAATTCGTCCATCACATGATGACAAACTCCTACAGTTACGGCGGCAACACCGATAGACTCCTGCGTAACCTAGTGGACAAATCAGAATTGCTGGGCAGCCTCCGAGATATCATGCAGAACACGAAGCGTTTCGGTTCCGTCTTGTGGACTAACACGGTCACGGTTTTGAGCGACTTTATTAACAACGACCCTACGAGCTTTGCCGCCATCTCCGAGTCTGGTATGATCGTCACCTACCTGGAAGCCATCACCGGACGCCCTGTTGCGTCTCAACCAGCCATTCAGCCCCCTCAAGAATCGGAGGAGCATGCTGCAGACAATGCAGAGGCGCAAACGGCCAACAATGGAGATCACGAGGACAGCCGTGATGACAACGACGATGAGAGCAGCCCCGACGCATCCGATGCCTCTATCCAGATTGAGGCTGACACCCGCCCCCACCCGCCTCCTGAAGATGAGTTAGCTGCGTCTCACGAAACCCGTCCGTTGGCGCAAGGCATTCTGCCAACCTCTGACGCCATCAACGTCGTTCCGCAGGTCCTCAACTCCATCTGCTTGAACAATGCCGGAATGAAAATGGTGGCATCCTCGCGTGCCCTCGAGTCGTTCCTAGAGATCTTTGAAAGCCCAGCTCATGTGAACACCATGGAAACCGACCCCCATCTTGCCAGCAACGTCGGGGCCAGTTTTGATGAGCTTGCTCGGCATCATCCCAATCTGAGACGCCCCATCTCGAATGCTGTAATCGACATGGTTGCTCGGGTGAGGTCTTTGGGTACCTACAAGGCCAAGACTGCTGGTTGGGGTGCAAAACTTCTTTTGAGGGATGGTACACAGAAGCCCGTCGCCGCGGACGAGGCATTGAGAGAGCGCCTTGCTGCCCCCTCCCCCAAGGGCAAAGCGACGGAGAACAGCGGTGATGCAGACATCGAGATGTCGGACGTGGCTGAAACATCAAATCAAAAGACAGCTTCGGTTGGTGGAGAGCCATCATCATCTGCAACGGCCTACGATGACATCACGCCTTACGTCTATGCCTTGTCCAGCTTTCTTTCTGCCTATTTTAACAACAACACTCTGAAGGCATATTTCATTAACCATGGAGGAATCGAGCTGTTATTGGACGTCGCAGAACTACCCAGCCTTCCGCATGACTTTTGCGATTCGCATGCGTCTCGGACATTGCACCTGGTCATTTCCCAGCTTGTCGAGCAGTCGCCAGTTCTCGGTCTGCCTTCACTGCTCAAGCGCGCGCAGGTTGCGGTGGACACCCTCAAGCCCTTGGCCGAGTACAGAAAAGACTCTCCCTACTTCGGCCCGTTTTTGGCCCAGGATGGCAGGTTGAACGTGGACCAAGTCCGGGATCTCGACGCGGATATGCAAGAGCGGATTTACAACGGCACCAAGATGGTCAAGGCTCTGCTCACCGCACAGTCTTTGATTAAGACCCTGTACGAGTGTTTCACGTCCTCGACGCGCTCCAACTCAGTTCAACTCTATCCCATCAATGTTTTTGACTACTATGTAGACTTGGTCAAGTCATTGGGGCCTCTTCTGAAGGCTGTATTGGCGGAGGAAGGCGCCGAGCACAACGTCCTGCCGCAACACTGGTGGGCAAAGAGACCCGCTCCCGGCAGTGACGTTATGGTCTCGTTTGGTGGGCCTGCTGGAAGCCAGGTGGCCGGCGAGCCCGAGGTGGATAGCATTACGGCACCTCCCGAGCCCTCGAGCACTGCTTCTGGTGCTGTTCCGACGCCGGGCTCCGTCATTCAACACAAGGGCCCAAGCAAGCAGGAGCAGGCGACCCCTCGGTATCGAAACTACGAGACGCTTCGTATTCTTCTTCACTCGATGGTGCCATCTACATTCCCCTTCTTCCAACAGCTTGGCAAGGCCCTTTTTCCTAGGCGCGAGCGGGATCCCTATTCCCGTCCTAAGCACATCGACCTTGCCAGGCAGCTGTCCGGTACGATCTTGGGACAACTGGCTCCTTCAGTCGGGCTGGCTGAGCCTACGGCCAAGGAGTACCATTACTGGATTATCATGCTCCACACACTGACGGAGATGTTAATGGACTCCGCACGATCATCCGCCGACCGATCATCGGTCCAGGTCGTTGTGCCTGTACTGGTGGCCTTTTTGGAGCAAGGCGGTTTCTTTGTTCTCACGGCGATGGTACGACGGTTCTCGGCAGAAATATGCAAGGAGACGGGAGATTCCGATGTTGGGACGACTGCCAGTGCCAGGGTTGCGTCGTTCGGCCTCGGAAAGATCTTTGAGTTTTTTGCGGTTCTCGTCAATGGCAAGAACATTTCCGACTCGTCAGCTCAGTTTGGACTGTTGCCCCGCTCAGCCGAGAGACGGCCAGAGGCCCCCATCTCTCACCAAATTGTCGTGGATGTGCGAATGGCTGTTCTCCCGGTCATCCGCGAGACTTGGGAGTCTCCTTTGATTGAGAGGCTACGGCCTGATACGGTGGCCAAGGTCATCGAAATCCTCAAGATCATCTCCGCGGGCGACCACGAACCATCCCCCCGAGACAGGCCCGCCGTTGAGCTTTTCAAGAAATCGCCGGTCCCATTCAACTGGCAGGCCCACCATATCCTGATCGCTCAGCTTGAAGAAGACGGTGCCGACCTGGAGCTAGCCCGTGAAGCTGTCTTCAGAGCCAATGGCAACCAGCCATCTGCGACGGAGTACAGTCGCCTCCACAAGGCTGGCAAGGCTGGCCAACGGAACCCAGTGCCCCCTGAAGATGCATTCACCACCGAGCGTCTTGAGCCGTCTGGCTCTTCAAGCCAGGCCGAAACGTCTGTGCCCGTAGCTCCCGCCGACGCTGATGCGATGGCAGTTGATGCGGTACCAGAGTTCGCCACACCAGAGTTGGACCGTCTCCTTGGAGATGCTGTGCTAGGTGATCTAGGCGACAGGCCGCCTGCTGAGTTGAGTGGCAGCGGCAATGAAAGCCCTGCTGTGGCTGCGGAAGCTCAAGCCCGAGCCAACACCTCTGCTCCAGTGGCCACTACCGAAGACCAGGCCCAGGCTGAGAATCAGCCGACGAGCAAAGAGAATCTGGACAATGAACGGTCGAAGCTGCGAGAGAACCTCATCGATCGATCCCTTGACGTTGTCCGGGCACACCCGCACTCAGCCATTGAGCTTTCTGAGCTCATTAGCGCCACGGTTTTCCGCCAGCAAAATGACGAAGTCAGAGACGAAGTTGGTGCGACACTGGCAAACGCGCTGACATCTCTGTCCTTCGATGACAGTGACTCGAAATCCAACGGCACTAGCATTGCTGCCTACGCCCACCTGCTGGCTCTTCTGATGCAAGACAAGAGTTTCTTCAAGTGCAACATCGATACACTGAGAGAAAAGGTGGACGAGTACATTTCGTTTCTTAGCCTCAAAGTCCTTCCGACATCGACTGAAGAGTTGCCTCCCTGGATTCCTTACATCCTCCTGATTGTCGAACTGCTATTGTCTTATGACGAACAGCCCCTTGAAGCTCAGTGGAAGCCTCCAACCACTGAAAATGAGGCGTTTGTTCCCCCGTGCTTCCTCAGCGCAACCTCATCGTGTCGGACGACCAACGAAACGAGCTCCTCGAAGCCATCCTTCGTTTGCTTCCCGTGCTCGGCAAAGAAGAGACCCTCGCAACCTCGGTTCTTCGAGTCATTCTCATCTTGACGCGGAAGCCGTCCATTGCACAGAAGGTTGGGGAAAAGAAGAACCTTCAACGTCTGTTTGTAATGGCCAAGCAGCTCGCGGGTGCGGGTGCGGCACGCCTGAAAGACAGCAAGACGACGGGAAGCATCATGGCTATCTTGCGACACATCGTCGAGGACGAGGAGACTCTGAAGCAAATCATGCGTGCTGAGATTCGCAATTTGTTTGAGAATCCTCAACGTACCCAGAGGAACCTGGATCTCAGCACGTACTTGCGCAACATGGCCCCTCTTGCTCTGCGTTCCCCGGATCTCTTCGTTGAGGTCACCAACGAAATGACCAAGCTGTCTCGCTGGACTCCTGGTAGCGAGGGCAGCAGCCGTGCCAATCAGCTAGCACTCAAGGTACCCGAGTCTGAAGCCAATGTCAATCCTGTCGACAAGGACGCAAGTGTTGAGCCGGCCGTACAAGCGACAGAGGATCTATCGATTCACGATGTCAAACAGTCAACGGAGACAGACGACAAGGACATGACAGATGCGCCGAAGCCGGTGACTGAATTGAAGCGACCGGTAGTCGAAAACCCCCACGGCATCATCCACTTCCTCCTCTGCGAATTGCTCAACTATCGAGAGGTTGACGACAAGGAGCCATTGCAAACGGCGAAGGAACACAACAACAGCACTGCGTCGCCCGGTGCCACCGCCAGCGAAGCTGGGTCGAAGGACGTGGCAGCAGAGGCCCTGGATGCCGCCGACGGTAAGGACAAGGACAAGAAGTCATCGAAACCGGTGTTCAAGGCCGAGGACCACCCCATCTTCATTTACCGATGCTTCTTGCTCAACTGTCTTGCTGAGCTCCTTCAAAGCTACAACCAGACAAAGGTCGAGTTCATCAACTTTAAGCGCAGTGCACCGATGCAAACGAATACGCCCGTCAAGCCCCGGTCGAACGTTCTGAACTACCTCATCCACGATCTGCTCTGCCAAGGCAATCTCAGCGACAACGGAGACAGCGTTTTGTCGAAGAAGAAAGCTGCAACCTCCGCTCAGGCACAGCAGGTTCTTGGTGCGCTTGTGGCCAAGACTGGAGAAAGGGTCATTGATAAGAACCGAGATCGGTTCGAATACGATGATGAGCCCGATTTGCTTTTTGTTCGCAAATTCGTTTTGGACACCATTCTCAAAGCATACGAGCGCGCGGCCACGCCAGAGGAGCCTGTCGACACCCGCTATCCCAAGATGCAGTGTCTGGCTGAACTGATGAACCACATCATCGGAGAAAAGGACAAGGATTCAACGTCTCAACGCACACTTGACTCTGCGCAAGGCCGGTCGTACGCCCAGCTGCGCAGGATGATGTACGAGAAGGGCTACCTCGACAAGCTGACCTCGTCAATTGCTGAAGTTGACCTGAGCCACCCTGGTGTCAAGCGTGCTATCAAATACGTCCTCAGGGTTCTTCGTGTCTTGACAGACACTGCCAAGGAACTGAGCCGCTCGCAGGTGATCCCCTCGACGTCGCTTCCCGAAAACGCGGAAGACGACATTATTTCAACATCATCCATGTCAGACATGGATGATGACCGAGAAGAGACACCGGATCTCTATCGCAACTCGACTCTCGGAATGCTCGAGCCTCGCGGAAGCGATGACGAGTCTGATGAAGACGATGGTAAGTTCGCAAATGTTCTCTGATGAGATTAAAGTATATCTAACGCGTGTATAGAAGATGACGACGAGGAGATGTACGATGATGAATACGGCGATGAGCTTGACTATGGCGATGAAGACGTGTCCGACGATGGCGAAGGCGGCGTCAGCGACGAAGACGAGGAGCTTGGCGAAATGGGCGAGATCGAGGGTCTTCATGGAGATCCAGGCGTCGTCGAGGTCATCATGGATGAGGACGATGACATGGACGAAGATGACGATGAACTGAGCGAAGACGACGAGATGGATTCCGACGATATGGAGGACATGGACGATCATGTCGATATCGTGGAAGAGATCGTTGACGAAGACGGCAATCCCATTGAGGATGATGGCGCGTCGGACTGGGAGAGTGAGTCGGATGAAGAAGAGGACGAAGATGACGAAGACGTCGATTACGAGGCTGAAGCTCAAGAGCTTGAGGAGGCTCACATGCACGGCATGGAGCCGGGCGATATTATTGACAATCTGGCACGAGCGGTCATGGATCCCGAAGACTACGAAGGTGAAGACATGGACGACCTTGGAGACCACTACATTGACGATGGTCGTGACGAAGACGGTGAGTGAACGAAGACCGCTTTCATCTTTGGGTCGCGCTGACTGTGCTTGCAGACGACGAGGATGATGATGAGGACATGGAGGAAGACGAGCTCATCTACGATGAGGACTATCCTCGTAAGCAAAAATCACCCCGAGTCTCGGCGCGATGGCTAATTCCTCGTCTAGACGACCACCCGCCCCCCAATCTCCCTTCTGCCCTTGGATGGGACACCTTGGTTGTCGAGCCATTCGGCGGCCCGCAACAGGTTCACCGTCACCGCCATGGACACCGCAGCCCCTTCCCTCCAGGATTCATGGTCGGTGGTGGTCGCGATCCCCTAGGCGACTTCCGAAGCTATTTCTCCCCCGACACAGACCCAATGCCGCGCCGAACAACGCCGACGATGGCGTCAACCCTCTCTTGCGCCGGAGTGGCCAGGGTCGCGAGGCGTCTCCTCGACCAGCCCCTGGTTCCGGTATGATTGGCCTGCGACTGCCTCCCGATATTTTCGGCCCTGGCGGTCACCATCTGTCCAATAGCCCCATTGCCATTTTGAATGATTTGGTTGCATCTCTGCCGGTTATGCGCCATGGTCAGTCCGCAGTTCACTTATCCATCACCCAAAATGGACGTGGCGAGGTCAGGGAGTACCACGTCGCACCCCGCGATTCCAGGACGGATAATCGCCGCGAGACCACTTATCACGAGCCTCAACAAGCCGTTGCTTTCAACCCCGAGTCAACGTTCGAACGTTACCAGGAAGAGGCTCGGATGGTATTTGGTGGCGCCCACTTTGTTGAGAAAGCCCAGAAGCTTGTCAACATTATTCTTTCGAAGCTGGTTCCTCCGGCCATGGAATTCGAGAAGAAGCTCAAGGCCGAAGAAGAGGAGCGACGAAAGGTCCGAGAAGAGGAGCGCAAGAAGTTCGAGCAGCAGCAAGAACAGGCGAGACGAGAAAAGGCAGCAAAGGAAGCTGAAGAGAAGGTTCTCCGAGAGAGGCAAGAAGCCGAAGAGCGCGAAGAGCAAGAGCGCGTGGCTGCCGAAGCTGCTACCGCTGCAGGCGAGCGCGATCTGGCGTCTGTTCAAACGAACCGGCCAGAAGCGGCCGCCGCCTCCCAAGCCATGGAGGGCGTCGAAACACAAGAAACTCCTGCGCCCGCCGCAGAGGATACAGCAGATGACAGCAGCCGTGTGCTGACAACGATCCGGGGCGAGGAAGTAGATGTTACCGAACTTGGCATCGACCCTGAGTACCTCGCTGCCCTCCCAGAGGAGTTCAGAGAAGAGGTCATTGCGCAAACCGTCAGCACCAGACGCTCGCAGGCCCGGGACGAATCTGCCACCGGCGAACAAGGCGAGGTTTTCCAAGAGTTCCTAGACGCACTGCCCGAAGATCTGCGACTGGAGATAGTCCAGCAAGAACGCCAAGAAGCGCGTCGGCGGGAACGGGATGAGCAGCGCCGCCAGGTAGCGACCGCAGGCCAGGATCAGATTGCGGTTGATATGGATCCAGCAAGCATTCTGTTGACATTCCCTCCTGAGTTGCGTCAGCAGGTGCTCATGGACCAGGGAGAGGACATAATGGATCACTTGCCTCCCGAAATGGCCGCCCAAGCCCGTCTCCTCGCCCAGCAACACGGCGTTCATCCTGCTGTTACAGGCAGAAGCCCGGCCGTGGCTGTTCGACGCCCCGGTGTGCCGCCGGCTGAGTCTGGAGAGAGCGCCGGCAACAAGGTCCAGCGACGGACTGTGGTTCAGATGCTGGACAAGGCCGGTGTCGCCACTCTTCTGCGTCTCATGTTTATCGCCCAGATCGGCTCCATCCGCAACTACCTTTTCAGCGTCCTCGCCGATGTTTGTGAAAACCGACAAAACCGACTCGAGGTCATCAGCACCATCCTGTTAATTCTCCAAGAGGGAAGCGCAGATATGGACGCCGTTGAGCGCAGTTTCAGCCAGCTGTCTCTCAAAGCCAAGAAACCAAAGGACAAGGATGCTGACCCGAAGACCCCTCAGAATCTTAAGCGAACTCTGACATCGCTGAGCACCGCTGGACAACAACAATCCAACTCGGAAATATCGCCACTGATGGTGGTCCACCAGTGCCTGGATCTGTTGCAGGACCTGTCTACGAAAAACCCCCACATCCCAATGCTTTTCCTAACAGAACATGAGGCGGTAGGGTCTTCTCTCAAGCGCACGCTTAGCCGGAAGGGCAAGGCCAAGGACTCCAAGGCTCACAAGTACGCAATCAACTCTCTGCTGACTCTGCTCGACCGAGACTTGGTCATGGAGAGCTCAGTCGTCATGGCGTACCTGGCCGACCTGCTTAACAAGATTACTGTACCGCTGGCAACCATGGAACGACGTCGCCGCGAGGCTTTGGAGAAGGCCGCTCGGGAAGCAAAAAAGAAGGCTGCAGAAAAGGCTGCGGAGGCTGGCGAAGCTTCGACTGAAGCTGGACAGCCGCCAAACCATGAGCTTTCCGAGACTACGACTGCTGATACTGGTGCTAATCCTGAGAATGAGGATTCCAAGCCGCCCGGAGCTGAACCAGGCACCCAATCAGAGAACGACAAAAACGCCGACAAGCCAGATGCGAGCCAGAAAGCACCGCGCCAAATGCAGGTTCCCGTCATCCCGCCGCACAACCTCACGCTTGTTATCAAGATATTCGTTGCACGCGAGTGCAGCTCCAAGACCTTCCAAAACACCATCTCGGCCATCAAGAATCTGTCCGCCATTCCCGGTGCCAAGGCCACGTTCGGGCAGGAGCTTGTTCGACAAGCCCGTGTGCTGAGCGAGAACATTGTGGCAGACCTTGACGAGCTTCTTCCTCACATTGAGAAGGCTACTTCCGGGACCGAAATTCAAGGCGTTGCGCTTGCGAAGTTCTCGCCAGGTGCTTCCGAGCAGAACAAGCTGCTTCGCGTCCTGACCGCGCTGGACCACTTGTTCGACAACAAGAAGAAAAACGATAAGGCGGATGAAGAGGCGGAGACGAACGTCAACGAGAAGCAGGATCTCGTCACGTCCCTCTACCACAATTCAACCTTTTCTACGATGTGGGAAAAGCTGAGCGGCTGTCTCAGTGCAATCCGCGAGAGAGAGAGCATGGTCAATGTGGCTACGATTTTGTTGCCTCTGATCGAGTCCCTGATGGTTGTCTGCAAGAATACCGCCATGAACGATGATCCACAAGCAGTCCATCAAACAAGCAAAGAGATGCTACTGTCAAGCCCACCGCCAGAGAACCGCATGGCAGGCCTCTTTTTCACCTTCACCGAGGAACATCGGCGAATCCTGAATGAACTGGTTCGCAACAGCCCCAAGCTCATGTCCGGAACCTTTGCGCTTCTCGTCAAGAACCCCAAGGTGCTCGAGTTCGATAACAAGCGGAACTACTTCAACCGCAGCGTGCACAGCCGTTCCAGCAACAACCAACGGCCGTCATTTCCGGCTTTACAGCTCGCAGTTCGTCGCGAGCATGTCTTCCACGACTCTTTCAAGCACCTTTACTACAAGACTGGCGATGAGATGAAGTACGGCAAGCTAAATATTCGCTTCCACAATGAGGAGGGCGTGGACGCTGGAGGCGTGACGCGCGAGTGGTTCCAGGTTCTATCAAGGCAAATGTTCGATGCCAACTACGCCCTATTTATCCCGGTCTCCTCTGACCGTACGACTTTCCACCCCAATAAGTTGAGTGGCATCAACGACGAGCATCTCATGTTCTTCAAGTTCATTGGACGCATCATCGGCAAAGCTCTGTACGAGGGCCGTGTGCTTGACTGCTACTTCAGCCGTGCCGTCTACAAGCGCATCCTCGGCAAGTCCGTGTCCGTCAAGGACATGGAATCCTTCGACCCGGACTACTACAAGTCTCTCGTCTGGATGCTCGACAACGACATCACCGACATCATCACCGAAACCTTTTCAGTTGAAGACGACGAGTTCGGCGTCACCCGGACTGTCGACCTGTGTCCCAACGGACGCGACATTGCTGTCACTGAAGAGAATAAGCACGACTACGTCCGCTTGGTTGTGGAACACAAGCTCTTGTCGTCTGTTAAGGAGCAAATGGAACACTTCTTGAAAGGTAAATCTAAATGCTCACGACGGGAACTGGCCTGTTTCGCTAACTTATGCTACCAGGATTCCATGATATCATCCCTGCGGACCTCATCTCCATCTTCAACGAGCAGGAGCTTGAGCTTCTGATCTCAGGCTTGCCCGACATCGATGTTGACGACTGGAAGAGCAACACGGAATACCACAACTACACTCCGTCGTCGCCACAGATCCAGTGGTTCTGGCGAGCGGTCCGCTCATTTGACAAGGAAGAGCGAGCTAAGCTATTACAGTTCGTCACGGGAACCAGCAAGGTGCCGCTGAACGGATTCAAAGAGCTCGAGGGTATGAACGGCGTCAACCGCTTCAACATTCATCGAGATTATGGCAACAAGGAGCGCCTCCCCAGTTCACACACATGCTTCAACCGTAAGTTGTCCTCTTGGACATTCCTTAGCGCTAGAGCTAACCCATCGATGCAGAACTTGACCTCCCTGAGTACGAGAGTTATGAGATGCTTCGGCAGCAGCTCATGAAGGCCATCACAGCGGGAAGCGACTACTTCGGCTTTGCATAAGATGGGAGCGCGCACACATAGACAAAACGGCTTTGCAGCTTGTCAGCATTTGCATTACGGAGGGCGAGTGAGGCGGAACACGGCAATTGGGTGGATGGATGACTTGTGATGTGCGAGTGGAAGTGCATCTTTCCCAGATGCCGGACCGTGTGTACATATGGCAGTCTTGATGGCTGCGGCTCAGACCGGTGAGGCCTAGGTCTGAATTCGTTTGTCACTTCCTTTTCATCTTTTCCCCCTTCTTTTTCTTTGGTATTTGGGCAGTTCAACACGAGATGACACTGGCTCAGTTCTCAGCGGAGTGCAGGCCGCTTAGAGCAATAGCCTGTTGTTTATCCTACATGTAGCCCAGTATGTAGAGTACCTAACAAGAAGTCTATTAAATGACATGCCAATATCGGCGGATCGGTGATAAAGATAAACATCTTTTGAAAGGGAACGAAAGAGATAGTAAGGTAGTTCACGTCGTCTCACCCACAGGCTATGGTTATTGAACGAACGGCCTAAGATCGCTCACTCCCTAGCAATAAACCACCGATCGATTCCGAGGAGTCGATTCCATATTAGATCAAGTAATGATTGCTGCAGATCTAGCTGGTCTGGGGTGTCCGATTTTCATTATTGTACACTAAGCATTGCCTGGGGATTTTGACGTGTTTGGTTCGTGTCGTAAACATGTCTGTCGGCGAAGTATTGCTGGTGGCTAGGCCCACCAAACAACTAGGGCTAAGGCCAAAGACTGCTACACGTTCGTTATTGTGGTTAGAGGCAGCATGAGAAACGCCTGGAGGCTGGTCGATTCGGCAAGAGTGCTGGTTTTGGAAGCATCTCTACGGCGCGTAGTGATCCGCAGGCTAGGGGAAGCCACACAGATTCCAGACTTGATATAGCTCTTGAAGTCATCATGGTTTGAAAATGGGATTAGCTTGTGTATGTGTGTGTGTGATGGTGATTATGGAAGACAGAAAGGGACGACCAGGCGGGTATGACGGTGTAGGGGTGGACGAGAAGACGACATTAAGCCTAAGTAGATGGGTAGAAACAGTGAAACTGTTAAATCCACCATCAGGGTCGTGATAGCTTCACGACAGTACTTCACCAAATGAGTGTTCCTTGTTCAGAACAGACTCACTACAGCACACGGAGTAATGACCATAGTGCCGCAAGTGCTCAACATATCCATCTAGGATGGGCGCTGGTTGAGCTTATAGCCTCATAACTCTTACTGAGACGGTCGAGCATAGGCATCCATATTGTCATCTGGAATTCCATCCAGATTCCGTCTAGGTCTTCATCTAGACCTTCATCTAGACATTTACATAGACCTTTACCTTACCTGTATTCATATCAGCGGCTCCTTTGATCTAACCAAGCTCGAGTAAGGCGTATCACTGATATAGAAAGAGAAAAGCTCACATAAGCTAGTGTTCCCTGACTTAGCGTCAAGCGTTACAAGATGGAGTATGCCGTTAGTACAGTCTGTTGCAATGGCGGTGTGAAAAAAAATAAAACGTCTACCTACACACGCAATATACTTTCTAGTACCTTCTTAAGATAAAAAATTCCTAAGCTTCTAACCAGCTAGTCACTGCTAACGCAACGACACTACTAACATACAAAAAGTATTTTAATAGGACTTCTACTTATATCTTAATAAATAAAACTTAAGAATCTAAAATAAATAAAATAGTATATAGACGTTTTTATTTTTCGACACCGCCATTGCAACAGACTGCAACATGTATTTATGGAATCGCAGCAGAAGAAGCATGATAGGTGTGTATATAACGCAGGGAAAGGAAAGCAAAGACAAAAGGAGAGGTCCAGTGCCTACGATTAGCAATACGCATCATAATCGTCAACTGTGGTCGACAGGGAGCTGTATGTGTTTGTGTGACAAGGAACTCCATGAGTCGTTCCTAGACTTGCTCGTGGGGGAAGCTGCTTGATAACTTACCCAAGCAGTCCGGGGTGGCGGGCGATTTGTACTCTCGTCCATCGGTCGCGGAGTGCCTTGTTTGATTCCACATCACTGACGAGGATTGTGTGTTGCTTGCCCAGTTGGTGTAAGCCTTCCTACAGGAGTTTTACAGGGTCCAGTCGGGTCTAGACTGACGGCAGTGTCTCCGCCAGAGTCGGAAGCAGAACCCGGACCCACTCGGCCCCAGGCGAAATGGCGAGGCGAGCAAGCCGAGAGCGTCGTCTCGGTACCTAATTACGTCTTTGGGTGGAAATATGTCTGTGACAGCAATAGTGGTAGCAAATGTGGGCTGCATCACAGGAGGGCAACATGCATGTCGGTTCAAAGACTTTTGTGAAACAATCAAGAGGAGAAAAGGTCATCATAAACAAATTGCTGGTGGTATTCGCGCGTCAAGGATGCATTTCCATTTTGAATGCCCTATTACATTCATGATGACTGAAGACTGGTGAGCTTTTGACCCAGTTCCACCCTTGTAATCCCGTCCACGCCTCATAATGCAAGAAAACCAGAAGACCCGGAGTAATCTTTCACTTTTTTCATTTTCCACCCCAACAGACGCCAGCGAGCTAAAACGCTTACTTGCGCATGGAAGAGGCACGGCGCTTGCGGAGCTCGGCCTTCTCGCTCTTGCGCTCGGCGACGCGCTTGGCAAGGATCTGGGCGTATTCGTTCTGATACAACGAGTTAGCATCGAGGGACACGAGCGTTCAGTTGGTAGGTATGGGAGGGAACGTACGGCCTCGTCCTTGACCTTCTCAGACTGGCGGCGCTTGAGGGCAAGGCGGTGACGCTTGTGCTGGAGACGCTGGGGGGTGACGAGTCTCTGGATCTTGGGAGCCTTGGTGTAAGGCTTCTTGCCTTCGCCCTTGGGCTGGACCTCGCGGCGAATGACGTACTTGCGGACCTATTCAATGTAGCAAGATTGCCGTATTAGCCACTGTGGTCGCCTCATATTTTGGTTCTTCACATAGCCTGACACGCATCTCCCCTCCCTTTCCTTGTTATGTCTCATCTGGCGCACTTGAATCAAGGCTTCAACAGACGAGTCTGACGAAGAAGGGCAAAGAGGGGAAACACGGTCCCTTCTCTCACACTCTACCTGATCTGCTCGGTGTTCCTCCGCCGCAGCACCAGGTAGGCGATGACGAAGTGGCTGTCGGGGTGCATCGCAACAGGGAGCACACATACATCGTCATCCTTGGTGAGGCCGAAGAACTTGCGGATCTTGGTGGCGCGCTTGGGGCCGAGGCGCTTGGGGTGGACGACGTCGGTGAGGCCGGGGATGTCGTTGTCGCCCTGCTTGACGATGGAGAGGGCAAGGACAGAGAGGTCCATGCCGACGATGCAACCACGGACGGACTTGCGCTTGCGCTCACCAGTGCGGCGGGGGCGGTAGCAGGAGTGGCCCTCAGAGAGGAGGAGGCGGACACGGGTAGGGTGCATGACACCCTGCTTCATCGGGAAACCCTGCTTGTCGTTACCGCCGGTGATGCGGAAGATGTAGCCCTTGAACTCGTCGCCGACAGAGTCGCCAGGGACCTCAGCACCCATCTGATCCAAGTTGTCAGCATATTCTTGGTCTTCTCTTCAACATCGAACAAGAAGAAAAAGGCAATTCGCCATCGGTTCGAGGATCTTGTTGTTCGTGCATCTCTCGTCTCCGGTGACCGGGGGTATGGTGAACGTACGCGCTTCTCCATGAAGACACGGAGCTTGCGCTCATCCTCAATGTCGATGAGCTTCTGGCTGCCATTGGCAGGGTAGGAGATGTTCAACTGTGAAAATTGTCAGCCTCAAAATCTCCCCGCCGAAATTTTACAACCGAGTGGCAGCATTCGAAGAATCATGTTGACGTGAAGCCGTTCAAAATCCATCTCTGCGCTCATGGTTGGGGACAATGTCGTACCTTCATCTTGCCGGCGTTGGGTGGTGCAAGAGTTTGTCGACTGCGGCTGGGCGTTGGGCGTGGGAATGTTCAGTGGGAGGGAAGGAAGGAATCGCCAAACAATTTCGAGGATACGGATTTGTGTGCCTAGGGTTGCTTGGGAGGCGTGCAAAAAAAAAGAAAAGAAAAAAACCCCGGTCTGGCCAATCAGAGCGCGTTGATCCAATAAAGATGTCGGCCAAATGTACCACCGACTGGCTCGTTTTGTTCGCTGCTTTTCGTTACTGGGGCCCGAAGCCCATCAGCTCACGTGCCTTGCTGTTCCCCTTCAGGAACGCCAACGGCCCAGGGTACGTATCTTTGCTCCAGTCCTTCTGGGTTCCACCTTTCGTGGTTCGTCTCACCGGCGGTTATCTACTATCCGTACTTCGTACCCTCCAACGCTTCAAGGCTGCTTTTCCACCTCCCCCGCCCCCCATTACGGATCCAGCTTCAGTCAAGCATTATGGCATCTGTCAATATTTACCCCCCCAAGAAAGCGCACCCGGCCTCAGACAGCCCACTGCCCCCCCTCATCAAGACACCCTCCGGACTCGCTCTGCTTGAGATGCAGGGAACTATCAACCTGCCACAGTTCACTCCCAATGAAGACAACAGCCAATCTGAGCCCGAAGTTCCCATTGGGAAAGTTGTCTTCCCCGAATATCACCCAGACACCCAAGAGGAAGGCAGCACGGCATGGATGAAGCGTGTCTTCCTTTACGTTGGCCTGCATCAGAGGCTTCACGGCGAAGTCAAGAAGCTTCCCAAGGCCATGGCTATCATTCGGCGCAGAGGAGAGCCGATTACCGGCAAGGATGGTGAGACGGGGGAGGAGCTCGAAATCGCCGAGATCATCAAGTACAAAATCATGTTCGGAAACCGACCTGAGCCTGTTGCCACAGAGGCCCCGTAGGAGAGCGTGCCATCCACTCTGGCTCGGCTGCGCCAAAGTCTTCACCGATCAACCGCCAAAGTCAAGAGGCACTCGTTCTCTCAATCGGCGCAAGGGTACACGGATCTGGGGGCGTCTACATTCCATGATACCGAACCCACGTCACTGCAGTACGAGGCATTGCGACTATCCATTACAGGATCATTACCAGCACCCGTTTATCAGTCCTTGGGGCTACGGACCTCGACCCGTGCAGCACCAGCATAAACCGACTGACCACTAGGTTAAACACTCGGCCACTACATACTTATCTCGTCTTTTGAGAATTTCCTCGCCAGCAAAGTATACATTACAGCGAAACAAACCCCGAAGGCGGTGTCTAACAGCCTTTTCCATCCTCAACACAACCCAGACCTTTCAGACAACCAACCTGGACCATTGCACTTTGGGGACTTCGACAGGAAATGTTGGCAAAGCCCCGATACCGTACCTACGCAGCACTCAAAGGCCCTGGTTGGAAAGGTGCCTAGCGAGATTCGACCCAGAAGGATATCGGCTTTCCCTCACCAGTAAAGGGGTATACTCTTTTCATTTTCCATCAGACACCTGAAGCATACTACACACTTCGTGCCGGGACTTCAAGTCTGCGGAGCAGCCTAGACTTAGACCGCATTAACGGGCCACGTATCTGGACCTCTTATGCCTCGCTCCGTCGGGGAATATACTTTTACTAAGAGGGGGCTGAGATCCTGGCATGTCTCGTATGCCGAGGTTCTACAATACAGGCACCGAAACATTCTCATTCCAGAGTTTTGCTTTCTACTGAAAAAAAGGGTGGCGGCCTTGGCGAGTCGGAACAACAGAGAGTCATCATGAGGTTGTCCACTCGAATCAAAAAGCCGTGTTGTGATGGTCAGGGATTCTCCACATCTCCGCACTAAGTCTTGAGGGGGGCTTTTGGAGAGCCGAAGAGGCTATTAGGTTAAAGTGCCCCCGACTACAAGCTTACTTTAACCGCCGAAAACCTGATTGAACAGTTCCCCTTCCGCCCCAGCAGAAGATGGAGAAGCACCATGCCGGGGGAACCCCCTACAAGCCGCTAGGTAGCCGTTGCAGCGCTATTGGCTCTTATTCGACCGCCAGCAGGAAACCGGCCGCTGGTGCCTCTTCGGACGAACAGCCCACATCACGGGGGTTTGTCCCGGGTGTTCGAACGCCTTCTTTTTCTTCTCTGTCCAGCTCCCACTACCCCAGCCTCCCCCTTCGTCCTATTCATCCGGCCAACATAATGCTACCTGGCCTTGCAGGCCTTGGTCCCAAGACTCTGGGCTGTGCTTGTGCCTCCAGGATCTCCTCACTTCGAGGACGTCACCCGGGGTAGTACCTCTCTTAACTCAGTTCATTTCGTTGGGGCATCTGGTGATGGGCCCATGTCCCGTCGGCTGAGAATTCGAACTTAGCAATGGCGGAGTGTATCGTGGCCGGGACCTTGCATATATGAACTGAGTTGCCCTCCTGACAGACTGCTCTGTTGTTACCTTCCGATCTCGGTCACAAATAGGTCCTCTCAATTGTCTCCAAGAACCTGTTGGTAATCGGTCACGATGCACATCCAATCCCTCACCGTGCCTCTGCTGGCGGCGTCCCTGCCCCTCGCCTCTGCCCAGCTCGACTATTACGCGAAGAAGGCTGGTCTGCTGTATTTCGGTGCTGCAACTGACACTCCCGGCGAGCGTGAGCGTGCCGGCCTAGAGGCCTCCTACGAGCAATAGTGCGTGGCCCCCTGGATTAGCATATTAGTGATTCATTATTGATCATAATAAATATCTACAGCGATGCCATTCTCGACGACACCAACGAGTTCGGCCAGACGACTCCGACCAATGGCCAGAAGGTGAGCCTTCAACGGCACTAGCTACTTTGTTACTTGGCTCCGAAGCTGATCTCATCCCCAGTGGCTCTTCACCGAACCTGAACCGGGTGTCTTCAACTTCACCGAGGGCGACATCGTCACTTCCATCGCCGAGGAGAACGGGCAACTCCTTCGCTGTCACGCCCTTGTCTGGTACAGCCAGCTCGCACCCTGGGTCGAGACGACGGAATGGACACCCGAGACGCTTACCAATGCAATCGTCCGCCACATCCACGAGGTGGCCGGCCATTACAAGGGCAAGTGCTATGCCTGGGATGTCGTCAACGAGGCCCTCAACGAGGACGGTACCTACCGCGAGTCCGTCTTCTACAACGTTCTCGGCGAGGAGTACCTCAAGCTGGCCTTCCGCACCGCGGCCGAGGTCGACCCGACGGCGAAGCTGTACTACAACGACTACAACATCGAGTCCGTCGGCCCCAAGAGCGAGGGCGCCAGGCGCATCGTCAAGCTGATCCAGGATGACGGTCTCCGGATCGACGGCGTCGGCATGCAGGCTCACCTGGTCGCCCACCGCGCGCCGAGTCTGGACCAGCAGATTGCCGTCATTCGCTCGTACGCCGAGCTCGGCGTCGAGGTTGCCCTGACGGAGCTTGATGTCCGCATCGAGCTCCCCATCAACGAGACAAACCTCGAATGGCAGAAGGAAGCTTACAAGAATGTAAGTGACTCGAGGCACCTTCCTCCTCGATTTCCTTACGAAGGTGCTAACCGTCACACGTCCTAGGCTGTCGGTGCCTGTGTTCAGGTCTCTGCCTGCATCGGTGTTACTATCTGGGACTTCTACGACGCCTTCAGCTGGGTTCCTTACGTCTTCGAGGGCGAGGGCGCCGCACTTCTCTGGTTTGATGACTTCAGCAAGCATCCTGCCTACTATGGTGTCCTTGAGGCGTTGAAGAACAAAACCGCTGCGCCGTGCAGGAGGAGACGGACGCTTGACTCTGGCAAGAGCAAGAAGCTCTTCTAGGTTTTAGGCCCTTTGTGCCCTGCGGGGGAAGGCCCCGTAACCGGTGGTGGCCGGCCAGTATGTCAGTCGCCGATAAGATGACTTCAACCTTGATGAGGGACCTAGTCCAATTTGGCGCCTGGCTACATGCACAGCATCGTAATCAAATACTGCAATACGCAAAGTAGCTTCTCTGGGACACGGAACCCGCCGTAATAGTGCCGATATGTTGAATTAGGATTCTTTGTTTCCTCCCAAATGCGACTTGCAGACTGGAATGAGCTTCTCGCTGTTCGTCTCACGCAAACTCTGGGCTTCGCTTTCCCACAGCAGTGACAGTGCATTCTGGGCTCGTTGGAGGGGCGTGAATAACGCGCGAGGGCAGTGACTGAGGTGACATAAGATGAAGGCTCGGTTCGCGCTGCCCAAACCACAGATTAGCCCCGTACTCCATGGCCCAAAAAAAGAAAAAGAAGAGAGGGGAAAAAACCAATCTTCCTAACGCGCCCTTCACTCACAGTAAACGAAGGAGTCGGCGCATGAGTCAGGACCTCCGGGCGAAGGTATATATTGCCACTACGGCTCCTCATGAACAGCAGCGTAATGATGGGACCGCCCGACCAATGGCCAAACCACGTCTCGTAGTACTTTTTCTCATCCTCGAGAGAAAAATGCAGTACTCTCGTATCTTCTGGAATAGGATATACCGGCACTGTCCCCGGACGTTGTCGACCGTTGTCATCCAGAGCCAGACCGTGCTCGACCTCGATGATCAGTCGTGCCAAGGCGTACATCCCTTCCCTCCCCCAGATGCTCTCCTGAGGCGCCGTAATAGTCTTCATCAGCCTCAGGGCCTTCAGCCTCAGATCCAGTACTCTGCACCGATGCGCACAGAAGAATAGGGGTGGTATAAAGCCCATCTCGAACGAGGGTCTCGGTTTGACGCTCACTTTCTTCTCAAAGGCTGTCGCCTCTACTATTTCGTCTATCATACTGCGGAACTCGTCATCGTAGTCGTCGTAGCCAATATCGGTGCGGGAGAAAGCTTCGGCGCCCCAGACTAGGGCGACGCGGTACTTGGCCAACATGAGCGCCCTCGCCAAGCTGGTTTCCCGCACCTTGGACCTGGATTCAAGGGCCCTAAACATAGCGTACCACTGTCTCGCTAGGCATAGAATTCTATGCTGCTCCTCCAACAGACAGAGAGGTATCGGCTCGTAAGGGCTGGGGCCTACGCGGAATGAGAAGCCTTGCCGAGCGAGTCGCATCGCTTGGTTTAGAACGTCGTCCACCATAACCCCTGCTTCAGACTGATTCGAGAAGGACAAACTCGGCAACCAGTATCGTGGTATGGCCAGGTCGAGTTCATTCGCCTCTTTGGGCCTGAGAAAGAATGGCAGTGTGGTTAAGCGGCGGAACAGCGGCACTAGGTACTCTCTCACCCAAGTTAGTGACGCAGACTCGGAGCCGGCGAGAATGGCAATGCCGTGAGTGCAGTGTCGCACGGCGGCATCCCGGTTGCCCTGCAAAACTTCCAAGCAGATGAAGAGAATGCAGACCAGCAGCACCAGCCCCGGGCTCTGGATTTCCTTGAGCTCTTTGATCGCGGCGTTGTAGTGCCGCAGGGTGATGATGTTGTTGTGGCTCTGATGGGACAGCACCCCGGAAGGGTTGTCCTCCCCTCGGACGATGTCTTCGTAGAGGGAGCTGATGGCAATGATGGAGTGCCGGGCCGCGGGCTCGTACCGGCTAAACTGCACGACAAGATGCGTCCAGAAGTAAGGGTCGGTGGTGCCGGGCAGGTTTGGGCTAACCATTTCGCAAAAGTACTGCAGCGCCCTGCTCTCCTGCATTCCGATATCCGGGAACAGACTCTGCGGCCTCATGAGCCGGAGCTGATCAGACCTCCGCCTGGCCGGGTCTGGATAGCCGTCGCAAACGCGGCCGCTGCGCGAACATCGGAGGCAATTTGGTTTAGCCTCATCGCACTTGACCCTACGGATTCTATCGATTTTGCCAGAGTCAGGGAAAGGGGGGGTTGACAAATGAGCCGTGGCATTACTGCGTGGACTTACTTGCAAGTAAAACACCCCGTTCTTACCTTGCGTTTGCCTTTTCGGGCCATCTTTCGTCGGCATTTCAGGGCAAGGAATGCTTGACAAAGTCCAACGGCGACGGCGACTCTTTTTTGTATAATCTTGTTATCGGGGCATAACATAGTATTTATTACATTTTGGTGCCGAGGTACGAAGGGTGGGCCCAAGAGGGACATTGCAGACTCACCCTTGATTGTGGTTTGTTGCCAACTTGAGCTTCAGCGGATGGGCCTATAAGAGCCTGAGCTTTCAAGTATGCCCAGCCTTGGCATTTCAGCCATAGTACTACCTAGGTAGTCCAGATGACACCCAAGAGCCTCGACGGCTCTTTTGAGTTGGCGGCCACGACGTTGTGCATCGGAGGAACGGCCGATGGGCCGATTGCCCCAGCTGGCTGTCAACCTTGCTGGTTGAAGTCAGCCCTACCGTCTACGTACGATCTTTTCCCATGTAGGTGACATATACTCGAATCCAACGTAAGCATCCCGCCCTATGTATGATTGGCCTGTCATACGCGCATCTTCGGCCAACTATTTGTCAGATGTATGCTTATAGCAACGACGAAAAGGAAAGCAGGACAGCTCCCGATATCCTGTCCAAGGTACGCAAGCGGCGACAAGTGTTGAGAAAATACACGCACAGCCGCGCGCCAAAATGATCAAAGTAAACACTCCCTGTAGCCACTGCTAACCAAGAGAATGTCACTGGTGGAACAGCGTCTTCACGTCCACGTAAGCCTGCCGCCCGCCTCACGAATCCGCTATCCCGGATGGTCCGGAAGCCTCCAAGAGACGCAAGCCTTGGCATGCCTCCAAACATCCTACGGAAAACTCATATAGTGTGACAGGCACCTCGATATGTGTTACGCCTGCAGCGCTCCGGCTGATCCGCGCGAAGGAGGGGGGGGGGCTGCTCGTCGCCGTAAAAGGCTTGGCCATCCCGTAGGGCTGGGTGGACGATGTGTCGCCCAAGCTTGACTGCATATCGGGCTCTGTCTGCTTTCAGCTGTTCGTGCTGAGCCCTTGAGCCGAGGGGTTCGCGAGCTATAGGCGCGTCAAGATAAGACAGCGGTGGGGAGGCCCGGCGAGCATGATGTCGTAATCTTACGGATAACCTCGAGATGTTGCCGAGCCGAGGAACCCACGGACTCAACAAGCTCTCACTGCGGGACATGTGTGTGTGCATTCGACGACTGTTGCACTCGTTCGAGTATGGTATCATTCCGTGCGCCCATGCATCTTCGTAAATTCTTGATCACCAGTGGATCCTTTAAAACGCAGTGCTCATGCATTAGCCTCCAGCTGAGCGGGCTTCGTCCGCCCCAGACCATCCTTTCCGTAGTAGTCCATAGGATACACCCCCTTGCCCCAGTCATCTCTGACCTCGAGCGCGACAAGCGCTTCGTATGGCGTCAGCAACGGCCGCGGGAACGCGTACCCCCAATCAATGCTCAGCCGCGGGCAGGCAACCTGCACCCAGCACTCCACATCGCCCATCATGGCCAGCTTCCCCGGAAAAATCTCGCTCAGCAAAAGGTTCACCCAGGGGATCCCGCGCTCCTTGAGACGCTTCTCGATGAGCCCCATCGTGTGCGGGTTCCCCTGGCGGCCCAGCGAGCCGAGGATGAGACCCCATTTCCGCGCTGTTTTAGCCGTCCGGATCGCTGTCCGCCGCAGGTCCTGCATCTCGTCGTGGCCATAAGTCTCGCGCGTCAGCTTGCGCGAGTACGGATCGTAGCGGTAGGCAGGTATGCTTGGGTTGTGGATCATGATGCTCTCGAGGTGGAAGCGGCCGTCGCCGAGATACAGTATCATGTCGACCTTGTCGTCGTCCTTGAGCCGCGGGCTCGTGCAGCCCAGGATCTCGCCCTTGCTCAGAGGCGCGATTTGCGGCACGAGGACCTTGAAACCCGCCTTCTCGAGGGTGCCGCGGACGCCGTGGATCGTGGCGTTGAACTGGATGGTGCCGACGATGGCGATGGTCTTACCCGAGGCGAAGTTGCGCTCGAGCGATGCGAGGAGGTGCGAGGTGTCGATGCTGATGTCGACAAACACGTAGAGCGTCTTGATCTTGGTGACGTCGACGGGGATGAGGCAGCTGTGGGCGTAGTGCACCAAAAGGTCGCAGCCCATGGCGCGTGCGGTGTAGTCGTCGATGCAGCAGGCGCCGTAGGTGACGTCGCCCATGATCAGGGTCTCAATGCCTGGGCAGAACTCGGTGAGAATATCTGATATTGTCGTGGCAAACAGGAGGAGACCCTCGGGCATCTGGAGGGCGACCTTCTTGGCTCCAGAAGAGCGAATGCGGTGGATCGTCTTGGGAATCTCGAAGCTGTAGTTCGAGGGAGGATGGAAATAGCAGACTTGAGAGCCGGGTCGTTGAGAATCTCTGGAGGGACCTGGTTCAGGAGCCGAGGGCCTCTCCGTGGTTGTGCCACTTTGAGGTAAGTGTGAGCATGTCCCCGTGTGAGAATCGAGACCGGGGAAACAGGAAAGAGCCTAACCTTGAATGGAGTTGGTATCCTCGATAGATACGCTTGAGCTCCCGCTCTTTGCCGCAGCCTCGGTTGCGGCTCTTCTCCCTACAAAACGCTTCTTCGGCTGCTTCATCACTGGTTGGGCCAGCGCCTCCTCTTCGCGATGAGATGCCTCAATGTCGGCGGCTATGCCCAGGTCCGTTTGCGCCCGATCCTCCTCCATTGCCGAGACCCTCGTCTTGATGTTACAAGGGCCCTGAGCCAATATGTTGTGTATACAGGCCTGCTTCTTGTTTCGAGCCCTCGAACGGCTCTTGTATAAGGCAGGAGTACGTTTGACGGGAGTTCTCGAGTGTCGTCTGCTGCTTATGAGTGAGTCCACCCTGGGTATTGCCCCGCGATTGTAACACTGCTAACTGAATTTTTCGCGGGGCAACATGGGATGATAAAGATTGATGACTAAGAGAAAACATGCAGGTAACGAAGTATTTGAATGACTGTCCATCAATTGGTTGGTGCAATGTTTGGGCCCGCAAAATCGAGGTGCATACACACCTGAGCCTCTGGAAGGCTGCAAAACGCTCCTACAGGTACGCGAGAGCAGCAGAGGGTCTGGAAAAGCAACTACAGGGGTGTACTAAGTTGTTGGCATATTAAGAATTCATTAAGTCTGATGGGTGGCCCGTTTTGAAGCCAAGTAACCACTCCATCTTGGTATCTATCATTAATATGTTGGGTGGGAATGGATTTCCTCTGCCCTCACGTTTTCTTGGCCTCCATGTGCACCAGCACCAGCACCATCCATTCAGTTACCAACGCGCTACGCAGAAGAGGCAGAGTTGATACTGAAGCGGTAGCTAGCCTGGAGGACGTAGGGGTCACCGCCGGGCTCGAAGATCTGCTTCTTGCCGCGACCCCATGAGGGGTTGTTGATGCCGTCGATCCAGTCCTGGACCTCGAGGACGACGCAGCCGTATTTAGGGATTATGCGAGGGAAGTCGGGGTTGTCAACCAGGCCCTGGGTCTTCTTGAGGGCCATAGAGCCATCTTGCTGGTTGCAGCTGTACATCTGGAAGGCGTCCTGGTCGGAGTAGACGTCGACCTGGATGCCGGACCAGGCTGATTGCATGCGGGCAATGTATCCTTGGGTGCGCCAGTTGTAGGGGCCTAGATCGTTGCGGTTCACAATCCAGCAGTTGTCTGCTTTGGTTAGAGTCTCTTCACTCCCCGATTTACTGCAAGAGACTTACCATAGCCAGTGCAGTTCAGGCCGCAATTGTTCTCAAGCTCAGGCATGAGGAAGTCGGCACCAATCTGCTTGGGGCACTCCAGAAATCGTTCACGGAGCCCTTGGAATTGGCGAGGATCTCGCCGGTGGGGATGAGAATGTTGTCGACAGCTACTCTCTGGCCGTTGTAAGGCATGTACAGAGTGTGGTTTAAAGCCGTGCTTGTCTCGTTGTTGGCGAAGCCATCCAAGTTCCAGTACGTGTGACTGCTGAGCATGATGGGCGTCTTTTTGGTGGTCGCAGTGGCAATCATCTTGATCTCCCAGTTCCAGTCAACGATGGTGTAGGTGATGAGCGATACCACTTCTCCGGGGAAACCCTCTTTTCCGTCTGGGTCGGTGATGGAGAAGGTGATGCTGCTGTTGGTGTGGGAAACGACGGTAAAGTTGCGGTAGTCCCAGCCATCGGCGCCTCCGTGGAGCGTGTCGAGGCCCTTGTTGTCGTTGAGGTCAACGTGGTAAGTCTCGCCATCTATCTCAAAGGTGCCGTTTTTGATGCGGTTCGCGTAGCGGCCGGGGACACCGCCGAAGTGAGGGTGCTGGGTGTCAATGCTGTAATAGGTGGCGTTGTCGAAGCCGGCAACAATGTCCCGGGGAACGCCGTACTGGTCTTCGATGATCAGGTCGGATATGGAAGCGCCGTAGGGGATGAAGGCAGCCTTGAGGTACTTGCTGGAGATCCAGTACTTGCCGTCGGCGTCGGGGGTCCCAATGGGCGCGGTTGCATTCCCATCCGATGCGCCAACGAACTGAGCAATGGAAGCCGGAAGGAGCAGAGCCCCAATAGCGGCGGGTCGTAGTGAGAAGCGCATCGTGAGGGTAATGGACCAGACGAGGTAACAGAGAAGTAGGGCGCAAAGTAGCACGCGCCAGAACAGACGATGGTGACGGGAAGACGGACAACAGGATCGATGTGAGGGGAAGATGGGGTGAAGCGGGAACTTATATCCCAAAGGTGCTTCCCCCTCTCTCATGCGGGAGGAGCGGAAAAACTTGCCCATGGCAGCGAGGATGGGACGGTGACCATCGGACCAACACAGCTACGTTATGCAGCACAGGAAGACCCGTGGAGTGCAGAAAACCGGCTCCACCCCCTCGACGGGTTAACGCAGCAGCAGGGGGTGATGAACGGTTTGGAAGTGAGGGCAAGATGTGACTGGAGCGTCTAGCAGAACATGTAATGGAATCCTTTCGGTTTTCCGGCGCTGCTTCCCCAAAGAAGAAAAAAACAAACAAGATTGACAGAGCTAAACGACGCAACAGCTGGGGTAAGCTGGGGTAAGCTGGGGTAAGCTTGGTAAGTGTGGTAAATATTTCGTCACGGGCCCAAGTTGGTGGCACGTAACGCTGGGTGAACCGAGATGCAAGCCTCGGAGGTAGGTCCAACGAGTGATTGCGGTGCCGGGGGAGCCAGCTCCAAAGCAACGGCAGCAGGGCAAGGACGACGGCCAACGGCGAGGTCGAAAAGGGCCCGATGACACCCTCTCCGATGGGACGAGCGGGGTCAATTGGATTGTGGTTGGTTGCCTCTCAGGAACACACGGCAAGACAATGGTCAAAAGTCCCTGTTGGAGGTGAATAGGTCGTCGATTCGAGGACCAACGGCAGGGAAACAAGATGGCAAAAGTCCGGGGTTGGGGCCGGGACTTGCGATGAAGGCATCAAAGAAGCGGAGATGCCGGGGGTGGGGAGTTGGGGGAAGAAAGAGGTGAAGGGGGGAAAGGTGCACAAGCACCGTCGAGGGGTGTCCTCTTATTGGTGCGCGTGTGTTCTTTCCCGATGTCCCGATGTCCCGATGGCTTCGTAACTTCAGAGGAGCAGGCAGCGAGCTGAGCTGAGCCTGCAGGCTGCAGGTGCCGCGCCGCGCTGCTTTTGCCGGGGAAATTGGCGTGCGGGGTTTTAGTGCCACTTCCCCAGATGTCTTCCCTGTTTCCCCGCTCGAGTTCCTCAAGACTCGTTCGACCTCTCTCGACTCCTCTCCACCCAAGGCACCCAAGGTACTATTAGTAGGTAGGCTGGTAGGTTAGTAGTCAAGCTTTCTTTCTCCGGCTGACGTTGCAACAGCTATACCCACAGGTCGACATCGTGCCTTGCAACCAAGGGTCTGCGGTTTACGCTTTCGTCCCGAGGACGGCTTCATCTTCCACATTCCTAGCAGGCATGACTTCCCGAGGGAAAGGAACCAGCTTCGCAATCCAAGACTGTCCATCCCGCACGGAATAGGCGATTGGCAACAACAAAACATCCGACCGGCTAGTCGATGAAGCTAAACACACCTTGCTGCCGGGGAAGTGCTGATTGGAACGCATCGTTGACAGCATCCCTGGAAGCAATGACTAGCCTTCTCGTCGGCTAATGGACAACCTCCTGGGACCTGGCCTTTTTGGCTGTCCTAGAATGTAATGGAAAATCTGAAGAAAGATGACTGACCGTATGTCCAGAATGGTGCGAGTTCATAGGTGGATGCAAAAGCCTCGATGGCTTGGCAGTTGAAGGCCTAGGCTTACTCGACTCATGGTGACCGAACTCGGATTTGAATACGCAGGCACGCCAACAATTTCTCGCTCCAGTCCACTCAATATGCATCCAGCCTGTTTGTGAGCAGTGACAGTGTCAGTTCCGTAATTCAACGATGCCTTTCTATGCTCCTGCATTTCCCTTTGCCACGAGGGACCCCCGTATACAGCGCCGCCGCGGAGAAGTGTCCAGGACAAACAGGTATCTTGCTGGCGGTCTTAAATGTGGCAAGGATGGACGATAGGCTCTTCAGAACAGTTTCTTTCGAGTATGTGACATCTCTATTCAGAAAGGGGGCTGTCGAATCATGTCCTCAACTTTGTCTGGTGAAACGCAATTGCCTCCAAAGACATCCGCCATGCACTTGGTAGTCCAGGTGCAGCCTTTAGCAAAGAAAGCAGGCTCTTCCTGACGACACCGTGTGCGCACTGAGTCTTGGCATAGGGGTTCCTATTGTTTACATACCGTGAAGCAGCATTCATTTCAAGAAGCGGCGCGGCCTGGGGGTGGGCGCTGGCTTCACGTCCAACGACAGGAGAAAGTGCTCTCTCAAATATACGGTTCGAGGTAGTGCAGGAGAGTTCCGGAAACACGAGGGCAATTTGAAGTTGGCAAAAACTCTTTGGAAATCATCCCATTCTCTGTTCAGTTCTTGGGGTCTTGATAGGAGCCCTTGAGCACGATGCTATCGCTTGGTTAACCTCTGCCATAGCCCCTCGCCGAACTTGGCGCTGACCCAGACATGAACCAACTTTTTTAAATCTCGAGCTCAACCATCGGCGGGCGAGAGAGCCTCTGAATGACGTTGGTCTTAATCTGGCAGACCGACGGGGTACATAGGTGCATGTCTCGATGTCGTGAACGACGAAGTTCATAGATCCTTTCACATATCGGTGAACCAAACCGTTAGGCGGTCTACAGACTCGCCTCCGAGACCTTTTCAATGCCGACCGAAGCATCTTTTTTTAGCCCGAGTGAAGGACCAGAAGTTCCACTTGCTCAATCCCGTCGATGTCTTCAGACATTGCTGGTTTCACAGTTGGTGAAATTTCAAGGAATGCTGTATGGACTTGAGTGGGTAAACGGGAGTTAATCTAGTACGTCGTCTCTCAACGCCAAGTGACAAGAGTCGATGCAATGCATCTCTTCACATTCGCCTATGGCAGAGCTTCTCAAGACCCGACTCCTGTCCAACGCAAAAGACGGCGGAGAAGCAATAATAAATCTTGTTGTCAATTCCTTGGAGGCAGACAGACCACAAGGCATTTGTATGAATACGGAATTCACACGGTTTTGCAGCTGCTGATTTAGTTTTCCCTTCGTCTACCTCTGCTTTGCTGGCACAAGAGTAACAAGGTTGCCCATCGGGTGGCCTGACAGGCGAAATTCACAAAGCGGCTGATATGTGAGTTTCATGAGGTATCGGCTTTGTGGGACATGGAGATTCAACTAAATCATGCTACTGCGTTTGAAGTAACCAAGACTCGAAGTATTGAGAAATCCAGCCTGTGACAACGACGGGATTTTGGGCGTTGATCAAGACAGAGAGACTACTTGAGTCTATGCTTGAACTTGTGAAGTTTCTGAGTGACCCCAAGGGTGCCATTACGTAGGGGCCTTGGCATTAAAGTCAGAAGCAGGTTCCTCCGGGGAAAGCCTGGAGATAAAGGCCGAAGAGACCTCCGACTCTATAGGGGCTGGTAGTTCAGACTCCAATAACTCGGTAATGGTAATCTATAGTGAGAGCTTGGCTTAAAGACGGACAATACTTGATATATACTGAAAACTACCTGAACAGTATGTGGCAGTATGTGGCAGTATGTGGAAAAACCTCGTCATAGCTTTAGAGAAAATGTCGTTTTACAACCACTAGCGACAAGTCCCTCTTTCTCTCAATGGATAATTGAGGTGTTGCTGATTTGCGGTATGGACCTGTATCTGAATCAACGTCATGAGGTCGGGACCTGTCGGCAACTAGAGATATCGACATGACGGCATCCCACATGTGCGAACGACAAACGAGAAAACCAGGGGTATGACGACGACGACCAATGTCAAAGATGCCCGAGAAGGATTCCATCGAGGGCGAGGGTTTCAGGCCAGCTGAGCTCAACTCTGAAAGTTGGGAGATTTGCCAAGTGCCTTGGTGGCTCTGCTCAACTCCATAACATCGTAGAGGCCAGCAATGGACATGCTGGCCCAGACACACAAATGTGGACTGCCGGGAAGGCCGGCGGTGGACATGAGACGCGGTCTTTCCTCATTTTCATTGCGGCGGATCTCAAATTCACAGGCCACGGCGATTGGCAGAGCAATCAGAAGATGAAGATGCCGGAAAGAAAGCAGCCATTTCGCTACAACCCTGCGCGTCGCCGCCTACGGACGGAAGGTCCCTCGTATGTTTCATTAACGGACTCACCTCGGTGACGACGGTGAGCGTGGACAGTCTCTCCTTAATGCGGAGAGGCAAAAAGGGCGGTCGGGGAAAAAAAAGAAAAAAAGAAAGAGAGAGCAAAAAGTGGGTGGGTTCTTGCTAGCGTCCAATCCCACAACTGACTGCAGGTACCTTCCATTACCTACCTACCTACGTACTATGTATCTAGCTACCGTACATACCTTCGCTTCGTTTCGTCTTGATATGAGGCCGAGGTACCTCGGAAGGCGCGATTTACTATACAGAAGGCAGGTGTTCGTACGATGTAGGAACCTAGGAACCTTAGGTAGGGTAGAACTCCTTCTCGACTCGTACGTACGTATCTAGGTAGGTACGGATACCTGATACCTGGGTAGGTAAATGCAACCGTACTAGGTAGAGTCGGCGAGGGAGCCGTGATGTTGCCCCAGAGCATCCGGTATTGGCATCGCAGCTACCCGCCCCTCTCTTCTCTAAAACGTCTCCATCGAGTTGCCCATGTTTGTTGCCTCCCCTTTCTCTCTATCCTGTCTGTCTTCTGTTCTCACACCCCCTCCTCTCTTGAATACATTTCACTGGTGCCGGAATTCCCCGTCGGTAGGGCTATTCGCAAAGAACCCATTCTTTCTGGAGACCTTCCGCTCCCCCGGACCAAGCCACGTCGACAACCTACCAGGTATCGTGGTATCCGGACCCAAACAGCAGCATCACCCTTTCCTCGGCTCCGCAGACAAACACGCTCCTTTTCGCCTCGGACAGGGTGGCGTGGCACCGCAGATCCTATTTTCCAGAAGAACAAGCGAATGCACTGGAACTGGGGGTGACGCAAACGAAGCTTGGGGTCCACAGCATCACATGGGCGCTTGACCCCCCATGTCCGTTCCGTCTGGGCTTGAGCAGTCCCGGAACACTGTCATCACAAAGGTGAGAAAATTTTTAAAATTGCCTGCGCTTTGGCAAGGGTCCAGAAGATGACTGGCTCAACACGACAATCACCACCGCGATATTGGCACCATAGGTACGGATACTGTACGCATCCAGGTGCCGCTCGCACCACCACACCGTATCGCAAATCATGGATCCCTCACCGGCAGGGTCCCGCACACAACGAACGGAAGCACTTCCCCGGTGCCACGGGGCCAGTCTCCCCTCCACCCCCCGTCCCATCTCGTCCCCGAAAGGTTAGGGCTTCTGCTTGTACTTGGTGACAGGTCACAGCATCGTCCATCACCGCTTAAACAGTTTGTTGAATACTTGCGTCGGTTCGACGCTCTACTTTGCAGACATTCATGAGCTCGCTGCTGGGCACTGCGAGACAGTCGCCATGGATGACCGATGTGCTCAGCCCGCCAAGCAGTCGTATCTGATTCATAAAAGACAAGTGGCAGTTTAGAAGGTTACCTGATAATCTTGGTCGGAAAGGATCGCGCAAGGAAAGGTCCCTTCGCTTCATGTCGCGCCAGCATGCAGGCGCCCGCCCTGACTCGCCATAGAGTTTGTTCCCGAACATCTTCATCCCCTTGGCTCAGTCGCAATCCGCCGGTTCGAAATTTCCAGACTGCCGTGTGGCCAGTGCAGCCAATGCCACTCAATCTGCTCAACCACGCTAGCTGCAGTATCCGTACGAATGAATACCTGCCTGCTCAAATGACAAGGCTGAGTCATGACCTGGCCTGTCGCTTCGAGTTTGGCCTTCCCAAAGTAGAAAGCTTCTGGAACGGTTTCATGGCTTCGGGTTGAATTATAAAGTTACACTCATTGTCATGACTCCTGTTTAGTAGTAAACATTGCAACGCACAGCTCAATTGACTTGCAATACGTCAAACATAATTTGAAAGTGGACGAAAGCTAACTCGCCCAAGTCGACAGCCGTGAAATGACTTGGTCCAGTTACCTACCTTTACGTAGTAGCGTGCATGTGATGCATACTACGTACGGCAAAGTTTCTAGGCGGATGCGACCCATCTTGCATGGATTGACCGAAGCACGTCGAATAGGACTCGGGTCTTATTAGCCCGTGTCCATGGGGCGGCCCGTTACCGATTCCTCGCCGTGGTCTTGGTTTCTCTACAGCAATCCTCAATCGGCATGAGCTTTCACTGGCTGCCCAGTGTCCCACTACGGGTGTCGTCTTCCTCGAAAGGTTCTCCATGAAAGGATCGGACAAATGAAATGCCCAAAGCTACAGGTCCCCGGGCTTCGGACGTTTACATGAGCAACATAAGCGTTCATTGTCAGCCGCGCTGAGCCCGATGGAGGCAAATCCACATGGTGAATCGCTGGTTGGACCCAGTCTATGGAAGCCTTCATAGAAGGTCTTCACCGGAGCTGACCCCGGTTACAAGTTTGAGGATAACCACACTTCCTGCCATCCTTGTCTGCATCACAGTGCCAGCATCGCTAGGGTCACCAAGGTCCAATAGGGCCGTTTCTCTCTCGACCTTGCTGTCCCTTGTCCAAGTCCCTGGAAACGTAATCCTTTCTACAAAGTAGATTGGCGTGCCCGCCGCTTCGACTTCGGCCACTTCTGTGGCTAACGTTTATTGCTGGGCGATCACGAGCAACGTAAGGTGGACACATTGAACAACGGCTTCGCCCGTCGGGCCAGCACATGGAATTGTGGAATGCACATGGCCTGGTGGAGCCACCTAGCCGACGTGTCCCAATAGGTACGGAGTACCTAGGCCTTGACCATTGGGTTGGGTTGGGCTGAGAGTGCAACCTCAGTCCACGGCGGAAGTCACATGACAGTCCCTGGATGCAAAGAAGGGGGGCGGGTCTGAGGGCTCAACATCAGCTGCCATTGAAACAAGGTCGATGGATGAATGGCATGGCGCTTGTTGCCGCTGGCCATCCCAAGAGGCCTAAACACGTGAGGGGGGAAAAAACGCCTTGAGGCAGCCAACGGCAGCCGCTAAAGGGGCAGATGGCCTACCGAAGAAAAGAAAAAAAGGGGCGGAAGCACGAGCTTCTGCTTCTTGAATCACGACCGGCTCGTCGGTACCCAGCCGAGGAGGGTCACAATTTTACCCCTGTTTCATCGCACATTCCAACCAGCAAGCCCAAGTCGCCGAATGAGCTAATGCAGGAACGAGGACGGTACGAACAGTTTTGATTACCTAGGTAAGTAGGTACGGATACCCTGCCTTCCATGGGTAACCGGAGAGACGGTACGTACCCTGTCTGCCATGACATCGTCCTGCCGCCGCGGCATGCACCTTCACATCCGGCGATTAGTGCCTTAGTATTCGTGCCTTCCCTAGGTAGGTACCTAGGTACTCTATATCTATATACCTACGTACGGAGTACATATCTCTTACTTCCTATTGACTCTCTAACTACCTACCTAGGTAGGTAGGTAGGTAGTTAGATAGGGAGGTAGTACACTTGGCTCTTGGGTATGCGTACTGAAAGTACGACTACCTGGAGCAGCCCAACGAAGCCGCGAATGTCTTCTTTCGCAATCCCCCCCCCCCCCCCTCCCTTACCCCGGCCAAGCCCGTTAGCTAAGCGACCTTCTGTTCCCAGCTGCACTCCGGCCCGCCGCCCCTGGGAACCAGAGGCTCGGATGCCTGCCTTCAAAGCAATCGACATGGCGAATCGGAGCAAGAGAATCGGCCTGCAGGACCCGATGTAAGGAGCCCCAGACGCCCGGTTAAGATCCCACAAGACCCCAGTCTGTTACTGTGCGATAACGCCATGGAATAGCAAAACTCACACAGTACCTAGTTTGCGCAGTGTACGGAATACATCTTCATGTCAGAAGAGGAACCGGTGGACCTCCTGGGTTGAATACCTACGCTACCTAAACTACGATGTATACCGACCGTACCCATACCGGTCTAGGATACACCTCATCGGCGGGTTTTGCCTTGTGGTTCCCGGGGAGGCCGTCGCAGGGCTTCCACGCTTCCACAGCTTCTGGAAGAACAGTGCCCATGGCCCCTGGCACCGAGCCCAAGTGGTGCATAAATGCCCCGAAGTCTGGCATCCGACAGGGGGGCTTGCGAACAAAGGCGAGCTCCAGAGCTTCAGGAGATGGCTGCATCTCATCTGCATGATTCCATATTAACGGATGCAAAGTTGTCTCATACGCTCTGATTTGTGCAAGGCAGCGCAGGCTGTGCTGCTACGCGAGATAACTACCGGTACCGAGACGAAACAACAGGATACCTACGGCCAAGTCGGACTTTTCCATTTCTAGCCAATCAAAGAACCTTTGACGGTTGTTTCAACCACCAGTCGCCTTTGGGCCTCCGGCAGAACTGCCCGCAACAACAATCAGTAGCAGGGTTGTGCCGACCACCACCGACGGCATACGCCAAACGACTCTCTTGGCAAGCGAGCACTCAATGGGAACACTGTTTACCATACCGTTGCTCCAGGTGTGATGCTCGGTGACAGGGAAGCCATTGAGTTGCGACCCAAACGCCACTAATTTCATATGGGACGGGAAACGTGTTTCCACCAAAAAAGCTGGAACACCGCGTCCAAGGGCCTCCGTTGGAAGAGATTGCGGGCCGTGGAGAAAATATAGGTAGCGTATCCGTACACTACAATCCAATGCCGTCCAAGCTATTCCTCCGTACTGCCCCCGCTGCATTGTTTTCTCAGCTGATTCGACTACACCAACCGAATGAGAGGGCAGCATTTCACGATGTGAAGTCTCTCTTGAGTTGGCTCCGTGCGCGCATCTTTAGAATAGATTCTTGGCTCATTTTTTGGTCATCGGGAGGGGGCATCGACACTCGTCGGGCCTCGAAATTCACAAGTCGGCGTGACACATGAACTTGATATGCACCTAGGTATGCTGGGGCTTGGGCGAGCGGACGGGATCGATCCGCTGGCTTCATGCAAGCACTCAAGCCCGGCCGCTTGTCTCTTTTGGGCCAGCGGCCAGTCCTGCTAGGTACATGCCTTGTTGAGAGAATTAGCCGCAGCGATCGCTCCTAGATGAAACAGTCTTACCGCGGAACTGATCTTCGTCTAAGGGGGCGGCACCGGGCCTCGCTATGAAGAGCCTAGTACAGAATCCGCCGCGGATCCCCTCGGCGAGTTCCTCGACTCTCGGAGTTGACAGACACGGAAGGTCGCTGGCCGAATGTCGTCTTTCAATCCACCGACTAGCAAGGTTACCAAGCTTGGTGATGATGATGATGATGATGATGATGATGATGATGATGATGATGACGATGGAAAGACCCGGTACTTTTTTTCGTCTGCACCGGGAGAGAGAAACAAGGCAAATATTTCATACTGTCGTAATGACTCTCGCCACAATCACCTCTTTCATCCCATGTCAAATACCACGTCCCTGAAAATCGCCATGTTTCTCCGAATGTGCTAAACCCGAAATCAGTCATCAACTGAGTTTCAAAGACCAGACACCGAACGGAACAGCTTCGGACGAGCTGCCCGATATATTCTTTGTGGTGCGCGAGTTGAAGACCCTTTTCCCTTTGAACGGGGTGGGGCGCTGTTTGTTACGTATGCCAACCGTGGGCCCGTCTGAGAACTGACGCATACATACATAGCTATTCTTGCATCGCCTTGTCACTATGCTTACATTCGTCCTTGGGTGGCATCCAGACAGCTGCTGTAGGCGCGCTGAGGCGTTTCTCTCACTCGGTCAGAAGAAACAGAGCAGTCTGGCTCATCAGGTCAAATGCTAGCACACGACCGGCTTGACGAGTCGTCTGAAGGTCGGCAAATGTCTTGGCTTCGTGAACCATGGACGCATGCCAGTTGCCATCCGTTACCATGTTGGTGCACAGCTGCCCAGGGAGCGAGCATTGGCGAGTCTCATGCCGCCCATGTCTTGACCGAGAGCCACCCGTCTTTCCGCGACTGCTTTGGGCACCTCGGAGGATGAGCCGAAGTAGCCGTCGGACGGTTATTTCCATACAGCGAGATGTATCGAATTTGTGCTTCGCGATGATGACGACCGTAGGCTAACCTTTTCTGGGACCTGCAGGTTTGACATCCCGCAGCACCGTGCAAAGAGTGTCGCGCTCTAGAGGCTGTTCTTCCTTCCACGTGGGCACGAGAGCGCATTTCCCACTTCGTGGAACGGGATCGAGTGGTATGCTCCTGGCAGAACCAAGCAAGTGGCAACTCCAAACCCGAAAGCACTGGACTGTGGTAAACGGGGGGCGATTCGGCATCGAGGGACCAGTGGTGGTGGAGGTGGGGGGAGGGGGCGTCCACAGGCGAAAGTGGCCAGAGGATGGGAGCAGCACTCGGGCCAAACAGAAGA
Organism: Colletotrichum falcatum; assembly: GCA_019425465.1. NCBI lineage: Eukaryota > Fungi > Ascomycota > Sordariomycetes > Glomerellales > Glomerellaceae > Colletotrichum > Colletotrichum falcatum. Next base: position 1,753,365 of record SWKJ01000021.1, on the reverse strand, counting down.
TGGATGGTATTGCAAGCCCCGATGCGGCAGGGGAATGGGTTATCAGACGCAGTCGAGGCATCGCGGATGGTGGTACGGATACAAGCTCAGCAACAGGAAAATGACTTGGGACGCATGCCACGGATTGGCCGCTTTTCGAATCGCATTCGTTCTGTACGGCGACGCAAATATGAAGGCTCAGACAAACGCGGCCATTTACGTGGCCCGCCCTCGTGTCCGGTATAGTGGCCGTCTCAGTGAGAGGAAACGCAATCAAACTCTTACAGACGGCCATTCGATGATGTGCACCAGCCGTCGGAAAGTTCTCCGTACCTGGAGCGAGATGACATTATTCAGAGCAATTTTCTCGGCAAGCATGCATAGGTACCTGGGCGGCGAAGGGTAGAGAGAAGGGGAAAGGGGCAAAAAGAAAAAGAAAAAAAAAAGAAAAGAAGGAGAAAAAAAACACCATGCTCAAAAATGGCCGCTCACCGACAGCGAGTCGAAGAAGCAAAGAGAGGGTCCGGGACGGGCTCCCCGGTGGGATGATTGTTCACCGACGGGGAACAGGTTTAAGGGGGGGGGGACATAACGATGAACAACGGGTCGCTGTCCCCTCTCCGAGGTGAGGAGCACGGCAGGGAGAGACGTGGCACGTTCGGGCCCTCCAAGCCGGCGCCCGCGAGAAGAGGGCAAGGAATTGATCAAGGGGTGGAATGCACGAGACGACGGACGTGCCCTCCTGGCACTGCTATCATGGACTTGATAATCCACCAAGTTCCGACAGGTGTTGTCTGTCAGGCTGGGCCAGGCCAGGCCAGTTTCGGTGAAGGCGTCGCAGGGATTGCGACACAGAATTGTGGTTTGCCAGAGAAGAGAACCGACTTGAGCGAAGGACTCGACGAGCCGACCAGCGCAGAGGTACGTGGGCCAAGAACAGGCTTGTTGACCGAGGTGTGTTTCTTCCCTTCCTTCTTTTCGTTTCTTTTTTTCTGTTCGCTCCCCGTCTCTTGCCCTTCCGGGTGAGGTGGTACGTGATGGCAGACCATTAATCCATTAATGGCAAGCAAGCTATTTTTACTGACCACAGCACCGGGTTACGCAGTAACATGCTGTGCGCGTTGGAGCTGAGGCTGAGCTGAAATGAGCTATTCGTACATCGAGGAGGACAGAGCTAATTAGGGACGCGTCTGACTAAAACAGAGGAGCAGCAGCGCGTTTTGATCCAATCGGTAGCAAGCACATGCGCTAAGGACGACGGCCAGAATGTCAGTCAGGACGGGGAGGGAGGGCTTTTCCCGAGCCGCAGTTTGGAGCATGCAAGGTGAACGGTGACGAGAGACACGGCATGGCAACAAGGGGGGGGGCAGCTCCTATTCACGTTGATACATTACGGGTGGGTGGGTGTGAGACGGCTACCCCCCCTTGTCCGGCGTGGCCATCCGGGAGGATCCCAGCAGAAACGACGAGCGTCAGTGCAGAGAGGATAACACAACAGAAGATGAGCGGACAGAAGGGTTATGGGCGGCTTCCGGTGAGCTAAGGTGAGCGAGTCGGACGTGACAGCCGGCGCCCACTATGTGCGTGTGCGCATATTTGTGCCTTACCTACCTAGGTAGGTAGGTAGGTAGCTTTGCTGGCCTCACTGCCGGCTTGTACGTATACGACGTACTGTGCATCTTTCCTTCGCTCTCCTCCTTGTTCGCTGAGTGGGAAGAAGGTTACCTTACGGAGTACTGGCCCGGGTATGCTTCCAAGCGGACGGATCTGTCTGCTTTTGGTACTACGACATAGTAAGGTTGGTACCTTTGTACCTCGGAGGCAGCGTACCGACGACGCGGTGCAGATACCCTGTCTTGTGGTGGTGGTGCTGTTGTTGCTTGAGGAAGAGTGGGCCGACGCAACATACCGAGAGACTGTACGGATACCCGTGTACGATTAGTCAACCGATTTCGTGTACGGAGTATGTGTGTGGTGTTTTCATCCTTTAGTGGTTCTATTTACATTCATAGCGCGATGATGTTCCTCCCATCTTCTTCCGCCCACGAACAGGCTTCGCTGCGGATACCAACGCAAACCAAGGTGTCCATTGTAGCTAAACAGCAAGCGATGCGGGGGGGGGGACCGCCAGCGGGCAAAGGAGGATCAGCGATGAGGTGAGCTGCACTAGGAAACAAACTTTGGCAAGACGCTTTTAAAAAAAAACGTCCAACAGATCAAGAGACTCGGTATTTAGCTACATATATCGAGGTACCTCACAGTATCTACGGGTACATGCTCTGCATCACATACACCACAAATGAGCAGCGCTCAGGTAGGCTGCCTCACCACGCGCCTGAGTCGGGCTTAGCCATTCCGCCATTTCAGCCGCCTTCTCCTTCTCTCCAAAGTTTAAGATATTTGAGAGAGGAGAGTCGAGGATAGGAGAAATAGGGCGGCTTGACTCGCCGCCACACCGAGCTTACACACCCGCGACGGCGAGAAGCTACGGCACCATTCTAGTCTCAATCGGTGCAGTTCCAGATTCCCAATTACCCCTTATCCCCCTCCAAGGTGATAGGAGGTACGGATAGTGTAGATGTGTTTTTTTCTTTGCTTGCCCCAAGGACGACGACGGCTTACATCCAGGGGTTTGAAGGGTGAGGAGACTAAAGGCAGACCGGCGGTGCCCGTCTCCTCGTCCTCGGGCTGCTGTTCATCACGTTCCTCGACGATCAACAAACACAGGGCCATTTCTAAACTATGACGGACCACCTGAGCAAGGGTTCAGTTTGATGCTGTTCTGCTTGTTGCTCTGCTTGCCTGCCCTGGGAAGCTGCTTGCCGCTCTCACGGCCGATCGTCTCTGCGAAGGGGCCAGCCGGGTATGGAAACGGGTAAGGGTAATCAGTCGCCCAGTGCCCAACGCAACGCAAACACCAACGCCGCCAACACCAACGCCTCTGCACTTCAAGAGAGAGGGGGGGGGGGGGGGGGGGGCGGTACGGGTACCTGGCATTGGCATGGCATGGCATGGGACGGGCAAGTTGCAGGGAAGGCAATAACCCGGCATGCTAAGGCCACGCTCCCCTTCTCTCCATCCTTGCTCCCCTGCTCCCCCCCTCCCCCCTCCCCCCTGGAGGATATGAAGGGGGGCCTGGCCGGGAACTTGGGTACTGAGATACCTCACTTGGGCCTTGCAAGCTGCCGTGTTGGCCGGGGGGGGGGGGGGGGGGGAGGGTGCGTTTCCACACCTGCAGCAGGAAGCAAGCGGCGGCATCCTGATCCCTCCCCCCATCCCTTCCCTTGGTTCCCTTTTCTCCCCTGCCCTTTAATATTTTGGAAAAGCAAAGGAACCAAACCTAAGGAACATTGCCATCCATGACCAGCCAGGCCGGACGGAACCAGACCCCCCCTTCCACTCCACTTCCCGGGGACAGAAAGACAGACAGAGACAGAGGTGCCTGAGCTGGCCTGGCCTGGCCTTCGTTGACATTGCCGTTACATACCTTGCAGTGCGCCTTACATGGTCCAGTACCTAGCCCACCCGCCCTGACATTACATTACCTACTACCTGCTTTACATTGAACAAGAGAAAAAATTTCCCATTCTCGGTCGGGGCGCGTCAGTCTGAAATAAGAGTTCATAACCCTCTCCCTCCCATCCGTCCTTTCCTTCTGGACTCCCATTCTTCTGATCTCTTATCCTCACTCAACAGCCTCTCACTACCTCTCACCTCCTCATCCTCCCGGCGCAACGCCCTGGTCCATACCTCTCCGCCCCCTCTCTTGTAAACTTGCCTATCATCACTCTACATCGCCTTTCCTCCGCCGACCAGCACTAGCAGCCTGCATACGCAGACAACTCACACGCGCGCGCCCCCCCTTTTTTTTTTGCTGTTCTTCCTGCAACTTCACCGTCTCCGGACACCGTTGCCAATACCCGCACAACAAGAAACGCCGTCGGCGTGACCCACTGCTTCCTTCTCTCATCTTAGCGAGAGAAGCTGCAGCAATCCATTCCTCGTCTCGTACCGTACCGTGCCGTACCAGGAAACCTCACTTCGCCTTGCACGCCTCCTTCCCCTTCTGGAAGCACCCTCCGCCGTTTTCTGCGAAATATAGACAGCAAGAGCTTCGCTCGTGTCTTTAATCAAAGACCCGATTCCGCACTCGGTCAAATAATACCACAACGCCAAAACACACAAAGCCGGCAACTCCCCATCCAGGAACGCTTTCCGAGACTTGAGCAACCAATTTACCGGCCGCCCGCCCGCCTCAACGTCGCGCCAAACTACCTGGTTCCGAACCCTACAACCACACCTTGACCGGTCTGCGACTGCGCAAAGTCTACACATCCTGTTCGAGCCATCTCCATGCCACGCTGCTCATAATCCGCTGCCACCTTTCGCCTGTTTTGCCTCAGCTGCTCCTATTTTCTCCTTCCGCGAAACAACCGAGCAGCATTGGTGACGCCCAATTCGGCAGCATACCCAGGCCTCCTTGCATCATCACCGCCTCTTGACCCCCGTCCATTCTCGCCAATCCCATTCTCCAAAGACACTCGCACCCAGGTCTTCAACGCATCTCCAACACGTCGCACCACGACGGTCTAAATTGTGAGTCAGAGCTGCAGCAAACTTACAGCACCCCCCCGCCAATTCTGTTCCGCGTTTTGTGTGCGCATCCCCCCCTAAAAGATCTTCCCAACGCAGCCCCTGTCGATTCCCGTCGTCACCTCCCCTACATTTCATATAAAGTTGCTCCTTTGTCCTCGCTCATCTTGAGATTTGATCGAATCATGGCTAACAGACGATTCTCAAAGACACCGAAACCCAATCAATTCGACCTTTCGCAATCACTTGCATAATCATCTTTCAAAATGGTTGTCAGAGAAATCACAAGCTTCTCCAACATGGGCCGTGGTGCCTACGACACGACTGGAGTGCCCAAGCCTCCCCCTCGCCCCAAGCCTCGATAAATTGGCCTCGCGCCCATTCTTCATGAGCCACGCAACTGACGTGCCTCGAACACGATCCGCAATGATTCCCACGCCCGCCTCCGTCGCTTCGGCCGACGTGATGGATACCAGACGCACCCGAGAGGACCAACCGCAACCTCTCCACTGCGGTGTCTTATTCACCATGTGTCATGCATACGCATACACACCCTCACACATCCACTTATCTCTACGACTATACTAATACCGGCGGTCCTTTTCCATCTGTACCACTACGCCTGTACAATCAACATCCTGACTGATTTCGCGACATTTATCATACACCATTTAATACGCATTCACCCTCGAAGACTAGAACATACCGGCTCGCAGCCACAACTTGCTTCCCAGCAGCAAGGCGATTGGGAACGCCGATACGGTTTTCATGATGTGGCATCGATTTTGCTTTTGCGTGTTTGTGGGATTCAAAATTTCCATCCCACCTGTATTGGGGAACAAAAAAGGCACGGCGTTACAATATAGACGGCTCTGGGATTTTTTGTTAACTTGCCATTTGGAGAAGGGGCTCTTTCTCTCTTTTTTTCCCCTCTTCCGTCGAAGCCTCCCTGTCAGCTCTCACATCCCGCATCTGGGGGACCCTCAAACGTCTTGCCATACGACGCCCGGCGACGGTACTATATCCCCGGCGGATCCATTCCAAACTGTCGGTGAGCGCTTCACAGCCAGTTGGTCGGGCAGCAACGCATGACAACGCAACCACCACCCTCGGCGCACATGGCACGCAGCCGCCTCAACCGTCATTGAGGGTGTGGGACGACACTTTTTCTTTTGGGTCATTTGGGCAGGGGCGAAAAAAGAAACATGCAGCTCGGGCGCTTGATTTCCTTATCTTGTCTTTTTCTTTGCTTTTCCTTTTATTCCCCTTTCAATACTAGGCACTCTTGATATGGGACGGGTTACAAAAAATATCTGGGATACGGGCTGGGAAAAGAACTGATTGCGCATATAGACTTTGGATTTGGTGTTTATTTTTTACTTTTGGCATGTACCAACTTACACTCCTGGTTTTCCCTGGATTGGTTTTCTCTGCTCATGACCAGGTTCCTCGCGGTGCTCGGAACATTGGGCGAGAGTGCCAAGGATATTTCGGCAATGCTTTTCATACTTATTACTATTCCCCTATCCTTGTCAGAACAAGGCAATGGCAGCGACGGACTATTACACTACACTGTTTATTGTTCCCAATTATTTGCTTTCTCATACTGTACTCGAGACCTGGGGCTTCAAGACCAAAACGGTCTTCTTGTCCTTGTTAGACGAGCTGGGCTGGACTCAGGATTCGACAAACAAAAGATACCCCGCGGGTTTAGCCCTCGTTTGTAGTACTAGTAGTCCCTTCTTCCAAGAGCCAAGATAGCTACATAGCGCCAGCGCATGGCAAATTCAACCAGGAAGAAAGAATTTTGAACAAAACACCATTTCGCAGTGCTGCATGCATCATTTGGCTCGTACTGGCACACCGATAGTTGAGCAACCACCCCTAGATGGGTAGGAATGCCCAATCTTGACGTAAAGACAAGCCAGATCTGGCAGACGTGTGTGAGTGTGTGCAGGATGCATCTGAGACGGACAGGGGTGGCGATGGGACAGGACCATTCCCCGACTTGATGAGGGCATTAACCTTGCATTGGCGAGTCGCCCAAACCAGAGAGCAGTTGCTGATTTGGCATATGTTAAGGAGGGGGGGGGGGGGGGGGGGGGGGGGGCAAAGGGAGAAGGAAAGCGGCAGAGCATCGATCACATACAGGTCACGTATCCGGGGGGAAGAAAGGGGGGATCGATGATGCGAGGGGGTCGGAAGCCGGGGCGGAGGGGTGGCGAGCAGATGCTGAGAGGCTTGGAATGGACCCAATCTGTGAGAATAAGGGAGAGGGTTCGGATAGTGACTAAGGCGAAACAGAATGGTTAGGAACCGTCGGTGTCTGAGATGACAAGATGCGAACCCCCGCCTGTGATCGACGCGTGCCGGCAATGTAAGGGCGCGCGCGGTCGCGCGCGCCGAGCGAGGATGCGGTGCGTGCGTGCGTGCGTTGGGCAAGTGAAGAGCCGTAAGGGGGCAGGCTGTAGCCGTAGCCTGCCGCAAAAAATAGATTGACTAGAGATTTGCATACAAAATGAAGGAGTTGGTTCCGAGACGGGCTTCATAACCTACCTAGGTACCTAGTCTACATAGGCAGTACCTAGCGAACGGACGGACGGGGGCGGGCGGGCGCTTATGCGCTGCATCGTCAATCCGTTTAGCGGGGCGGGCGAGGTGAGGATTATAAAAGAAAAAGAGAAATAAAAGAAAAGAGAGGGGAGGAATCGAAAACAAGAAAGCTATGAGCCTAGAAGCAAAAAGGAAAAATTACCAACAGTTACTAAACAATTATTATTATTTTTTAGAAAGGCTCTGCCCCCCTCGCGTTTCCCAATTTCCCATAGTCACACACACACACACACGCACCTTTATCCGGTGGTTAGTCTCTCTTTTCTTCTTTGTCGATTTTTGCCATAGATCGGGGGGTGACATGCACACGCCGGCCGGGGAAGGCGGATGGAGGCCCGAGGCAGCCGGGGGGTGGGGGAGGGATGGGGGAGGCAGCCCGGTGTATATATTTTGCAGATGGCCGACGAAAGGGCCGTGAACGTCAAAGATTGAATAGAATAACAAAGTCTGATGGAGCAGGGAAGGGCAGGTCAGGAAGAAAGAGTAAAAAAAGTAAACATGACTAGGTGCCAACCTGCATCAAAGCTGCGAGGAAGGGGATGTGTTCGGATGGCATGAAGCATGGGGGAGGTGAGCATGGGACATGCATGAAAAGCGTCGCGTTTGTAAACTAGCTACTTAAGGATGTGTGTGCGAGGAGTGTATGTACTTTGATATGGCCAATATGGGTGTTTCAATAGACGTGTAGAGTGCTTGTCCACGCCAAGCTCTTGGGGCCTTGCGTCGGATTTGACAAGGAAGGGGATTTGGGATGAAGCTATTTTCGGTCTTGATTCCTTTCATTTTTGCTTTTTGTGCCCTTGGCCGGAGGCGGGACGGGCTAGCTCCGTTTGTCTGTGGATTCGGCAACGGTTTCCTTACTCGGAATACGCCGGTCGTGACCCAGTAGAGAGCGCGCTGCTGGCTTCGGACTAAAGAGGGGGAAACCCACCCGAGGCATATGTACGGATGGGAGAGGACGGACTGGTGACGTCGCCGACACGGCGCCGGGTGTTCTCTCTCTCTCTCTCTCTCTCTCTCTCTCTCTCTCTCTCTCGCAGAGCTGAAGGTACAGGGCTGCAGAGTATTCGGGGGGGGGGGGGGGGGGGCATATAGGAAATGGGCGAGATGGGCGAGATAGCACATGCCATCCATCAGCGATTCTTCCAAGCGGAAAGGCTGGGAAACAGGGCCGATAGGATGAGGGTCGGCGGATGACATGCTGCAGAAAGGTGGCCGAGGCCGGGCACGTACCTAAAGTACGGACGGGTGTGTCTCCATGTCACGAAAGCGTCCGACTCTTGCTGTACTGGGCTGTCGCCACGCGTGTGACGACAGGAGCGCCGCATGCGAACAAGAGCAAGCCTCTGACCGGGTACGGATACCTAACCCTGGACGACTGCCCAAGGTCCGAGCTGCAGGGTCTCTTTTCTTCTCTCTCTCTCTCTCTCCCTTCCGGACGCGGCGTAGTGATATCACGGCAGGCGGCTGCGAGCCCCGTGTGAGCTCGGAGTGTCACACTATCGCTGACTATTGCGCAATAGGTTGGGGCGACATACATTTTGGGTTTGATCATGGCGCCGAGCTGGATGCGACGACTAAAGGGGACGAACGATGGGCGGGAGAGAAATTCAGGGGGAGGGGGTCCAGGCACCTTCAGGAACAGGAATAGGACGGGTGGGAAAAGGAAAGAAAAGGGGGTGTGGCGTGCGTATAAGAGCAAGATGATGTCACTTACCCAGGTACACACTGCTGTTGCTTGCTGCCTCAAGCTTCGAGCTTAGGTAGGTAAGTACTATACATACCTAGGTAGTGTGCGTACCTGCCTTGGGTAGGCACCTATTGGCTGGCGGCTTTGGCTGCATGGCTGCATGGCTGCGAGCTCACGCCGACCGGCGGAAAAGAAAAAACAGGTCGCTCACCCATCGCTGCGCTAATGCGGCAGCGGCCCCGGGAACCAGCGCGCTGGGACCTTCTTCCCTCATTCCTTTTGCTGCCCCTTTCGGGAGTGGCCCGTGGTGCGCCGGGGGGAGTACCTAAAGAAGGAGGTCATGAAACTGCCCAATAGCCAGCAAGGAGATCCTAGGTACGCAATGTACGTCCTACCTCCTAGGTACTATTACTCCGTATCCGTACATGCCTTGAGATTCTTGAGCACACCTTGGGCACACCTTGGCACACCTCACCTTGTTACACACCTACACACACACGCTGCGCAGCGTCTCCCTCACCTTCAGAAGGGGGACCCCTTGGGTACGTACCTCAATACCTGCCTCAGCACGGCTGCTGCGTACTACCTAGGTAAATATGTAGGTAAGGTGCTGACCTATTTCGGCAGTTGAGATGCAGGGGATCCATCCATACACGTCGATCTCATTTTTTTTGCTGGATGCCCTTTATTTGACATGTTTCCAACGGGAATCGCACTCTTTGTATCCGTACAGATAGTGTATAAGTAGGTATCCGTACAGAGAAATGTTTGCCTGGCCTGATCGCCGCTTGCTTTCCTTTCTTTTTCCTTGGAGGGCTGACCTTCTCCCCCAAACGGAGCCGCTCCAAGAGCCCATGGGGGTCGAGGGGCAAGGCTCCCTGCTGTCCATCCGTTCCGTTCGCCACAAATGACTAACCGAATCTGCCATTGTTTGCGCTGCGAGGGTGTCTCGTTGGTGGTTTGTTTGCCCGCCATTGGCTGTACCGAATGACACCTGTACACAAACTCAACAACCAACTGTCTATCAACGGCCAGCAACCAACAGAAACATGCAGCAGGTTTGCAACAAACACGCGCGCGCGCGCGCTGTGGTGCCATGTGGCAATCAACAGACATACATGGTTTGTCTCTTGCCTGGCCCATACACCCACCATTGGCTATCTACGATTAGGTACAAGTACTATGCAGGACCCGAGATAAAGTCGCAGCTGCGTGCCCCCACACAGTGAAGTACCTATACATATCCAACCTCTTCCTTCCTCTTTCTCTTCCGCATACGCGATAATACCCTCGACCGGAAAATTGGTAACCCTTGGTTGAGATTGTACTGTACTTTTCGCTGCGCCTCTATTCGTACCTCGCATCGTTCCAGCCATCAAACAATCAAATATGGGCCTCGTCCCTTTTCGGGTGCGCGTGCTAGCGCGCCAAGCATGTCATCTTCCATCCTCATATCCCTAGGTACCTAGGTAGTCACTCGCGACAAAAATTTATTTCCAAATCCGTATTGAGTATGGGGACTGGTCTGTGGCCGGTTCAGCCTGAGCCGAAGCTGAGCAGAAGTGAGCAGAGGGTCCGCGATTCCGAAGTTTTAATCGAAATATTTTGAGGACCAGACAGGTTGTGTCTTCGTCCTGTGAAGTGTTGAATAATGATTCAAGATTTCATCCGTGACATCCACAAAATCCGAGTAAGTGTCTGGATCTGACGGACCAGATGACAGGTCACTCAGGCTGTCATCCAACTGCTGCTGGCTGAGTGGATGATTCTTGACGCTGTTCAGCACGGTAGACAGCAGCGTCTTCGCATCTCACTTTAGCAACCAAACAACCCGTGGCTAATATCTACATATCTGTGCTTGTGTCTACGCAACTTTAACTATAGACAGGGACTTGGTAACTTAGGTACAGAACAGATAAGGACAGGTTTAGGTAAGCAACTCAGTGAGATAACAACCTGGAGGAATGATAAGGCATTATCAAAATTTAAGTAGATAGGTAAATACGTCCTTACAGAGGGGTGGTTGAGGTGATTTATATCCTGAGCAGCATTAAACATGCCTAACGTAAGCCTGAGAAAGAATAGCGATGCTTAGTAACCTTGCTAGGACGCTGCAGCCTTAAGTTTAGTGCATGACCACCCAGACAGGTAGGTAATGACGGCAGCAATGAAAGGAGAGAGAGAGAGAGAGAGAGAGAGAGAAGCAATCACGGAGGCAGCCAGTCCTTGACTCTTCCTCGCTCGGCCATGCCCCAACATCCCGCCGTGATCTGCGCGGCGGCTAGGAGAGAGAGAGAGAGCATGAAAACATGGCCGCCGCATGGTGTTCCAGAGCAGCCTCACATAAAACCTCCTCGTCATGGCACCACCGGGGGGAGGCGGCAGGGAAACGGCCCATCGACATGAGACCTTCTTGCCTGTTATTCTATTCTGGGGCCCTGACGCAGTGGCTGTGGCTTGTTCCCCCTACCCACCAGCCCCAATCCGGCGGTTCTGGCTCAGGGTGTTCGCAACCTTCCCCGTCTGGCGCTTGGGGGCGTGGGCGGTAGTTCCGGGGGAATGCGACGTCTCAACCAAGTCGTCGGGTTGGCCTTGTCCTCGTCCTTATCCTCCCATCTCTCACAAGTATCATCCAAGGCAGACAAAGACGGATCTGGCCCCCACCCAGCTCGCTGCTTAGGTACCTACCTAGGTAGGCAAAAGAGAGGGGGCTGGTCGACGAGACTGAGCCGACGGCATATTTTGACAAGCAAGAGATCATCTATCCCACGTTTCATCCCATCTCCTGCCACCCTTTCCGGCCCCTGTTTGCCTCGGGTCATCCGCTACGCATTTGATCAAATGTACGGCAATACCCGGTACTATAGTAACGTACATATAGGCGGGTACCTACCTAGTAGTACATATTACGATGTACGTACGGAGTATTCGTACACACACTTCTTCTTCCTTGTATGGCCTCCCCGGCCTCCGTCGTCCCCAACCTCCAGAAAAGTTTGTTTCGCGTTGCCCCCCTTTGACGACTGGGGCAGGTGGAATGAAGAGGACCCAGAAATTCGGTGAGAGGTGAGAGACTCAGAGACCTCTACGTTCTTCTTGCCCCGGTCTCGGGCAAACAACGGCCCTTAAGAGGTGTCCCTGTGACGCGGCCATGGCTGAAGATCCTCAGGGTGGTCAGGACTTTTGCAGTCCCAAACAGACAAATCTCCCGGGGCTATGGTTTTGGAAAAATTCCTTGATCCGCTTCTTTTTGCTTTCCTTCTTGGATTCCCGGGATCAGGGAAGGGGGAAAGGCCGGCACCCATGATGTATCCGCAAAAAGGTACTGACCAGTGCCCCAAATCCTTTCCGGTCTCTCTAGGCTGTCCGCCTCTCCACTCGCCATGCGGCCATCGCAGCCGGGACATGGATTCCGGGCTGCCGAAGGGGCCTGATGGATCATGGGACAGAAGAAAGGAATAATATGCACGATGCACTCAGTGCTAGTATTCGCGTGCTAAAGGAGACGGCCATCAAAAGTCTCAAGGGCCGCCCGGCCCCCTTTTCATACTTGCTCAACACAAACCTGCGACCTCATCATAGGGCCCCTGGTCAACATCAACCAGTGGGAAACATTGCCGGCCCAAATGAACTCCATTCCCCACTAGCTGCCATCGTGGTACCACAAAGCGACTGAACACCACACCCCTCCCCTTGTCATGCCACACCGTCTGAAGCAACTTGTGGATCTCGTTTCTGTCTTTCTTAATTTTACCACGTTGATTCAAATTTCAGTCTGTTCTTCTAGCGCGCTCCTCTTTTTCCTTCTTCACCTTCTTTCAGTGGGGGCCTTGGGGAGCCCCAGCGCCAGCAAGGGCCGGGTGGTCTGGGCAAAATTACCCGCCCAACAGCCCGGTGGTCCAGCGGTCCACCGACGACACCCCACCCCCCCCCCCCCCTCTGACCGAGACCACCAATTTCAAACCCGTTGGGTGTTCCCTGCTACTACGCTACCTACCTACTGGTTTACGAATACATACGGATATACCTGGCATAATCGTATTTACCATATCCGTACGGATAGTGTATTCGTACACGCATGCGTGCGACGGCCAGCCCCCCCGGCGCTGGGAGGAGCTTATTGCCGCTGTGAAGGGGCCGCTGGGACGAGTCCAACTCCCAACCCACCGACGGCTTGTCTGTCCCCTTTCCCCGGTAACATGGGACTTCAGGAAGCGAAGGGGGAAAAAACCAGAGACAATCACCCTTGGGATGTTGACTCACCGACTCACCGGGGGATGTCACCATGGATATTTCCGAGAAATTGGGCTTTCCTTCGGTCTGGCAACTGCCGGGGAAAGCATCGACACCCTCTTTCTCCCTCCCCCAAGGCGCCCAGCCTAACCTGGTCTTTGAGAAAAGGTTGATTGTTCTGCTGGGACCGTCCACCCGACTGAACCCAGCATCTCAGCTTCCCAGTGGCAGGTCGTTGTCTCGGTGAAGCTTCACCGGCGTGGATCCCCTCTCATTTTCCGCCCTGCATGCATGGGGTCCTCTGGGCCTGTCGGGATACGACACGTATCCCAGGTCAGCTCATCATCTCGACTCGAGTGTCCCCGTTTTGGAGCATGGAAGGCTCCCTTCTAGAACATCCGCACACGTGCCGGCTGGCTGGGACACTCTACATACCACCTGTACTTCGTACGTAGTACAATGTAGTTTACACTACACTACTCCGTACATATACGTACCCAAAACACGCATTCACCCCTGGAGATATCCCCACCCTGCCCTGGAGCCTCAAGGACCTGCGCTGCGGTGTTCCCGACTGCTAGGCTCTATGCCATACCCGTGCTCGTCTCCCGTCGTCCCTAGTGAGGCTTGCTAGCATGGACTACTGGGGCCCAGTCCCTTCGCGCATTGTATCTATGATTTTATACTGAAGTGGTTTACATGCCATATCGGCCCCCGGTCCCGACCCTGCTTGTCGGCAATGTGACAGGTCACATGTACCAGGGGCCATCAGATTTCAGGGTACACATCGCTGTTCAAAGATTAGTCAAACCATCCCACTGGTACGAATGCACGATGGGGAAGACTCCCGGGCGACGGGGAAGCAAAAAGGAGGAATGTGGCGGGAAACGAGACGACACTCAAGAGGGGGTGGGGCGAGTAACTCGCTCGCTCACAGGAGGACAGATGCCATGGCCAAGGGGGTGTGAGTGCGGCCGTGAAAGAAGAAAGCTGCAGCAAAAGGAGAGAAGAAAAGAAAACTCACGTGCGTCTGGCCAGCGGCATGCTCTCCCTCACCCTCTGCCACTCATCCAGGTCCACATCCACGAAGCCAACGGCCCCCTCGGCGCCCTCTTCTGCCCCGCCCTCGCCGTCCACACCACCGAGCTCGAGCCTCACCCGACCCAGGGGTCGACGACCATGCTGTGCCCGTAACTGCTCCGCTTCGGGTTGTGTGCGCCCACCTGCGCCGCGGCGATGACCCAGCTCTGCGTCTCGATGGCTCGGGCCCGCAGGAGCGTCTCCCAGTGCGCCTGGCCCGTCCGAACGGTGAAGGCGGATGGGTACAGCAGGACCTGAGCGGGACCGACGGCGGGGTCGACGAAGGGGCTCCTCGGGCCCGGGTGCGTCAGCGCGAGGGCCGGCTCGGCGAATCGGAGGTCGAAGCAGATGAGACTGCCGACGCGGCCAACGGGGGTGGGGAACGGAGGTGTCAGCGAGGTGCCGGCCTGTACGGTCGCGCTCTCGCGGAGGGCGCCGAAGTCGAAGAGGTGAAGCTTGTCGTAGGTCGCAGCCTGGTTGACGGTGCCATCGGCGTTGATCCAGAGGCTGCGGTTGAGGAGCTTGGAGCCCGGTATCGAGGCGCCCGGGACGGCCTCGGGAATGGGAACGTGGATGCCGACGCTGACGGCAAGGGAGTGTGTCTTTGCTGCCTCTTGGAGGCCGAGCACGAACGGGGACTTGGACTGCGGCTGGGCGAGGGAGAGGGACTCTTGGGGGCTCGAGGCGATGTAGTCAGAGGCCTCAGGGAGGAAGAGGACCTGAGGAGGCGTGTCAGCCGCGGTTGTATCTTAACTCCAATTGTCTCACTGCCCATGGGAGGGGTTTTTGCGTCGTGCAGCAAGCCATGATCTTGTTGGACCGAGAGACAACGGGGAGCAAGCGTACCTTTGCGCCACGTACGGCCGCCTTGGCGACCAGCCTCACGCATTGCTCGAGGTTGTGTGATAGCGATGCCGTCGAGCAGATCTGACCGACAGCCTATCATGGTATGTATGTCAGCAAGCCGCGGCGACCACGTAGCTGAACGTCTTTACGATGGCCATTACCGCGATCGCCATGGTGCGAGATGAGACGGGCTTCCGGGATGGCCCTTGAGATAGGATCTGGGAAAGCGAAGGGATGCCTGAGTTGTCAACCCTTTGTATGGTGTTTAGGCCGTCCACGTGGCGTCCACGGCTCGGGTCGTTTACGGGTGTGGTGTGTGCAGTTATGAGCGGTGACGATCTTTCATGTAACGGGGATGTGTCTGAATGCATTGGTTGGACGGTGGAAGCGCCCATTGACGTTGATTCTCGGGAGGTGACCCCTCCATCTTATCGCTTATCTCACTGTGTGTTGCAGCGGGGTAAAGAGCTGTCGCAAGTTGCACCCCCCCCCCCAAGAGGCCTCTCTTTGGGCTCAGTAAGGATTCTCTGCCTCGCCATCTCCTCGGAGCCTATTCATACCGCCAAACAATCACAAGGGCGCACGACCGACCGCGCGCCTCAGTACCATTCTTCACCCCGTAGCTCCCATCCAGCTTCCCCTCACCCTTCAGCCTCGCCAGCGCCTCCCTCACCCTCGCGATCATGGCCTCGCCGTACCCCGGCCCCAGCGGCGGCGCCGGCTTACTCTGGTCCTGCCTCAGCCAGGGAACCGTCCGCACGTCCGCCGACAGCCGCGCTCCCGCGTCGGAGACCGCCTCCTGGAGAATCGCCGTTGCGGCGTCGTCGAAGGCGCCGCCGAGGATTACGGCGCGCGGTGCGGTGGCGTAGTTGCCGCTTCCGATTGTGCTGGTGTCCGGATGGGAGGGCGAGGGTTGGGACGCGAGGAGGGCGGGGAGGATCGCGGCGCCGGAGGTAGGTGACGTGATGAAGTGTATGGCTTTTGGGGGGAGGGTTTGTTAGTGTCGATTAGCCACCGGGCTGTGTGTACGTATGTAATTAACGGAGACGCCGTGCACAAGACGGAGAGAGACGGGGGGGGTTGTCGGAAGGGCACGAAGGGCGTCCATTTGTTCCTGGCTTACCGTCGTATTCCGGCCTCAGACCGGCGATGACTTTGCGGCCGACCTGCTCCGTTTTACCGCAGAGAACGACAGGTATCGCGGGCGACGATATATCGCGAGGCTCTTGGAGTTTACTGACAAGCGTATCTCGTGGAGCCTGGGCTTCGTCGGTCCGGGTTTTGGCATCTTGCTCCATAGCGTCCTTGGTCGCTTTGTGAGATCAGAGTTGCATACTTAATAGTGGGCGTCTCGCGTCCGAGAGAGAAGAGAGGAGAGAGGCTTCGAAAGAAGGTTTATGGGGTTTGTGAAAACACTACGGAGCCCACGTGGTAGTGTAGTCTGTTGCTGCGCTCGATTAGAGATCGAGTGAGTTCTCTCCCAAATCCTCTCTCACGTCAGATTCGGGAAGGCCGGCTGGCTGGCTTGGCCAACGCCACTATGCCAACTACTAGTGACGCATACACAACACGATGGAAAGGGCGATTTGTAAGCTGTTGGATCCGGCACAGCATCTATCACATGGGCTATCAGCCCTAAGAAGCCAAAAGAAAACGCTGCATACGTGTCGTTGATCACTACCTAGTAATATAGCAAGCTCCATTCTCGGGACAGCTCTGGGTAATGTGCATGATGTCCCTTTCTCTAGCTCCCCGAAATCAACGGCTACTGAAGGAGTTCTGGTGAGATGTTATGCACAAGACGAGATGTTGAAGGCGTCAAGACTAGTTGCCCAGGCCGTTCTGTGCGAGGAAATCTTGGATCTTGCCAGTCACCTCGGTATGAGAGTAGCTCTGGATGGGAATCAAAAGGTCAGCACGGGAACCTCAAATCAGGGACGAGGTCGACTCACGAGAGCCAGGCCGTGGCCGGCGCCGGGAACGATGTAAGCCTCGAACGGAGTCGCGTTCTTGAGGATCGCGGCGGCAGCGGCCGGGATCGACGGCAGCTCGGGGTTTCCAGTCGCGAGGCAGTTGCCTCCGCAAAAGGCAAGGTCCTTCTCTGCACAGGATAACCGTTGTCAGCGCACAGATTCACATACCAGAGGGGGGCGGGGGCGGGGGGATGGGGACTGCTTTGCTTGACTTACCACCAGTGATGACAAGAACGGGCTTCGCGAACGTGCTGGGCGATCCGGCCTCTCCTCCAATAGTCAGCAACTCGCCGAACGTCACTGGCTGGCCACTTTTGTACGCCGCCGTCAGAATATCGGGGTCAAAGTTGCCGGGGGCGAAGAAGTTGGCTTGCACAGCACCCTCGTACGAGGACGCCAGGTACCCAGGGGGTAGTCGCCCAGCGAGGGACGCCGCTGGCCTGGATGAAAGCGCCACCCAGGAGGAAGTTGGCGAAGAAGGTCGTGTTGGCCGCGAAGCCCGTTAGGATGACGCCATCCGAGATGCCCGGGTACATGACCGTCAGCGCGTACGAGTGAATGGACCCGAATGAGTGCCCGACATGGACGATCTTCTCGAACGTGCGGTTCAGCCCCGGCACGGTGCCGGCGCGCAGTTTGTCTGTCAGCTCCTTGAGGGCAGCCAGCTCGAGGAAGCCCTGGATCTCGTTGATGGGCTCACCGTGCGAGGATTCGGCGATGCCGAGGCGGTCCCAGGAGAAGGTCGAGTAGCCGTAGTCGTCGACGGCGGGGCCCACGTAGCTATAGTTGTGGCCATTGGCGGGGAAGTCCCAGTAGCTGCGGTCGAAGCCGATGCCGTGGGTGAGGATCTGGAGCACCGGGCCGGGGCCGGAGTCCGGGTGGCAGTACGTTGACGCGAGCTGGTAAGTGCCTCGGACGTCGGCGTACTAGATATGTGCACGTCAGCTCCAGGATTCCCTTTTTGTGTCTTCTCCTCGAAATCCAACATCTCAAGTTGCTCTTACGCCGACGAGGTACTCTGCCGATACGTTCCTTCCTTGTTCTGCATCCATGACCAGAAAGTTTGTGACATCGATGTTGGTCTCAGGGGTCGAGATGTTGAAGACGCCATTCCTCGCCGTGATGGAGACCTCGACCGTGAGATCTTGGCACACCCGTGCGGCCGCGAGGGCTGCGAATGCCAACGGCAGTGTGGGTGAGACCAGGTTCACCATGATGCAAGTCGTCCTTGGATTATATTTTGTTCCTCGGTTTCATGCACAGTAGGGATGGGCGTATCAACACTCAAGGTTGACTATTTCGTAGCGGACGGGGCTGTCTCTACCGTCCAGCAGAAGTCGAGGGAGGAGATTGCTCCGGATATTTATATGTCAGTCATTTCTGGAGGACGCACATATTTACTGTATCGGGTTTTCATGACAACAAGGCTCAAAAAGAAACAATCATCTGCCCATGCAGATACTCCATCATCGCCGCCCGCTTATGCATGCGTAAGGTCAGCATGTAATTGGAATTCTCAACGGGCTTACTAGTGGCCCCCTGGAAAGGTGGCACCTAGAGCAAGAAGCGGCGTAGCCAGGCAGACTGTTGCGAGGCGGGCCCAGATATCCCGGCCCATGAGTCTATGTTGCGGACCAGGGGTGATGACGTTGAGTGGGTGCCAACTTGTTCAGCATCGTCCGCAGAAAGAACCCGAAACTGTCGCTGCGTAGTTGATCCTACCTACCCACTAGTGTATGATCGCGGGCTAGAGTCGAGTCCGTCTCGGCTCTAATTCTCAAGCATTGTCCAAGGAAGAAGAGGAGAGGGGAACCGTTTCGAGGAGCATCAGTTGAAATGTCAAGTCGTTCAGATACTGGCTTCATTGAGATTACCACAGATTTCAGTCGCGCAGGAGTTGTGCAAACTGTCGAGGCAAGAACGTGACCGTCTAGCTTCTAGGGAGACTTGCTAGCCTCGCCCTATCTACTTCGTACGAAGTAAGCGGTAGCCACCCGACCAAGCCCCGTCAAGGTCTAGATGTTGCAATCCCCACGAAGCTTGCCTTTTATGCCCCACATAGGTAGCTTACATGGGAGGTTAATTGTGCGACGAGTCCTAGGGGCGGCATTGCTGCACAAGGCTCAGTCATCGCTGCTTACGTTCTCCGGAGGAACTCCGCCAGGGACGAAGGGGTCTATACATGGGTACTAGGCGGCCAAAGACGGCGCTTGATGCTAAACAGCTGCTTGGGCTGTTGTATGTAGTACTCCATCCAACCTCTTACGGTAGATCAGAAATGAAAACCGAAGTCATGGCCGTTCCCCTCCAGGACAACCAGTCGTCAACAGCGCAGCACACCCTTGATTCATTTACAAATGCACTACATAGGTACTGACATGTCAACTCCGAATCACAATTATCTCAAATCATTATCTTTAGTCTGGCTCCGCAATTGCTCAAAGTGGAAAAGACCGGCAGGAAGAGTGGCCTATCCCGGAGCTTGAAAAGACCCGGACGACGATGACCATTGATCACTCGGGCGTAACGACATTATGATGCCCCACTGTCCGTAGCCCGCAAAGCTATGTTATGCCATGTCCACTCTTATTGACAAATCCTCGAGGACCCGCGATTGCGGGCGACCAAACGGACAGCTCGGATGGAGATCTGCAGCCAAGATTGCCGGTTAGGGATGAGCGGTCAAATTGAGAGTTGGAGGATATATTCTTTGAGGGACTACTTAGAGGCGCCGCGGTGGCTGCTTACTCACGCCCAACGCCCATCCCAGCCTCCGCTGAACGCCGAACTCCTGGGCTCTGGGGTTTGTATCGCAAGAACATGGATGGGTGGTTGGCAGGCAACGCTGGAATATTTGACTGTATTTACTAATTTCTTGTTTTCAAGGTCAGACACCAACTCAGGCTCTCGCTGTCTGCCTCTGAGGCGCATTAAAGGTAAGAGGCCATCCTCTCTCCATGATCCGAAGGCCTGGTGTCTCTGCGTCATCGTGGCCCCAGTTGGTAGGCATCGCTTTCGTCTCCCTCCCGCAACGAGCTACTATGCAGCCGACCGTCCCTCTTGACCGTGCTTTGTGCGTAACGCCATGCTAAAATGATACAAATACAACACGGAGGTCGAGTCACTCCTATGAATCCGATATGTCTCGAGAGCGCTTGCCAAGCGCAGATTGCTGATCGCGTCGAACGTCACCCAGTTCCTACTTGGGGTCCGATGTGTCCAGCTTGTCGTATGCTGCCTGGAGAGCTCGCAACTCAATCTCGTCGCTCTCTAGGGCTGCCACCCAGTCTCGCAATTGGATGTTCTTGCCCTTTTCCTTGTCTTCGCGCCAACTGCCGAGCCGTGCGCGCCCCTCAACTGTCAGTGCGTGGTTCGCCGGCGCCGGGGACCCGGAGCGGCTGTGGTGCCCGGCTTTCCGGGCGTGCCCATTCTTGGTGTGCTAGCACCGCTGGCACCACCCGTCATCCACGAGTATGACTTGCCGCCCTTCTTCTTTCCGAACAGTGACCCCGTCTTGGGCATGCCGACGAACATGCTACTCGTGATGTTCTGATTGGCATGGCTGCTAGCCTCCGCCTTTTTCACAGCATCCAGTTTCTTCTGCTCCTTCTTCGAAATGGACTTCTCCGAATCTGGCGCTGAACCACCGGGGGTTCCAGGCGCAACCGAGCCGGCGCGGGATGGCGTTGACGCGGCTTCGGTAGTTCCATCTTTGCGAGCATTGCGCTTCCGCAACCGTCTCTCTTCCCATTCTCGTTCAGCCTTGCCCACTTCTCGAACAGTGTGGCTCATTGTATTTGTGGCTGCGACTTTCTGCACCTTGCTGGGTTGGCTGGAGGAAGCGTTTTCAAGAGGGCCTGTATGAAAGTCAGTATAGTGAGGGAATATGAGCACCGCATGTACCGACGTTTCTGAGCGCTTGTGCGGGGGCTAGCGCCGTCTTCAGTCGCCGTCTGCTGTGTCGCGTCCTCTCCCAGGGTTTCCGGGGCGCTCTTCAGCGGGGCCGCTGCCGTCTGCCACTCCTCGGGGACCTCGCCGTGTGACGATGTCTGTCGAATTCGAGCAATCCGATTCGAGTCCTCCATGAGTGTCCTAAGTCGCTGCTTGGTGGCGAGAGAAAGCAGAGCCAACTGGTCCACCAAGAAAGCCTCCTGAGGGATCCATGTCCCCGAAGTCGCCACCATGGTAGAGTCGGGCCCGTTCTTCGTGGTAACTGTTACATTAGGCGCAGGAAACTCCTCTGGCAGGCGCATCCGACCCATCGGCTGGTTGTTGTTCTTAATCTCGAGGTTAAGCGATAGGCCCTGATCCTTGGCAAACTTCTCTGCCTTTCGGAACACGACGGGCACTTGCAGAAACGCATTGTGAAGCTCCATAGTCCTAGTCTGAGCCAGACGCTTCGCAGACTCCTGCCAAGCCTTCTCTGCTGCTTGTGCCACCAGTTGATTCTGAGCATCAGTGCCAGCCTGCTGAGCAGGCTGGTTTGCTGGGCCCGCACCATAGAAGCTTCCCTTGCCACCTGGAGGGTAAGGAGGATAGCCAGTTCTCGACTCAGGAACGTAGAGTTCAGACAGGAACTGCTCTTCAGCGCGCAAGTCGATGCCAGTACCGGCCAATGAGTCCGTCACGTCGTATTCGTACTCCTTCTGCGGTCGGTCGGGGGGTCTCGAGGGCGGGCCCATGGCTCCGGGGGTCGACGGTTGCTGCATGATGGGCGTACCCGGCGTGCTGGTGCCGAGTGCCAAAGTCGCCGTGGTGTATTGAGGGAGGGTAGGTGGCGCCGGCGGTTGAGGGGTAGAAACTTGCGGAGGAGGGGTCGGTCGCGTATCCGGCAAAGCAAGAGCTGTGGTGGTGGTAGTAGTAGTAGTGGTGCCGTTCGCGTATGGTGTCGCATAGCCTGGTGTGGTAGGTTGTTGAGGTTGCTGCTGCTGCTGTTGCGCCGCGTTGTGGTAGATAGGAGAACCGGCGGACGTCGCAGCCGTGGAAGGTGTCACCGGAGCGCCCGGGCTTGCCGCGTAGGGTGAAGTAGAGTAAGGAGATTCAGGTTGCGGGGTTGCGCCAGGTGAAAGACGCGGTCGTTTATTAGGAGGAAGCGCAAAACCGGCTTGCGTCGCGGCGGGAGAGGGGGAGGGCTGAGGGGGCGAGAACGCCCTCTGCGGCATCTGAGGCTGCGATTGCGCCATATTTGCTGCGTTATTACAATACGTCGAGGAATAGATTCCAGTAGGTCGAAACAAGAGGTTAATCAGAAGCCGCTCCGATGAAGCTCAGCAGGCCAAACAGCCTGGGCAATCTTCACGCGACTCTGCCCATCTGCCGTGTGCGTCGTATCGCCCAGAGGATGAATTCTCGAGGTCAAGTCGGATTTGTTGATCATTCGCCACAGCCGGATCTCGATATTTTCGCGATCCCAATGTTGTGAATGGTTGATCGTTGTGGTATCAAACGTGAATGAGTGGTGAGTATTTGGATGGAGGAGCTGTCGCCAGACAGAACCGAGAACCGCGTAAATTTAAAGTCACGTGATATCTCAGCCTCCTTTCCAGCTGGGTGCAGCATGGCCCGAGCGTCTAGGCTGAAGCTCCAGTTGAACCAGAGCTGCGGCCAACTTTTACGCGACCCCTTTTGGCACCTGCGCGTCACTCTAGCATCCATCCTCGCCTTTGTGTCGCTCCACATCCCTACTTGTCTATTCTTCGAGGGAGGACCGTTCCCGCTGAAGAAACATCGCGCAAAGGGCTGAACTGTGACAGATGAGCTGATCGGGTTAACGATAGTCACCATTTGGTGCGACAATCGTAAACCGTAGTGTTCTTTTCTCGCTGTCTGCGACCATCGCATTTACAATCATGGCGGCGAAGAGAAAGGCCTCGGCCATGGCGGCCACAGTCTCCGACGAACCAGTAGACCCTGCAGACGAGCTGATGTTTCTCTGCCTCGGAGGTGGAAACGAAGTCGGCAGGTCATGTCACATCATTCAGTACAAAGGAAAGACGGTCATGGTACGAAGCCCCATTCCCGCCAGACAAAGCAGATACTGATGTTCTCCTCACAGCTTGATGCCGGCCAGCACCCAGCTTACGACGGCCTCGCGGCGCTTCCCTTCTTCGACGACTTCGATCTCAGTACCGTCGACGTGCTTCTAATCAGCCAGTAAGCGCCCCGTTCCCTCCCATATGCTGTTGGATCACAGGGCAAGGCAGTGAACGACTTGGAAAACAATATACGGGATCATGCCCTTGGCTCGGGACGGCGCCCTTTGGCGACTCTGGTACCCTGATGGAGCCTTTTGCTACGCCTCTTAATGCTACTTCATTCTTGTACACAGAAACAATACAAAACTTCTTTTCCTCACCCTGCCTTGCCTTGCCTTCCTCGTCATCGTGATAGCTCTTGGCGTTGTTCCAGGGCGTCGATGTAGATACTTTGCTCTGATCCTGGTTGCTAATAGGACGATAGTTTTCACGTTGACCACGCTGCTTCATTACCATATGTCTTGTCCAAGACCAACTTTAGAGGACGAGTCTTCATGACCCATCCCACCAAGGCCATCTACAAATGGCTCATCCAGGATAGTGTTCGTGTTGGAAACACCTCGTCCAACCCGACCTCGCAACCAGTCTATACGGAGGCAGACCATCTGAACACCTTCCCTCAAATTGAGGCTATCGACTATCACACGACACACACCATCTCCTCTATTCGCATCACCCCCTATCCTGCCGGCCATGTTCTCGGGGCTGCCATGTTTCTCATTGAAATTGCCGGTCTCAAAATATTCTTCACCGGAGACTACTCCCGCGAACAGGATAGACATCTGGTGTCCGCAGAAGTGCCCAAGGGCGTCAAGATTGACGTCCTCATCACCGAGTCAACCTACGGCATTGCCTCACATGTGCCCCGACTCGAACGGGAACAGGCTCTGATGAAGTCCATCACCAGCATCCTCAACCGCGGCGGCAGGGTCTTGATGCCCGTCTTCGCTCTCGGACGAGCCCAGGAGCTGCTCCTGATTCTGGACGAGTACTGGGGCAAGCACGCCGAGTTCCAAAAGTTCCCCATCTATTACGCTAGTAACCTCGCCCGCAAGTGTATGGTCGTCTACCAGACTTACGTCGGCGCCATGAACGACAATATCAAGCGCCTCTTCCGCGAGCGCATGGCCGAGGCCGAGGCCTCAGGCGACGGTTCCGGCAAGGGGGGTCCTTGGGACTTCAAGTACATCCGCTCCCTCAAGAACCTCGACCGCTTCGACGACGTTGGCGGCTGCGTCATGCTGGCCAGTCCCGGTATGCTGCAGAACGGCGTCAGCCGTGAGCTGCTCGAGCGCTGGGCCCCGAACGACAAGAACGGCGTCATCATCACCGGTTACAGTGTCGAGGGAACCATGGCGAAGCAGATTATGCAGGAGCCCGATCAGATCCAGGCCGTCATGAGCCGTACGACGGCTGGAGCCCGACGCGGGCCCGGCGGCGAAAGTGAGAAGCTCTTTATCCCGCGCCGGTGTAGCGTCGCCGAGTACTCGTTTGCTGCTCACGTCGATGGCACGGAGAACCGGGAGTTCATCGAGGAGGTCGCGGCACCCGTTGTGGTAGGCAGCCGTTTTCCTTGGTTCCCCAACTGCAAATAGCAAGTCGGCTAACACTTTTCAGATCCTTGTCCACGGCGAACAGCACAACATGATGCGCCTCAAGTCCAAGCTCCTGTCCCTGAACGCCGGCAAGACCCAAAAGGTCAAAGTGTTCAGCCCCAAGAACTGCGAGGAGCTTCGCATCCCCTTCAAGCAGGACAAGATGGCCAAGGTTGTCGGCAAGCTCGCTACCATCCCTCCTCCGACCTTCCTGTCTTCGCCCACGCAGCATCAGCAGCAGCTCGTCACGGGCGTTCTTGTTCAGAACGACTTCAAGCTCTCCCTCATGGCCCCGGAGGACCTGCGCGAGTACGCCGGTCTCAACACCACGACGATCACCTGCAAGCAGCGCCTCCGCCTTACGGCCGCTGGCATCGACCTCGTCCGCTGGGGTCTCGAGGGCGTGTTTGGTAGCGTGGAGGAGCTCCCTGAGATGCGCAAGGCCCCCAAGGCCGCGAAGGACAGCACGCTCGCCAACGGCAATGGGACCAAAACCGAGGACCACGAGGACCACGAGATGAAGGAAGACGACCAGAAACAGGAAGAGGCCGACGAGGAGGTCGCCCATCCCGTGGCGGCGTACCTGGTCATGGGCTGTGTCGCCGTGCGGTACCGCAGCGACGGCGAGGTGGAGCTGGAGTGGGAAGGCAACATGCTCAACGACGGCATCGCCGACGCCGTCATGGCCTGCCTCTTCTCTATCGAGAGCAGTCCCGCCGCCGTCAAACGTACGTCCTTCCCCCATCCACCTCTCCTTTTCTTGGCTTTCCTATTCCCCAGTCTACCGTTCTACCCTCTACGCAGACACATCTAACAGCTTTCCAGGCTCCGCAAGTTCCCACACGCACGACCACGCCCCTCCCGCGCTCCCTAATAACCCCCACGCCAACGTCTTGGCGCCGGAGCGCCTCGAGCGCTTCCTCATGTTCCTCGAAGCCCAGTTCGGCGCCGACAACGTCAATCCCGTCGCCGAGCCGCGCCTCCCGGCGCGGGACGAGGGGGCCGGCGGCGAAGACGCCGCAGCTGTTAAGGTGATCAAGGAAGATAGCGACTACGCCTCCATGGACGTCTCGGGCGACGACGCCCCACAGGAGGAGGAGAAACTGGCGGCGCGCCGCCGGGCCGAGATCGAGCGCCTGCACAAGATCGGCATCCCCGTGCCCGGAATCCGCATCAAGGTTGACAAGATGGAAGCCGTCGTATGGTTGGAGGATTTGGAGGTCGAGTGCAGCCACAAGGCATTCGCTGACCGCGTCAGACGCGTGTGCGAGCATGCTGCCGAGGTTACGGCCCCGCTCTGGGGATAAAATCGATGGTCTCATAATGGGCGGGTGTGGCGTTCATCTGTTACGGCATTGATGTGGTATGTAGAGTAGTTACAGTCACACAATCACAACCAAAAAGATCCACTGTGGCACGCGAGAGGTTATAGGTTGAATGCTCTATTGCATTGAGCTATGTTACAGAGGGACTAAGGTTACAATGAAAAACAAGATGCAATACATCGCAATGTCGAGACCCGGAAAGGTGGGGGAGTCATCAACCCAGATACTCCTTCAGCTCATCGGACTCTTCCAACGTAGTGCTGAAGGAAAAGGGGGTGAATGCCCAACCAGCAAACTCTGCGAACTTGGAGAAGGATTCGACCCAAGCCAATCTGAGGGAGTGCAACATGGCACTGGTACCCTCCATCATGACCAAAATGGCGATGGCTAGGTACGCCATTAGCAAAAGCAACGAAGAGGCAGGATGGCAGCGTCAACTTACTAAGGAAAAACCACATGTAGAAGACGACAACAATCGCAATAGCGCCAATGATGCCTTGAAACTTGAGCGCAGGGCCGAGAGTCATGGACCAAAGCACAGCACTGAGTTGCTGATGAGCAAGCGACAATGCCCAAAGACGCAGATACGAAGCCGTGTGGGAAACACAGTTCAAGCAGAATTCTACGTATAGTGTTAGTTTGCAATCTCGAGTGCAAGGGGCCGAGGTTCTTACCAATGGTGTGAATGATTTGATGAATCATGACTTCGCTGAATTCGAACTCCTCGTGCTCCTCGTCGTGTAGGTCTTGCGTGATCATAGCAACACCTTCGCCGTCAGACTCAAAGCTGGGACGGCCGTTGGGTGCATGTTCCTCCTCATCGTCACCATCGAGTGCACTAACGCGAGAGCTCTCGCCAATGCCCCTATAACCCTTGGCGCGAGCATGGTTGTGCTCCCAGCGCAGGTAGAATGGCTTCAGGAACAAGAGGATCGGAACTTGAATAACAGCGAGAAGCAAAAGGAAGATCTGGACAACAGCCTGTCCAGGATACAGTTGAGCTCCTTCCTCAAGAGTACCAGGCTGCAAGAACATGTAAATCAACATGTTCAGTAATCCAGGCGGGTTGCGAGGATTCTGCGGGTCATTCCAGTTAACAGACCACTTGTAGATGATGCACAAGACCAAGTAGCCGAAGATAGACTGGAAGAAGATCATGCCAGGAACAAAGTTACCCCAGATATCAATCGGTCTCTTGAAGTGCTTGGCGTTGACGTAGGCGAAAATGAGAGAGTAGGTCATGTGGGCCCAACCCAGAACAATACTCATCTTCATCTTGTAACTGTTGGTGAAGAGGAGATCGTTGTCCGTGTCATGCCATCTCCAATCCAGACCGAAGGGATATCTGTAGCCTTCATCGTTGAGTTTAGCGGTGAGAGTCTGTCCAGGCTTGTAGTTGTCGGGAACATCCCACTTCCAGGCACTGTCGAACAGGGTCAACGACTTGGAGAAGACATCGTTGTAGATGAGACCGGTGAAGAGCGAGAACAGGCCCATGACGAGGGCAATATATCTTCCGTAGTAGAGCATAGCGAACAACTCGAAAGTGACCTTCTTGAGAGGCTTCTCCCAGTAGATCATGGCCAATGCCGCGGACACCATAATTACGGCGTGTCCAAAGTCGCCGAACATTACAGCAAAGAGGAAAGGGAAGGTGACGATGACCGGAAGGGCCGGGTTGACCTCCTGATAGGTAGGAGTACCATAGGCGTTAACAATGGTCTGGAAAGCCTCGGTGAATTTGTTTGTCTTGATATACGTCGGCGGGGTCTTGTTGCTGCGTATCTCGTTGATGATGGAAGGCACCGAAAGTCCAGCTCGGTTTGTGACATCCTGCAACGTGGACCGAATCAACGGCAGGTCGTTGGTCGGGCACCAACCCTCCGCAATAAGTGTACGACGAGCACGGTCGTAGGAGAAGAGGTTAAGGGTGTTGTAAACTGCCTTCTCCTTCGTAATAAGGACCATCCAAGCAGACAGAGCCTGAGAGATCTGAGTAAGCTCAGCGTTCAGGGTCTGCTGGGTGTTGCGAAGGACGTTTTGGACGTCGTTGAGGCGAGCGTTGACCTCGTGGATCTGGTCGCGACGAAGGTCGCTATTCTCGTCGACATTGTATACCTCGGCACCCATGGATTCGGATATCTTGCGGATCTTGGCCAGAATCTCCTTGCCATGAGCGAAGATGACAAAGACATTCTTGTGGATCTGCTCGTTGTTGGTAGGATCGATAAGCGGTTCGGGAATCTCAGACTGGTTCATGTACAGGTTTCCGCGCAGAGTTCTCCAGAGAATGCGCTCAAAGGAGGCAACACGGTCTCTGTTGATGACACCGGCGACAAAACCAATGTTCATTCCAGAGAAAGACCGCTCCACCTCGGGGCGGAGTTGTGTTGCTCAACGTCCTGGAGGAGGGGAGCGTCATCGTTATCGCTAGACGCGCGAATCTCATCGACATTGCCGTGAGCCCTGTCAAAGAAACCGCCGGCTTCGCGGAGAACCCAGCGCCACTCGGTGAGCTCGACCTCGCGCTTCTTCAACGTCTCGTAGCTGTCGTTAAGCTGGAAGACGCGTTGCTCGAGACTCTGGCTTCGCTCGGCGAGCTCGTCAATCTCGGAGGTCGACGGGTTGGCAAGTCTCTCGGCGTCGACATCGAACTTCCTGAGGGGAATGCCTGCCTTCTCCATCTGAGTATAGAAGTAGCCTGGCGCGATGTTAGTTTTGTCTTACTGCATCGCGAAGGGGCGCGCGGTCGCGAGTGATGACGTACGCAACTGGCGTTCGACATTATCAAGTCTTCGGATCTCCTGAGTGAAAGTGCGTTGGAAAGCACTAACTTCGCCGTTGAGCTAAATACACAGAAAAATGTCAGTATCAAGCCTCGATGAACCGAATGTTGTCGATGCTGCGAGCCAAGGGCTGGTAACGTACGTCTCGGAATTGGAGGAGACCAAGCTCTCCAAGGGCTGTGACAACCTCGCGACCAATTTCATTGGAAATGTATAGCTGCACCATACTCATGTTCGCAGAGCGAAACATGGTATCCTGTGCCGGAGCCATCTTGATGTATGGCGGGAGCTCCGAACCGTTCGAGAGGATAATGAACAAGCTTATTCAATGTCAGGCCTAAACACGGAGCTGCCAAGTTGATGTCGTTGCCTCTGAATGAACAATGGGGCTGAGTCGGACTTTCGGTTAAAGTGTTGTTCCGCCCAAAGGATTCGACCGTTCCACCTACTGTGGCGCGAACTGTAGGCGAACCGTGGCGGTGCAACTCCCAGTGAAATATTTTTGCGAATTATCCACAGGTAAAATCTCCTCACTTCTTTCCTTTACAACTTCCACCAGGCACATGACGCAGGACAAGAGGCAATCGTTGATATGCAGCGACTTGCATTCCTTCAAATTGAAGACTCTGTTCTCGTCATTGTGTAGCTGATGCAATGACAGCTTGTAGCTGCCTACCGTTCCCGAATATCCGATGGCAATCTTGCCTCTCTCGGAGCTTCAGAAGCAGTCTTGAGCCCAAATCAGCTTGCATCTCCAACTAATATTCAGCCACACACAGAAGTACGTGATTATGGCGCTTTCGAAGCTTTGTTGGCGGTCCGCAAGGACACCAATGGTCAAACAAAGTCAATATGACGCCTAGAGCAAACCCAAAGTACCCTGCCAAGGGTCATTCTCCGTCGTGTTACAAAGTCTTAGCGCTTGCAATTAAGAACTTTGCGTCAATTTTCAAAGAGATACATTCCGTCGCCTGGTCGATTTCTATTTTTATTTCTAAAAGCAGACGACTGCTGTCAGAGACAGCATGCGTCGCAATTTTCTTCCAAAAAGGACATCCTGAGCTTCGGCACCCCATGACATGATAGAGACGTGCCTACCTACCACGAGGACTACAGGCGTCAATACATAAAGCGGCGTCTACTGCTGGAAGCATGTAACAACACCACATACAACAGGCGTACTAAAACACCTTGCGATTATTCACTTGCCTCTTGCAGTATTGTGTGGGTTTGCTTTTATAGACACCTGCGCCTACACATGGGCTAGGTCATTAAAATCTTAGCTCCCAGCTCAGTGCGCTGGGTAATTTTCCAGCCCTAGACTGTAGCACATCCAGGCCTGTGCTGTTAACACAAATATAAGACTGCACGAACAAGTAGATGTTGAACAAAATACCCTTCTCTATATCTTTGTGTTGTTTCTATACTACCCGCTTTGCGGCCTGTCGAGCCACATAGCAATGATTATAGCTCTGTTGACCTGTATCCGTACCTTCGTAAGATAGATGGTCTGAAAGTACTCCGTAGAGCTGGGACCCATCCTATCCCATGCATGTCTGTTTAAAGCAGTCTCCACATTTTCTTTCTTAACCTCTCAGCGATCGGAGCAATGACGGCAAGGTGCTTAAGTTTTTTCCCTCTTCTTCTCAGCACTCAGCCAATTCCGTGTGTAATAAACCTGGGACCACGACCAAGACCAGGAGTGCGACCACGATATCGCCTCTAACCGTGCAGACAGCTAACTCACTTTGTCTTACCTCTCGGCTGTCGCACACAAAACTACCAACAAATTCCTGACCGCGTGTGGCTGACCGATAGCCATACCCCTCCGTCGTGACCCCGCGCTACAATTCGATTCGCCCAAGCAACCCGACCGTCCCTTAGCCTGCTGGACCTTGAGCAGGTGCCGTAGCAGCCCTTTATACTTGACCGATCTCCCCTCCACGGATACTTTCCTTTTCCTCTTTCCCCCTAGTCGTCATACAACGACCGTCCTCATGGGGGATATGACGAACGACATCAAGCTCCTCAAAGGCAGCAGCCATGGGGAATTGTCTGAGAAGGTCGCTCAGCGGTACGCTTAGCCTGTGATGCTTCCTCTGTCTTTTTATCTCTCCTCCCTTCCTCTCGTTTCCTGTCCTTTTTGTCCGTATAAAAAGCAACGAATAGGTACTGACGCGCGAATGCGCCGCTTGCAGACTAGGCATTCCCCTCGCCAAGACTATGAGGTAAGCTTGCTTTTCCTCACGATTCTGCACAGTCTTCCCGCGCGCCGACGTAGATTTGTCTGTTGGAGGTTTCGATTGATTGACCGACTGACCGCTTTGTGTAATCCCAGTATGAACTACTCGAACCAGGAAACCAGGTTAGCGAACAACCCGCCGAGTCCAACAGGGGACTCTGAACGTTGTGTGCCTGTGAAACTGACTTCTCTACGGTGTCACCGTGGGAGAGAGCGTCCGTGACGAGGATGTCTTTATTGTACAATCGAGCGAGCCTGGCAACATCAATGACGGCCTCATGGAGCTGCTCATCATGATCCACGCTTGCAGAACTGCTTCTGCCCGCCGCATTACTGCCGTCATCCGTTGGTCACCCCATTCCCGCGGACGAGTCACATTGAGAAAGACCGCTTGCTGACAGAATGCAGCTTGCTTCCCCTATGCCCGACAGGACAAGAAGGATAAGAGTCGTGCCCCGATCAGTGCAAAGCTCGTCGCAAACATGCTACAAGTCTCCGGTTGCGTAAGTCTACCAGTGGAGGAAGGCCATGGATGTGATAAAAGGCGATGATTGACTGACAAGACAGAACCACGTAATCACAATGGACCTCCACGCCTCGCAGATCCAGGGCTTCTTCAATATCCCTGTCGACAATCTTTACGCTGAGCCGAGTGTTCTGCAATGGATTCGGTCCAACATGAACGTCGACGACTGCGTTATCGTCAGTCCCGACGCGGGCGGCGCCAAGCGTGCCACCGGTATTGCCGATCGCCTAGAGACCGGCTTTGCGCTCATTCACAAGGAGCGCCCGCGCCCTAACGTTGTTGGCCGCATGATCCTCGTCGGCGATGTTACAGACAAGATTGCCATTCTGGTGGACGACATGGCTGACACCTGCGGCACCCTTGCCAAGTTTGTACACGCCACAATATAAAGAAAGAAAGCGCTGCTAACGATTTTGGACAGGGCCGCTGAGACTCTCGAAACTGGTGGTGCTCGCGAAGGTACGTTTTCGCCTGTGATATACGACCTCAAAGGCCCGTTCTAACTTCATTCCTAGTCATCGCCATTGTTACTCACGGTGTGCTGAGCGGCAACGCAGTCGAGACGCTGAACAAGAGCTGTCTGTCTCGCGTCGTTGTCACTAACACGGTGCCTCTCGGAGACAAGATCGAGCGCTGCCCTAAGCTGCGCGTAATCGACATCAGCCAGGTTCTGGGGGAGGCTATCCGGCGCACCCACAACGGTGAGAGTGTTAGCTACCTCTTCAACCATGTGCCGGTCTAGAGGATTGTCGTGTCAATTTTGCGTCAGGATTAACCAGGAGTTGCATATGGGTGGTACGGCATGAGCGCCCTTTCTGCTTTCATTTCCCCTTTTTCTTTTTTGTTCCAGGGAGGCGTACTACGGTAGAATAAAACGACGGCATTTAAGGGGTTTGGTTTTTGCAAGCGTTGAGCAGTGTGTGCCCTCCTGCAAAAGGCTATCCAGAATGGTTTAAGGAAACCGCTTTGAAACCCCTGGGAACCAGCAGTACAGGCATGATGTTTTAAATTTGATATCTGCTTGCCTATTCGCCCTAGTACAACGTATTTTCAAGCTGCTTACAGCTCCTTCTTCTCCGCCGAGCTAGCCGCGGGCTTGGCTGTGCCCGACCCTGCGGGGACTTTGACCGGCGGCCATGCCTTGCTCTTCTTCGCCGCGAAGGCGAGCCCGACGACCGAGACGATCGCCTCGGTGACCAGCGTGACCATGCCCGAGCATGCCAACTGCCACGAGGCGATGCTGACGCTGCCAATCGGGGCCTTGGGAAATGACAAAATCCACTCGGCGTAGTAGGGAAACCACCCGTACGGCAGCCAAAACATCGGCTCCTTTGAATACCAAAAGGGCAGGCCATATTGGGGCGCCTTAGTGAGGAGCCATCGGAAACCGGTCAGGTAGGTATCGAACTTGGATCTCGCTGCTTCTTGGCTTTGCTCTGGGGAAGGGAAACGTCAGCATGGTTCCCCTCATAGTGTGAACGAAAGATAGTCTCCGTCAACGTACTGCTCTTCTCCAGCTTCTCCAGCTGCTTGTCGTGTGTGCGGCGAAGCTTTGCCCACTTGGCAAACTCATCTTGGCTGCTGGTTGCGTTCAGTTCCTTTCGCGTCTTCAAAAACTCGGCTTGCAATTGACGATGCTGCTTCGCGGCCTTCGAGGTCGATATGGGGAGGTAATTCAGCAACGTCCAAAGCTATTGAGGAATTAGCCATCGGTGTCCTTCAGGGCCCGGTTGGTTAGATGTCAGGGAGCAAACGGACCAGATTGTTAATGGTAGCAGCTCCGATGGTGTTGACCAGGTGGGAGAACACCTCCAGTACAAAGATGACGACGAGTAGAGAGGGCATGGCTGACACCCTTTTTGAAGATCACGGACTCGCGAGCGGTTTTGACTATGAGAGCATGCTGCTGCGCTGATTTGAGAGGGTACAGGGCGAAGCTGAATGGAGATTTGTCGTGCAGACGGTGCGTGACGGGATCCGATTGAGCCCTTGGCGGCGAAAACGTGGTCCCTATGTCATTGCCCCGCGAATTGCATCTTTAGCGGGGACCTGAGCCACGCAGAGCGGCAGGTAAGCCACAGTCCGCTTCACCACACACAGTGGGAGCCAATCATCTCAAGCTCCTGCCTCTACATACATACCATCGTAGGACAACTCACCATCGTCCTCAACGTCACGACCAGTCACTGGACTTGGCCCATTTCCGTGGATCACCCGTCACTTGCGACCGCCGGTGTACAATCCGTTTACACACAGTTGTCTGTGCTTGCGCCGTTGTGAACTTCACAGACATGCTCTGAGTCAAGACCGCTACCCCCCGCCCCCTACATACAACGATGTCCAGAGCTCTGGAGAAACATGTCATCGCTGCCCTGGAGAAAGGCGACCACCAAAAAATATTCGACGACATCTCGGGTCTATTTTTGAAGCAAGAAGATGATCAGCGCCTTGAGATCGAGATATTGAGTCCAAGCCATCCTTTGGGGGCAGCCGAACACCTGCTGCGAGATGAAAACGCCGTTGCTGTGCCCAAGCTCCGCATAGTGCAGGCCTTCCTCTTCGCGAGGCAGATTTTCCAGAAGAGATTGGCCGGGGAGTTTGTCGGCATTGAGTTGCTGCTTGCCGCAACAAGCGTCATGCTACTTATGGATCCGGAGCACCTCACAGCCAGCAACACCAGAAAGCACCTCCTTCGTGACGCAATATCGGCGGGAGACGATGCACATGAGCGTCTGGCAAGAGAAAAGTGGTTTGTCGACAGCTTGCTCACCAGCCGGCTGCATCGACATACGAAATCACCCACGTTGTGGAGTCATCGGCGGTGGGTGATGGGACAGTGCCGTCTTGCCGGATTCCCAGTTGCGGTTCAACAGGACATCGAGTCGATCGTCATGGTAGCTGGAGAGCGACATCCCCGCAACTATTATGCCTGGACTCACGCACGTTGGTTGACGAGAACGTTCCTGGCTGACGCCGAGCCTGAAGAGCTATCATCACTTATCCAAAGCGTCAAGAAGTGGTCGTTTAGACATCATGCCGACGTCTCTGGCTGGTCGTTCCTCGCCCATCTGATGGAGAGACTAGACGGTTGCGGCAAGCAAATCCCATTGTCCGTCTTCGAGGAGACTTTAAGGCTGACAGAGTCTCTCCGATGGTGCAACGAATCAGTATGGTGGTTTTTACGCACGGTAGCCTCTAGACCGGTGATAGGGCAAGCCGGTCGAGAGGAGCTCGCAACTATTCAGGGAAGGCTTTTGGCCGTGAACGCCGATGATTCCACAGAAGCCTCGGTGCTGAAAACAGCACAGCACTGGTACGACTTGTTCGGTCCCCACAGCGATTCGGGATTATCTGGCGCATTGAAGTAGATAGATGTGGGTGAAATAGATGCTGAGTGGGTGATGGGATCGCGTGGTCGGCGCTTGTAGCAATGCCATCCAAACTTGGGAATTTACGTCAAGATCCGAAGCTAGTGAGGCATACTACCAGGGTGAGCATTGAAATCAATTCCTGCGTGAAGGGACCAAAGCCCTGTTGAAGTGCTGGCAAAATACGAGCGAAGGGCATCAATATCAGCGTACTGGCAAGGTCGTATGTGGCTAACAACGTTACCGCATGCGAGTTGCCAATTAATGGGACAGGCCAATGCGCCACATGCACAACAGCGTTGCATATCCTGTCAGCCAACAACGTGCTTTGTGGAATGCATGTTTTGACTAGAGCGCTCTTGGAGAGCTTAGCCGGCCGCCATCCCGAGCGAGGCAGACGCCGGTGTTCAGAGGCTGAAACTTGCAGAGACCTCGACCCCTGTCAATCGCACCCACATTCGGATGCTCCTGTGCGCCTCCAAGGCCCGCACGAAGCTCACGGACACGAAAGGATCGGGATCTACCAGTGAGCGGACGGGACGACAGCGGCGGAATCGGATAGGACATGCCGGAAGGGTAGCCAAGTATCCGCAGGCCTAGGTGCTGCAAACGGCCGTGCCGATGATGTCTGTCTGCCTGTTTGCTCTCGGTCTGGCGTCCACTCTCCCAGTGATAAACTGCAGCGATGGGGCCGTGCTAAAGCAAATGTGGCGCCACAGTAGCCGTTGTTCGCAGAACGACCGACTGTTGAGACGAGAGCATTGCCAATGCGGGGCGACCAGGCACAGGCTCAACGAGTGCCGTTTTCTCAGCTTGGCAAGAATGAGGTTTTGAACAGTACGAATATATCCGTAGTTAAAGAGAGCTTTCAGGTGTTGTGGACTCGATGAGGGAAATCTTTGGGCGAAAGGACGGGGCCAGGTAATTAGCGTCCAGAGTAGGCGGCTCTCCAGGCAAAAGATGGAAATTGAGGACCAGGTCTGCTTGGCCCGGTGATTCTCACAGCATACCTAAATCGAGCATCAGTTGCCTGTGTCACCCCTGCTTGACGTCTTGCTCAGTCAGCCGATCGTCCATAAGACCCCGGATACAGGGCCTCCAGTGTCGGGCCTTTGCAAGGTGGACAGCCGGGGACCCCAGAAGCCGCAAGTCGAAGGCGGAAAGTGAGGAGGACCGTAGAAAATAACGGTTGAGACGCGAGAGACGATAGGCGACCAGCCGAGTGAGTCCACCACCTCGTATGAATGCGACCAGGGCAAGCAGAGATAAGCAAGATTGGCATTGGTGGTCATGAGAAGCACAAACCAGCCACCCTCGGGGCGGCGTCGGCCAGTTTGTTTGATCGTTTGACTGACGTGGATGCGTGGTCGAGCATATGCCGGCCTCGAGCCCGTGCATGTTCCCGGCCGAGGATCGTTGTGGACAGGATACTGATGGTTGCAAGCAGTCGTCAAGGACGGCTTTTGCGGCCTCGGAAAACGTGCAGCGACACACGGGGAGAGAGTGAGACAAAACACCTCAGTGGGAGGGCAATTTAAACGAGTTCCCAAAAGGGCCAGGGACGGTGCGTGCTGGCAAGGAGGGTGGCCTGGAGAGACGATGGAGAAAGTGGCCCGAAGCAGCATCGAGTCAACTCTGGAAGTGGAGTCTTCAAGACGCCCCCCCTGTTTTCCAGGCACTAAAAGCTAAGCGTCATATAGTGCTGGTGGCTGCGGCTATCAAATGCCTTTTCGTATCTCCACACGTCAACCGCCACGCAGAGTTGGGTAAGAAGCGTCGCACTATGTACAGGTATGTAAAGTGTATTCGTACCTTGGTCACGGTTTGATGATGAAGGGACGTAGCAGTGATGTCGAGGTTCCATCATGATCATCATGACAACGACACAAACAACGATTGTGCCAAGATGCCGGTCAATTTGTCCCGCCCGGAGTGGGATCCGGCGCCGAAGTAGCGTACTACGTAGGCAGAGCAAAGAGATGAAACGAAGAGGAGTTGGAGCTACCTAGGTACACGTGGAAGTGGCCTTGAATACCTACCTACATCTTGTTATTCGTAGGTACCTAATCAAAGAAACCAGGGCGAGGAACGCAAGCGTCTAGACTCTAGAGATGGGTTGATGGGGATGATTCCCTTCTCCGTGCAGTGTGAGTGTGAGTGAGGCATTTGGGCCCCTGAAAGAAGGGTCCTAAAGAAGAAAAGAATCGACGGGCGGAGGGGACGAAACTTCAAACAAATGTCCAATCAGTGCTGCATAATGACTTGCGTGTGACGGCGGAATTGGGCGGAGAGGGTTCATCTCAAGATTGCGCGGCTGGGTACAAGGAAGAGACATTGTTTTCTCGCTGGTACAGAGGTAGGTACGGATACTAAGGGAGATTTGGGCGAGAGTACGAAGTACCTATAATTACCTACCGCATTCACCGTTCCTTGGCTCCTTCTTTTTGTCGCTCGCCAGTTGCCAGGTACGGATACACTACACTGCCTCCTGCCATATTCCCTGGGAGAGAGCGACCTGCATGACGCCACGGGGCCCTGTAGACTCCACCACGAGCGTGACACCGGCGTGTTCAGGGGCATGGTCACCCCAGCCAGTATGTACTCGACGGGCGTTGGCAGAAGTGAGGAAAAGGAAAGAGAAAAAGAAACAGGAGAGTCTGTATCCGTATGCGGCCTGCCTGCCAATTGGGTAGCCCGCTCGCGCCATGCCAGAAACACTGCGCAGCCATACCACCATCGCCCTTGCTTTCCTTTCTCTCCTCCCCTCCCTCACTCTCTCTCCCTTCCTCCTCTCATGCTACTGCATGCGGCAGGTAGTGTGTGTGTGCCGCGTGCGCGTGCGTTCTCTGTATCCGTACAGTCGTACGGATAGGTACTCTGTAGATGCGCAGATGCGACTGTGACCCATCCCACCCCGACTACTCCGTACACTAGTGCAAAGATGGCAAGACGGGAAGCAAGGCCACACAGTTGAGCAGCAACGGTGGGCGGACCGGTATATACCTGACTTGCCTACCTCGTAGGTAGCTAGCACGGCCATTCAGGTATGAATAATGTAGGGATATGGCAGTAGTGTACTCGCTCTGCCGGATTTCTCCTCCGAGGTGGTTTCTGAATGCCAATCTCTCTCTCTTTTTGTACCTAGTGTACGCAACCTCTCCTGTGTGGCTGCAGCTCTTCACTGACTACCTACCTACCTAAGCTAGGTACATACGATTATGTCCCTGCCGGCCAGCCAGCCACTCATCACCACTATTCGTACACGCGAGGCACCTCCACACTTCCCAATTCGAGCCCTGGACCGGTCCATCGTCGCTAGAGCCTTAGCTCGCCTGGGTCTGGCTGGTTGTCCAGGGCTCCTCGCTCTCCGATTCGCAAATCCCCATATCTGCGAATACTCCCCACGATCATCCCCCTCTTCGCCTCTTGCATCGCCTTGCCTTGCCTTGCCTTGTCTTGCTGTGCCTTGCTTTGCTTTGCTGCTCGCTTTGCTATGCTTTGCCTCCCTTCCCACCTCACCTCACCTTACCTCGCATCACCATCTCTCTCCTAACGGACGCCACTCGCCTTTTTCCTTTTCTCCGACTTGTCGATCCAGCTACTCTTTCCGATTCCTGCTTCGTTTTTCTTGTCTTGTGGTATGACACGAATATAGGTGGTCAGGAGAACCCGCCCATCGCGTCTGTGTCTTCTCCCCTACCCTTGGCTCCTTCGCTCTCGCCCTTGTCTCATCCGCTTGTATCTTGTCTAGCAGTTATTGCTGGTGGCGCCTCCCTCGACAAACCGTCTCTCTGTTTCATTGTCTTGCTGGCTCGACCGGCCCGCGTACAGCATTTCCAGAGCTACACGCCAAGCTCATATTCAAACATTACGCATTCCTCCTTACCTATCTATACCACCCCCTCCCCTGGCCGCCATTTACTCCTCCTCCACCGGCTCTTCAATGAGCTCGACTTAATCCTTAATATCATAATCTGTCCGACACCATAGCGGCGTCTGGAACCCGCTCGCTGGCTTGCCCGACTAAGAGTCTATCGAGGCCGATAAAGCATCCGTTGCTTCGACTTCAACCGTTTCCCGATCATTCACTCATCCGATTGACCTTCCGCCATCCCCTGGAACCGATTTTAAAGCCTTTGCCTTTCTCGTGCGGCTTCACTATCTATCGGACTTGCACTCACAACCCGCCAACTCGGTTACGGTTAATGTTTTGCCTAGTTGACCGGCATCTTGCTCAACCATACGATGCGTTCCGCCACCCTCGTCTACCTTTCGCTGCTCTTCACCTCCACACACGCCTTCTTCCCCTGGCCTAGTCCCGAGTGTCTGGAAAACGGTGACTGTCTCTTGCCAACGAAGAGGCAGTTGAAGGGCCAAGATGAGCTCGGCTCTGATGTTGTAGACGCCGTCAAGGCTGTCAAGTTCCCCGCCTTCCAGCTCGGCACTCAAATCACACGCGAATTCTCGGTAAGCAAAATTGTCTCTACTAATTTACTTCTATTTGAATACTTGCCTTCTACTTGGACGACCTCGCCTTGGGGAAGCACTGCATTGCAATCATGTCCGGCGCTGATCTTGCACCAAACTAATAACCCAACCCGTAGACCAAAGGTTCCGAACCCGATCGAGTTGTCCGCGAAGTTGAACGACTCACCCGCAAATACACGAGGTTTCAATCCGCCGCCGTCCGTGAGAAGGTATTGGAGTCCAGGAGAGAGAGCCAGTACCGTATCGTCAAGGCAGCCGATACCAAGCTCAAGAACGCAGCCAGTGTGGCCCAGGATGGCACCGACTTCTCCTACTTTGCCCAGGTCAAGCTCGGTAGCAACAAGAAGCCCATGTGGATGCTCATGGATACTGGAGCCGGTACCAGCTGGGTGATGGGTTCATCTTGCCAATCAGCAGCGTGTGAAAAGCACGGCTCGTTTGGCCCTCCAGATTCGACAACTTATGGCGCCAAGGGCGAAACCTTCTCCGTCGCCTACGGATCCGGCTCGGTAAAGGGCGACAAGGTCACCGATACCGTATCCTTTGCAGGTATGGATCTCGACTTCAAGTTTGGTGTTGCCAATGAGACCTCGGACGACTTCAATCACTTCCCCTTTGACGGCATTCTCGGCCTTTCAATGGCAGGTGGCGAGACGGACAACTTTATGCAAGTTGTCAAGAATTCCACGCAGCTCCCCGCCAACATCTTCTGCGTCTATCTGAGCAGGGCGGCAGATGGACCCAACACGAGCGAGATCAGTTTCGGTGTATGCAACCCTGACAAGTACACTGGCGATATCACCTACACTGGAGTTGGCAACACACTTGGCGATTGGGCGATTCCTCTGGACGGTATTGCCTATGATGGTCTCAAGTCTGGCGCGGCAGGCAAGCTTGCTTACATCGACACCGGGACCTCGTATGTCTTTGGTCCCAAGGACGATGTTGCCGCGTTCCACAAGAACATACCTGGATCCACTGCGGACGAGGCGGGCACAACCTACAAGGTGCCGTGCGACAGCAACAAGGATGTCACGTACAGCTTCTCCAATGTCAGCTATGTTATTTCCGCCAAGGATTGGAGAGGCCCCCCTGGCGCCGATGGTACCTGCACGAGCAACATTTACGGCCACGAGGTCGTGACGGGAGCCTGGCTCCTGGGTGACGTCTTTCTCAAGAATGTCTATGCTGTCTTTGACACGGACCAGAAGCGTATTGGTGAGTTTCAATGATGCTCTTGTGCCGTATACCTCATAGATGCTGACTGTATATATCAAAGGATTCGCCAAGAGAATCGATCCACCGCCAGTGACGACTACCTCCAGCCCCAGCTCTTCGACCATGCCACCGGTGGTTGGCAACTCTGACAGCGCCAATGTTGGAACTGCTGTGCAGACACCTAAACCCGGGCTCGGCTTGGGCGGTCACGAGACTGGCACGTCGGCAACTGCCGCCGCGCAGACTTCACCGGTATCCCAGTCCGGTGCGGCATTGCCCGCCGCTTTTACTGGGGTCAAGGCGGCCACTGTTGCGGCTTTTTGCCTTGTTGCCTTATTGGGATCTCTTTAAGAAGTATCCGCAAGATTTTTGTCTTTTAAGCGCAGTGATCTGACGATCGCGAGCCTGAATGGGAAATTGGATAGTTACGTGCACATGATACCCCTCAGGGACCGACACAGACGGCCCCTACATCACGGCCATTGTAGATATAGATATATAACTTGTAATGGTAAATAAAAGCTTCCGATTCTTTCCGGTCAACACATGGCTTCTTTCCCATCTTCCCATTGAAGTGGCCTGCCTTGGCCGGTTTCCGCTCCTTCTGTTGCGAGCATGCTGGCGTCAAGCCCTAGGAGAGGGTCTAAGCAAAGCGAAACAAGGGCTACCTACGTACGGCATATCCAATCGAAATACGATGGAGACTACCGCAAAGAAAACCCTCCGATACACTTTTCCTATTGCTTTTGGCTTTATTTCCAAGTCCTCTCTCAGGTGGTTACAACGTCTACGATGGTGGTGTCTCGGAGCCGCCACAGCAAAAAAAGTAGACGTGTGGGTGTTTTTATGATGAGCGTTGTTTCTACACTTGCCTCTGCATCTCTGCCGGGCTTCTTGAATAATGCAAAGTCTTGCTTTTTTGTAACACAATAACTCCCTCGAACCCCCGCCCCCTCTCCTGGAGTTGCTCATGGGTTCTCCAAGCCTCTCCACCGTCCCGTCCCAGTCCGTATCAGAAGAACGTCATTTTCCTACTCTTACCATGTCTAAAACAAGATAGAGGAACTCTTTTTACTCTTACATCGTACAGGTATGATCCGGTTACATGCATTGCGCCGGCCCGCCATCGTCTGCGCACGAGTTAGCACCAAAACACTGCATTGGAAACGGATGTAGGGGAGTGGACTTACTGCGAATCATCTTGCCGATCGCTTGTATCAGACTTATCACCATGACCAAGGTGCCAAAAACGACGATGCCCGCGGCGACGTACGTCTTCCACGACCGAGTTGTGAGCTTGATGTAGCAAAGCGGCGGGAGAATATACGCCATGGCGCATGCCGAGGTGGCGCCCACGAGCTCAAAAACAACGCCGACATCGCATGTGATGAGACTGATGAACATGGCAGAAACGACGAGGGCGGAGCTGATAATGAGGTGGAGGTTCATGTTGAAAGGCTCGCCCGGAAAGAAGTAGTTGAACATGACCTCGCGGCAAACGAATCCCTCGAGGGGAAGCGTGGTCAGCATGTTCAGGCCAAAGCACAGGCGAGCCAGAGTGACCATCACATTGTCCTCGGGGAAGTTATTGAGAACGTTGCCGAGCGTTTTATCGCCAAAGGTCAGAAACCCCGCTAGGGCCATCAAGAGGCAGGCAACCATGGAGATGCCGGTCGAGTAGTGCGTGACGCGTGAAAAGCGGTCTATTGTTGGTGTTTTGAGGGATCCATAGATGAGCAGGGAATTGTGGTGGCAAACGAAGGCTGAGGAGTGTCAGAGGAGCGTGTTGGTGAGACAGTCTGGGGATCGGGTGGCGGGTAGAGGAGGGGTTAACATACCAAAAGAAATCACACCGATGGCTTCAAAGATTCCGGTGTTCACAGTCAAAAGGGCAGGTGAGAAAGAACCACGCTCCGACTTGGGAGTAAGAGCTCCCTGAACCACTACGGTTGTCACGATGACTCCCATGCTGATGAGAGCCAACGTGCTTGCTTTCGCCAACTGTACATGTCTCTTAATCTTTCGGTCCATATTCCGCTGGCATTTCCGAACTACTCACCTTTGCAATATCCCGGTATAAGGTCAACGGATAGCTGATGCCTAGGACAAAAATCACAATGACAACCTGCCTGTTCGCCAAGAGGCCAAATACCGGCATCTGCCTCAAATCAGGCCAGATGGCCAAGAAGACGGGAGGTATAGAGTCGCCGACAATGATGCCAAAGGCGACCATGCCACCGAATGCAAACGCCCATTGCGCGACCGAGATGGCGATGAGGCCAGTCCTGCCGAAGCAGTGCTCCACCGTTCCCTGGAAGCTGTTGCTCCCGGAAAGCTTGCTGTTGATGACAATCAGGCAGATGGTCCAGTCGACGACGAATGTCAGGACGACCAACAGGATGGTGCCGGCCAACAGTCCCGCCTGCTTGAAGGCGTAGGGCTGGCCGATGATGCCAGCACCAATGATGGAATTAGCCATGTTCATGAAGGCCATGCGCAAGCCAGACTTGGGCCGCGCGCGCTCCTGCTCAGCCCACTCGTTTACGTCTTCGCCAGCGGTGCCCCAGGGACTGTTGGCGAGAGCGACCGAGGGAGCCTCGATGTCGGTCAGCAGGGGCAGGCGGTGGTGTTCGTCGTGGTCGTCGGCGCCGGGTGCATGCTGGAAGAGCTCGTCGTCGACGTCAAAGCTGTCGCGGCTGTGACGGGCGGAGCCATTGCTCCTCGTCATGGAGTCGCGCGGCGGCGGCGGTTCGACAATGGAGGGGATGGGGTTGAAGCGGACGCGGTTCGGGGTCCGTGGCGTTCCTGGCGAGCGGAGGGATGTCGCAGGTTTCGTCACAAAGTAGCCGGCGCCGCCAACAGTGCCGCCGTGAGGTTCATCGTGTGCGAGGGGGTCGTCGGAGAGGAGGCTTCTGTCCTCTTGGCTTGGTCCAGAAGCAGCGTCCGGGTGGTGGGAGTCGTTTCGGTTGGCTCCATCAGTTGGGGCCTTGGCCATTGTAAGTTATTGCGATGTCATTTTCCGGCAAAAGGGGGCTTGGGGGGAGAAGACGGGATGGCTGGACGGGCGAGTCTTTGTGATTGTTAGAGGTCGCCGTTCGTTGTCGTCTAGGTAGGTAGTTTCGATTGTGGTAGGGGAGGAAGTCAAATGTGCGACTAGATAATTATGTGTTGGAGCTTACCTGACGTGACCTCAGATGAGGGAGAGTACGTACCGTCGAAGTTAGGGACCCGGAGCTGTCAACAGACCGATGCGCCTCAGACAGGGATGTGCACCGCCTAGGTATCGATATCCAGTGGGGTCGGGGGGTTGTTGCGTAGGGCGCCGGGTGGCTGTGTACTGGCCACGTACTATTTCACAATACCAAGGTGGAATGGTACATTTGATTACTTTCGGTAGCCGACAGGTACCTAGGTAGGTATCGTACATACATCGTAGGTATTTGTAGGCAGGGGTCTTCCACACAGAAAATTGGGCGGATTCATATTCATGGCCAACGTGCGACCTATCGATGAAAAATACTCCCTCTCAACTCTGCAACGACGCCGCACACAGCGAGCATTTGCAGCGTGCCCTTGAGCCGCCGAAAAACGTCCAGGCCAAAACACTACGCCTATCTAAGTGTTCGGTCAGGCTGACTATCTACCTGCCTAACTGCCTTCTACGGACTACCCTGCTTGCCTACAGCCGAGACATTGCCTGCGGGTGTGTTGCCTGCTGACTGAATTCGATTGGACGCCCGCTGAGTTTTGAAGACAAACCACTCGGTCGGGCCCAAAGGTACTGTACCGACAGACTGTCAAGGGTCGTGGATGACGCCCAGTTGCAGCACAACTCAGCTCGAGTCTTGATCGGCCAGTCCGTCTCATGGTTGCCGTAGCCCCTCCATCGCCCTGGCATTCGTTTCGATAGGTATCTACCTAGGCAAGGGAGAGAGAGCCCAGAGAGTCTGTCTGTCCCTCACATATGAACCGGGTTCACGAAAACCAGCAAGGCGGGGAAACCAATTCCTCTTTCTTTTTTTACACTACACACACTACACACACTACACACACTACACACACTACACACACTACACACACTACACACACTACACAAACACACACACACACTTGCACACGCATACCTATTCTTGCCTGTGTCACCACTGCTTTTCCGTGACCCTAGCAGCCCCAGCACGCGCTTAATCTCGTTCACTCACCCGGGGCCCATCTCGTACACACACATACCAGCCAACCTAGGTACCTATCTAGGTAATCTGAGATACCGACTTGTAACCGTTCACTCGCTCTTATCTTTCGTCACACGCCCCCCCCCCCCCCCCCCCCCCCCGGCGCCGAGCTCGGCCGTTGCCCG
This sequence comes from Colletotrichum falcatum, assembly GCA_019425465.1. NCBI lineage: Eukaryota > Fungi > Ascomycota > Sordariomycetes > Glomerellales > Glomerellaceae > Colletotrichum > Colletotrichum falcatum. Next base: position 1,708,421 of record SWKJ01000021.1, on the reverse strand, counting down.
GTTCCCCACGTCCGCTACAGACATGGACACCACGCCGGCGCCATACGGCACCCGCGTCCCCGCTGGCATCGGCTCAACGACTATGCAAGCCCTCTCACCGTTGGCTCATATTCCTTCGTTCGAGTCACATCCCTCGGCAGTCGCGGGGCAATCATCAGTAGCAGCTGCCGCTGCCGCCGCCGCAGTAGCTGCCTCCACAACAGGGACCGCCCAAAGTCGCCCCTGCGACATTTGCCGCCAGCGCAAGACGCGATGCGTCCGTGAGGAGGGCCGTCAAAGATGCGTCATGTGCGAATTCCATGCACAGCCGTGTACATATCTTCGCGGCCCGCTCCCGCGCAAGCGCCGGAAGGCTACCGACCCCCCGGAACAACGCCCGCCCACCAATGGTTCCGCCTCAACGCCCGCAGATCCTCCACCCGCTCCCGTCCCGCTGGACCCTCAGGAAGAGATAACGTAAGTGTAGTGACAGTTTCTTATCGCGGCATACCCTTCGACACGAACGAAACTCGGAGGTTGGCATCAGTCGACTTTGCTGGCACGCCATGTCCTTTCTCTTTCATACCTTCTCGCTCTTCTTACTGGTCCAACCCATCTTGCTGGTTGCTCCGGCCCTGGGCCACCTTGCCCTCGTTCATCTAGACGTCTCCTTATCATTGGTTCACTCCCTCCGTTTGACGGAATCCCTGGTCTAACAGATCCGACTGTACCTATAGACACCCTTCTCCCGAGCTGCTAGAAGCCCTGTCGCCTTCACTCGCCGGCTCGGAACACGCCGTAAGCTTCAACCAGCCCTCCCTGCTCGACGGCACTCTCGGTCTGCATCTCAAGACCCATTCCGAGTATGTCGGTAACACGAATTACCGGGAGCCCTCCCTGCTGGACTTACACCGGCCTCATGACCCGGCCGTCAGGTCCGTCCGCCGCCTTGATGAATCAACTGTCTTCCTCATCCACCGCGATCAAGAAACCTCTTCGGAACCTCAGAGAATAGCCGACCTCGACGCCATAGAAAAGGTCGTCCACCCCCTCGGCTCGACACTCGTGAAGCTCTATTTCCGCATCGTCCACCCCAGTTTCCCAGTCCTCCACAAAAAAGTCTTCCTGGAGAAGTACGCCCGCTCCTATTATGAGTTCTCCCCGCCCCTGCTGGCCGCTGTCTACCTCCTGGCCCTAGACTGGTCCCTGTACGACCGCACCCTGGTGACATCCTCGTGGCAACCCGACCAGGCCGCCCTGGAGGCCCTCGCCCTTCGCACAATGAGCGATGACATGAAGAGGCCCAAGATCTCGACCCTCCAGGCGGGCCTGCTCATCCAGCAACGCTTCCGGAACAATACCTGGACCTTCACCGCGCAGCTCATCGGCCTGGCGCAGGACCTCGGCATTCACGTGGACTGCAGCGACTGGGCGATACCGGACTGGGAAAAAGGCCTCCGCCGCCGCCTTGCTTGGGCGCTCTTCATGCAGGACAAGTGGGGGGCCCTCGTCCACGGCCGGCCCTCGCACATCCGCCTCGACGAGGACTGGGACGTCCGGCCGTGCTGCGTCGAGGACTTCCCGAGAACGCCGCGGACGAGGAACACGACCCGGAGGGCAGCGCCGAGGTCGTTGTCGGCCGCGAACTGTTCCTGCGCCAAATCGAGCTGTCTCTCATACTGAGCGACGTGCTCAGCACGTTCTACACGACCAAGGCCACCCGTCGCGGCGGCACCCTCGACCAGATCGGCACCGTAGGCGTCGCCGAGCTCGCCAAGCCTATCGTGATGATGCTGCGGGAGTGGTTTTCTAAACTCCCGGAAGCCCTGCAACTACAAGAGACGCGTCTCAAGAAGCTCTCAGCAAACGGTGATCATCCCCCATCTCCCTTTTCCCATTTTCTCCAACACTTGGAATCTCAAAACACTAACACGACCAGGTTCCCTTCACCTCGCCTACGTTTCCATAGACCTGGCCCTCCACCGCTCCCTGATACGCAACATCTCCTGTAGCGCGCCGGCGGAGCTCCGCGCCGCCATACGCGCGGGCGCCCGCGTCCGCCTAGCTTCCGCCTCGGGCATCATCTCCAACCTGCAGATGGAGCACATCCAGTCCTTCTGGGGCTTCGCCGCCTCGGCCCAGCTCGCCGCCATCGGCTCGTTCGCGGGCCTCTTATGGGCCACCTCGGACGACGACGCCGAGGCCATGTATTACGCCGAACGTGTCGAGGAGTACCTCTGGAGCCTGAGGGTGCGTGCGCAGGCCGCGTCATTCGTGAGGGAGGCGCTGCGGATGCTCGAGTCGGACGTTAGCGGTCTGGACGCCGTGAGGGCTGCCGCCGAGGTCAAGATGTGAGGCCCGAAAGGCCGTCCATCACACTGCCGGGAACCGCCCGCCCGTGGCAGCGGTCATCATGTTATGTGGAACAAAAAACGTGCATGGTTGTTTTCTTGGGGGGTTTTTTTCCCTTTTTCTTTTTGCTACTAATGGGAAAATCAGGTGGGTTCCATTTATGCGAGATGCATTTCGAATCTTGTTTTCGTTCTAGGATACCCGTACAGACTACCTTGGAGGAGAGACGAACGGAGCGTTTGCCTTTTTATACCGCTTCATCTGTCTTATGAAGCTGGCAGAAGCTCTTCCAGCACTCCCGAATTCTAAATATATCTAACCAACGGTGCGAAGTGCCTCTAGTCTAGTCAAAGCCTTCAAGTACTGAAACCCCGATTCATCAATCATCAAGGCTCGCGCAAAGGCAAAAACGGGAAAGCAAACCTCTTCATCTGGACTGCGTCTCAACAATGAGTAAGTCATCGGACGGCCCAACAATGTCCCCCTCGACAACTAACATCTTAGCAATCCTCCCCCTGACGGGACTTCCAATTTTGATCTCCATTTTATTCGACTCGATCCACACCAGCGCGTCGCCGACGTCTACGTCGTCCCCGACATTGACGTCGCACTTCCAACACCGGCCTGGCATTTGAGCCTTGATCCTCTCGCCCGGCACGTCGACCTCTCCTTTCTGCCCGAAGGCGCCGCGTCTCTCGGCCTCAGGCGGGTTATACGGCTGGAGCAGCTCCTCCATAAAGGGCACACTACGCATCGCCTCCGCGCGGAGATTGTGGGTGGCCTCGATGTCGGCTTTGTTGGCATCCAGCCAGGATTCATATGCCTCGAGATCGAGGCTGCCCTCCTCGATCTTGATAAGGTCCGCTATCCGATCCTGGGCGATGGCAGCGTCAAGATCAGCTTCCGGGATTGGGTAGAAGGATATCCTGTCAAAGAGGCGGAACAGCCAGGGCTTGGAGTCGCGCCGTGAAACCACAGCGGAGGCGGCAACGTCGTCCCAGATGGACACCGTGCGCCCAACGAGCTGGTACCCGCCTGGTGAGTCCATGCCGTAGATACACATGTACTGGCCACCTATGCCTACGGCGCTGCACGGGGTGAAAGACCTCGATGGGTTATACTTAGTCCCGCGCAGGCGGTGTCGCGGGTCCATGGGCACGGCGCAGGGGGAGCCGAGGAAGACGTCTCCGAGGCCGATAACTAGAAAAATGGCGTCGAGGAAGATGCGCTCGACGTCTGCGGGGAGTCGAGGGCATTGAGGTGCTGGAGGAAGTCGACGTTACTCGGGAGCCAAGGCGCTGTTGCGCGAATGGTGGCCATGTATCGGGCCACAGCCGCACGGGAGACGGAGTCATCGAAAGCAAGAGGCAGCTGGAATGTGCGGGAGGGGATGGAGGAGGGGATTGTGTCGCCTAGGGAGGCCTCATGCGCGCGGAGGGCTGAGAGAATCGTCGCGGGCAGGGCTTTGGGTGTATATTGCACATGTAACGTGCGAACCCCAGGCGAGAGCTCGAGAACGTCAGGGATGGGATGTGCCTTGTGGCGGGCGATAAAGGAGAAGATCTGGAAGCTCTGGCGAAGTGAAAAGACGTCCTCGGTGCCGAACTCCAGGAGCATGGCATTGTCGCCGGCCTGGCGGACAGTGATGCGCCGGCCGGCGCTACCGATGTCACCAAGGAGGGGGTTCAAGTCTGGTATTGTCGGGCTATTGGTGAGGGGGGTCACGTCCACCGCCAAGGGTGTGAGTTCGGCAACGGATTTTTCAAGTGCGGAACCAATAAAAAACGCATCGTCAACGGTGATGGGCTGGAGTTTCACCTTGTCACCTGGGCGGAGTTGACCAAGTTTCCACATCTCGGCTGAAGCTACGACGCAGAATACGACAAACCCACCGAGGCTAGGTCCGTCACAGGTAAGAATGACGGCTTCGTCGCCAGTAAAGCTGACACTGCCGACGGAGTAGGGGCTGTCATGGATGTTGGACGGGTGCAAGCCTGCTTCGCCGCCCGTTTGCCGGGCCCATTGTGGCTTGGGCCGTCGAGACGGATGCCGATGCGATTACTGTTGTAGTGGACTTTCCACTCACCGGCAAAGAGTGTGTTTAAGCCTTGCTCAGTGAAGTGCTCGGGTGCAGAGTGTTGTCCAGGAACGACACCGATAGACCAGTAGGCATTGGTTGGATCGGCCGGAAGGGGGATGGCGGGTCCAGAAGCAACCGACGGAGCAGTAGTGATCATACCGCCTACTGATATGAGATCACCGGATCGCAAGTTTCTTCCGTTGTGACCGCCAATTTTACCCAGCGCGAAGGTGGAGCGTGAGTTGAAGATCTGGGGGACGGCGATGCCCCCGCGGATGGCAATGTAGCTACGATACCCAGATGTTGCGGTACCAACCGAGATCCTCTGTCCCTTTCGCACAGTGATACATGTGTTTATCTGCACAAAGGCATTGTCAAGCTTGACTTCGGCGGGTGCCCCTGTGACAGCTACAACAGCATCGCAGTGGAAGAGAAGGCCGGGTCCGTGGATGGTGCACTCGAGACCGGCGGCGCAAGAGTCGTTGCCGACCAATCTGTTGGCAAGCCTGAAAGAATAGTCATCAAAGGGTCCGGATGGCGGGACGCCAACGTGCCATAGCCCCTTGCGGCCTGGGTAGTCTTGAACAGCAGTGAGAGTGCCTGGGTCAACGACTTCGACAATGGGCGCATCGAACGGGAAGCTATTGAGCGATGTCGTGGTGAAGGCCCCGGATCTGAACATTTCCGACGCGACAATGCGGCGGACGTATTCCAAGTTCGTCTCAACACCCGTGATCACCGTTTTCTCCAAGGCACCAGCCAGCGTCGCAGCCGCCGCCGCTCGATCTTCGCCTGTGGCAATGATTTTGGCTATAAGAGGATCATAGGAAGATGGCATCTCCATACCGACCGTAACCCAAGTATCGACACGCACGCCTTCGGGGAACGATATATCCAGAAGACGACCGGGAGAGGGACAAAAGTCCTGTAGCGGACTTTCTGCGTAGATGCGTACCTCGATGGAGTGGCCCCTCACCTCGAAGCCTCCTGGCTTGTCGGCAAAAATATCCTTGCTGTCGCCAGCCGCGACGCGAATCATGCATGCAACCAAGTCCAGACCAGTTACGGCCTCCGTGACTGGGTGCTCAACTTGCAGTCGGGTGTTGACCTCGAGGAAATAAAACTTCGAGGTGTCGATGTCGTAGATAAATTCGATGGTGCCGACGTTGCGGTATTTCACAGCAGAGGCAAGATCGATCGCGGCTTGTCGCATCCTCCTTCGAACATCAGGTGGTACGAATATGGCAGGACTCTCCTCGATGACCTTTTGGTTCCGTCTCTGCAACGAGCAGTCTCGCTCGCCCGCCGACGTGGCGTTGCCACGTCCGTCGCCGATTACTTGCACCTCAATGTGACGGGCGTTCTCGATGAAGTGTTCCACGAAGACACCAGCATCGCCGAAATTAGCATGTGCTAATCTCTGGACACTCTCGAATGCCTCGACGAGCGAAGCAGAATCATCGCAGCGCTTCAGACCAATCCCGCCACCACCAGCAGTGCTTTTCAGCATCACAGGGTATTGAATGCGCTTTGCCTCGGCGACAGCTTCTTCTGCACTCTTGAGCAGATGTTTGCTTCCCGGCACAATAGGGATTCCGGATCCAACGGCTACACCCCGGGCAAGGTGTTTCAGCCCAAGTTGCCTCATCTGGTCTGCTGTTGGCCCGACCCAGATCATGCCCTCTGCCTCTACTGCAGACGCAAAATCAGCATTCTCGGCCAAGAAACCGTAACCTGGGATGATGGCGTCTGCACCAGCACGCTTGGCGAGCGCAATGATCTGCACACCGTTGAGGTAGGTTTCCGAGACGGATGTGCCTTCTAGGGGAAGAGAGACGTCGGCTTTGCGGACATGGAGCGAGCGAGAATCGGAAGCAGAGTGGATGGAGATGGCTTTCAGTCCCAGCGAGTGCAAGGTTTTGATGATGCGAACAGCAATCTCTCCACGGTTGGCAATGAGAACAGACTTGATGCCACTGGCCGTCAATTTGGGCTCTGTAAAAGGGGCTTCAGAGGTGAGTGATGCGATAAATGCACGCCAGCCTCCGAATGATGTTATGTCAGTAGCACCGTCGAGTCCGTATGGTTCGCAGATGAACCCGAGAGCCCAGCGTCCGTCCGCAAGCTCAACGGAGCCAATTCCGAGAGGCGAGGGAACCGTCCTCAAAAAGCTGCCCAACTCCGCTATAGGCAAGTTCCAGACTTCGACCTGAATAGCGCTTCCACCACCTGGGACGCGCTTCAACCCTGGCTTCTTCACTGTACCGCCGACGTTGAGAGAATAGAACCTGTAGTTTGGGGAGGTCGTCGTGACTATTTCTAGTTTTCCTCCACGAGACGTCAGGTCTTTGTTCAGAGGGAACCCTGTTAGATGAGAACCTACCACCACAAGACGAGTCGTCTTCGGCTCGCCCGCGGCGATAACGACAGAGTCTCGTGTTTCAAGTCTTTCGATCTTGGTTGCGCCTAATGGCCGGGGCTCGGTGGAGAGCCACTCTCGGGCCATGGAGAGCAGCTTGGGTTCATCCCATGTCGATGAGATCAGCGTGATACCAAACGGTAGTCCATCCGACCTGAAGCCAGCAGGAATCGCCAGGGCGGTCCAGTCCATAAAGTTGACGAAGTTGGTGTAAGTGCCAAGGTAGGCGTTCTCCTTGATAGGCTCCCGTGCAAGATCCTCGATCGTAGGGAAGGTGGGGGTAGTAGGAACGAGGATAGCATCAAACTGACCGAACTTGTCTTGGATCTCACGGGTAAGGTCCTGACGAAGATACTCTGACGCGAAGAGATCCGCCGCATTGAAGTCCTTGGCTTTGAGGATGATCTCTCGCACAGTTGGGTCCATCTTGTCTTGGCGTTCCTCGATGAAGTCCTTGATGGCGGCGTAACGCTCAGCCACCCAAGGCCCCTCATAAAGCAGGCTGGCGAGCTTGAAAAGTGGAGAAAAGTCCTTTGGCTCAAGGGCCCAACCAATGTTCTCTGCCTTGGCCAGAGCCTGTGTATAGGCTGCGGCTTGCTCCGCCTTACCGAACCATGGAGGGTCGTCACAAATTGCCATGCGATGGCCCTTGACTGTGCTAGGGGTGTCCGGACGGGCTCTGGAGAAGGAATCCTCCGGGTCAAAGCCCTCGGCTGTAGCCAAGACTGCCTCGGCGTCATCAACTGTGAGAGCGAGGATGGAGACGCAGTCCAGGCTGCGACATGCAGGCAGCACTCCGGTTGTACTAAGGGCCCCTCGGGTGGGCTTCAATCCCAAAAGGTTGTTGAACCCTGCAGGCACACGACCGCTGCCAGCGGTGTCGGTACCCAGGGAGAAGGGCACGACGCCCCTTGCAACGACGACGGAGCTTCCAGAACTTGAACCACCACTGACCCTCGCGGGGTCAAAGGAGTTGGGCACTGGCCCGTACGGCGACCTCGTGCCCACGAGACCCGTGGCGAACTGGTCAAGATTGGTCTTGCCGAGGACAACGGCACCGGCTGCCTTGAGGCGGGCGATGACGGTGGCATCCTTGTCCACAGGCCCTGTTGCGAAGCTGGGGCAGGCAGCGGTTGTAGAGAAGCCGGCAACGTCGATGTTGTCCTTGGCCGCGAATGGGACGCCGAAGAGCGGCAGTGAAGCACCTGATTTGCGTAGGGATTCGGCGCAAGCCCATTGCTGCTCGATCTGGAGTTGGGTGGCCAGGGCAATCCACGCATTCGAGTTTAATCTCGCTTCGGACTCACGCAGCGACAGGAGACGGGCAAGGCCGTCCCCGGCCTTCTGTGCCTCTCTCCATTCCTGTATGGTGAGAGGAAAAGTTTCTTGGGTCGTAGCGCCTGTGGAAAGGTGAGTTCGTGTCAGTATACCCAGCCCGGAAGGAGGGATGTCTGCAGGGAGGGTTCAACGCACTCATCGTGTACTAACTATATGGCAAAAGTATCAACGTAAATTAATGCGAGTTGTTTGCTGGCCGCTTCTCGTCCCCAAGAATAGCACTGACAGGACCGGAATCCGAACCCTATTTATGATCAGGAGCTGATCTTGGATCTCGCTGCAAGCGCAAATTCATGAGTGAGGCCGTCGTCCACCCCGAACTCGCTCCTCGGCAAAGCCTGCGGGCTCTCATGTAAGTCGCCGGCGGGCGCTTGTGGTGTGCGATCCATACAAGACTTTGGAGACTAGGTAGTCTAGGTATCTAGCCAAGATGGCCGATCCAATGATGGGAGCGGTGCGGGCTTATCGCAGTGACGTTGAGCAGATGCAGGTGCAGTGTGATATGGGCGAGTCGGCCGAGTCGTCGGATAGCACAGATCCCTGAACTAGGTGCTGTTAAAAAGGTGGATATCAACCAGAGCCGTATCTAGCTTTCTGGGGATGTTTGTAATAGGCTAGACCTCGGCCTGCCCGGCGGCTTTGACGATGCAGGAAGGGGACCGCCGGCGGGTGAGGTTGATTTTTGGGACGAGACTTCATGCCAAATGCCAGCCGGCACCGGCTGGTTGAGCTTGGATGGGGATAGGCATGCGAGCCCATGTGGTGGATTGGCTAATTTTGGATACCGCATTACCTAATCAAGCACATACGCGGAATTCTGCCGATGTCACATCTCTAGAATCTCCACACAGATCAAGGTGGGGGAAGAGCGTTTTATTGCTTTAAAGTTGGGGAAACATTGCCAGCAGACTCAGCTAGGTAGGTACCAAGTTAGTTTACCTAAACTATCCCGTATGTGACTACCTACGTGCCTACCTAGGTACCTTGCTGTGTAAACTAATTAAAATCTTGGGCTGAAAATTCGCTCCCTTCCGAAAGCTCAGCCCCCCTCCCTCTTCCTTTGCTCCCCCTCTCACTCAAACCACTCAAACACTACTGACATCGTCCGATCTCATCCACGCACTGAAGTCGCCGTAATCGCCTTCACAACTTGTCCGTCTCTCATGTCACGACTATCTGCCAAGGCGGCATCGAGATTCAAGAGTGTGGGTTTTTGGAAATCTCTTACGGCATCTTGAGTCGCTCGTGAAAACCTTCACACGAGCGGGCAACAACGTGACTGGATGATGGTGGCCGCGTCTGTTATGAATTGCCGCCTTCCAGCCATGCTCTGGTCGTACAAGTGTGCATGGGTGTGTATGCCAGCCGACGTTTTCCTCGGGTCACTTATCCTCTGCCTCTCTATCCCCTTCTCACCGTCTTTCTGCCCGAACATGGCGAAGGCTCCTCCTAGTAGTAGGTAGGTAGGTAGTAAAGAGCCTCCAAGGAGACTCCAGTCGCTCCAACCAACCAAATAGACGCCGCTCCAGGCAAACAGCCGACGGCCCCGCTTCCTTCATTGGCCGATATGCAGGGATGCGAGTCGAACCGACAAGGGTCCCTCGGAGGCCGGCGCTTGCGCCTCTCCCCCATCACATCCTGCTGCCCAAAATAGCCAACCAGGACTGGAGCTGCCTGAGACGAAGAGGGTGTCGTCCTGTCCTGCATCAATCGCGTCTATTGAGTCTTCACAAGTCACACTGCATTGCATAGGTATATAGGTCTGCTTATTGGCGCTTCTCTCGACGCCCGCCGCCATTGTGGTCCAGCCCCTCCACACACACAATAGCCATAATTCCAACGTAGCACCGCTTCCCATTCTATATAGCCGCGGGTTCCTTCTTCTCCAACATACCTATCCCTCCGCTACTGTTCCCCCCTCTTTTCTTGGAATTGTTTGTCTTACCTATTCTGGTGATTCCACTTTCTCGGGAGGCCGAGGCCGTTGCTTGATCCTTGTACCACCCGAACTGCTGCTGGCTATTAAGGCGGCGCAGCTCCCTCCGTTGCCTCATACATCCCATCTGCCTCACTTGAGCAACCCATCACGTGGTCGATATGTCTACCCAGACCGGAACTGCCTCGAGGAGGCCCAAGCTGTCCTTGTCTATCAAGACATTGCCGGCCCCCCACACGAGGATTACCAAGTCACTGTCTGTCGTCGACCCCAAGGATCCGACAACCTTCAACACTCTCTCCAATGTCTATGCAACCGCCATTGAGAGGTCAACATCGGAACCGCTGACCGCCATCGACACGTCGCAACAACAGCCTTCGCGCTTGAAGACGGGTCCGAAACCCCCCAGCTACGCATCCAAACACCGTATGCCGTCTCATACCCCGAGACACCGTTGACCGCACATCCCATTTCCCCCGGCGCTGCGATGGAGATGGCCTTCCCGAGTACCATGACCGCAACCCCGCCACTGTCGGCTGGTCCCATGGACTCGAACGGCCCTGAGATGTTTGGGTTCTCTCCAATTGATACAAGGACCCCTTTGACGGCAATCGGAGTCACCAACCCGCCAGAGCCGCATCCTCGACGCAAACGCAACAATCTCTGCCTGTCGGGCTTGAAGCTGCCATACACTCACCCTCGCTCGCTTCATAGTATTCTTCGCAACTCGCCTCTTCCTCCCCCGAGTGCCAAGACGCCCATATCACCACGGCGCCAATCACTGCGCCTGCAGGAAAAGGCAGCCCGCCGGGTCGCTTACAACAGCCCGATCGAGCAAACCATCATCACGGAAACATATACCAAGTCCCATATCGACTTGCTCACCGAAGATGTGTCACCGGCGTCACCCAGCCCGGCGCAGGAAGCAAACAACGTCCTCGACCTTGCCATGGCTTTCACGAGCGACGAAACGCGCGACGGCGGCATGACGCCGGGGCCATTTGAGGAGATGCGGCGGCGAATGGCTGGGCTGGCAGCCAGCTCGCCGACGGCCAGCCCTTCGGGCGGCATTAGGAAGCGGAAGAGGAAGGAGAAGAAGCGCCGTTGGGTCTGGACCATAGGCAATCAAGAGGAGGACGAGGAGAACCTAGGCGGGGCAGTGGCAGCGCTGCGGGCGGCCGAAGCGGCGAGACAAACATCAGAGCCTGCCCGAAAGAGGCATACGGCGCCGGCAGTGGAGGTGCTGGCCCACGGCGATCTCCCGACGCCTAGCGTCGAGACGTTTGAGGAGGCTGGCGACGTTGAAATGTCAGACACAAGCAGTGTCTCGTGCGATCGGGTTCTCACGCCGGGGGGCATGGATCTTGATCTAACGACGCCAACGGTGCCCAAGCGTCTCATGTCGCAAAGCGACCGGTTTGGATCGGCGGAACTGATCAACCCGGAGACCGGTAGCAGGCGGGACACGCCCATACCTCCAGATATGGCGGTTCGTTGAGTCGGTGGCGATGTGGGTTGGATGGGATCTAATTTGACTGGGTTTGAAAGCGCTTGGATATTTCATTGGTTGGTGTTTGGAGTCGTCAAAAACGTGGATTTGCGGGGTGTAGGATATGTACTTGTATCACTTTCAGGCTAATGATGACACGAAGCAATATGACCACGCCCTTGTTCATATATATGATGGATGACTTTGTGGTTTCCCAACCCAAGGCACACTGAATCTAGTACAGGCATTGGCGTTGGGATAGGGATTCGACGGTCTCCAAGACCTTCTCGCGGCTGAGGGCGGGAGTTTGGGCAACCAAATCAGCTGCAAGGTGCCAATCAAACGAGTAGTGTACACGATGAAGGACAAAACGGCCAATGGATTGAGCCAGAACCGCATGACGAGGTAAGCCCGCCCAGCATTCGGAAACACTCAGAAGCGGGGATAGGAAAAGGAACGAGAGTGGGCTGACGAGGAGCAACCTTGGCTTGCGTAAGGGGTGATATTTTTGTGCCAGAAGCCCTGCAAGCGCAACCGTCGTCTCGGAACGGCGGCACCCATGTCTAGGTACGAGCCGCACGGCAAGTTTACAACAGACTCGCCTCACTCCGCACATACACCACACGCGTAGGTGCTGAGGGGCCCGAATCCACGATGGTTCAACCGAATCAATCAAATCGATGCGTGGTTTTTATTTCTGTTTCCATCTCATCGGCACTGCACCGCACCACTGAGCCGGCTGATTACGATCAGATGTATTCCCACAAACCAGTCGTCATTGACCGGAGCAAACCACCCAAACGCTCGCCCCCTTGAGCCCTACTTACTTAGCCAACTGCTGTCAAGCTCGACAAAAGGCAAACCCAAACTTGGAGCCAAGAAACTACAACCCAAAAGAGGGAAAGAAAGAAAGAGGGGAGAGAGAGAGAAAGAGGAGAGAGAGAGAGAGAGAGAGAGAGAGAGCCACGCCAGCAGAAGCAGTGACCACCAGTGAACACGCGGCCAGAGTTGATGTCTTTCCCAAGCCATTTACGCAAGCAAGCAGCCATCCCTGCCGCAGATCGGCCACAGCTCGTCGCATCGCTGTTACGCAGCGTGGCAGCTCATCAAAAGGGGGAGGGAAAACAGGTAGGTACACGTACGGATAGCAGTAGTGTGTGCTGGGAGATTACATAGGTAACCAAAACGCCACGCACAGCAAGTCGGTCGCAACCAGTTCGTGCCCAGCCACAGTTTGTAAACTACCTAGGTACCCAGAGGGGGTCTTCCAGGTCGCGAGTCGAGAGTGTCTTGACCCAACGAACCATTTCCCCAGAAGATAGTACTACGTATTCGTCCTACAAAAAGGAAAGGGTGCAAAACGTACCTACCTAGAGGCTAGGAATACCTACATACATACCTACCTAGGCACCTACAGTAGGAGGGATGCCAGAAGCAAGAATTATGGCAGGCGCTCGGGCCATGATACAGTCCGTTGCGTTGGCAGCGTCCAAAAATCAACTTTTCGTCCGTGCGCTGCGGCTACCCCTAAATATAGCCCTATAAAAAATCTAGATTTTTAGCTAGTAGATTTATAAATCTATATTTTTAAATATTTACTATTACTATTACTATTACTAGCTATAAAAGTAAGGTTATTTAGACGTATATAAAGCTTCCTTTCTCTCTAGTAATAGCTTTTAGTAATAGTAATATTATTTATAATAGCTTATAAATATATTAATTTTAATATTTTCTATAGTTACTATAAGGTATTTATTTAGAAGAAGCTTAAAGTAAAGGTAGCTAGCTAATAGCCTATAAGCCCTCCCTCTATTACTATTATCTCTATTATCCCTATTATTACTATTATTACTATTATCCTTAAGTAAATATTAAATTAAATAAATATAAGGTATTAAATTAAATAAATATAAATTTAACTATAATTATTAATAATTTTTATAAATAATAATATTAAGATTAAATAAGGATAATTAGTAAAAGATAGTATAAATCCTAGAGGTATTTAATAAAATAAATAAAAAAATTATAGTATAGATAGGTTATACTACTTAGATAGTTTAATAATAGTATTATTAGTATAAAGTAACTAAGTAAGTAAAAATATACCCTCTAAGTTAGCTAAGTTATATAAAGTTAAAAGTATAGTAACTATATAAGTTATTAAAGCTTCTTATATACTATAATAACTTTTTATTTAAAGAAATATAAGATTTTCTCTATAAGTAATTTATTATAGAGGTCTATAAGTTAATAATTAATTAGTAACTTTATATAACTAAATAAATATTAAAGGTAATCTATATTATTACTACCTAGAGAGATAAAGTACTATAGTATAACTAGATATATATTATTTATTAATATTATTTAAAGTAATTAGTATTTATTAATAAGTTAGGGGTTAATAAGTATATAAGTATATAGAGAATAGGTTAAACACTAAAAGGTTTAGTACCCTATTATAAAGATATACTTAAATATAGGTAATAATACTAGATTTTTTCTACTCTTATAGTAAATAAGATAATTAATATATTAGTATACCTAAGTATAATAAATAGTAATAGGTTCTTAGTATAAATTTAAGAGATAGTATTACCTAAGTATAGTACTTTTCCTATAGTAAAGTTAGTTATTATTATAAATAATACTAGTTTTTATTACTAGTAAAATATTAAAGAGGTATATAAATTAGTAGGCGTATAGCTATTATATTTACTACTATACTTACTTAATTTTAATCTTATTAAGGAGGTATTTAGTAACCTTAAGAAGCTTTTTTATAAGTAGTATTTAAAATAGAATAATAATAAGAAGGATTTATAAAACTTTAAAGAGCTACTTTATAATTATATAGTAGAGATTAGTTATAAGATAAAGTAAATAGAGAGCTACTTTTACTATTTATTTATTAATTTTAATAGTATATAATATATATTTAATACTAAAGAAATAGTTAATAGGGGTAGTATTAAAGTTACCTCTAGGTTAAATAAAGTACTATTAGAGTAGTAGTAAAAAAAAAATATATTAATAATTAAAAGAAATCCTCCTCTTATAACTACTTAATTACCCTCTTTACCTTACTTTTTATTACTTAAGTATAACTCTATTAATAAGCTATTATTACTTATAAAAATTAAATTATTAACTTCTTTACTATAAATCCTATTAAGATTAAATTAATCTTTATTATTATTCTTATTATATTTAATAGATTAATTATATATTAATTAAGGGATATATTAACTTAGGTATAATAATAGTAAAGAAATAAGGTTTAGTTAAAAAGGTAAAGATATAAAGAGGTTATTTACCTAGAGGTTAGTATTACTATAAAAAGTAAATTAATTTAATTAACTAACTTACCTAAGTTTAAGGTTACCTATAATAGTAAGTAAAAGTATTTTATTAACTTTATTAACTTTATTACTTATAGTTAGCTTAACTTATAGTAATTTACTTTATTAATTAAGTTTAAGAGAGTTACTTTTACTATACTTATAATATTATTATATATAAAGGAAGGTCTTAATTAACCTCTATACTATATAAATAAAAGACTTAAGTATACCCTTTTTTTTATACTAATTATTAAGTATATACTAAATAACTACTAAACTTAATAATAAGGTCTAAAGTTAGTTAAGTATAGTAACTATACTACCCTTATAACTCTACTATTAGCCCTCTACTTTAATAAACTAATTAATAAAATCTTTTAGTTTAAGAGACTATAATATAAGTAACTATTTATTATACTATAGTAGTAATAATAATAGTAATAAGTTATCCCTTTTTATTATATAAGGAGTCTCTAATAGCTATAAGAGTAATAAGTTAATTACTAGAGAGATTAGTAAATAATAATACTATATTATAAGAGATAG
The DNA here is from genome assembly GCA_019425465.1 of Colletotrichum falcatum. NCBI lineage: Eukaryota > Fungi > Ascomycota > Sordariomycetes > Glomerellales > Glomerellaceae > Colletotrichum > Colletotrichum falcatum. Next base: position 1,692,932 of record SWKJ01000021.1, on the reverse strand, counting down.
CTAGTTTAGTAGTAGTAGTAAGTAATATAGTTACTAATACTTTTACTAGTAGTATAAGGTAATTTCTCTACTACTAAAAAAAAAATTAACTATATTACTTATTAAGTTATTAATAGTTAGCTAACTAGTTATAGTAGTAGAGTTTTTACTTTTTTTAATTATTATCTTAGAGTATAAATTTTTACTAACTTTAGCTTTCTTATTTTTTATAGATTTACTATTCTTTAGTAGCTACTACTAGGTAACCTTAACTATAAGGCTAAGTAGTAGATCTTTTATTATTATACTTAATACTCTCTTTTATATTACCTCTTACTAATCCTCTATATCTTTAGTAAGTAACTTATAGTAGACTTTATTAATAACTAAGTACTAGTTAGTATTAGGTACCCTATTAACGTTATTTTAGTAGCTTATTTAATTAGTATACTAATAATATTTTATTAAGTTACCCTAATAGTCTATTTTCTCCTCCCTTCTTTAATTAAACTCCTCTCTTATTAAACTTATTATAGTTTTTCTTTAGTTAGCCTATAATAGCTAGCTATAGCCTTATTATTTACTATAGTCTTCTTAAGGTAATTTATCTACTATAGTTAGTAATTAAATTTACTATTTAGTTAGTTATAGTATACTAAAAGCTAATATAACTAAACTAGTAATATATATAAGCTTTATATTAAAGAAGATCTCTTAAGTCTAGTAGCTTAAGTTACTTAACTAGTAACTAAAGTTAAACTATAATAAGTTTAGCTACTTACCCTCCCTTATATTAAATTTATTACTATAATAAATAACTAAAGCTAATATCTTAATAGTTAACTACTTCTTATTAATCTTTACTATTATTTATAACTTTATAAAGTAGTATTACCTACTAAGCTACCTATAAATATAGTTTTTTATATTTTTTACTATCTTTATATTTTATCTTATTTTAATTATTATACTAGCTATTATTTAACTTATTAATCTTTATATTATTTAAAAAGGGTTAATTAAAGGTATAAATATAACCCCTTTAAAGTTAAAGCTAAAAGTAAAGTAGATATTAATATTAATTAGTAGTAATACTAAGTTAGTTATAGTAATAGTAGCTTATTAATATATTATTAATAGTAATAGGGTTTATAATAAAATAATAAATAAATTAAGAGTAAAAAATACTTATTATATAGGCTTTTTATCTCTTTAGGGCTCTTTATTTTATTAAGTAGGCTTATTATTACTATTATTACTATTACTACTATTATAGTTATTAACCTCTTTTTTTATAGCTAATTAGTTTACCCTTTATAATACTATTACTACCTTTAACTTTAATAGTATTTTAATAATTATCTTTAACCTCTTTTATAGTTATATAATTACTTTACTAAGTATTTTACTAGATACTTTATAGGTAGCTTTATAGGCTTAAGTACTATTAGTTAGTAGTACTAGTAATACTACCTTTATGTTACTAGGGGTAATACTCCCCTTCTTCTTCTTTAGTAGCGCTATACTAGTAATAATAATAATAATAAGCTTAATTAATTAAAGTTATTTAGACTATAATATTTATGTAATAACTATAGTATACGTAGCTACTTAGTAGGGTAACCCCCCTGCGTGACCCTAACTAGGGTGTTGCGATGTGTGTTGCGGCTGCACGGACGAAAAGTTGATTTTTGGACGCTGCCAACGCAACGGACTGTAAGTGACGGAGACATGTTCCGCCATGATCATAGGCTGCAGGGAGCCGGGGGGGCATGCTGGGGGTGGAGTCGAGCCGTCACTTGGTGGGCTTTCCAGCAAGACAAGCTACGTCATTGACCATCACAGCTTCCCAACCAGTCCAACTAGGAATGCAAGCTGCAGCTGAAAGAAACGAAACTTGACCAAGCTAACGTGAAGAAGGGTAAAGCTGAATGAGCTATGAGGCAATCGGAGGGGGGCGCCTTTTCCACCTTCTGGCCAGCTTTTTCAATATTGCTTCTCCGCAATCCGAGTCCGCATCGCTAATATTTGTTCATCCCGCTCCCCAAGCTCTTGAATCTACTCTCTTTCGGTTCCGTCGGCTGGACTACTGCGATGCCAATTGTCTTCTCCTTCTTGTCCATCCATCCCTAGACGCTGGATAACTGACGGAGCAATACCTCCTTTCGTTTTGGGTTCCACGCCACAGTGTCGGCTACGACTGACCGCTGGACTGGGTCTGACCAAACAAACCCATTTGAGAGTCGCTCCAAACTAGTGTTACGTACACCATAAGAGTCGGGCTGCTTCCAGGGTTGCGCGTGGGAGCAAGATGAACATTGATGAGCACAAGTTGCCGACCGGCGGCCAGCATTACAGCGCCCGGAACAAGATCCCCAACATACACGAGTTCGTCGCCCAGCTTGACAAGGAGAAGCGGGAGCGCGATGCTGCCATCGAGGCTGAGGACAAGGAACACGACAAGATTCAAAGACAGGCTCAACACCAAACCAACGGTAGTTCTTCCAAGGACCATGTCCCCGAGAAGAAAGACCGCAAGAAAACCAAGACGGTCCGGGACCCCGTCACTGGTAAAGATGTTGAGATAGAAGATCCCAAGGACGACTTCGAAGCAGTTGTTGATAACCCCCAGGTAGGCAAAGGCTGTCTCGCCTTTTGTCTGTCGTACTCTAAATGGTTATGTTAACATGGTAATGCTGCAGATTACTATTCCCAACCAAAACCTCGGCAAGGATGCCACCATCGCAACGTCCTCGGACCAGTCAGGCGAGGAGTACCGACGCGCACAAGATGTTACAGCACCTCCCGCTCCAGTCGAGCCCGGAAGCACAACAGACGTTCCAATCCACAGCGAGAAGACAAACGTTAATTTCTTCAAGACCCCGAGCGTTAGCTACGAGCCCATGTTTGAGCACCTTGAGCGGCGAGCCAACATACTGTGCGCTGGAATCTTCTTTGGCATCGTCATTGTCGGCAAGTTCTTCGGCGGAGCACTCTACGGCCTAGTCCCGCTTGGCTTTTGCGTCGCGTCCGGTGTTTTCTTGTGGGTGAAGGACCTCATCACTCAAGGCAGAAATATGGAATGGGCCAGCGAAAAGGACCGTGGTGAGACTGCCACGGTTAACCTTGTTCCTGAGTCCGTCGAGGTAATGGCCTTTTCTCCCCGGTTGTTTCTCCATTGCTAACAAACTGTCAGTGGATGAACACTGCACTGGGAATCATGTGGAATCTGATCAACCCCGAGATGTTTGCCGGTGTTGCCGACACCCTTGAGGACGTCATGGTTGCTTCGGTTCCCGGAGTCATTGAGAATGTCCGCGTCGCCGACATCTCCCAGGGGAGTAACCCGCTTCGAATTCTTAGCTTGCGCGCCCTACCAGATCATCACGTACAAGACATCAAGGACGAGGCACACAAGCAGAACCAGAAGAACACCGACCCCAACGAGCTGGCGGCCATGGAGCAGGCTGGATCTTTCTACAACTTGGAGGCCTCGGTCGCCTACCATGCAAGGCCATCCGGTGCCGACGTCTCGTCGAAAGCGCGCAACATGGGAATGCAACTCATCTTTTACCTAGGTGTCAGAGGCCTCTTTGGAGTCCCCCTTCCAATTTGTGGGTAACAAACGACTCCATCTTGTGAAAGCATTGCCTGACTGTTGTAGGGGTTGAACTTCAGGGTCTTGTCGCCACAGCCAGAATCAGACTACAGCTGACCCCTGAGCCTCCTTTCCTCAAGACCCTTACCTTTACGCTCATGGGAATTCCCAAGGTCCAAGCAGGCTGCACCCCGATGATTGAAAAGGGTGTCAACATTCTCAACTTGCCACTCATCTCCAATTTCGTGAACTGGGCTATAGGCACCGCTGCTTCTATGGTAGGCTTGGCGAGTCTTGAGCCCTTGCATACACTGCTAACAACGATAATAGTACGTAGCCCCCAAAAGCATGACATTGGACTTGAGCAAGATGCTCCAAGGCGACGACATTAAGAAGGAGACTCTCGCCCTTGGTCTTCTCTTCGTACGTATCCACAAAGCAGTCGGTCTCAGCAAGCAGGATCGTCGTGGCAGCGAAGGTGGAGGCTCTGATCCGTACATCACCATCGCGTGGAGCAAGTTCTCGAAACCCCAATTTTGTACTCGTGTCATACAGGATGACCTTAACCCTCTATTTGAGGAAAGCTGTGGCCTTTTGGTCACTGCCGACCTAATCAAGGCAGATGAACAGCTCTCGGTCGAACTGTGGGACAGTGATCGCTCATCGGCCGACGATATCGTTGGGAAAGTCGAATTAAGCATTCAAAAGCTTATCCAACATCCTGGCAAAATGTTCCCCCAGGTTTCGAAGCTCGCTGGTGTCAAGGCTGACACTAGCATGCCTGGCGAGCTCCACTGGGAGGTTGGCTTCTTCGGCAAGACCCAGTTCCGCAAGGCTCTTCGCACCGATGGCAAGGATGTCAACCTTCCTCCTGAACTCAAGGATAAGAAGGAGCTCCAGGACGAGAAGGGCACCATCGAGAACGAGGAGGAAGATGCTGTCGAGCACACTCCTCCCGATCCATTGTGGCCATCTGGAATTCTCAGCATCGTTGTCCACCAGATTGTCGGACTGGAGCTTGCCAACGTCAAGGGCTCCAATGGCAAGCGCAAAGGCCGCGAGTACGAGCCTGCCCGTCTCGATGCCGGTGAAGTCAAGGAAGAACAGGGAAGCAAGTTGCCGAGCTCGTACTGCACAATTCTTGTCAATGACGAGTTGGTCTACAAGACACGTACTAAGGCGGTGTCTTCGCAGCCCATTTTCAACGCCGGCACGGAAAAGTTTATTCGTGACTGGCGATCAGGTGTCGTTACTGTCACGGTTCGAGACTCGCGCAACCGCCAGCACGACCCAATCATTGGTGTCGTACCTCTCAAGTTGTCCGATATACTGCAAACCGGAAGTGAGGCCACAAGATGGTACCCTCTGGACGGCGGGGTTGGATACGGAAGAATTCGCATCTCGATCCTCTTCAGATCCGTTGAACTTCGCCTGCCGCCAGCTCAACTGGGCTGGGACGTTGGCACGTTCGAGTTCACCTCACGGGAGATTACAGCAGTCGGCTACGGTCACTTGAAGACTAAGGTGAAACTCCGCACAGGCGGAAGCTCAGCCAGCATCAAGAGGGACACGTGCACCAAGCTTGAGGACCAAGAAGGGTTCTTCTGGGACATCAGCGGCGAGAACAAGCATGACAAGATTCGTCTGCCTGTCCGTTACCGTTACCGATCCCCTGTCTTCTTTGAATTCTATCCGCCAGGCAAGCGACACGCCGAGGCATTTGCGTCACTGTGGCTGCAAGATTTTCCTGATCAGGAGGAAAAGGACTTCGACATTCCCATCTGGAAGTGCGACAAGGGTCTGCGCCTGTCCCAAAACTACATCATGGAGAAAAATTTTAAGGATGTTCCCGACATTCACATCGAAGAACTTGGCCGACTCAAATTTCGCGGCCGCTTTTCCCCCGGGACTGACCGTGATCACATCAAGTTCGTCACTGACAACGATTCACGCGAGACAATTGAGACCTGGGAAGCTTGTTTCGCAGAAGGTGTCCGGGGCGAAGAAGTCAATACTGAAATTCCTCCCGCGGTACAGAAGCTTCATGACGAATCCCTCACTCATGGCCGAGATGTTCTCGCTCAGGCCGATCCAAAGGAAAAGGAAAAGTGGTTATCCAAGGATGGAACGGACTGGAGCACGGCTTTCGGACAAGATCCGACGCAGATGATCAATGGCGAGCAGGAGGATCTCAATTCCGAGGGACGCGATGATTTCGACGAAGACTATGACGATGATAACAGCAGCGACCTCGATCTCGGAATTACGGACGCTAGTACTAAGACAGATAGCGACGGAACACGGCCGTCGGTCGACAGTGCGGCCAGTGAGGCACCTTCCAATGCTTCCAAGAAGAGCAACGGTCCCATCCAGGCTCTCAAGGACTACAAGGGCAGGAGCCGAGATCTGCATCGCCAACACCGCGGACTGATGCAGTGGCGCCCGATGCGTAACGTGCAGTTTGTAAAGGACGAGGCCAAATTTGCCGTCCGCAAGATGACCAAGCTGGGCTCACTCAACGGGCGGAAGCCTGATGTTGAGACGGAAGTATAGTTCTCTTTTCTTGTATACAAATCGAGATGAGTTGAAGCATCGAGGAAATGGACACTAGGAAATCGGACCTTTTTTTCTCCTTCTTTTTCCTTACGGGCTTTCATAATTCTTATGAAGTATGTCTAAATTCAAGCAAACTGTCATGAATTAGGTACGGAGGTGGCGTTGAAGGGTGGGTTGTAGTCAAAGCAGGCAAACATCGGTTTTGAACAACAATATGTTTTTGTCTCATGTGATGCAGTTAACCCCTGGCTTGGCCATTGCCAAATGAACAGTAAACTTTTGTTCATTCGTGAGCGAAATTCCTTCATAGAAGAAGCAAACACAGCGCGGCAACTCATAAAGGCCAATGTTAGGGCCGATCATCAGTACAGTGTCTGTACAAGAAAGAGAAACAAGTCAAGGTGAAAACTCGCCTGGGCCTGTGTCCATGGTCCATATTTTTTATAGCAAGCATTGCAGTCCGCCGAAGACTCGTCCAATCTGGCTCGCAATGTTGACATTGACGCCGGGCTCATCAGCAAATGAGCATACGAGGCTCGGGTTCTTCTGGAGTGAATGACGACCCACGACCATCCTTCCGAAGCATTTCTCAGTCGACTATGCTGGCTTTCCTACAGTCTTGTATATGGAGTTGTATCCAATGAGTGACCCCTTCTCCAATTCTGCAAAGTCTTGGCCCTTGAACCGTTCGGGATCCAAAGCAGTCCGAGTCTCCTGATCCACACCCTCGCCATCGATCATTCTCGTCAGAAATTTGGCCGTGCCCGCTGCGTGAGTGACCCAAACTGCAACGGCCATATGCAGACCCGGAGCAGAATGCACTGACCCAGCGAGCGGCATGTTGTCGGGAGTCATTGCGAATATCCCATTGAAGCTCGCTCCTTGGTCGAAATCCTTCTCAGCAGCCGGCGGCAACAACTCTGTTGCGGATTGCAGCGTCTGCTCAAAGTCCTTGACCCAGCTTCCGATGGCCGTGCCATTATTTGGCTTGCACCCGAGGGGCTCGTGGTTGTAACTGCCAATGCCGTACCTGTCCCCATGATCTCTGGCATAGACGTGATGCTCTGGCCAACGGACGAAAGGCAACTTCCGCAGCAACGGGTTTCTTGGTTGGCCATACTTGTACGGGTGGCCGACAGGGATTACGGGCACTGGGAAGTCGAGATCACCGCATAAGTCTTGGGCCCAGATCCCGGTTGTGATGATAACTTTGTCGGCACCGAGTTGCTCAACAGAGCCGCCGTCAACAATCTCCACGCCGGTAACGCGGCCGCCCCGGACGACAAGCTTCTTGACATCGCGTTGCAGCACTTGAACTCCCGACTTTTTTGCCTTCTCCTGATAGAAGGAGGTGATTCTGTGCGCGTCGGCAGTCCCGTCGGATGGATACAAAACCGCCATCCCAGCACTCGACTCCTTGAAGAGCTCTGGCGCAAGTGCATGCGCTCTCTCGATATTCAGCATCTCGGCCGACAGACCCTTTTGCGCCGCACTCGTGCATCTCAACCTCAACCGCTCGACCCCGGCCGGCTGGAGGGCAATCTCCAAGCCGCCCACAGCATCGAAGCCTCCGGGGATCTTGGCGTACTCTAACACGGTCTCGACGGCCAGTTTGGTAAGGACGTCGGACTCGTTGAACTGGCCCACGAACCCCGGAGCGTGACCGGTGGAGCCGACGAGCTGGCCAATAGAGCGGTCGATTATGGTGATTTTTCGGGGTGTGGGTGATGAGGACAGGAAATGGGCCAGGGCGGATCCGACGATGCCGGCGCCGACGATTATTACTGTCTCGGGGGGTCCCGACATTATCAACAATGGGGGAAGATGCGGGTAGATGAAAATGCCTGCTGTGTGCAAATAGTACTGTTTGTGATAACATGGCCGTGAGTGTCAATAAGGATATATATATTACCTAGCTAATACATCACTTACGCTGTTGGGGGCGTTCAGTTGACAGCTACGCCCATTGACAGACAGGCGCGTCAAGTCAGAGAAAGGGCGCAAAGACTAGCAAAACAATGTCGACGCAGCCAATCACAAACATTATGCCCCGTTCTCGACATGATGCCCAGACCTGCGATTGGCTTTCGTGTCCCGATTAGGAGTTGCAACTCCACAGGATTTATTCGAGGTTGTGCCTGGCCAGGTCTTAACCGCAGACTAATGCTACAGGTTTGGTGAGGGTGTTCGCATGAATTGGCAGCGGTACGGAATGTATCGAAACTTGGAACGAGGATTGGCTATGTTGTTACAGTGTAGTGAAGGCAATGGATGGACCAGGAGTAGAACATGGGTCCATGGCTCGGTTGGAAAACCATAGAAGCTCCTCGGGTTGTGTTCCTCTTTTGGGACTCCCGACAAGCCGTATTAATAGATGTAGACGATGCGCTGGTTGTTTTGGTGGTTAAAGGACCTAAGTGAACGTAAGAGAGAGGTCTGAGCAAAGGAGGTAGACCATCACACCTCGAGTGGCTTTACGGCCGGTAAGATCTTATGACACGAAAGAAAGATGGATCATCGCCATACGAAAAGATTATAGTCTATCTCGAAGCGGTCATCCAGTTTGCATTCTGAAGACTGCTCCGAGCAAACAAGATGGATTTTCCAGTTCCTTATCCTGTGTCCCGTTAAGAGCGGCTGTCGTCAACTAATATGTGACAGACGGACACAAGTTGACTCCAGACATTGAGGAATCATTCGAACTACGGGGTTCTCATTGTCAAGCTTGGAGAATTCAATCTGTTGTTTCTTCGGCTTGCCAAATTAGAAGCTCTTGCAACTGACCAGAGAATCGCATGCACAGTTCTAATAAGGGTATTTATTAGGCATCAATACCCCAAGTTGTGTATGGCCGTAACCGTCCACATATACCTCTTCTTATACAATAATTCGGGTGAAGGAATATAAGCAGGGAAAGAAAAGGCAGAATGGTGTCATAAGACCTTCCGCGGTATGCTTGAGACTGAGAGGCCTTTTCTCGCCAACTGGAATGACGCTTGGCTGTGGGGATTTCCAACCGTGACATCGAGGCCGTTTGAAGGCCGTGCGAAGAGTTCCAAAATGCCGCGAAAATAGGGATCCTGCACAGTACACTCATATCCTTGCAAAAGCGGACCCTTATCGGGGGCGGGGTGTTCGATAAGAACTTTTTTGCGACCGAAAATGTTTGCACAGGCGGGAATCTCGACTACACCGGCTTCTATCGTCTCCCACAGCAGTTGATCCCGACGGATTGGATTACGACAAGCACAATGTCGACTCCAACTCTTGCCGAGAAGCTGGACAAGATCCGCTCTCCCGGTCTTCAGAGCCAGAAGAGAGTGAGGATTTCTTACCGTCCCATCGTCTGGGAACGTTGCTAACACTGTCGGCAGACGGCGGTGGTCCTCGAAGCGGTCGACACAACGTTGAAGGAGCAAAACACTCAGCCCACGCCGACCGGCTACTTTGCCGCCCTTCTCGGCCTCCTCACCCAGGCCGTCGACAGCGGCAACGTCAGCTCCGAAACAACCTCGTCTGTTGTCTACCTCCTCGACATTGTCACCCCGTTTGCGCCTCAACCTATCCTCCGCGCCAAGTTCACACAGATCCTCACCTCACTCGCCCCCGTGCTCCTCCAACAGGATGCCGAAGCACTTGTACTTCGATCTTCAATCGGATGCCTCGAGTCCCTCCTCCTCGCACAAGATGCGGCTGCTTGGGAACTCGGCGTGACCCAGGTCGGTCCCCGCAGAGCCGTTGCCGGTCTGCTGAACCTCTCCCTCGAGCACCGCCCCAAGGTCCGGAAGAGGGCGCAAGAAGCGCTGCGGAATGTACTCAGGCACCCTCCCCGAGCCCCTCTATCGACCACCCGGCTGCCGACATGTGCGCCCACACCGCTCTGGCCAACCTCGAGGATATCGCTGGCAAGGCTGCTCAAGCGAGGAAGCAAAAGGGAGCCGAGTCGGCTCACGACCCCGCCCTGATCCACGCCCTCCAGCTCATCAAGACCATTGCTTCCGCTAGCGGAGGCTGGCCTAGCAAGAAAATCGAATCTCTGTGCGAGCTGTTGCTCTCCATCTCGAGATCGGGCAACGAGTATATGACGATGGCCACTTTCGAAATTTTTGAAATGATCTTCGAGGGTATGGCTGATGAGGTCGCCTCCGCTAAGCTCCCTCGACTTATGGAGATTATTTCCGAGCTGCGGCCCGCCGCGAACGATACGCAGCTCATTCCCCGTGGTTGGCTATTCTGTCGAGAGGATACGACGTTTCCGCACAAATCGAGCCCGAGGATGTGTTCCAGAATCTACCCGAGATCTTCTCCATGGTCGCCCAGTACCTGGAGTCGCCCGCCCACAACATCCGAATCTCCGCCTCCGAGTGTTTGGTTTCTTTCATGGCGAACTGCATTCCTAAGCAGGTCATCCTCGAGCCGTCCGTCTACGACGAGAAGACACTGGACAAGATCGCCAAGATTGCCGAATCTCTGCTTAGTGTCAAGTACCAGCAGGCTTGGATGGAGAGTTTCAACGTTTTTGGAGCCATGTTCGACTCCCTGAGATGGCGAGCGCACCCGATGATGCTTAACATCACCAAGGCCGTCGGAGAGCTGCGTGGCAGCGGCTCGTTCCAGGGCAAGAAGGAGGCCGACGAAGTCATCGGAAAGGCCATCCGCGCTATGGGACCCGAGGCTGTTCTGTCTATCCTGCCTTTGAACATTGCTAAGCCCGCAAAGGGCCAACAGGGTCGCGCTTGGATGTTTCCCATCCTGCGTGACTACCTCAGCAACACTACCCTTGCTCATTTCCGTCAAGAGATGGTGCCCTTAGTGAACTCATGTTCCAACGGGTGTTGGATCACGGCCAGGCAGAGAAAACCATGGAGGTCAAGATCTTCGAGACTCTTGTTCAGCAGATTTGGGCAACTCTGCCCGGCTACTGTGATCTCCCGCTTGATGTGGCCGAGGCTTTCGACCAGTCCTTCGCTGAGCTTCTCGCCAACATTCTGTACAAGCAAGTTGAGTTGCGTCTGGAGGTCTGCCGCGCTCTCAAGATCCTCATCGAGTCCAACCAGGCTATCGCCAGCATCGAAGATGATGGCGAGGAGGACCTGGTGCTCCAAAGCCGCGTCTCTAGAGCCACTGCGAAGGAGAACCTCGAGCACTTGGGCGGCTTTGCTGGTAACATGCTTGCTGTCCTGTTCAACGTTTACACTCAGACACTGCCCGATCAAGGGGTCCCATCCTCCTCACCATTAACGCTTTCCTCAGCGTCACCCCGAGCACGAGCTTATCGAGACCTTCGATCGGGTCAGCAAGATGCTTGCAGCGGAACTGCAGCAGACTGCTGATCAGGAGAAGCCCAAGCAGCAGCAAAAGCAGGGCGCGATGCCCCAACAAGCAACACTCTGATGGATCTGATCATCACCATTTCCGTTTACCTGCCTCGCGAGAGCTACACGGCCCTATTCGAGATCGCCGCCGTCATCATCTTCAGAGAGAACGAGCCCCAGTTGCAGAAGAAGGCCTACAAGCTGGTTCCCCGTCTTGCCGAGTCCGAAACCGGCAAGCTTGCACTTGAAGCGCGCATCGATGAGCTGCAGCAGTTGTTCCTTACGAGCGCTGACAAGGTGTCTGCCCCTGCTCGCAGAGAGCGTTTGGGAGCTTTGTCTGCCCTCCTCCCCTACATCCCCGATACCTCTCTCCATTTCATCCCATCCATCCTCAGCGAGGTCGTCATCTGCTGCAAGGAGAACAACGAGCGTGCGCGAGAGGCAGCGTACGATCTCCTTGTCCAGATTGGCCATCGCATGGAAGCTGCGAACGGCGCTCCCATCGATAATTCCAAGGTCCCCATATGCCTGCGGATGCGCCTGCTGGTAAGGCCAACCTCGAGGAGTTCCTCACTATGGTCAGCGCTGGTCTTGTCGGGAGTACTCCCCACATGATCTCTGCGTCCATCACCGCCCTTAGCCGTGTGCTCTACGAGTTCAGAAGGTCCCTGAGCACGCAAATTCTGGCCGACCTCGTCCAGACGATGGATCTCTTCCTGACCTCCAACAACCGCGAGATTGTCAAGAGTGTCTTGGGTTTTGTCAAGATCTGCGTTGTCAGTCTCCCCTCGGAACTCGTTATCCCTCGCTTGTCTTCTCTTGTTCCCAACCTCATTGTTTGGAGCCACGAGCACAAGGGCCACTTCAAGAGCAAGGTCAGGCACATCCTGGAGCGCATGATACGCAAGTTCGGTGTCGACCTCGTCAACAAGAACTGCCCCGAAAGCGACAGGAAGCTCATCACCAACATCCGCAAGACCAAGGAGCGCAGCAAGAAGAAGAAGGAAGCCGCTAAGCAGGCTGGCGAGGAGAGCGACGAGGAAGATGGCCGCCAGGGACGCAAGTTCGACAACGAGCTGGACCAGGCCCTCTACAGCAGCGACTCGGATGGCTCCGACGACGAGTCCGACGATGAAGGTGCGCCCGCAGGCCTCAGAGGCAAGCGCGCTGGAAGGAAGGGCGGCAACACGTACATCGTCGAAGACGAGGACGAACCGTTGGACCTGCTCGACCGCAACGCCCTAGCCAACATTTCCTCCACCAAGCCCGTCAAGATGCGCAAGCCTACCAAGACCAAAGCCCGTACCGATCTCGACGGCAAGCTTATCCTCGGCAAGGACGACGACGAGACCATGGAAGTTGACGGCGCCGAGAACGACGGCTCCGGCGTTAACGCTTATGTTGCCGCGCTCAAGGGCAAGGACGTCGCCAAACGGGGTCTCCGCGGCAAGCTCAAGTTCAGCAACAAGCGTGGACAGGACGATGACGAGATGGAGGACCTGAACGATGGCGATGCCGCGGCTGTCAAAGCCCAGGTCGACAAGGCCCGGGGCGGCGGCAAGCCCTTCCGCGGCGGACGTGGTGGGGGTCGTGGGGCCGTGGGGGTAAGGGCGGTATCGCCGCCGGCCGCAAGGGTCTGGGCGAGGACCGCAGACGGGGAGGGCCCATGTCGAGCGGAGGTATCAACAAGGGCCGGAGAGGAGGTGGACGTAGATAAGCCATTGACGGATGTTTGTGGGGTTTCGTGATGTTTTAATGTGATTATACCCATTCAATGAGGTTAAAAGCGACCCCGAGTTGAAAGGGAAAGGGTCGCAGAATGTCGGCGTCTTTGTCGGGTACGGTCAATAGAGAAAAAAGAAATTGGTATTTACAACGATTGACTGAAATACGTATATGCATAGGGGCGGCAGGTAGCCCGTCATTGAACCAAGTGTCATGGCGGGATCCGTTTAACACGTCCCTGGTTCGACTCTCAGTCGGCTTCAAACCCAGACCAGGGGCTTTTGCCACTCGTTAATTAACATTGCACCCGAAGCCTCTTTCTTTGCATGAAAGATAGCAATCAGCCACTTTCCATGGCTTCCCTGGAGGGAAGGGACGGAGACCACAAAAAAAACAATAACAAGTACATCGTGATGGAACCCTTATACAACCCAAAACTCCGTAACCGGCACTCCCGACGGTCTTCTGTCTGCTACCGCTGCTTGCTGAGTGCCCCCTATCTGAACTTGCTGTAAATGACGGCCATGATGAGGAGAACAAGGATGGTGATGATGGAGATGGTAATCACCCGATTGGTAGCCATCCTTACACAGTGTTAGCCTATCTTCTGTTGTCCTCTCCACGGTCTGACGGGGTGCAAGGGGACGGTATTTACCTACGTGCCATCCCCCGCAACGTCTTGACGCTGCGGTCCACGTATCCCTCGCTCTCGAGCAGACGGTCGTGGGTGTGCTGGATGGTCTCGCGCTGGGCGTGCAGGTCCCCGAGGATGCTGGCGCCGATGCCCTCGGTCTCGTTGGCGAGGGCCTGGCTTGCCTTGAGCCGTTGGGTGGACCTGTCGAGGCGGTCGGTGCCCGAGAGCAGCTGCTGACGCTGCTCGAGCTGGACGTCCTGTCCGCTGCCCGAGGGGTTGTCGGTGTAGCGGGCGCCGAAGAGGGCGGCGCGGTCGTCGGCGAGGGAGCGCAGCTTGCGCTTGTGACCGTCAATGTTGGACTCGTGGTTGCGGAAGCGGGCGTTGATCTTGGAGCGCAGGGTGGTGGGAATGTTGGCTTTCTCGAGACGCATCTGGGCGAGCAGCTCGTCGGCCTCCTCGAGGGCGCGCTCGGCGGACGAGAGGGCCGCCTTGCGCGGCTCGCCCGACAGTTCGGGGATCTGGTCGAGCTTCTGGACGAGGTCCGCCTGCACGAGCTTCAGCTCCGCTTCGTAGTCGCTGAAGCGCTCGGAGCCGGGCTCGGTGTCGAGTGGGTTGGACATGGTGGCGGCTGGCTTGTCTGCGTGCTCGTCTTCTTTTTTGGGGGATGGAGGCGAAAGGGGATGATGGGGTGGGAGGGGCAGGTGGAGCGGTCCTCGTGTTTAGCTCGTTGGTTGAATGAGAGAGAAGTTGTTCGTCGTTTGTCGGTGGTCGTCAATGCGGGTTCTTCGGTGGGTTGAAGAGGTCGTAAAGGTGAGAAATCCGGAAACGGTCTAGATGAGGCGGGTTCGGCTTGGTCGCATGTCGACTGCGTCTGCGTAAGTCAGGACGGGCTTGGCGACATCATGCTCCCGAGTGGCTAGTGCCCCAATATCTGAGGCAACGGGGGCCAGGCTCCAGCCACTGGGCGCCGAGTGGAGACTTGTCTTCAAATCGCCCAGACTGGCATCTCCTCCGCTGTCCACGTGACTTGGATGGTCCCAGCGCCTGCAGCCGTCGCAGTCCTTTTATCAGAGCTCGCTCTGCGCGAAACTTCGTTTTCTTCTTCTCTTTTTCCTCCTCAAGTTGATTATTTACCCCGGCTCGAGAAGAAAACCGGCTCTGCGTCGCCAGGGAGGGAGACACTTTGGTGTATCCTTCCACTTGGACGCCGAGTTGAACTTTAAGCCGGGCAGACTGATGGCGTTGAATAAACGTCACGGCGCTTTTAAGAATTGGGAACTCGAACCACCGTTTTCCGATCCCGTTGAGTGTACGACATATTTTCGTCCTGAAAGCATGTTTGTGAATCACGCCGCCCCAGCCCTTAGGGCGACGGCGTCAAAAATCGCCTGGCTTGATCCTCGCGTGTGGGCAAGCACTTTACGCTGCCTGTTTGTCTCTTCACCGAGAAAGCGCATATGACGGATTTGCGGGTCGTCGTAAACCCATGTTAGTCCTATCATGAGGTTGTAGAGGAACTAAAACTCGGCCCGCCAAGTGTGTGTCTAAAGTGCTCGTCAAAGGCCTCAAGTGCCTGCACAAGGCCAGGCATGAATTGCCGGCAAATGGCTTGATACAAGTTCCACTAAACAGGCAGTCACGCCGTGTCACGGACGATACGTTGCCCATGCTAGGAACGTCAAGGCCCAGGCATCAGAGTTTTCCGTGAACGTTGCCGGATGGTTGGTTGCATCCTCTTCTGACGCGTTCCGCGCTTGGCTACGCGTCTGAACAATTTTTTTATTTTTTATTTTGCATGTGTTGACGTGTGAGCTCCGAGAACCTCAGCAATGCGGTGAAGCCATCCACCCGATGCGCTGTATAGTCAGGCAAGCAGAAGGCATTTGTAGTTGTGGAAGGGATTGACGCGTAAACGCATATTTCACTGAAAAGCCCATAGAATCTCTAAAAATCAAGGGCGGCGAGCGCCAAAAACAATAACAAAGAGGGCTTGCGGAGGGAAGATTTCACGTTGGACCCTTCCCTCGTCGGAAAACCGGCAGAAAGGTCACCCTCTCAGGCGGTGACCAGCCATTTTTCGAAATTTTCACCGAGTTAGCGCCCACCTTAGGCAGAAATGTCGCGAAAACCCACCTAAGCGGTCCATGGTCCGTGCACGACGGCCTTGCTGGCCAGAAATCTATATAAGGACGCCTTCCCTCCGCCCATCTTAGGATTTTCTTCTTCTTTTTTCTTCATGTCGACAATACTTCAGAGAATCATTTCTATAGTATTCGACCTTCTCTTGGTTCCCTAAAGGAGCCACAGATCCCACCCTGGTTGATGATTGATATCCTCGACACCCTAGAGTGAAGAACTCTGGTTGCCCTCGCACCTTCCGTCAGGAAGGCGGCATTGGACTTCGTCCTTTGCTGTATAGAGGGCGGTGATGATCTCGTCCCCAATTGTGGTCTTGCCTTCGGGCGCACAGTTGGGATGGGTGTCGATGGACGTCTGACAGGCTCTGTTTTTTCTCTCTTTTTCATTGCTTGCTGGAGCTGGTCTCCGGCAGTGAAGAAGAAGTGTTCGTGGTTTAACATTTTACTATGATTTGCTGGGCGCTGTGCAAGGGGATTAATCAGCCCCGGAAGTATGGTTGGTTGAGTAACGTATGTGAAGTTGCATAGGAGAGAGGGGCTCAATTCAGTTACATTCCATCTTGCGGCTCTACACCATGAAGCTGAGCAAACGTTGTTGCGACCTAATCTCCGAGTCTCGTTGCTCAACTTGCGTCTAGCCACTGTGGCGCCCAGATCGTGAGGCTTCAGCCATCGGGCCGAACCCAACACAGGGTGACATAGCCGGTGAACTGGCACACTGCCAGGAGGGCATGGAGTGGGTCCATGCAAGCGTCATGGCGCGTGGGAACCTCCGGTAGACCGTAGACTTGGAGCTGAGCTGAGTTTCGTTTCATCGCATCGTGATCTGCGTCCCAACTCCTGCCGACATTCCTCCCTCACTGTGATGCTCTCAGCGCTGCAGAACCTATCCCAAGAAGACACTGTAGGTTTTCGTGTCTCCTCCGTCCCTCACTGCGCGGCATCGGCGCGTTATTCATCCCTTTTGACTTTGGAGCTTCCCATCACTACAACTACGCTCAAAGACAAGAAGCCAAGATGCCGCCAGGTCAGCCGCTGTAAGTTTTTGCTTTTCACGTCCGATTCTCTCTCATCTGGCTTCGATTCGTATTCGTCTCATTCACTCGCTCGCTACCTGTCCCGCTCTCTCTCTCCACACATGGACGCACAGCACCTATCACTGCCACCTCCATCGAACCTCCTAGCTACCTGCAAGTTGCAGCGCTAGGTAGGTGCTCTGGTCCATGGTCTGACAAAACCCGACATGTCACTGCCCGACATTGCCAGCGCAGACTGGATACTTCGACCCTCGTCCCCGCTCACAACCTCGGCCGAGTGTCGTGTTCAAGTACAGTTTTGGGGGGGGGGGCTGCTTGGCTGCTTGAAGCATGTGCGAATTGTTCTTTCCCCAAAATGTTGTCCGTGGCTGGCGCCCAAGTCACACCCCTCCTCGCTGTCACCGCAAGATGCAAGCCACTACCGGCCTCCCTAATTCTTCCTGCCGCCGCTTTATATATGCGACTTCAACATCGTGCCCCTACGCGCGCGCGCGACACACATTCGAGCCCTTTTCAATATTACATCTCATTTCCCTCTCCATCTTCCTGCTTCGACGATGCCCGCACACCCTCGTTGGAATCCGTTGTCTCTGTAGGCTCCCCCATTGACATCAAGTTTAGGAAGAAGGTCGCAGTCGTCGGCAGTGGATGCGCCGGCATCGCTGCTCTCTGGGCGCTGAACCGAAGCTACCATGATGTCTACATGTACGAGGCCTCATCGAGGCTCGGCGGCCATACCAACACCGTAACGTGGAAGAGTGGCAAATACGAGACCAGTGTAGATACCGGTTTCATCGTTCTCAATACGGCGACATATCGTGAGTTTGGCCCCGTTGACCCTCATCAGAGTCTCACTCACACCATCTCCAGCAAACTTTATCAACTTCCTCAAGAGGGTCAAGGTGGATACCGTGCCGACTGAGATGACGTTTGGTGTCACTCGAGATCATGGCTTGTTCGAATGGGCTGGCACCAGCTTGGATGCTGTCTTCGCCCAAAGAAGAAACATTTTTTCACCACGGATGTGGCGCATGATCTTTGACATCATCCGCTTCAATCAGTTCGCCTTGGACCTGTTGATGGCCGATGACGAGAACGATGCCGCCGCGATGAATGGCGACAGTGTAGGAGCCAAGAAGGAGGAAACGATTGGAGAGTACCTCGAACGGGAAGGCTACTCTGATGCCTTTAGGGACGATTATCTCATTCCCATGACTGCCGCAGTATGGAGCACAAGCCCGGACAAGTGCACCTTGGACTTCCCGGCCGTCACCTTGGTCCGTTTCATGTAAGTACTAACACGCTGCGCGCAAGCTGGAAACGGCACTGACTGGGACCAGGTGGAATCACCATCTCCTGACGACGGTTTCCGCAAGACCCCAATGGCTCACTCTCAAGAAGTGCGGCAAGTCGTACATTGATGCCGTGATGAGCGGCTTTCCTTCCAATCACCTATTTCTCAACACGCAAGTTACACAGGTCACGAGTGAGGAGAATGGCAGAGTGCGAGTGCATACTCACAATGGCAAGTCGGATGTCTACGACCATGTCATCCTCGCAACACATGGAGACCAGGCTCTCAAAATCATTGAGGGATCGGCTACACGCGAAGAGAAGGACATCCTCTCGGCGTTCCAGACCTCGGAGAACACGGTCTTCCTCCACTCCGATACCTCGCTGATGCCGGCCTCTGAGAAGGCTTGGTCCAGTTGGAACTACCTTACCCTCTCCTCACCTTCGACCGGCAAACGGAATATCGACCAAGTCTCTCTTACTTACAACATGAATATTCTCCAGCACATCCCTCGCGAGACGTTCGGCGACGTGCTCGTCACGATGAACCCTCTACACCAGCCAAACCCAGACACGATTCAAGCCTCCTTCACCTACCGCCACCCCCTTTACACGCCTGCTGCTGTCCGTGCTCAAAAGCTGTTGCCTCGTATACAGAACAAGCGAGGCATCAGTTATGCAGGTGCATGGACGAAGTATGGCTTCCATGAGGATGGTTTCAGCAGTGGGCTGCATGCTGCTCAAGATCATCTCTACGCCAAGCTGCCTTTCCAGTTTGTTGACTCGACCTACAGTCGTGGAAGGAAGCCCTCGCTTGGCCTTGCCGATCTCTTTGTGCGACTAGTTATACTTCTAATTCAGGTTTTTGTCATCCGAGTGCTGGAGAGGGCTGTGGGCGTTGCTAAGAGGGCGATATACCCCCGTGCGAGGAGGCTGAAGAATGTCAAAGCTGTGTAGCTTGAGATGAATGAGAGCGCAGTGTGTCATTACCGGGATACGGAAGCGGTAATCCGCAAATAGGAGCTAGGAAATAACCCATCGAAGAACTGAGCATTGTCACTACCAAATGCATCGTCTCGTCGCTTGATTATCCCTTCGCTGTCCTGGAACCATGCCGCAGCACCCGTAGGAGCTTCAGTGGGGTCTGCTACCTACCTAGGTAGGTCTTCCAGCGCCTGGGCCCCTAAATTCACTAGCGGAACAACCGCCCCCACCCCGGGCTCTCGGTGTCCGCGCTCGCTGTACCGTACCTAGGTAGGTAGGTAACCACTACAACAAATCCCGATGACGACCGGAGTGGAAATTGTTGTCCGACATCGAGTAACCCGAGCTTCCTCGACATATCCTCCGTCACACGCCGCCGCCCGCGACCATGAATGCCCTCCCTCGCCTTCCGTGGCGCGCTTCGTCGCAGTCGACGCAGAAATGGAGCTGCTTCTTCTGCCAGCACGCCGTCCGCCGTCCTGCGCCGCGCAGCACCATCCGAGCGCCCGCCATCCGCCGAGCGGCCTCGACGACACCACCGAAGCAGACCGGTCCCAGCTTCGGCGGCGCGCCGTCAATGGAGCAGGTGCACGCACACTATAGACAGAAGAACGCGTCGACAGCGTAAGGATGCATGCACGAGAGAATATCTGGAGCTGGGGGTTCCGTGGGCTAAGCAGGCAGACGCGCAGATACTACGTGCTCAGCGTCATCCTCGGGACGGTGGCCCTGTCGTATGGCTCCGTGCCATTGTACAAGATGGTTCCGTCGCCCTCTTCACCTTTCCAACGCCGAGTGCCGCCGGCTAACGAAGCATAACCAGATTTGCCAAACAACAGGTTGGGGCGGCCAACCCATCCGCGCCCACGGCCCCGACGTCGATTACAGCGAGGACGGCCTCGCCTCGCGCCTGGTGCCCGTGACCTCGGCCAGGCGCATCCGCGTCACCTTCAACTCGTCCGTCTCGGACGTGCTGCCATGGAAGTTCACCCCGCAGCAGCGTGAGGTCCGCGTGCTGCCCGGCGAGACGGCGCTAGCCTTTTACACGGCCACCAACAACTCGGATACGGACATCATCGGCGTCGCCACCTACAGCGTGACCCCGGGTCAGGTGGCGCCGTACTTCAGCAAGATCCAGTGCTTCTGCTTCGAGGAGCAGCGGCTGAACGCAGGCGAGACGGTCGACATGCCCGTCTTCTTCTACCTGGATCCGGATATGGTGAACGACGTCAACATGAAGGGCATCGAGACCGTGACGTTGAACTACACGTTCTTCAGTAAGCCCTCTTCTCTTGCTGTGCTCCGGTTGGGGACCAAGTTGCTGACGGTGCGATGCAGAGGCCAAGTACGACGACAATGGCAAGTTCAAAGCGCCTTCGCCCATGGCTTAAGGAGATAGACAGAACCTCTATCTGAGGACGAGACTCGACCTCACCGTATACCGCATTCCCCACTCCGGCACTTTCCACCGAGGTCTTTTTATATTGTATAAAATCCATGGAACCTTTGTTGCCCAATTCTCCGAGCTCGGGTTGTATTAAACTATCATTGCACACTCCCATTGGGGGGGGGGCAGAATATCACCAGGCGCTCAAAAGAGCTATTGAACTTGGCGGGATATCAGCTGCGGATAGATGCACGGACTGATTTCTGATGGCCAAGCACCCGGCCGACTGATATATGCATGCGCACTGTGCTTCAGTTACCGGTGTCGGTTGCCGTTGGCGTTATCAAAGGGGTACATCTGAAGAAAGGGCGCATGTATGATAGCAGCGAAGTAGAGTTGCGAATACCGGACTACGGCAACGGCTTATGAGGCCGGCAGCGCTCAAGTATATTGTTGCCGCTCCGAAGCAGCATTTGCGTTCACCTGATGGTAACATGTCATGGAGAAACGATGTATATAAGGTCTCTGATGTCTCCCTCGGAATTTTACCTCTTTTCTTCTTCTTTTCATTTCAGGAAAAAGGACAAGAAATGCTCGAAAGTCCAGCTGCTTGGCCTGCTTATTACAATACGCGACGAGCGTTTGAAACCTAGTTAGTAACCAGTCGAAGCATCAGATGGCTTCGATCTTCGATGCCGCAATCGACCCAGTCCTTATCTTATCGCATCATCCATCCCCGATTGTCTCGGCCGACCATTCGTAACACAGGGTGCTTGCTATTCAGTACCTAGTCCAGACCTAAGTCACGTGCATCCCCACCAAATAATTCGACCGGCGGACACACCCATCCAAAACTCTTTTTTTTTCCTGCCCGTTTAGCAGCTGACTTTGGTCTCTCTTTTTCCCTGACTTGCGACGACCTCAACACTCACACTCTCCATTAACCACCGACGTTCGTACTAACGCCCTAGCCAAAATGACCAAGGTTAACAAGAGTACGTTGCTTACCCTGACGACGACGACGGCGATGATCACCGGCCTTAATTGACACCCATTGCTAACCTGTTTGCCCAGTGGTTTCCTGCTCGCGCCGCAAGTCCCGCGCTGCCCACTTCGGTGCCCCCTCCAGCACCCGTCGTGTCATCATGAGCGCGCCCCTCTCCAAGGAGCTCCGCGAGAAGTACAACGTACGTCTGAATCTGCACGCCCAACTCGCCGTCGGCCCTGCACCCAGAGAGGAGAACCAAATCCGTCTGACACTCCCCAACAGGTCCGCTCCATCCCCGTCCGCAAGGACGACGAGGTCACCATCGTCCGTGGCGCCAACAAGGGCCGTGAGGGCAAGGTCACCTCCGTCTACCGCCTCAAGTACGTCATCCACGTCGAGCGCGTCACCCGCGAGAAGACCAACGGCCAGTCCGTCCCCCTCGGCATCCACCCCTCCAACGTCGTCATCACCAAGCTCAAGATCGACAAGGACCGCGAGTCCATCCTTGAGCGCATCAAGGTCGGCCGCGAGCTCCGCGTCAAGGGCAAGGCCACCGCCTAAATTCCCCTCTTTCCACACACTCGGAAAGAATCTGGTCGGCATGAGCTATCCTCTCGGGTGACGGGCTGAAAAAGCCTCTTCACGGAAGAGAGGGGAGACGTGAGGCGACAAGTCCTCCCAATCCACCCAAAAAAGCGGCAGTCCAAGGGAATCACACGGCACAATTACAACAAGGGGCACGAAACGGCGGGGCATACCAATTTCTACGATATCCATCTTCGACGACGGCGTTTTCTTCCACGACTGGCCTAAACGCAGTTTTTTTTGGGAAACGGCAAATTTCTCATTTGCCCCGGAAAGGGAACAACAAAAAGGACAACGAGGGAAGGCTAAAACAAGCAAAAAAGTTCTAGAAAATCAAATCGAGAAATTTCATTTTCTCAATGGCCACCTCACGCTTCCAACCCGTGAGATGCTCCATGGGAGGTCCTCCCGAAGTCGTCTTCGACCCCGAATCGCCTCAGGTCCGGGGTTGTTGACTGCCTCTTGCTACACCACTCGTGATCATGCTAATTGCTGCTGGTGCTTCCACTGCCGCGGCCGTCTCCCGAAACCCCCTTGAGGACAGATTGCTCCCTTGATGTAATTGCAACGTTCTCCCACGGTAGGTCCATCGTAGATGAACAGGAATTCCGCTAGTATATCTCCGCGTCAACCACGAGTCCCATGGTTTTCGAGGTATACGACTGGCGAAGAGTAAACCCGTGGGGAGGCTTTCCAATCGGAATGACCTGTCTCACTCTCGCCCGAAGATTTTCACCGAGCTTTGTCTATGAGGCTGGAAATTTGATGGTGAGGTACATGCATCTTCTCATTTCCTCCGTCTTCTATCGTTATCCCTTTCCAACACAAGTATATCATCCGTCCTACAACGGGTAGGTACGCTCACACTCACCGTTGGATTGTGGGCGATGCATTGATTCAAACTGGCAGACGGGATGAAAGCTGGCGGCCGGGACGGATGAGGAAACACATACACATTAATATCTTTACCTACGGAGTATTTATGTCAATGCCTTCACGCGCAGAACATAATCAAATTTTGCCTCATCATTAATGCTTCTAAGAACCTAACTAATCCCGTTATACCGTCTCGTCGCATGAGAAAACTACGGATGAAATGTATAAACGGCTACCTAAAAGCATTGCTGTGCCGTTTCGATGTAATCTGTACAAGTGTTGGGAACGAGGTTTCGTAATCATATCAGGTAAGATAGCCGTAGGCATTCTCCGAAGTGACGGCTCCAGGAAGCGCAGTCGCCGCCGTGACTCTCTCGGACCAGGAACGAACACTGGGCGAGGTGACGTTGTCCGACTTGGTGTCCCTCTTCATCTCCGTCCGTTTGTTCAGTATTGGCTTCCGGAGCACGGGCGGTTCCAGGGTATCCTCCATGTCATCGGCAGGCGTAGGAGGGGCCATTGAGAACAGAAGTCGAGACTCCTCGAAATTGGTGGGAACAGGGCCATGGAACCGAGTTCCACGTGTGTCCTTCTCTCCGTTCATGAGTGCAGAGACGGGAGGTGTGTTCTCGCTGGGACGACGAGGATCCAATCGGGGCTGGAAGACAGGTGCCCGAGCGGCAGACACCGGAAGGCCGGTGGAAGGCTTGTGCACATGATCAGATCCTTGTTGCTGCTGCAGCCCAGCAGGATCAAAGGGCACCGGGGAGATGCTAGCGAATATGTTGGAGTTGAGGAAAGGGGCGGATGCAATCGAAGTGTCTACCGCGAGATGGACTCTGTCCTTCTTGCGAGGTTTGGAGACCTTCTGCTCCTCTGTTGTTGTCTTTGCAGGAGCGTTGCCGACCGGCTCGTTGGTACTCTCAGCATCAGTCGTCGAGGAGAGGAGCGTCTTGTGAGAATCGGTAGCAGACTTTGACGCCTTGAAGACGTTGGAGTCGCTCTTGTCCTTCGCGTCGTTTCGATGGGGCAGAGTGGTGTCTTCGAGCGCGAGCTCGCCCTTTAGTTTGATCTCAAAGTGTTCGATATCAGAACGAAGCTGGCGGGCGTACTCCTCCATGTGCATCTCGTCAATCTGGTGACGATTGTACGCCAGCTGGGCCTCTGCTTTCTTGAGACTAGAACGGAGACCAGCAAGCTGATTCTTTGTGATGATGCTGGGCCGAATCGACGAGGCAGGACAGCCTTCGGTCTGGCTAGTGGGCGAGAAGGATCTGGTGCCGGTCGCAGGGGCTGGCTGAAGAGGCTGCTGCTGGTACAAAATCGGCTGACCCATGGGGCTAAATGCCATCGGCATCATTGGGCCACCAGGGAACGGCATTCCCATCAGCATCATGGACTGGGGCGGAATGAGCCACTGACCGCCAAGAGGGGGCATAGGGAGAGGGGCTCTGGTGGGAACAGCACTGTTCTCATGCTCTTTATTGTCTTCCAGATTGCCGGCAGGATGTCCAACATCGGCCGGGTGGGAGAAGGCTGTCTGTGAAGGAATTTGCGGAAGAGCGAAAGGTGGCATGGCAAACCCGCCAAAGGGAGGCATCGGGCTGGGTCCTGTTGTCATCATGGAGAAGGCAGAATGCATGGTAGGATGCATAGGGCCCATCAAGGGGGGACCAGGCAAGAATGGAGGGCTGTTGAAGGTCTGCCCCGACGGCAGCTGAGCGCCATTGACATCTCCGACAAATCTCTCCCTGCTGCCCTTGCCGGTAGGGGATGAGTGTGAGGCTTCGAGAGTGTTGGGGACGATTCTTCCACCAGCAGTAACGCGAACATGCGTAGGGGATCGCACAGCTTCGTAAAACTGCTCGAATCCCTTCCGCTTCTGATCAGGGAGCACAGGTCGCTGAGGTGCCTCGGGCGGTATATCGGGTTCGGCATCTTGTCCATCAAGCTGACGACCGGCTTGCCCGTCGAGCTGACTGACATCTCCGACGGTATGGCGAACAGTTTGGCGAGCGGCCTTGTCGCGAACCGGGACCGTGACCTGAGGACCCTGGGGTTTGGTCGGTTCGTGGCCTTCAGATTCGGCTGAGGAGGACTTTCTCAGTTCCATATTGTTTCTGGAAAGGAATGGGAGTCTTCGATGGCGACCAAGGTGCTTGTGACGCAGGATATCTGCTAGAGGACAAAGTCAGTGCATTTTACTCGGAGAGATGCATTCAGGCATAAGCTTCAACTTACTCAAGACAGGATTGTCCTTGGCCTCATCGAGAAGCTTTCGCTCGATCGAGGTCTGCAGCTTGGAGCCACGAATGGCCAGTAGCTGAGCGATGCTGTAGTGAGTCGAATCCATGGGGAGTGCTTGGTAGAGCGTATCGACAAAACTGTCAGCACAGGAGGATAAGTTTGGAGGCCACTATTGGGACGAGGTCAGTAAAACACTCGACGGAGCAGATTATATATCCGCGCGAGTGTAAAAGCAAACACTGAGAGAAAAGCCATGGCTCAATGGACAATCAATACACTGAAGCTCTTTGAGTCAATGCAGCCAGCGGAGGGACAAGATGTGGGTGTTGGAGGAGAAAGACAGTAAGAAAAATCACTTCATAGACCAATTCTTGCGCAGAAAAGCCATGAAGGAGAGAAGTAGACAGAATGCGTGGCGGGAAGGTGATAGAAAGCAAGAAGCTTACCAGAATCAAGAGAGCAAGACGACGACAGGCTCGTCAAGTGTGCTAGGCATACAATTCTTGTCGGGAAAGACAATCTCGACAAAGTTCAGATCGACAGAACGAGAGTGCTGCAAGATTGTGGTTATTGGCGACAGGACGGCCGTGTTCCAAAAGTTGGACAGGTGAGCAAAGTGAGGCCGAGTTGGCGAGGGAGGGGTTGAGCTGCGTGATCTGTTGGCGGAAGAAGATGGAGGATGAAGGATGGAGGACGAATCTTCTTGCTGGGGGGCGTGAGAAAAGAAGAGAATAAACCCTTTGCTCTTCTTTCCGAACCTGAAAACCTTCTGGCAGGTGAACGAGCTATTTTGGTGTTGAAAATAACCGGGATGGAAGGTGCCTACCTGCCCAGAAGTGGAAGTACAGGAAGGAACGGAGAGAGGAAGAGGGTGCAGGTAAAGGTAGGTGATACCTGCATCAGGGAAGTCACCAAGGTAAATAAGCTGCAAAGCGGGCAAGAACTAACTGGCTGAAGAAAACCGTTGCAATCATCAATTACAGCAGCCTTGTCACGCACCATGCTTAGGTAGCTTGCAAAGACACTGATGCCTCCAGACACATGTCTCTAACACAGGGGTAAATTTGAGTGCCATGATGCTGAGCGCCAGCGAAGATATACTCTTGATTATTTCCAATTCACCATGTCGTGATCATAAACTAACAACCTTGACATCAACAAGGTGACCACCAAAAGGACGACGCTGGAAAACGCCATCTCGGCTGGCATGTAGCTTTACCAAAAGTTAAAACCCCTTAGCAACTAGAAGGATACATCTAGTCATCTCTACAAATACACCTTGTTGTTCTAACAGCACTGGGCTCTCAGAGGCATCCTCTTGTGCTGCTTCCTAGGAGGCCGACTCCCTTTCAGCACCAATAACTCAAGCAGGAGAATACTTTTTACATCTTTATGGTTTAACCTTATGGGCCGTATTCAGTGAAAAATATATTATAATGAAACTTAAAAGAGAAGCCTCGCTTTGGGAAAACACAAATTCAGTTGAGCGGCTTTTTCTCTTGTTTTTCCATTTCCCATTTTTCCATTGGTAGGTAGTGTGGGAATGTGCATGAAAGGCAGGAGCAACTGTCCTCTGATTTCGGTAGAAGACTACAATTCCATGAAATGTCAATGCCTGTTCCGATGAAGCTGAGCTCTTTTACCTCCGTGCATAGTACCAAGCAATCATTGTCCCTATTATCTTCATACCGCCTGCCCATTAAACCCACACAAAGCCCCATATGCCAGCTATTCCAGTTTTCCTCGTATTTGCTGAGAAATTCGGAGTTGAGGTCTTCACCTCCCTGCAATAACTCTTCCGGAATCCACGCCTTGACCCGAACCCATCCTGAGAAAATACCCATACGATACGATCCCGGAAGATAGAAGACAAGCTTGCCACCAAGCTCCGAGGCTTTGAGGATGGATAGGTGGACCCTTGGTAATGATGACTTGCATAGAGTGCTGATGAAGAAATGAAAACAGCGTTTCTGCGAGCTTCCGATGAAGGCATGCCGTTATCTAGTTCGTCCTCTGGTCGACGCGGAGACCACCATGTAACCCGACAGGGGTTGCCAAATGGGTATAGAATCGCAGGATTCGGTTCCGGATGCGACCGTCACAAGCCATGTTCGATAGCACGCTTCTCGGCTTCTTGCTTCGAATCTACAGCCATATATGATATATGGACAACACTTTAGTTCCTGTCATGGCTCAAGGCCTGGCGGGAGAGTAGGTGTCGAGATATTTCATCAAAGACCACGCTTCTTAAACTCTGGCCTTTGGCGGCTGGCCTTTGGCGTTCCCGGCAAACCGATATTAGGCATGCCGTTCATCCGGATTGGCCGGAACGGGTACTGGAGGGTCGGGCTGAGGTTTGGGATGCGGCTTGTTACCATCTGTCGAGGGGAAAAAGACGCCGACCGATTGCATACTGCCGTCGAAGAGTTGAGCGAGGCGAGACTGGGCCATTTCTGCGGGTTACGGCTGGGATACGCCGGTTTGTGTCCCTGAGAGGAGATGTCAAGAGGGGGGACGAAAGGCGAGCAAAGAGTTGGCCTCGGGGTGGATGGGCTGCTGAGGAAGAGAGTGTAAGGAACGGAGAGATGGCCAGGATGACAGCCGAACCATTTGACTCGGAAGGCCGGGCTTTTACACGTTTCCCGAAAGCTTCTCTCTGAATCCCGCGTCGAATAACCGTGCCGTACAATATCAGACCACCCCACTCGACCCTCGTGCGAGCCAAGGCACGGGGAGGGATAGGGTACGGAGTACACAAACCCATGGGGGCAGGGAGGGGGGGGGCCCGTCCTGGGTAATTCAATCATGGAGACCAAAGTATACCTTTGTTGGTCCTCCAACGGGAACGTTTGCCGATGGAGGACGTGGCCCCGTCAATGAAACTCCTCAATAGTTTGATCAAGGAGGGTGACAAGCTGCGGTATACTCTGGTACTCTGGTATTCTGGTACTATGGTACTCTGGTATGGGTGGACGGCGTCGAAGGGGCGCTTCTTGGGAAGCTTCGCCTTGTTTTGTCGACCTGGCAGGCTCATCCCGAGGTCTCCTACTGGCGCACAGGCTTTGCTCTGCCACACCTACCTTTGATACAACCGTGAGATGGCTCAAGACAACGGGTATGGGCTGGCAGGGGTTCAAACACATCTCGGTGCCTCCAGCTGGAGACGACGCCAGGACGGGACATGGATAGAGATTGGGAGGCGCGACTGAAGATTGAGACGGCCGGCCCCATGCTGCTTATTGGCGCGGAGGAGCAAGTGTCTGTCCTAGACGTCTAGGTTAAGTACCTAAGCATTCTTACTTACCTGCCTACCTAGGTAGGTAGGTAGGTTGCTTGAGTTCAGTCAGCGACATATCAACTTCCTTGCGCGGGGGCCCTCGCACGTCCGGCCCCTCCTCTGGCAGGGGAAGCCTCGAAGAACAGACGCGGCGGAAACCGTCCAGGACCGTACGGCCACTCCGGTTTTTTTTTTCTTTTTCTATTTATTCCCGCCCTTAGTATTAGTGATGCATTAGATGGGGTTCGCCAATGATGCTACCTGGCGAGAGCTTGTCACTAAGCTTTTGCGTCCTGAAACGACAGGGTCGTTCAAATTGTAGATGAAGAGAGAGAGAGGGCGGGCCTACAGGGATCAAAACTGGAGCTGAGCGGCCCGTGGACAAGACAGCAATTGCCTGAAGGGGAACAGGGTTAACAGGGCCCATGTTTGAAGGACCATACGGCAGGATACGCAGCCGGTATGGCGGAGCCTTGCGCAATCGGGCTCTCGACCGAGAGGGGAGGTGAGTGCGGCTCCGTCCCGGGGCGTTGGACATACACACACACACACACGCAAACACACGCAAACACAAACAAACACAAACAAACATATTCGTGCGCACAAACAACACACGCGTGTTCAGATGCCGCTTGTAGACGTCGCAGACCTTTCCGGCCATGGCCGCACGAGGGAGAGCGAGTGTCGTTTCCGTTTGCGGCCGCAGGTCTGATGATGCCATCCGATGTCTAACGCAGAAAAAAAAAAGCTGGGTGTTTTAAGAGGCCTCACTTGATTCGAAGCGGTAAGTATATCGGGCTAGCTATAGTGATATAATTATAGTTGTTGATCGATCTGCGGCGACTTGATGCTCCCCCTCCCTCATCCATCCCGCCGAGACGCGCGCACGCACGCGCGCGAAGACGGGATGCCAGGGCGGCCCGAGCGGGAATCCGCGTGGCCATCTCAATTATGGATGGGACGAGATTCTATTTATTGTACCGTACGTACATACGCTACCTAACCTACAGGAAAGCCGCTAACATAGTGGCGGCCGAAGATCACACAAAGAATAGGTTCTCATTGCTCTCATCCCTCAACAATGGCGATATTTGATGGAGGGGGCAAGCTAACGGCAGAGCCGAGGGCTTAGTTCTTGCTCGGCGGAGCGCTTCTATTCTCCCCGAGTATTCTTCGTATGCCACGATTGGAAAAACAAAAAGTTTTGGGTGTGGCTGATTTCACACACCTCTCCGCACCCATATATGTAGCCGAGATGAGATGGAGACAGCGCAAGACAGACGGGGTTCGGACGCCTGATGGATATAGGTACGCAGGCGGGCGTCGAGATGCGGCGACACAGCACCGATGCGACATTGAAGCTCGGCGGGCGGAGCGGAAACGACCTGACACTCAGACAAGACTAAAAACGGCTCTTTTCGACCCAGAGACATTGGTGTTGACTGTGTTGACTGCCATACCTAATTATTATTGCCTTGGTTGCTTCGAATTCCTTAGGTAACGAACAAAGAGCCACTGACGCGAACACTACCTACCTACCTTGTGGGATCAGTACGTCGAGTGTGGCTCGACGTCGCACACTCCAAAACATTGTTCCGTCTTGCCGTTCCCCAGCCTCGGTCGTCGGATCAAAGCAGCGAGGGGCAGTTATTGGGGATGGGGGTGTGGAGAGAGAGAGAGAGAGAGAGAGAGAGAGAGAGAGAGAATGTACGGATATGTGTGCTGGAAAAGACAGACTGTGCCGAACAACCACACCCCAGCCCCCCACGGTCGCTTGTCTGTCAAATGAGGGGCCGCAAGTGACCCGAATGAGGGGTACCTACATACCGATATGTATGTACGATTACTTACATACAATGTATGCAGTTATCCGAACAAGACCATCTTGGACAGGTTGACAGGGTACTCCGTACGCGGCAAACAACGCCCCCTCAAACCCACCAACCTTCAAGCCACACCCCGTGCTGGTCTGGACCTGTAGGTGCTATTCGTACCTTGGTATGTGTCTGTATCATGACTTGCAGCTAGGCTGACCACGGTCTAGCCAGACTGTGCATATTAACTTAGTTTAAAATGACTTGTTCTGCACCTTCAGGGGGGAGGCTGCTTATGGCCGAATCCGTCACCGGGCTTTCACTCATTGGCCAGTCCCCCCTCCTCCGGGGAGAGGGAGCCAAGCCTCCCCTGCCTACCTAGGTATTCTACCGCCACAACCGGACGGGCGGCGACGGGGACGGCCTTGCACTGTTCAGACGGGACATCTCACAAGTGGTGTTTGTCTCTCCCTGCGCTTGTCGAATCTGGCATCCATCCGTCACCTTGCACCCCACTACTGATCTGATGGTCCCCCGCAACGGGCCATGGGCAAATGGAATTGCATGTGAGGTCGGCTGTTGAACCATCTACCTCGTTTAGCAACCCATTGAGCGGCACCCTTTCGGCGGCTGGCTGCGGCCTCCAGAGGGAAGGAGCCTGTGAAACCTTGGGCTACCTTGCTATTAGCTCGGCACATGTTGTTGATGTCAGATTGGCTTTACCCCTCCCTCCCTCCCTCTCTCCCTCCTGTACAAGAGCTGAGGGTATTCCAGATCTTCATCTTCCCCCACCGTCACACAACACAGCCCACTCTCGCCGCTCCAGTGTATACCGTTTGGCCAAAACACCAATTTTGTTTGCTTGTAATATCAGATCCTATCAATTTTTAGAAATACACAATTCGGACGCCTCGTACGAGATACCCCCTCCCCGCCACGTTAGCCAAGCCATCGACTTGTGACAGACGAGCTGACCCGGTCAATCAGGAGCACAAGTCCGACCGCACCCTGTTCCATACCAAGACGAGACGACGCCGTCACTCTCTCCATATAGACAAAGACCGAACCCTCCTCTCCCACGCGCAATGGCACCTCTCACCCCCCATTGGACCCAGCCGTCCCACCCGGACGTCCAGGAGGTCGTCAAGGCCAGCGAGACCGAGTTCCTCACCAAGAGCTTCTCCAAGGTCTCGCTGCCGCCCTTTGCCGTCTTCGCCAAGATGTCGTTCCCCCCCTGCGACCTGGCCGACGAGCCCACGTACGCCACCGTCCAGTGCGGGAAGGACAAGCACCTGAACCTAAACAGCGACCTGCTGTACATCAACCACTCCTGCGAACCGTCTCTCGTCAGTTCTCTCGCACCCCCCGTCCCCCCACGCCAGGATCGCGTCTCCTTCCCACGATTGCGCCCCCCCTCCACGAGCTCACTCACCCACCCACCCCTTGGGGGAAGGGGGTAGGTTGTGGTGGGGGGGGCGGCGACTTAGGGTGGCCTGACTCACGGAACTCGGCAAACTCACTGACACGCGTCTGTTCTCTAGATCTTTGACACGGGCAACTTCAATATTCTGGCTGGCCCGAAAGGGCTCCGGCCCGGTGACGAGCTGACCTTCTTCTACCCCTCGACCGAGTGGCACATGGCCCAGCCCTTCGACTGCTTTTGCGGCACCCCCTCGTGCCGCGGCACCATCGGCGGCGCCCGCGACATGCCCCGCGCCCAGCTCGAGGGCCTCTGGCTCAACGGCCACATCCGCGAGCTCCTCGAGGAGCGCGACGCCGGCGGCAACAGCAGCAGCAACGACAACGACCCCACGGCCCAGGCGCTGAGAGATGCCCTGAAGGCCGCTGAGCGAGTTGTTGAGGCCGCCCGCTCCGCCCTCCGGAGCTACACCGAGGCCACCGGCAACGGCGGCGGCCAGCAGCAGCAGCAGCAGCAGAAGGCCAAGAACGGCGTCAACGGTACCAAGGCCAAGGGCTCGTCAGCTCCCCACGAGCGACCCGGAGCCGTCGGCGCCGGCCGCAACGGTGCCAGCGCCAGGGAGCTGGGTGGCGAGATGGGAGGCGATACGCGCGCTGTCTAAGGCGCCCCCCCCCCCCCCCCCCCCCCCAATCTAGCTGTCTACCTTCTTTCCGTGGTAGGTACGCCGGGGGCTCGGCCTGTGATGAAGCGTGTGGCAAGGAGGCAATTCAACCTGTCTTTTCTTTCTTGTGTGATTTCTTTTCCCTTCCACTGACAAATCCCTCTGATGTTTCTTCATCTTCACTTCATGCGAATTCAACATTCCGCTTTCTATGTGATGTTGAGTATGCGATGTGAAGGAGTGGACGCAAACGAGACGACTTCGAGTAGGGGATGTTCAACTTGAAATGGAAAATGAGGTGGAAAAAAAAGAAAGGAAAAAAAACACAAAACAAGTCACGGGTGAATAAACGGTAGACTAGCCATCCTCAAAACACAAACGCCATATGTGTGTCCTTGGATTTGTGATTCGATTGCCATTGACCGCGAACAACACAATGTGTAAACAGTTCTGTGATTCGGTGTCTACCTCCAAGGTACGCGGGGGCCGACTCCAAAGAAACTCCTGATACCCAACTGATCCGTAAACTATCCGTAAAAATACACGCAGACAAGCACATTTACTCGTGACACGCCGGTTTCCCATGACGCCTATGCTACAGTTTTCCAAGCAGCATCGCTCGTGCTGCTTGGACATGGAGATGCTGCTCGGTCCTTTCCGATTCCGGTTCCCCTGTTCCACTCCCCTGTTCACGTTTACTCTCGTCAGGGCTGCAACGACGCGTCTAGTCCTTGCTATCACGCCAGCGGCCGCCCCAGCTCGTCCGGCGCCCCTTCTCTGTGCCGACGCCGCCGACGTACTGGCTCTCGTTGTCCTCCCACTCCTTGCGCTCGACGATGCGGCGCGCCAAAAAGGCCCGTGCAAACTTCCAAGCTTCCGTGTCGGCCAGGTTCCACGCCTCCATCGCTCCGCGGACGGCGAGCTCGCGCTTGTCCTTGGTCTTGCCCATTTCGCGCGCCTTCTTGAGCAGGGCCGGCTCTTTGTCGAGCTCCAGCGGGCTGGCGACTGGCCCATCGGCCGGGTCGTGCTTGGGCTGTGGGCGCCGCTCGGGGCCCGGAACGGGGGTCTCGGAGGTGCCGTCCGTGGCATTGCGGGGGATGGCGAAGCCGAAGTGCCAGTCGAGGTCCTTGGGAAGGTCCTTTTCCGCGGGGAGCCAGAGCGAGTGGGCAGTGGCGAACTCGCTGGCGACGGCCTCCTTAAACTTCAGAATGCGAGGCCCGCCGCTGACGCCGGCGCCGAGGAGTTCGGCCGTGACGGCGGTGAGCCAAACATCGCGGTCCGACTTGCGGCGGATCCAGGGGATATCGACCGAGTCCTGGAGGTTCGCAAGGAGCGCGGTGGTGTAGGGGTGCGGCACGGTGCCAATGGTGTACAGGGTCGAGGTGTTGCGGTAGCGGGGAGGGGTCGAGACGTGCATGGGCTGTGCGGGGACGCAGGGCTTACACTCTGCGTTGTTGGGCGGACAGGAGGCAGGCATGGGGGAGTCGGCTGAGCACATGGCGAGGTCGCCAGCGAGGTCCCAGGCGTTCTTGATCATGTGCGTCATGTGCTGCGGCAGGGGCTTTAGCACGGCGATACCGTCCGAGAAGACGTTCTGCCAGGTGGTGTGCAGATGGCCGTTGATGAGTTTGCGAAGGACCTGCAGGCCACCCGCGCGATCGGCAGCAATGGCCTCGGCGACCTTGGGGTATTTCTCCTGGATGACAGTCGAGTCGTAGTAGGCGATGGCCTTGGGTTGGTTGTCGATCTTGAAGGTATCCTCGGTGGCGGCGGCGACGAAGTCTTTGGCCTCCTTCAGCTTGGAGCTGCCCATGGTGGCCTTGACGGCGGCATTAACCTCCTTCTCGCCGCCGGCGAAGAGGCCGTTGCCCATGTTGTTCCAGCGGGTGAGCTGCGGATACTCGCCGCGGCGGAGATAGGAAAGGAGGGGGTCCTCGTGAGACCCCATAGGCAGTGTCGTATGGTAGGCGAGCAGGCCGCCGCGCATGTTGTCCCAGGCGAGCCAGCGCATCATGTCGGTCTTGAGTTCTGAGTCTATTTCCTTGCGCTGGAGCTCGTCGTAGATCGGGTTCTTCATGGCCTCGGCGGCGCTGAGGATGATGGGCTTGAAACCGCGGGCCCACCAGGCGCGGCGCCAGAGGAGCAGCAGCTCGCTCTCGGCGTCCTTGCTGGCGGCGTCCTTCTTGATGGTGGTGTCGTAGTAGCAGTAGATGGGCGGGCGCGGCTTGAGGGGCGGCAGCAGCGAGCGATCCTCGTCGAGGGTCAGGGAGGAGGAGAAGGGCACCGAGAGCCACTTCCAGTCGGCCCACCATGAGGACTCGCCGTAGGTATCATTGTGCTGGCGCGGGGGAGCGTGCGAGGGAGGCTTGAAGGGGTTCAGGCGGCTCGAGGCACCAAAGGGGTGCTTGAGGGCTGAGGGGATCGAGAACTTGCGGTCGGTGTACTTGGAGAGGCTCGGGCCGGAGGGGATTGAGCTCGGCAGGGTGACGAGAAGGGAGAAGACGGCGAAGATGGAGATGCTCACGAGCAGGAAGGAGATGCGTCGTGTGCTGAAGCGGGGGATCGGGCGGCCGAAGATGGTGCGTTGCTTCGGCATGATGGGCGGTGGCTCTGGCCGACGAAGCGGCAACGGGTAGAGATGGCCGGTATGCGGTTTGAGGATATCGTGGGTCGACTGATCGGTCGGGTCGTAGTGATGGTACGTGAAGAGCTCAGAAGTGGGACATGTGGACAGAGAGCGCCAAGGAAAGCCAAACCGATTGGTTGGGCAATGGCAATATAGAAGATGCGGTAATCTGAGCTGGAGCCAGGTAGAGAAGAAGAAGAATGAGGGAGAGAAAATGTCGCAAACAACGGAAGAACCGGCTAGCTGTTCGAAAAAGAAGGGAAAGGCTAGATATCGTGCCCACGCAGATTGAAGGTTGTGTAGTGTGCTGTAATGTACCTATGCAAGCTGTCGAGGTGAGAAGTAGCTAGCTGAAAGACTTTCATTGAATCCTCCGCTATCCCCTTTTCTCCGAATACCTAACAGGCTGCGGCAGGCGAGGAGCTGATGAAGACACACAATCACCTGGGATGGGATGAAGTATGCCAAAGGGGGAGGGGAGCCACAGGCATCAATCAGTCAGCCAACCAATCGTCATCGGCCCCCTGGATTGCTGAACGCGTACGGATAGGTATCCGTGTATCCGTACCTACCTACCCTTCCGCCAACTTTTCCCCTTCTTTTCTCTCTCCCTTGCTGGTTGGAGGCACTCAGACAGGGTCTCAAGTGGCTTGCGCGCTCGAAAATGGTGTGGTGGTGGCTTGAGTTGTGGCTGGTGAAGCTGCATGGGCCTATAAGAACGGACGAGATAATTGGCAGCTACTCAGCACAGGACGGAATACGGAGTACATACGGGTTTCCCAATTCGTCCATTGTGGAATCTCACGCTTCCAAACATCAGAAAATGCATCGTTATAATACCCCACAAGCATCACTCCTCAAGGGCTCGGAAGCTCTGGGAAGTTCTTGTATATGTCTGTTTTTATTATTGTCAAGTCTGAACCAGGAATCTGAATCCGTAAACGGACAAGAGCTGATCGCGTGGTTTACCGCAGCAACACGGCCCCTGGCTTGGCGTGGGTCGCGTTGCTGCACTCCAGCGGCACAGTCAACTTCATCTCGTATTGCATTGCGAACCACACAATTACCCTAGGAACAGAAGGTTGGATGTGGCCCTTTTGAGGGACTGTGCCTGGATCAGGTCTAGCCAAGGCAGACTCGACATAGGCAAGTTGCAACATGGCTCTGCCTCGTTGTGGTGGGCAATGTGCACTTTATGATACGCCGTCCCCCCTTCTCTTCGAACCGCATGGGCCTAGCGCGTAGTTCTGTCACCTTTTTGTAACATGGTCTGCCATCGTCAGATCGACCTCGGCCTTGCGCTGTTAGGTCTCTTGTCTCTCGGCGCAGCCCCCGTAAAAGCCGACTACTTCACCGAACCACCCAGTTTCGAGCTCGACCGGGCGGGCACCCGTTACACCGTCCCAGACCTCAACAAGACTTACATCTTGGGCCAGAAAGTGCAGCTTACCTGGGAAGTACCGACCGTGTCGTACATCTCCCTCAGTCTCGTGCACTGGGCAAAGAACGCGGGCGTGGCTGTCGGTTCGCTGATCAGTAAGAAGACTCTGTGATGCTATACCGCGGTTGCACTGATTGACATGCCATCAAGCCAATGAGAGAAACAACAGATACTACACGTGGTATATCGGAAATGGCGATGGCGTCACGGCGGACGTGTTGGCGGCGAATACCAATTTTGCGCTGAGGCTCATCGACCCGACCGGCAACTACACCAAGACGGGTGACCCCGAGGGCTTCATTGAAAACGAGCTGCAGAGCCGTGGCTTCGTTATCCGGGCTAACGCGACTGAGTCGGCCGTCCCGGAGGTGGTTGAATCCGGAAGATCTGACGGGGCCGCTGCTATGGCTGGAGTGGCCGTTGGGTCTGCCGCGGCTGGCGCGCTGGTGGTGCTAGGAGTCTGGTTCTTTTGCCTTAGAAAGCGACGTCCCGTGTCCGGCCAAACTGAGGACGACGCACAGCATCATCCCACGCCTACCCTGCATCCTGTGATGCGTCAAGAGACGCGCCAGGACTCGGCCTACGCCAGCCCCCACTCGTCAGGCGACCACATATTCATCGTCCCCCCCACACACGGTTCCAGCTTGTAACAACAGGTCAGCAACGTCAGTCCGATCAGCCCGGTAAGGCGGAACACGCCCCCACCGTCTTATGAGCTGCCGATGGATGAGCACTTGAGGCCGAGAACGGAGTTGTCCGGCGTGCTGGAGCCGCAGGAGGTGTCGGCGACGAACCCGAATCATCCGTCTGAATTATCGAGCTCTCATAGACACTGATGCTGTACTGTGCTCTATTCGAGTTTCTGAAACTGTGCCAAAGGGAGTTTGGTCGTCCAATGGTGCTTCAGGATCAGAGCTCCATATGTGTCGAGTAAGTAGTTGACAGTGTCAAACGGGAGGTGCCTGCGTAACGGGAACGGTAGCGAATGCGGCGCGAATATGAGTAGAGATATCCTAAGCAATGCAACACCGGCAATGATCTGTGGCTTCATCCGGTATTAATGTTGGTCGATCCGGCCTCGGTACATATTTACATACGTATAAGTATGACACCTGTCGGGTATGTCTGTCTTTTTGGTACGTGGTGGCGGGCACGCTGCTACGTAGGGACCTGAAGAAATTTTGCGGGGAGGGCGATGCCGGACCTGGACCGGAGGAGAAGAAGAGACCAAAAAAATCCAGGGAACCACCCGGTTGGAAATCGGTATACATACCTAGGGCAGATGTCATTATATCCTACCTAGGTACCTGAGTTAAAAGCAAATCAAACTGCATTGAAGGATACAAAAATTTGCCGCATTTCCCCTGCTTCCGTGCCGACGCTACGCAGTCCAAAGGCTTGACAAAAAAAAACTTACACCGCCCTACATCCCGGTCGTCGTCCCTATGACTCAATTGAACTTCGTCTCATCCAAATACAACCAGCCCATTCCGTCATCGTCTTCTACCCGATCGGTCCCTTAGGTTCAACGACATCTCGGGAGCAAGTCAACACCCTTTGTCAAGTAATTTGCATGTCCTGATAGTCGACACGGGGGCATCAATTGCGACTCTCCTGGGCCTTGAAAACTTTTTCCTTCATAGCTTTTTTTTTACTTTCTCACCCATTCCCCCTTTCCTTGGAGTCTACCCCTCCCCCGCCATGGCTCCTGAGCTTCCAGACCCCACCAGGTGAGTGTAATCGAATTCGCCGGTTCGGAGCACCTCCGGTTAAGAAAAACATGAATGTCATGAACCACGCATGCTGACACGCGTCGTAGCGACCTGCACTGGTCCGCCTTTCGCGGCGCCATCCAGGACATCTTTTCTCAAAACGCCAAGAAGCATCCCGACAGGCTGTGCGTCGTTGAAACCGCCTCGTCCACATCCCCAAGGAGGGAGTTTACTTACCGCCAAATCGATGAGGCATCCAACCTTCTCGCCAACCACCTGGTTGCCTCCGGCGTCCAGAGGGGAGATGTCGTCATGTTTGTCCCCCCAGCACGAGACGCTCGCATCTGTTGCCGTGCATGCTGATGTGAACCCAGGAGCTACTCCCACCGTGGTGTTGACCTTGTCGTCGCCGTCTTTGGT
This sequence comes from Colletotrichum falcatum, assembly GCA_019425465.1. Classification (NCBI taxonomy): domain Eukaryota; kingdom Fungi; phylum Ascomycota; class Sordariomycetes; order Glomerellales; family Glomerellaceae; genus Colletotrichum; species Colletotrichum falcatum. The sequence continues at coordinate 1,654,219 of SWKJ01000021.1, read as the reverse complement.
ATCCTCAAGGCCGGAGCTACCTTCAGCGTTATCGATCCATCCTACCCCCCTGACCGTAAGCAGCCACTCCATGGCTTGAGAGAACTGTGCTAAGTGAATATCCCAGGCCAGAACATCTACCTCGATGTTGCACGGCCACGAGCCCTTGTGGTGATCGACAAGGCAACCAAAGAGGCCGGTAAGCTGACCGATAAGGTCCGCACCTTCATCGCCGACAACCTTGACCTCAAGACTGAGGTCCCTGCCCTCGAGCTCAGAGCAGACGGCACCCTCATCGGTGGCCAGGTCGACGGCAAGGACATCTTCGCCGGCCTCGACAAGGAAAACGGCCCCAACGTCCTTGTGGGCCCCGACTCGAACCCCACCCTATCTTTCACCTCCGGCAGCGAGGGCAAGCCCAAGGGCGTTCTCGGCAGGCACTACTCCCTGGCATATTACTTTGACTGGATGGCCGAGCGCTTCAACCTTAGCGAGAAGGACAAGTTCACCATGCTCAGCGGCATTGGTATGTGGAAAGCCCCCTGGTTTGGGAGTGCTGATAGAAGCGCATTAACACGCGACAGCCCACGACCCTATCCAGCGAGACATCTTCACCCCGATATTCCTCGGTGCCCAGCTGTTGGTCCCCTCCAAGGAGGACATTCAGCATGAGAAGCTTGCTGAGTGGATGAGAGAATATGGCGCCACCGTTACTCACTTGACCCCGGCCATGGGCAACGTGCTCGTGGGCAACGCGAGCGCCGAATTCCCCGCACTCCACCATGCCTTCTTCGTCGGTGACATCTTGATCAAGAGAGATTGCAAGGCCCTGCAAAAGTTGGCTAGAAACTGCTACATCGTCAACATGTACGGTACAACGTATGTATCAAGTTCACGTCCCTGACACCGGCGAGGAGAGGCTTGCTAAACGGAAACAGCGAGACACAAAGAGCAGTCAGCTACTACGAGCTCCCTAGCGCCAGCGCCGACCCCGAATTCCTGGACATGTTCCCCGACAACGTCATTCCCGCTGGCAAGGGTATGAAGGACGTGCAGCTCATCGTCGTAGACCGCGAGAACACTAACCGTGTTTGCAACGTCGGCGAGGTTGGCGAAATCTACGTGAGAGCGGCCGGCTTGGCCGAAGGCTACCTGGCCAACGACGAGTTGAACAAGGCCAAGTTCGTCAGCAACTGGTTCATAAAGGACAACAGATGGGCGGAGCTTGACCAGCAGGCATCCAAGAACGAACCGTGGAGAGAATTCTACAAGGGCCCCAGGGATCGTATGTATCGCTCAGGCGACTTGGGCAAGTATACCGAGGACGGCAATGTTGTCTGTGTCGGCCGTGCAGATGACCAGGTCAAGATTCGTGGGTTCCGTATCGAGCTGGGAGAGATTGACAAGGTAAAGTGCCACCACCAAGAGACCCTGCAACACCGGCTGACATAACTCAGTACTTGTCAGATCACCCCATGATTCTTGACAACGTCACTCTTGTCCGCCGCAACAAGGACGAGGAGAAGACTCTGATCAGCTACATCGTACCCGACATGCAGAGATGGGCCGAGTGGTTGGTTCAGAACGACAAGAAGGATGACACCTCTGGCGGCGACTGCTTGATGGGTCGTCTTCGCAGGTTCTGGCCCCTTGGAGAGGAGGTTCGAAAGTACCTCAAGACCAAGCTGCCCATTTACGCTATCCCCGAAATCATCATTCCTCTAGAGAAGTTCCCCTTGAACCCCAACGGAAAGAAGGACAAGCCTGCACTGCCGTTCCCTGACGCCGCCCAGTTGGCAGAGGCCCGTCCGCACACCGAGGCCGCCGACTTGTCCGAGACCGAGCGCAAGGTTGCTGGTATCTGGGGCTCCCTCCTCGCCAACATTGATGAGCGAAGTCTTGGGCACGATGACAGCTTCTTCGACATTGGTGGCCACAGTATCCTGGCACAGCAGATGCTCTTCCAAGTCAACCGGACATGGCCTGGTGTCGACGTCAACATGGCTGTTGTCTTCCGCAGCCCCTCCCTGAAGGCTTTCTCTGCCGAGATCGATGGCAAGCTTTCTGGAGAGGCCCCCGAGACAGCAAACGCCACACCCGAAGATGACTACTTTGAGGACGCCAAGAGGCTCTTGGCCAATCTACCCGAGAAGTTCACGCCTTTCGACAAGAAGGCCGCCGAAGTCAAGACCGTGTTCCTGACAGGCGCCACTGGCTTCTTGGGTGCCTACATCCTGAGAGATCTCCTGACCCGCAACGCACCCAGCGTCAGAGTCATCGCCCATGTCCGTGCCATTGACGACGTCGACGCCTACAACAGAGTGGTCAAGAGTTGCCAGGCTTACGGCGTGTGGCAGCCCAGCTGGAAGAACAGTCTTACTGCCGTGCAGGGCAGCCTCGGCAAGCCTCTCCTCGGCCTTTCCCAGGAGCGCTGGAACTCGTTGGCCAACGAGGTCGACGTCATCATTCACAACGGTGCCCAGGTCCACTGGGTCCTGCCGTACTCCAATCTCAAGCCGGCGAACGTCCAAGGAACGCTCGATATCATCTCGCTCTGCGCGGCGGGCAAGCCCAAGCAGCTGGCGTTCGTGTCGTCGACGTCCGTCCTCGACCACCCGCACTTCGTCAAGCTCTCCCAGGGAGGCAGCCTCGTCAGCGAGGAGGACGACCTCTCCGGCAGCTCCAAGAACCTCGGCAACGGCTACGGCTCGACCAAGTGGGTTGCCGAATACCTCGTTCGCAACGCTGGTAAGAGAGGCCTGTCTGGCACCATCGTCAGACCTGGCTACATCACCGGCGAGCAACACTCTGGCACCAGCAATACGGATGATTTCTTGCTGAGAATGCTCAAGGGGTGCATCCAGCTTAACTCGAGGCCCAAGATTGAGAACACCATCAACATGGTGCCTGTTGACCACGTCGCCCGTCTCGTGGTCGCCTCGGCGCTGCACCCTCCTCGTCAGCCTCTCGGCGTTGCGCAGGTGACGAGCCACCCCAGACTTACCTTCCGGACGTATCTGAGTGCGTTGGAGAAGTACGGCTACAATGTGCCCGAGGTCGAGTACACCCAATGGAGTAAGAGCCTGCAGGACTACGTCGCCGAGGGCAAGGAGCACGCCCTGTATGTTTTTTTCTTCTTTTACCGTCGAAGCATCTAACCACGAATGACGCTAACAAAGCACAGGATGGGTCTGTACCACCTCGCAACTACCGATCTCCCAGCCGACTCCATCGCCCCCGAACTCGACGACGTCAACGCTGCGGCGGCCCTGCGCAGCGACGCCGAGCTGACAGGAGAGGACCTCTCCGCCGGTGGCGCCGTCAAAGACGAGACTATCGGCCGTTACTTGAGCTACCTCATCGCCATTGGCTTCCTTGAGGCGCCCGAGAAGCCCGGACAGCTGGCCATCCCCCCGGCTGAGATCAGTCCTGAGCAGAAGGAGGCGCTGCTGAGAGTTGGAGGCCGTGGCGCTTTGGTCTAAGGGGGGAGTATTACACCTCCACATCTTGTCAAAATCGGGATTGCATGTTAGATGAGAGAAATCGCATAAAAGGGAAAGTCAATTTGGGATGTTTGCGTTCTAGGCAGAATAGTACTAGAATATAAAAAAAGTATATGGCTTATAAATAAAGACACGGCGAAAAGGGCACAATGAATTGTATGGTGTACATTGAATTGAACGAGCCATTTGAATCAGGGAACAGCCTGCTAACAGAGACTCCACTGAACCCCCCGCATTTCCGCTTTGAACATGGACCCAATTTTGCTAGTCACTCAGTAGCAGGTTGCTTTTGGAAGACGCTGGAACTCGACGACTATACACTGTCAACCTCACTCCGACTTTCACAGGTACACAGCCCAAAAAAAGTGCCTTTTGGTCCTCACCTTCACCTCTCACCACACCCACAACCCCGTCTAGGCCTGCAATGACCGACGCCCAGCCTGAGATGAAGATTGACCCGGCGAGAGCAAAGGCTCTCATTTCTCAGCTGCAGTCGGTTCAGGAGCGCGTCGCCGCGGTTGCTGCGGGGCGGAATGTGAGTATCCCCCTCGGTCTCGTGCTGTAAGATTAGTAGCGACGGGGGGTGGAGGGGCGCAGATATACTGATAGAGCCAAAAAACGACAGGTCCGACTGGTGGCCGTCTCCAAGCTGAAGCCAGCCAACGACATCCTGGCGCTGCACCAGGCGACGCCGCCGCAGGTGCACTTTGGCGAGAACTACGCGCAGGAGCTTGGGCAGAAGGCAGAGATGCTGCCGAGGAGCATCCAGTGGCATTTCATCGGTGGATTGCAGTCAAGTATGCCCCCCCCCCCCTTCCGCCCTTTTGCCAGTCTTTACTCGGCTGGGTCTCGGGGGTTTAGGAGAGTGAAAGATAGATAGAGAAATTCCTAACCTTGCCGACGCAGCACACGCCAAGAAGCTGGCCAAGATCCCGAACCTCTTCTGCGTCTCGAGCGTGGATACCCTCAAGAAGGCCCAGCTTCTCAACGCCGCCCGCGCGGAGCTCATGTCCTCGCCGCCGCCGTCGGTGGTGGACGACGGCGCCGGCGCCCCGGTGGAGCCCCTCGGCGTGCACGTCCAGGTCAACACCTCGGGCGAGGAGTCCAAGTCGGGCGTGGCGCCCGGCCCGGAGACGGTGGCGCTGTGCCGCGCCGTCGAGGCCGAGTGCCCGGCGCTGCGGCTGCTGGGCCTGATGACGATCGGCGCCATCGCGCGGAGCAGGGCGACGACGGCGGACAACGAGAACGAGGACTTTCTGTGCCTGCGGGCGCAGGGGGAGCTGGTGGCCCGGGAGCTGGGGCTCGGGAGGGAGCTGGAGCTGAGCATGGGCATGAGCGACGACTTTGAGGGGGCCGTGAGGCTGGGCAGCGGGGAGGTCAGGGTCGGCAGCACGATCTTTGGGGAGAGGGGGCCGAAGAGCGAGGCGAAGATTCTGGTTTGAGGGGGGGAGTGGTCCAATGGTAGTTTACCGCCGAGAGGGGGGGGGGGGTTGCGGGTGTCGGAGGTTATCAAGTGGCCGTGGTGAGGTTTGAGCCATGGGTAACAGTGCTGGCGGCTGAGGAAGGGAAAAGAGGAAGCCGTTACTGACGTCGTCGTAGGTATATACGTGTCAAGGCTTTGGCATTGCTGCGGCAAAAGAAATCGTCTTGGGCCTCTGTGATCTTGCTGTCGTACCATGATATGTCGGACCACCTGGACTGTCTGCTTTAGAGACGAAGTAGCATCCTTGGCTCTATTGCGCAGAGCAGCTCTCAATCTCACGATACTGCCTTATCAACTCCCCCCTCCTTTTATTTTATTTCTTTCTTTCTTCTTCGGTTTCCCGTCTCCGCGGCTTCTCTTTTGGTACCCTCCCGTCGCTCTCGATGAAGCCGTGAGCCCCTGAAGCGGGGGTGGGCTGTCTTGGTAACTTGTTCTTTTCTTCTTCTTCACACATTTGGAGATGGGAGTTGGTCCCGTCGTCGTGTCCTGTTGCCGTTTATTCTTTACACCTGCCTGCCAGAGGATGGAACCTCGTTTCCTTCCAGGGACTACCACGCACTCTCTGGCCCGTTCACATGTCTTCTTTCTCTCCAGCATGCCTCGTTTCTCCGACTCCACGTCATCTCGCACTCTGGGCGGTCAAGTTTGATTCCGAGTTTGTGGTCGAGAGGGCGATCCCCATATCCGCCGCTTGGGAACGCAGCATCTGATCTTCGTCAGTCCCATTGACACGACAGAGCAAGACAGGGACCGGTTTTTACAAAGAGCGAAATGGGTAATGGATAGTCTAGACGCAAGAGGCGGACAAGGACTGCAGCCGAAGGCAAGATGTTCTCAAGAGTGTTCATCACATCATTCATCGCATCACAAAAGATGAGAACCGAATTCGGTTGGAAATAGCGTTGATTGATTGCCCGCCATCCCAAAACAGACCCTTTTGTGTATCAAAACCGTCAAAATCCAACCAAAAAACCGAAACCAAAAACTCCAAAAACCCAGAAACCCAACAACCCAAAAAGAACCCCTGCCAAAAGCAGCAAACCCCAAGACACCATTTTCATCATTATTTTGGTGACTTGTTGCACCGGGTATATCATTACTGGTGACTTTGTGCACCGGGTATCTGTGAACCACCACCAAACTCCTTGAATAATCATCAAACTCCCCTTGATCCTCGAACTCGAGCTTAGCTCTTTATCCCTCCTCTTCGTTCTGTGTTTGTCCCATTTCGGGTCCGATGCGGCGCCATCAGTCCGCAGGCCAGGTGCGCGAGCTCTACGCCGGCGCAGTGCCAAGGCACTTTTCGATTCCCCGGCGCATGTGCTGATGGACGGGATGCGTGACAGGGAAGGGGCAGAACTTTCGGATGGAAAGCTTGAGATATTCCAGTGGGAGGTTTTGCTGAACCACCTTCTCAACAAGGACTTTTGCCGCCGAGACCTCAGGATCCTCGCCAAAAGCGATCATGGTCAACAAGGACGCGATGATCTCGCCTTGCTCCAGGGCCATCTCCTTGAGCTTGGGAGCGCGGTGCTTGCGCACGTCCGACAGCTTTGCGGGCCCCTCGAAGATTGGCGGACGGAAGGGGCCCGAGGCAAACTGGAAGGCCTTGAGGGGGGTACTGGCCAAGGTCGACATGACGGTGCGGATGTTTCCAAAGTCGCCCTGGCTGCTCAGGAGGGCCCGGGGGATCTCCATGCCATCAAGGCTGAGGAGCTCGGAGCAGAGGAGGATGGCGTCCTTGAGGTAGTCGTTGATCGCGGCGGACGAGACGTCGAGACGGTCCTGGTTGGTCTTGTTGGTGCGGGCGTCGACGCCGGAGACGCAGCAATGGCGGTTCTTCTTGAGGCATGCCGTGCAGCTTGTGGCGCCTTCTTCGGTGACGCACTTGACCTTGCTGCGGCGGCACGCGTCGCAGGAATTGGCCTTGACAGCGCGGATTGGCCCCTCAGAAGCCTTCTTGCCAGCCTTCTTCTTGGTCACTCTGTTGCCCTTGGTGTTGGGCCCGAGTGCTTGGTCCATGGTGCTTCCCACAGATGGACTAGACGGCGTGGGAGACTGCGGCAAGGCCAGAGCTGGAGGCTGCGGCAAGGCCAGAGCTGGAGGCTGCGGCAAGGCCAGAGCTGGAGGCTGCGGCAATGCCAGAGCTGGAGACTGCGGCAAGGCCAGAGCTGGAGACTGCGGCAAGGTCAGAGTTGGAGGCTGTGGCAAGGCCAGAGCGGGAGGCTGCGGCAAGGCCAGAGTCGAACCCAGAGGGTCGTGGGCCATGTTGACCTCGCCGCCATTGTCGTTCTTGGCGCCCTCGGCGTATTCATCCACTCCATGAGGAGGGTGGTGAGCCATAGGAGCAGCCGCCGTGGGGACAATCTCCAACAGCCGGGGGTCAATCCCAAGCACGAGGTCATCGGTAGGGTCAGGAGGACTTGGGAAGAACTCCTGACCCTGCTGCTGCTGCTGCTGCTTGGACAGCTCACCGAGAGCCAGGGTGCGACTCATGTCGTCAAAAACAGCGTCAAGGTCCACGGGCTGTTGTTGCTCGGGTTGCTGTGGCTGCTGCTGCTGCTGCTGCTGCTGCTGCTCGGGCAGCCCCTCGGGATCCAGGTCGCCAAACAGCTCACCGAACAGGGAATCAATGTCACCGGGTTGTTGTTGCTGCTGCTGCTGCTGCTGCTCGGGCTGTTCGTCCCAATGCAGTTGGTTGGAAAGGAACTGAAAGTCGCCATAGGTGTATGCAGCGACGGCCTCCATTGTGTATTATTGGGTGAATATAAAAAGAGAGGAGAAGAGGAAGACGAAGAAGGAGAAGAAGACGACGAAGATGAAGAAGACGACGAATAAGAAGAAGAAGAAGAAGACGAAGAAGAAGAAGAAGAAGGTGAAGAAGTGTGAGGGTGAAGTTGAGTAAAAAGGAGTAAAAAGAAGTAAAAAGAAGAAGAGTTTGATGACCGAAGTCAAGTATGTACAAGAAGTAATAGTCGAGTGTGATTGAAAGTGGTCTGAAGAATCGAAGAAGAGAAGACAGCGTACGGGCGACCTGGGGGTTGGTTATATACCTTCAATGGGACGTCCCTGAGGTCAGAGAGGTATCCTTTCCCTTCGCAATATGATTCAGAGCCCCGGCCGGGCATTGCTGCCTTCATCACAGAGTTTGACGGGCTTGCTTCTCGTGACGAGACCATCTGGGAATGGAGTTCTGGAGTAACCGGGTCAACATGAAAGCATAGTGCGAATGCGGTTTGTATCTGCCCCCCCGGATGACGGTCTAGACTCTGAAGACAAGGAGAAGACGAGCACGCTTGCCTCGTTCTGTTCTGTGTATTCCTTTCTATCCAAAGCAAACAAGACACGATTTAGACGATTGTTTCGTCTCTCTGCAAGTAAACATCTTGTAGTTACAAGAAAGTTGGGCTGAGAAGTTCTCAATACAAGGCACCTAGATGCCGGCTACTCCAGCGAGCTACCTACCTATCCAGATATCGCCTGACGAGACTCGTAGGTCTCCCACCGGGCGCACAGTGTGTGACTGTTGTTCTCAAAAAGAGACCTTCCACTCGATTTGAGGAAACCTTTTGGTCTTGGGCCAGAGTCCAGATACCGACCGTCGGCTGTCTAACGATTCGTACAGTCCATGGGCCGCACTGTGCAGGCATCCATGTATCCAGCCAGCCACAGGCTTCTTGCCCAATAGTCTAATGTCATACCCCCCTCAATGTTTTCTTCTACTTCTTTGTTGTGCGTGTTGTGTGGCCAACATGAAATCCTCTCAGTGCCTTCCTTGAGGTGCACCATCGCGCAATCACCAGTCCTCGTCGTGAACGACACCGACGACTAATGAATGTAGTCGACTTAAACGCACTTGAACCACCCAGCATTGTTTAGCAGCACGGGAGGGACCCTGGTCCTAGCTGCGGGCTACTGCAAGTTCCTGCTTCGGGTCTCTTTGAGGGCATCTGATTGGGTTGTGCGTCGAACAGGTGGGACAAACACGGCCGCCTTGGGCCCTTGGCTGCTGCTGGTCCACACAACCTTATTTTTTTAATTAGCAACTGACAGCAACGTTTGTTTTCTTTTGCATCTTTGTTTGCTTGCGTCGTCTGCATTAGACGACGGCTGAGTTCCAGCTATCGATGCCATTGCCCGACGAGAACTGGCCCAAGTCTCGAATTGAGGTCTAATTGCAACTGATGGGAACGGCTGTACACGATTGATTGTCCACCTTTTCACACCCGGAAGGAACCTTGACTCGGGGCCTAGCCGCGGCGCATCCCCTTTCTCTGATGTAGTCACATGGCCATGTCGAAGAGGCGTACTCCGTATGGAATAAACTCGTTGCGGAAGATGGACCGAGTGGACCGGGTGGAACTGGTGGGTCAGATGGCCCGGATGGCCAGAGCTAGTTGTTGCTTGTATCTGTGCCTGTAACGGGCAGCATGTTCTGTTCCCGACTGTCCCGACTGGTTTTCCCCGGGTGACGGGTACGCCAGATGGGAGAGTCTGGCCGCGTGCTTCGATGTACAGTTACGCGTGCGTCACTCGTGTGGGAGAAGGAGGAACCGTTGGTCAAGCAGCGTGAGATGAGCAAAACTTGAAAACAGGCCAAGGGGTAGGTAGCCCTGGTGAAAGGGCATGGGCGGCGGATGGATATGCTTTCGAGGCAAACCCAGGAGGGTGAGAGGAGTTGGTCACGAGTGTATGAATTCTGTCTAGTCTGGCCGCCATTTACGGCGTCGATTCCGATGATTTGCCGTGCTTGAGGGGCTCGGTGACTCCAACGAGACGAACATTTCATCTGTTGGGCGGAAGCGCATCTTGTTATTAAGGGATGCTTCTGGGTGGGTTACTTTGGGATACATGATATGGGACTGTTCACTCGAATTGTCCATTGTACTCTGTGACGCTACCCACGGACGGGTTCACACTATTCAGGGCCTCGAGCGATGGGAGGTGTTGAAAACTGCCATAACCCCCTTAAGCCTGCGACGCACAGCTATCCTACTGACTGTGTCGGAAGAGGCCGAGGGTGGTCCAAAATCGAACCAACCAGAAAAGAAAGTATTGATGAAGATCAGTTGGAAAAGTAAGCGAACCGTTCTAGTCATACGATTCATCGGTTAGGGTCAGAACCTAGCGCAGATGGCGTAACGATATAGAGTGCCAGGAAAGCCCATTACCGACGGAACCCAGGTACTTAGTGCTCAATTATGGCACAACAGAAGGAAATAGAACCTGCTTCGTATCCAAGCCAGGCAAGAAACTGACAATTGCCAGCCTTTTACCGCGACACGGTATCAACAACATCTGCCCACACAAGCGCACGCGCGAGGGGGTTCAAAAGGAGCACTGAAAGACGCAAGGGCCCCATCTGGGACGGCCAGAATGCAATATGAGTGTTGGAACCAAGTGTTCAGAGGTTAAATACTTAAATATGTAACATGAAGGTCATTATTTGTCTCAACGTTGAGCAAGGGTAGCCATATTGTGACAAGTGGCACTTGAAGCTTCGATGTTGCATCCAGAATTACGAGGTTCTCACGTCATGACAACACTGACACAATTACCACCACAGTTGCCGCAAATGATAGGCTCAGTGGAACGGCCAGAATGCCGGCAGCGCCATCCGGGCCGCCTCCTCTTGATGTCTCTGCCACCGTCGCTACCGCGCCCATCGCCGTTGTCGTCGCCCCGGTCTGGCGTGGGACGCTGCCGTTGTCCGCCGCTGTAACCCCGGGGCAGACGCCCTCGAGGAGTTGTTTTGTAAACAAGTTCGCTGCCTCGGTTGGGCAAACAATCTGGAGGCAGTTCCTGGCAAACCATGCCAGCTCGAAAACATCTTACAGAAGCCGCGCGTTAGATTTACACCCCGATCGTCTGGTATGCCGGGCAGAAGCAGTAGGTCATGACGCCGGAGGCGGCCGTCGCGTCGCCGTCGTCGAGTGTTCTTGTCGCGTACTGCGAATAACCGCTCTTTGTCAGTTGCGCCAGCATCGCCGAGTTGGTGCACTCAGTCCAGGACCTGCGTGGCCACATCGGTCAGCGACCCAGTGACGCCCGGCCTCCATATGCCAATAACGTACAGCCACGGCGCAATCAAGCCTTTGGTCGTGCAGAGTTCCTCCCATTGCGTCGTTCTCGGCTTCGGGGGGCCGGCTAGTGTAGGCATGATGGCTGGCATCGATGCGTGCGTTGATGTCTGCGCAGCTGCGAGCCGAGGCAAAATAAGAACATTGAGGGCGAGAAGCATGAAGCCCGTTATTCGACTTGAACTTCTTATCAATGTCATTTTCGGCAGTCAGTTTAGCAAGCCGATCTCACCAATCGTACAGATGGATGGGCCGAAGCAGTATTGACACGCGGTAAACAATCACTACGCGTGTGTCATGGAGGGAACCAGGACTCCCGCACCGCGGGACATCTGTCAATTAATTGCCCTTGAGCCATGCTCTTCCGAAAGGGACGGGTGGCCAGGGGGAAATTGCGCTTGGTTCAATTCGTCCTCTAATCCACCTGCTGTGCCGCTCGCCTGCATCGTCAAATACTGGCTGGAGACAAGACGCGACAATCTGATGTGCAAAAATCTTTTCTTTAATCTTAAATAGGGGTGCCATGCAGAACAACGAGGAATATGCGTGCTGAAGCAGAGGAGGCGGTTGAGCCGACGAAAAAGGCAATGGGGTTTACTCACGATGATGCAAGACATAATACCGGATTGTTACACACTCTGTGATCTTGAAGTGGCAGAAATGGACTCATTCGAGTTGGAAGCGTTCAGCGCCAGCTGGCAGCAGATGGCAGCGTGCAGCCCTGACCGAGGCACTGCACCCCCCAGAAGCCGACGATATGCGGCCAAGCTCTACTCTAGTCGACTTGATTAAGACTTGCCGATCAACCCCTCGTTGATAATATTCAAACAATCCAACGTCAAAATGCTTGCAATCCGTCCATCCATTTGTAGGGCGTGCAGGAGGGCCCAGATTGGCCGAATCCCCGCGAGAGGGTTTGCGACCGCCAGCGGCCCAATCCAGCAGCCGCCCCGCGACAACTACGTCAAGCTCGTCGAGGTCGGTCCCCGCGACGGACTGCAGAACGAAAAGAAGACGATACCCCTCGCCACCAAGATCGAGCTGATTGAAAGACTTGCCAAGACGGGCGTCTCTACGATCGAGGGCGGCTCTTTCGTCTCTCCTAAATGGGTTCCCCAGGTAGGTCTACTCTTGTGGTCCGGCAATCTAGGGAAAGCTGTATTGCTGACATTGAACACTTGCAGATGGCCAATTCAAGCGACATCCTCGAGCACATCCTGAGACGAAACATCTCCTCCCCGTCACAAACATCATACTCGTTCCTCGCCCCGAACATCAAGGGTTTGCAGACCGCCCAGGAGCTGCTGGCCAAGTACCCTGGCGCTTTTTCAACGCAGCTCGAGCCATCGAAATCGAAGCCCGCCATCGAAGTTGCCGTCTTCGCGGCAGCGACCGAGTCCTTTTCCAAGAAGAACCTCAACTGCGACATCGCGACATCACTCGATCGCTTTCGCGAGGTCATTCGCGATGCCAAGGCCGCCGGTCTCCGCGTCCGCGCATACGTTTCCGTCGTCCTCGGCTGCCCCTTTGAGGGCTACGACGTCGACCCGCACAAGGTGGCAGAGATCTCCACGGAACTGTTGGAGTCGGGCGCCGACGAGGTCTCGCTGGGAGACACCACTGGCATGGGCACGGCCCCGCGGACGAAGGAACTTTTGAACTGCATGAGAGCTGCGGGCATCAGGAACGAGGACATTGCCATGCACTTTCACGACACGTACGGCCAGGCGCTGGTGAACACGGCCGTTTCTTTGGAACATGGCATCCGCACGTTTGACAGCAGTGTTGGTGGGCTTGGAGGATGTCCGTACAGCCCCGGTGCTACTGGCAATGTGTCCACTGAGAACATGATTTACTTTATCGAAAGTCTGGGCATGGAGACTGGCATCGATCTGGACGCCATGTCGGATATCGGTGCTTGGATCACGGGCGAGCTGGGCAAGGCCAACGACAGCACCGTAGGGAAGGCGGTATTGGGAGCCAGAAGTCGTGAAGAGGCGGCGTAGTTGGGTTGCGGTTCTTGATAAAACCCACGTCTAAACAATTAGTACGGGTTAAGACATATGTTTTTGCTTTTTGACAAACGTTACATGTCTTTCACAGACCAATGGTGCAATCGTCGTGGGGTGTCTAGGAACCATCATTGAGTGAGAGTGAGAGAGAGAGAGAGAGTACCTAGGTAGATATGTACAGTCATGTGATGTCACTGCCACACTGGACACTGGCGCTAACGCCCAACCTGACACAGACACTGACGCTGGGAAGCTCGCCCCCCCCCCCCTCTCAGTGAGTGTGAGGGCCGCTGATCTTATCGGGGACACCACCACCTGTGACCCAGCTTGCTTGCCGAGTGGGCTCCACCAAGACGAAGCAAGCTCTAGTGCTGTGCATTTGACGACACTGCAACGACCTGCCAACCTCTTCCAGCGAACCTACGTCGCCTCGCAACGTCTCCATTCATCCGCCCACCCACGCCCTTCCTAATCGACCCTCCCGACTCAACACGCATTGTCTTCTACACGGGCGCTGTCTCATTGATAGTCAGAAGCAATGAGTGACCCCCGGGAGCCCTCCTACTCCATCGTGCCGAGGATTCGGTACAACACCGTCGGCGGTGTCAATGGACCCCTCGTCATCCTCGAGAACGTGCGTGTCGCCTGCTGCGCCCGCCATCACAGCGAGACGCTACTGGGGTTTCGGCGCTGACTTTTCGTCCAGGTCAAATTCCCTAGATACAACGAGATTGTCTCTCTGACCCTGCCCGATGGCACCAACAGATCGGGTCAGGTCCTTGAGGCCCGAGGTATTTACCCATTCCACTACCGTTCTGCATTTGCCTGCTTGCTGACCAACATCCCCAGGTGACCGAGCCATCGTCCAGGTATGCGAGCCGAGCGATCATGCGAGAAACACCGATTGACGATGGAAACAGGTCTTCGAGGGTACATCAGGCATCGATGTTCAGAAGGTATGAGATCATGGCCATCTCGACAAAGGATGCATGCGCTAAATTTCTGCCAGACGAAAGTTGAGTTTACGGGCCAGAGCTTGAAGCTCGGAGTGTCGGAGGACATGCTCGGTCGCATCTTTGATGGTTCCGGTCGTGCCATTGACAAGGGCCCTAAGGTCTTGGCCGAGGACTACCTCGACATCAACGGCAGTCCCATCAACCCCTTCTCCCGTGTAGGCTTACGCCCCCACCCGCGGCCTCTGGCACAGGCGCTGACGTAGCGTAGGAATACCCCGAGGAAATGATCTCGACCGGTATCTCCGCCATTGACACCATGAACTCCATCGCCCGTGGCCAAAAGATCCCGATTTTCTCCTCGTCTGGTCTGCCGCATAACGAAATCGCCGCCCAGATCTGCAGACAGGCCAGTCTGGTCCAGAAGCAGGGCGTTACCAACAAGGGTGTCCACGACGGCCACGAGGAGAACTTCTCCATTGTTTTCGGTGCCATGGGTGTCAACTTGGAGACGGCCAGATTCTTCACCCGCGACTTCGAGGAGAACGGCAGTCTGGAGCGTGTCACTCTCTTCCTCAACCTTGCCAACGACCCTACGTAAGTAATTCCCGAGGCGTAAGTGGCAAAGCAGCAGACTGACACCTCATCCAGTATCGAGCGTATCATTACTCCTCGTCTCGCCCTCACGACCGCCGAATACTACGCTTACCAGCTCGAGAAGCACGTTCTCGTTATCCTGACCGATCTGTCCGCCTACTGCGATGCCCTTCGTGAGGTTTCGGCCGCTCGTGAAGAAGTCCCGGGTCGTCGTGGTTACCCCGGTTACATGTACACCGATTTGTCCACCATTTACGAGCGCGCCGGTCGTGTGTCGGGACGCAACGGTTCCATCACGCAGGTGCCTATTCTGACCATGCCCAACGAGGATATCACTCACCCTATTCCCGACTTGACGGGCTACATCACGGAGGGTCAGATTTTCGTCGACAGAAGCCTTTACAACCGTGGTATCTACCCGCCCATCAACGTCCTGCCGTCCCTGTCCCGTCTCATGAAGTCTGCCATTGGTGAGGGCATGACTCGCAAGGACCACGGCGATGTTTCCAACCAGCTCTACGCCAAGTACGCCATCGGTCGCGACGCCGCTGCCATGAAGGCTGTCGTCGGTGAGGAGGCCCTGTCCGCTGAGGACAAGCTTTCCCTCGAGTTCCTCGAGAAGTTCGAGCGCCAGTTCATCAGCCAGGGCCAGTACGAGGCGCGCACCATTTACGAGTCTCTTGACCTTGCATGGAGCTTGCTCCGTCTTTACCCCAAGGAGCTCCTCAACCGTATCCCCGCCAAGATTCTCAACGAGTTCTACCAGCGTGCGGCAAAGGAGGCCAAGGACAAGGGCAAGCAGAGAGAGCAAGTGCAGCAGAACGAGGAGAACTTGATTGATGCATAAGCAGAGGACGTCTCGTGAGGGCGCTCGAATCTCCAGAGGCCGGCAGCGTGGAACGACAACCGGTTGAAGTTTGTGTATACGTATGTGGGGGGCCCAGGGGAGCGTGTTGGGCAGCTTTTGGACCTAGACAATGGCATGCAAATTATCAGTTCGTAACTAGCCATGTGTCTCAGTGATGTTTCTGTTTGTAGAGAATGAAATGCAATATTTATTGTTTCTTTCTATCCAAGATGTGTCCTTCCTCTCGTTTCTTGGTTGAGGAAAAATGACATGGAGTGGAAGCTCGCTGCTTATTACAAAGAGTATTTATTGTGCCTGACAAGTGACATCGAAGCTGATGATGCACTGTCACGATTTCTGCAGCATTGAGGATAACCCGCACGGACCAACGTTGTCAACCGGGCGCACCGCCTCATTGAACCCCACATCCTCCACACCGGCCAACTCCCCACCATTGCCTGCCTGCGGCTACCTTACCTCACCTCCCGGCCTTACCTGACGCAAGACGAGAGTTACTGCGGCAAGCCTACATCGAGAACCCCGTGCCATTGGACTGCGTACCGACAACCCTCGACCCCTTTGCGGTTCTACGAAACAGACCTTCACCTCGAATCGATCGGCACCTGCGACCATGTCCATCATCCAGCAACACACGTCCGCCACGCTCAGCGATGCCTGGCGGACCATCAACATCGACGCCCTGCAGGAGGACTCGCCTTGCAACTTTGACACGTCGACGTTGCGCCCGCCGCAGCCAGAGATTGGCGAGGACGAGGTGCGGCAGCTCGCCGGCCAGGTGCGACAGCTGCTCCGGGGCGGTGACGCCGAGGGTGCCCTGAGGGGGTGCCTGGAGTTCCCCGTCTACAACGGCCCCGATACGGCCAAGGTGCGTTGCCCCGTCCCATTTAGGCGTTTTCTACGCCGAAAACAGTACTCCTACATACCAGCGCCAGGCTTCCAACGTAGTCGCTAACGTGCTGTCGACAGGACGCCCACCTCCAGACAATCACCGAGGTTCTCCAGTCCATCAAGGCCTCGGAGATGACGCCCCTCCTCAAGGCCATCTACGGCTCGGCCGGCGGCCCCGAGCTGGTCGACGTCCTCATGAAGTACATCTACAAGGGCATGGCGGGATCCGCGGCCGGCAACGGGGGTCTGAAGTCGCCGCCGCTGCAGCCCGCGCACACCGGCTTCAGCCAGATGGGTGGCCGACCCGGAGCCACGAACGAGAGCGTGGGTAGCGCAATGAGTGTCTTGCTCAGCTGGCACGAGAAGGTTGTCGACGTGGCTGGCCTCGGTACCATTGGCCGCGTCATGACTGACTGGAGAAGGGTTTGAGGGGTTGAGAAGGGGGGGGGCGGTTCGCAAGGAGGAAGAAGAAGGGGCAGACAGGCGGTGAGGTGGCGATAATGAAGTTCATGACGAGCGTGTGCCATGCTCGGTGTAGGCAGATGCAAAGATTGCCTTCAACGATTCCATTCTAGACAGAACTGGCGTGTCGACAAGGAAAGTCAATAGGTTTTTTGTTCATGTTTTTACACCGGCTTTCTTTCGCCGAAGGGGGGTATTGTTACAAGTGCCACGCCACAGCATCTAGTTGGACTCTAGGATGTCCTTGAGGTTCACATCTCCGGTGCCCCTGGCCAACGGCTTGGGCTGATCGGCGCCTTCGCGCCAGCCGATCATGTAGATGATTCTGAATGTGGCGGGGATGGTCCCGTCCTCGTTGCCGTGGAGCTCCCTGTAGATGCCCTCGTTGGCAAGAAGCACCTCTCTCCTGATGGGGCCCATTTCTCTGCCGAGGATGGCGTTGCCCTCCCCCATGGCCTGCAGGTCCTGCATCAGGGCAAAGGTGTCGGGGTAGTCGACGACAATGTCGTCGACGTCGACGGTCAGCATTTTGAAACCGACGCGCTGCATCAGGCCGCCGACGTCGCGGGTGTCGGCGAGGGGGGAGACGTGGGGGGAGATGCCGCCGCGCCTCTCCTGCTCGGCGAGCTGCAGCGAGGTGCGCAGCTCAAAGAGGCTGTCGCCGCCGATCATGGCGCCGATGAAGGGGCTGTCGGGCTTCAGGACGCTGTTGATCTGGGCCAGGACGCCGGGGAGGTCGTTGATCCAGTGCAGGCTCAGGGAGCTCAGGACGAGGTCGAAGGTCTCGGGGGGGAAGGGAACGTGCTCCTCGTCGACGAGGACGTGGCGGGTGACGTTGATGTCGGCGTTGAAGGGGAGGGCGGCGTCGCGGTGCAGGAGGGCGTGGGACGACTCGGCGGCGACGAGCTCGTCGATGCGCGTCGACAGGGCCGGGGTTATGGGCTTCGCGGGGTCCGGGTCGGGGTTCTCGCGGGTGAGGGCGCGGGCGATGTTGCACGAGTTGGCGCCGAGGTCGAGGACGCGGGGGAACCTCCGCTTGATGTCCTGTCATTTTTTGCGCACCGATGTCAGCGAAACCCTCGCCTCCTTTGTGCGAGCAATCTCGCATGGCCCCCTTGCGGCCACGACGGGAGAGGGGTGGAGGGGAAAGGAGGAGCAGGACTTACAAGCAACCGCTCGCAGAGACGGTTGGCGACCTCGTCCTTGAGGTAGTCGGCCTGGCGGCTGGCCTCGACGTCGGAGGCGGCGCGCTCCTTTTGCAGCCACTTTGTGCGGCGGTTGAAGACCTGGAAAGCCTGGGCGCCGCCGGAGGCGAAGGCGTAGGAGCGGCGGGGGACGGCGGCGGCGGCGGCGGCGGCGGCGGCGAGGAGCCGGGAGCCCGGCGCAGACGGAGCAGCGGCGGCGAGGCACAAGCGTTTGATGGAGCGGTTCATTACTGGCATTACATTTCTGGAACGGGCGGAGGCGAACATGAGGGGAGATGAGTTCGGATCGCGCGAATTGGGATGGCCGGAGGAGAGGGGAGGGGAGGGGAGGGCGGGAGGTGTTTTGAACAAGGTTTTTTGTTATTTTTGGACTGATGAGCCGGGGGGTGGTGGAATAGAAGCTTCAGTGCGGGATTCACGACCTTTCGATGATGCAGCACATTTCGAGCTTCGCCAACTGACAGGAACATGCAGGTTTAGGTTAGCGTGCCGAGGTGAGGTACGTATCTCTTGGACGGGGCTGGATGCACAGGGCCCGTCGTGCCGTCTTGGGCGCTCAGGAACATCCACCCCGCCGGGACAAGTCTTGACTCTTGAGTACCTAGGTAGGTACCTACTAGGTAGGTAGGTCATCAGTCAGCCCACAGAAGAGGTTTCATGTCCGATGCTCTCTGTAATCTGTGTTCGTGAGAAGGTACTAGGTAAGTAGATAGGAAGGTATCTAGGTGCCTACCTACCTACCCAGGGAGGTAAAGCAAGGTACGAAGTATCACCAACGTACGCGGGCCTCACAACCCCTGATGCGCCGAGTCCACGATCTTCAAGCAACTAGCAATGGGCAACGAGCGGCGCTGGGACGATGAAAGTTGCAACTCCGGACTTGCAGCGGTTGGATGGCTGACTACCTACCTAGGTACCTAACAGTATGTAGGTAGGTAGCTGCTCGTGTCAAGCGTGTGCTGGGAAAAGCTGGCGACCATTCGACTGCGCCTTCACACTTCCTTCGTCCGGTCCGTAGGGCCAATTGACCGCCGTCTCGCCATCTCCACACATTTGCCTACGGCCTTACGCTCCCAAGCCTTCCGGGTCTAGTACGAGAGCCTAAGCCTCCACTGTCTCCAAAGTGTCGTTTTCTCACACACTCTCTCTCTCTCACTCTCTCACTCTCACTCGCTCTCCCGTGCTCTCGTTCCCACCCGCGAAGCTCAACCCCCCTCGGCCCCCTTTCCTAGGTGCTTTTGTTTCCCACTCCCCTTGTTCCCGGTGCAACATCGCGAATCGGCCAACCCCCTATTCCGCGACCAACACAACCTACTGCCCACGCTCTTACTCGCGTGCGCGTCAAAACCCCGGGAATCGAGCCTGTCCACAGTCGGCCCCCCCCCCACAAGACGCAGCGTCAAGACACACCCGCAGCGGGACTTGCCGCCCGGTTTCGAGTTCGAGTCGCCGAGTCCGCCGTTCACCGTCCACCGAGCCCGACCCGTTGAACCCTCCCCCCAATCTCCACGCACCAGTAATCTAGCAAGCGAACCGGCTGCTGGGGTAAGCGAGCGGCAATTCCAACCAATACCCCTCGCGCGCATGGAGTGAAAGCCCGACGCTCGCCCAGAGCAGACAACAATAGCACACCCACCGATTCCCCGTATCCCAACATCGAATCGAGGCCGCAACCGCGCCACCTCTGCGAAACACCCGTCGCCGATATCCGCCGAAGCCCGCCCGTCCGTCGACTCCGTCCGTCTCGTCCCGCGAAGAGGAGGGGGAAGAACCGTTGGAGATAGACAAGACACGACCAAGAAAGCCTCTCGCACGACTCGAGAACCGCCGCAAACATGTCATCCGCAGCGTCCGGCTTCCTTGGCCGCTCGACCAGCAATAATTCCAACATGCGAGGGCTGGTGCAGTTCATTGCCGACTTGAGAAACGCCAGAGCTAGGGAGCTGGAGGAGAAGAGAATCAACAAGGAGTTGGCCAACATTCGGTGAGCAGAGCACCCTTCGACTGGCATGCCGACTCGCACTATTCCACCACGGCGTACTGACGAATCTCCCTGCGTACAGGCAAAAGTTCAAGGGTGAGGATCGACTTTGATGCTCCGAAGGCGGGGTGAGGCCGTGCTAACCGTTGCCCAGACGGAAACCTCAGTGGTTACCACAAGAAGAAATATGTGTGCAAGGTAAGGGAGCTCGGCTGCAGTACGGTACGGGTTGGGGCAGTGGGCTGACGGTCCGCGAAGCTCCTCTACATCTACATCCTCGGATGGAACGTCGATTTTGGCCACCTCGAAGCCGTCAACCTCATTTCGGCGAACAAGTACTCGGAAAAGCAGATTGGCTACCTTGCCATGACCCTCTTCCTGCACGAGAAGCACGAGCTGCTGCACCTCGTCGTCAACAGTATACGAAAGGACCTGTTGGACCACAACGAGCTGTTCAACTGCCTGGCTCTCCACGCGATCGCCAACGTTGGTGGCAGGGAAATGGGAGAGGCCCTCAGCGGAGAGGTCCACAGGCTTCTGATCTCGCCGTACGTATCGGCCGAACATGGTGCTCGGATGGCGGGCTGACTGAGTTGCAGGACATCCAAGGCGTTCGTCAAGAAGAAGGCGTCCCTCACCCTCCTCCGCCTGTACCGCAAAAACCCCGACATCGTTCAACCGCAATGGGCCGAACGCATCATCTCGCTGATGGACGACGTGGATGTTGGCGTGGCTTTGTCCGTCACATCGCTCGTCATGGCCCTTGCCCAGGATAACCTGGACGCGTACAAGGGGGCCTACGCCAAGGCAGCCGCACGGATGAAGAGGATAGTCATCGATGGCGAGTACACTCCGGACTATCTTTATTACAAGGTCCCGTGTCCCTGGCTCCAGGTCAAGCTTCTGCGCCTACTGCAGTACTTCCCTCCATCGGGTGAGTTTTGAATGAGGCCCCGGATCGAGTGACGGAGAACTAAACTGCTTCAGACGACACCCACGTCCGTGATATGATCCGGGAATCCCTGCAAAAGATTCTGAACCTCGCAATGGAGCAGACGAAGAACGTGCAGCAGAATAACGCTCAGAACGCCGTTCTCTTCGAAGCCATCAACCTCATTATCCACCTCGACAACGAGAATACGTTGCTGAAGCAGATCTCGTCTCGTTTGGGACGGTTCTTGACTTCGAGGGAAACCAACGTCCGCTACCTGGGATTAGAGGCCATGACGCATCTCGCAGCTCGTATCGACACTCTGGAGCCGATCAAGCAGCACCAGGACGTCATCCTCGGATCCCTCAAGGACAGGGATATCAGTGTGCGGAGGAAAGGTCTCGACCTCCTTTACAGCATGTGCGACTCGTCGAATGCCCAGGTCATTGTCGGCGAGCTTCTTCACTACCTCCAGAACGCCGACTTTGCAATCCGCGAGGAGATGGTGCTCAAGATTGCTATCCTGACCGAACGATACGCCACCGATGTGCAGTGGTATGTCGACATATCGCTGCGCCTGATTGCCATGGCCGGTGATCACGTCAGTGACGAGGTGTGGCAGCGGGTCATCCAGATCGTGACGAACAATGAGGAGTTGCAGGTTTATGCGTCCCAGCACTCCTTGCAGTACGTCAAGTCAGACCACTGCCACGAGACGCTGGTCAAGATCGGAGCGTACATCTTGGGCGAGTTCGGTCATCTCATCGCCGATCAGCCCAAGTGCAGTCCCATTGAGCAGTTCCTAGCTCTCCAGAGCAAGGTCGCCGCTTGCTCGTCAAGTACAAGGGCCATGATCCTTTCTTGTTACGTCAAATTCGTCAACCTGTTCCCCGAAATCAAGCCCCAGCTCCTGAAGGCCTTCCAAGTCTTCAGCCACACTCTCGACTCTGAGCTTCAGCAGAGGGCATGCGAGTACCTGACTCTAGCAACCTTGCCGACAGACGATCTCCTGCGGACCGTTTGCGACGAGATGCCCCCCTTCTCTGAACGCCAGTCCGCCCTGCTCGCCAGAGTGCACCAGAAGCACGCCAACACCAGTGATAAGAGAACATGGATTGTCGGCGGTAAGGATGCCAACGCAGACGTGGCAGAGCTGAAGATAGCCAAGGAGGGTGGCCTCAAGCGGACCTTTAGCACAAACGGCAGCCCTCACGCCGGCAACGGAGCCTCGAACGGAACAAACGGCGGCGTCAGCGACTTGGCCGGTCTGGACATGAACAACCTCGGGCCCGCCGAGCCCAAGACGAAGGCACCCAACCTGGCAAGCGCAGCTCACTTGTCTCCCAACTGGGAGATCGGATACAACAAACTGCTGCTCAAGGCGGAAGGCGTTTTGTACGAGGATGGCCAGATCCAAGTCGGTGTGCGGTCCGAGTACAGAGGCCAAATGGCGTGCTTGATTCTCTACTTCAAGAACAAGACGCCAACCGCGTTGAGCTCTTTTACCACGACACTGGACCTTGACGAAAACGAGAAGGGCAAGCTTACGTGGGACGTGAAGAACCTGCCAGAGAGCACGATCTACCAAGCCGGGCAATCCCAGCAGGTCATCATGTTCGAGTGCAAGCAGGTATTCGACAAGAGCCCGACGATACGCATCAGCTACCTCGCTGGTGCCCTCCAGGCCGTCACCCTCAAGCTACCCATCACTGCTCACAAGTTTATGGACCCTGCAGACCTCTCCGCGGAAGACTTCTTCAGGCGTTGGAAGCAGATTGGCGGCGCCCCCCGCGAGGCCCAGCAGATCTTCGGGCTGGCCCCTGGCAAGTCGGATAGAGAGCTGTCCGAGTCCTTCGTTCGGCAAACGGTCGAGGGCTTCAGGTGGCGTGTCCTTGACGGCGTCGACCCGAACGCCAAGAACTTTGTTGGAGCCAGCGTTCTGCACACTGCCGAGGCGGGCAAGTTCGGCTGTTTGATGCGCCTTGAGCCGAACTACGGGACGAAGGTAAATTCACATTTTATAGTTGATGATACGTGGTGCTCTTCTCGCTGACAACCATTCCCAGATGATTCGTCTCACCATCCGGGCCACGGACGACAGCGTCCCCGCCGTTCTTCTAAAGGTCATGCAGGAGCGCCTCGCCATCGGCTACGCGCCGGAAAAGTTCCAAGCCCCGACCCCGGCCGAGATATCGGACGCATTTAGCAACATCCTGGTTACATAGCGCAGCAACCCCCCTCCGTTATAATACACACAGCTACTTTCTTCCTAATGGCATACCCACACTGTGGTTTTTCTGTTTTCTTCTCGCCTCTGCTTATGTCTGTCGTCGTCGATATCGGTGTTTTATGCATGGCAAAACTACTGGGCATGGGGCGTCGGTGGCAACTCAATCCCTATAGCTAGTAAAAACGAGAGAGCGAGCGCTGTCTGTTGGAGGGCGTAATGAAAAAGTTGGTTGATTTCGAAAACCTGATTGTACTCCATTCCAGTGGTGACGCCCTTGCATCTGTGTTTGGGCCCCTTTGTCTCTGTAGGAGCGGCACCGTCTTGCTATTGGTGAGGGCCCGGGTCACGCGGCTTATAGATAGTAGACTGGCATCGAAAAACACTTTGGGGGAGTAGAATATGCGCAGCCATCTGCTGGTGGTCGTGGTTTTCTTAACAGTGAATCCATTGTTTGCAGGGCAAAGGCCGGGTGAGGTAGGATGGGCGGGCATCCGGCGACGATGGCCCGTCACTCTCGGGTCTTGGCAATGGCAAAACCACTGGCAACGACCTTGTACATCCCCACCCTGTCGACCTTTTTGTCTTCTATTCCTGCTCCTAGCATTTATCTCAGGACAGCTCATCATCGTCTCGTCTCTCGGGTCAACCGATCGGTCCAAGTCGGTGCCGTCGGTCGGTCGGGCCTCAGTCCGATGTCCGTGCGAACATACCCGAAAGCTGCGGGCTAGTCCCATATTATCACTTCGTTTCTCAGCATTGTAAACACCCCGGCCTCCGAAGCGCAGACCAGACTTTGCAACCTCGAAAACATCATCATTAGATGGCGCCAAGGACTGCAACCAACTTTCAAAGTCCGCAAGGTGCATACACTCAACCCACACGTTTTTGGCCAGCGTAAATAGCTGAACTTTGCATCAAGTGCTGGCGCCGAGAACTTCGCCCTCAAAAAACATGATACCGGGCGAGTTTGAATACCAACAAGATTTTGCAAAGCTCTTTAGCTTCATTTCCAAACCTGCAGGCACCAATTGACACTATTCCTGAATCTAAGCTATTCGCCTGCCGTTTTCTAGCTGGCACCTCTTGTAAACAAGCCAGAAGCCTCTTTCGAAGCCCCGAGTCTTGGGCCCGGGCCCGACAGAATACACCATCTGACATCTTCTCTTTTGGGATACTAAGCTACTAACCTTCTACGTCATGCTCAACGATATGATCTTTTGTGTCAGCGATGACGAGCCAAGCAGTAAGGACGCCTAGCGGCACATACTCCGGAGACATATATCGTATTTTGCAGGCGAGACTGGCTTCGGGGGTCTACTCCAACACATCGGCGAGGATAATCCGTTTTTTTTTTTTGAGCGACTTATCGACCTCACGGCCGATTTTGGTGCAGGCAAGCCGAGAAAGCCTTTTGCCTCGTGGCATTGTGTGGATGCCGAGCTCGGGAATTGGTTGTCAAAATGACGAACTTGGATCCGGCAAGAAGAATCGCAGCCTTATAAGGCGTCCTGACTGTCCATCTTTCGAACAATGCAAAAGGGGCCGTCGCATAATAGTGAACCAATCTGCCAGCGTGGTCAAGGCACTGCCATCGCCTGTGCTGCTGTGCACACACCCTGTCCCGGAAAGACTTTGCCGATCGTGTGCCAGAATAATTGGACAGCAACTACGGTACGGATATTAGCGAGCAATCATTAAGCCCCCCCTGCCGATCAGCCGTTCTACCGCTTCGAAGCAGAGGAACGCAGAGCAAGCGCAGTTCCTCCTGTAGAAATACACTTTGACAGGGCATAGGAAGGGGGAAGGTTCTTTGGTCTGCTTCAATTTCAAGCTCAGGAGGCCTAAAGCACTGAGTATCCCGAGAAGCTGGTGAGATTGGTTGATGCCTTTTGCCTTCTGCTCTCATCTAACGGAAAGAAGAAGAAGATGGACCGAACCGAATGAAACGGCGGGGTCTCGGAGACATCCTCTGGCGTCTTTCCGACTGGTTACGATAATACATGCTGTCTGCGGCATCTAAAAGCGAGGCAAAGAACTGCAGCGTCAAATTCGACGAAACCCACTGCTTTGGCGACAAGACGGCGGGAAGGCGCATCGGATCATCCCGTCATGGGTCCTGGGAATACGACGGGCATTCCGAGGGAGGTGTTCGACCGCTGAGCTGCGAAATTGGCCAGGCTCTGAGGTGCGTGGCACTCGGGGGACAAAAAAGATGGCCGGTCTCAACCATGTCGACAAAACACCAAATTACTTAATACATTTAAGAGACCTAGGTAGTACACCCCAATCAGGTTTAATAAGCTACCAAATTCAATTTAGTATTAAATAGATTTTCTTGTTAATATTTTACACTTTTAAGCATTTTCTAAGATTTTCTAGGCCCCAGGAGGGCGGATCGGACCTTCATTCAAAACACCGGGCTGCGACGTGCCTGTAGGCGCAAAAAGACCCCGCCTACGCCAACGACCTAGATACAACACCAGGTACCTATTCTCTAGTCGTCACCGGACCTCGTGGAGTCTTTGAGAGCCTTGACTTCCTATTCTCGACGTCTTGCTGCGTGCACTTCACTTCCATTATCGGAAGGCGAAGCCCCCTGAGCAGCATCAGCAGCCTTGCCTGACTGCATAAAGTAAGCTCCCATTAACTTTTCACCGTCCCAAACTCTGTCAGCTACGGTAAATAGCGCCTAGACATTTTTATCTCAGTACGTGTAGCGGCGTAATTGCCTTGTATCCATAGCTACTAGAAACCTCTCAAGGGATAAACCTAGGTCTGTGTGCTGATTGGCTGGGAAACCCTTTGAATATTTTTAGGATACTAGAAGGCATTTACAGAGTATAAAACTATGGGGAACAACTACTTTTGAGTTTAATTAAACACGGCTAAGCCCGGTGTTATCCAAGGCTGCCTCCCTCCCCCCACGAAGAGTAGGCAATCGGTTGCGCACGATGCCTCTAACAGTATAAGAGTCCAATAGTCGTCTTCAATCAAGTTGTCAATTCTTAATCTTCTCGCACTAGTCTCAGTATAATCAGGTCGTTCTTATTTATTTTTCACATAATCTATACTTGCCCACTCTGTCAAAGGTCTTTTTGTTGATACCCGACGCCTCATAAGCCATCATGCATCTGTCATCACTATACGTTATCCTGGGCTTTGCTCTTACTATATCGGCACAATCGCCAAAGGCGGGCTCAGGTTAGCCGTCTACCCTCGGCACTTCATCTGGGTTTAGAGACTGACAATGGTTCTTGTAGTTCATCACAACGGCGAGCGGCAACGCTGCGGTGTTGTCGCGTTCCAACCCGACGGCAAAGTCTGGATGGTCGACTCCAAGAGCGAGGGCTACATTCTGCCAAAGGGCGGATACGACTCGCACAAGGATTCGAGTTGGGAAGACTGTGTGAGACGCGAGGCCCGGGAGGAGGCCGGCGTCGTCGTTGACCCCGCTTCTATCAAGAGGCTCCACGTCGACGACGGCACGGTCTACTGGTTCAAGGCTACCGTGCTGAGGCACGGGCCCCGTGAAGACCCGGAGCTGGCCGATCGCAGGCAACCGATCGCGACAACGATCTCAGAAGCGTGGAGATTGCTCCAGTCCGGTAACCAGAAAAAGAAGCAGGGCATGCAGAAAGCCCTCCACGCTGCGACTTGAAGCTTCGTGGTGGGTAATGGCCTGCTGCATGGCTGGCGACGCCGCGGAGGCGGCAAAAGAGACGGGGGTAATGTAATACACTTCATACAGGAAAGCGGTATCTAGGGCTGTCTGCAAAGAGTACTCTCGGCGCCGCCTAGGTTTGCGAATCGGAGGGGGGGTAATGATCTCCTTAGGCCCTGAAACATGGCCTTGAGGCCAAGGTCTACAAATACATGGCCTAAAATGGCTAAAGACAACCACCTAGATATTGAGCCTCTTATATAGGTATTAAAAAGTCTACTTTGTCAAGTCCTTTGAGTTCGTCATTTTGGATTGATATCTTCTTGGTGTGCGCCACAGCTAAATTTAACCCATCTTTGATGTACCGTTCAACTGAGTGGACTCTGTGAGTGGCCAGATACCCCTGTGTGGCCGGCCTCAAGGCCATCTTTTCAGGGCCCAAGGAGATTGTAAAATAATGCGAATAGCAGGGGTAGCCTTGCGTGTATATACACACATGCCCCTAGGAGCCCCCCGCGTGACGCGGGGTAACTCGGGCCGTGTGGCCCCTGGCCGAAGAGCCGTGGGCACTTGACAGCATGGACGGAGTATTCAAGTTGAGGTCTTGGGTACGGTCCACGGATGCCAGGTAGATAAGGCGGACCGGGCGTGTGTGGAATTTCAGAACGGATGTGTATTTAACGTGGCTAAAGCTAGTCACCCCCTCGGCGCCTTTTGTCTACAGGAATAGCCCGGCGTTGAATAAATAACAACAAAAACCTCGCGTGTATTGACGGTTGTGTATCTACAGTCTTGTACAGCTAAGAGTGCACTCACTCTGCCGCCTGATTGTGACCGCGAACTCGGCAGAAAGCTTCGATAGAGCACCACAAGCCTCTCTCTCTCTCTCTCTCTCTCTCTCTCTCTCTCTGGCGATCTCTCTCTCTCTGGCGGTGTGTTACGCACACCACGGGGTCGTCTAGCTTGACATGGAGCGCAGGCATGACGGCGCTAGCCCTGGCCTTCATCCAATACCGGCCCTCCTGGAGAATGCGTCCGGCCGTGGACAAGACCAACACGCCCGTCCCGCAACCCTTCGCCGTCTATCTTGGGGAAGAACTCGGCCCCGAGCCACCGGATCTTTGCCTCGTGCGAGAGACTTTCCCAGTCGCTGCCGCTGATGGGGTCGGGGTGCGGCGGCGGCGGCGGCTGCTGCTGCTCCTGCGGGGCGGGCCGTGCCGCCGAGGACCTGAAGGGCCACCAGGTTGGGGGTGCGCGGTTTTGTGGCTGCCATTTCAGATGAGTTGCAAGGGTGTGGCGGGGGGTGCGGGGGTCGACGAGCAATGATCCGAGCCGAGGCTTAATACTGACAGAGCAGATGGTGGCGCTTGGCGACGATTCTTGGGATGGATCTCGAGGAATAGAGTTTCGCCCACGGTGTAGATGGAGCGGACGTTGCCGGGAGTCATGCTTGCCAACGCGCGGGGAACGGGACCCAACAGTAATGGGAGGCGCTTTGTTAGAGCGTTGAAGGAATGGCTGGCTGTAAGACGCCGATTTGACTAGCCAAAGTACAAAGCATTGCCTGCGTCAAGGGGGTTACATACAGGATGCATGAGCTAAATGCCACACGGTATGAGGTGAGCTTTACTGAGGTACATACATTCTCTCACGCTGGCAGCGTCCAAACCCCAAACGCAACAGGACTCGTGTGTAAGTCATCGATCGGAAATTCCATACAAGGAATGACCAAACGATATCAAACTACCAAGTAGCTGCCGACCTGTCTCCGCAAACGTATGTCATATATACCAGCATAACCCGTCTCTGTGATTTCTGGAATAACAAACTCGCTCTACACCAAAGGACTATCCGACGCAGACTGCGTAATCTAGCCAGAGGCCCTCGCAGTTGTCCGCGAGAACGCAGTACCGTCGACGTAGTAGGCGTATAGTCTGGCCGGAGACCGGAGCAGCTCCCGTCGAGCGCCGGGTTCCAGGCATAGAGGTCGTCGAGCGAGATGCCGAGGCCGTCCGCAATGGCCCAGCACCCGTTGCCGGCGACGGCGAGGTACGCCTGGAGGCCCTCGACGGTGCCCGTCTACGTCGGCTCGGGGGCGTGATGGGGTCGTGTGTCCCGGGTAGGCTGCCGTCGCCTGCTCCGCCGATGTAGAGCGCGCGCTCGCCAGATGGGCGGCGTAGAGGCCGGAGTCGCAATCGCCTCGCCTTCTGATCCACGGGTTCCAGCTGAACAAGTCTCTCACGGTGGAATCTTTGCCTTGGACAACATCCTCACAGAGGTAGCCGCCGGCGTCGAACCCGTTGAGGAGAGTGAAGCATGAGCAGGTATCGATAGTGCCGCGCTCTGGTGTTGTGATCTCGAGGCACGAGATTCGGGTTCTGCGCGAGCACGTCAGCAGAGCGCGTTGTGCATAGCGCTCACATAGTCGCGCGCGTTTTGGTCTTGGTGAGGGAGGGCATATCCGTCTGCTCGGACTGATCCTGTTGGACCGGAACGGCCCTGTGTTGGGAAAACCCGAGACAGCCGTGAACCGCCGTTTCATTGACAGAGTTCTCGTAGTATATCTCGTCGCAGTGCATGCCCAGGGTGCTGTATCGCACAGGAAACGCCGTAGGAGCCGCTCGCATGATGCGGTCGCTCGTGTACGCCGCCTGATTCACGACACGGCGCTTGGCAATGACTTGCGTGTGGGCCGCGCGGACCCAAGGACGACTCAGACGGGAGTGCACAGGGCCTCGAGCATGGGGGTGCCAGACGAGGCATCTCGACCATGTTCACGGCCACGAAGCCGGGGCAATCCCCAACCGTCGTATTGAGCGCATCGCTGAGCCCCAGGCAGGCGTCGTGCGAGATGACTTGTCTCTTGAAGGGTATGAACAGGGCAAGGAACGAACCTAGCGAACGGGAAGAGGCCCGGATCTCTCGTGGGGTTGAGGATCTCACTCTCTCAAACGAAGGACGAGGTGACTCCTGGTCTTTTGGTCCTCGAGAGGGCTTCTTGGCACAGAAGGACGGAGGTAACGTAACCAACAGGGGGCAGGGGCAGAGGCAGTCGGATCCCAATTGCCCATTACCTAGTGCACGTCCCCGAGCCCCAGGGCCTGTCGGCGCACGGGAACGAGTTCTATCCGGAAACTTTTGGCATGGTCTCCAAGTCTACTCGAGTGTGAACTTAGGTCCACCTTAGGCAGACCGGAGACCACTACGACGGGCATGCCGACGTCGATAATTGTGAAGATATCCAGGATTCTGTGAAAGAGATTTACAACGACATTTTTAACAGATACTCTTCGGAAGACTAATTGGCCACGAGGACGAACATATGTCTAGACAGCCCATGCTGCATAGATATGTTGGTACTTTTGCTCTTTTACTGCTGCGTGTTGAGGGGACACGACTTATGAATGAGACATGATCGCATAGTGTCGGTGGACGTTGGATTTGAAAATCTGGTGAGACAGCGGTAGAGTGTGCTGTCGATCCTTGTAAATATGGCTTGGTCGAACCCCGTAACTGCTCTGGCCTGGTTCAAATGCTTAACCAAGAAGTCATAAAGAAGATAAGAGGTAGCAATAAGAACAATGTCGGTACAGGCACGTTCAGTGACCATGTTGTTGTGGACTGACCTTGTTGCCGGACTTGTCTCCTGTTGCTGTTTCCGGAAGCAGCCCGAGCCGGGGGTGGGGCCGTCCAGGTCCATCCACGTGAGGTGCTAGTCACGTGCATCTCACCGAGAATTCCCTTCGGTGAGAATTTGGAATTGGCTTCCCACACCAAAGCCAGTCTGGTATCACCCCAACCACCACTCAAAGGCCCGACACTTGACATTCGACTCTTTCCCACTATTGGGAAGCGCCTACAAAACACGCATGAAGCTGTGCTTTCCTCCAATTTGTGCCCGCTGTTGCGATTCTCCTAAAAAAAAAGCTCACAGCTCGCACCATTATCAACAACCATCGACAAAACATCAGCGAAACACGTCAGAACGGCCAAAAAGTGATGACCCCCACCCGATTTGAACGGATAACCTTCCGATGCACTCATTACTGGAGTCGACTGCGCTACCGTTGCGCCAGAGGGCCATTTTGAGTTATTTCTTGTTGGAGATAGCCAAGAAAATGTCGCATATAATGGATACGTGACCCCTGTATGAAAAAGAAGGGCTGGCTGCCCTGGCCCCCTCGGACCCCACTTGGACAAAGCGCCCGTGTGCGGGGTCGACCCCATAGGACCACCAGGCTTGGTGAACCTTGACGACCACGTGGGCGAGACACTTTGATATCACACAGCGAATACAACGCTTCGGGGGATGCTTGCCGATTCTGCTCAGCAACGTGTGTACAATGGAATCTCCGAGGCCAGTTCCATTGCATCCGTGTCGTCTCAGGTTGTAAGGGACCCGGGGAGCTGTCAAAGACTCTTGTGAACCCATATGCCATGGCCGGGGGATACCCATCAGGCAAGTCCAACTTTGCCCCGTACAACACGGCAACCCATGCGCCAATTTGATGCAGACGGGAGATCGGCATCTATCCAAAGCGTGACAGAGGCGGCTGGCTCGTCGCCGGGTTGGTTGGGGGTTGTGGCCTGCATCGGAGATCCATTACCGTCTTCGGCAGGCGACAAGAGCGTCCTTGTGCGACCATCAGCTTTGGTCACATGCACGCCCACCAGCGTCCGTCTTGGTGTGGTTCCTGTTATTATCATTTGCGCTTATGGCGGTTGGCGGCCACGCCCGACTTGACTTTCAATAAGGGGGCAACCACTTTCGCGAAGCGTCGCGAAGCGACAACTTTGGTGATTGACCGGCTCCACTAATCAATATCAAAGTGCAAACGATGGCAAGTGGACCTCGGCGTCGCTCCGGCATTATTTACTTTGAAATCACATTACTTTCGATGGCGCCACATTTACATCATACATGGACAGGTCCAAAAAAGACATTCTTTTATGTACTACAGAGTCATCATGAGAGCATCAAGCCTCTCGCCCCTGTATAAGGTATGTGCATGAAGTCATGAAGCGGGCCGACCGGCCTGCCTCCCAATTAAAGTGATAATTTCCAAATCCCCACCGTCCCTCATATCAGGGCCCCAGACCAAGAGGCGAACTAGACAACCTTAGACCGCAGCGTTGGCGAGGTTGTTGGTGAAGCTGCCGTCCTTCATGGGCACGTTGGCGCTGCCAAAGTCGGTGTTCTGGAGGGCGGTGCGGGCGGCGTCGGTCAACGACTCCCAGGCGATGAGGGGCTGCTGGCCGCCGGTGGTGCTGGTGAAGATCATTTGGTGGTTGAGGGGCCAGATGCTGCGGTAGCCGATGCGCGGGTGGGTGACGCCGGTGAAGTCGACGCCGGACGTCTTCTTGTCGTAGTTGCCGTGGGCCGAGACGGCGACGCCGACGACGGTGGCCGAGTCGGAGGCGTCCGACAGCCAGACGACGGTGTTCTCCCAGTCGTGGCGGTGGCCCATCCCGGACACGGGCGAGTCCTTGGGCATGTAGTACGAGTACATGATGCCGTAGCGGCCGTTGTAGGAGCCGCCGCGGGCGTAGACCTGGCCGATATTGGAGGAGCAGCCGCCGTTGGAGGAGCCGGTGGGCGAGAGGCCACCGCTGGGTCGTGTTAGTCAAACGTGCGAGTGAGGAGTTGGGGGGGGCTAGAGGAATAAGGGGAACGCACCCAGTGTTTCCGGCGGCGTCGACGGCGGGGAAGGGCACGCAGCCGTTCACGACATAGAGGTAGGGCTTGTACTTGAGGTACAGGGCGCCGACGACGCCCGAGGGGACTGTCTCCGGGAAGCCGACGACGGCATCGTGGGCGATGACCGCGCGGCGCTCGACGGGGGCGGCCATGACAGTGCCGGCCGCGGCGGCGAGCCACGAGGCGAGGCGGAAGAGGGAAGGCGCCATTGTGAAAGGAAGACAAGACGATCAGTTCCAAGGGGACGCGCGGCTGAGTAGATCGTTCTGTTGGGCGAACGGGGAGATCGTCTTTGGCGATGCGTGCAACTCGGAGCGGTAAAGATGGGCTTGAGGGACGGCTGATCAGGCTTGTTCCTGCATTCGGCAGAGTCGCCCTGATCTTATAGTCTTCCTCGCCCTCTCTCTTGTCCACAATCCGTACATGAGCCAAAGAGGGTGCCAACCAGGGGTCTACTCCAAACAGGTAGCCCAAGAAGCCAATGTCCCATGACGCCATCATCTCGGGGTCACGCTTGTCACCTCTCGAGCTCCCTCTTCGGTCTCTCGACTCCGCTCGTGGCACGACATGGCCACGCAATTGGGCAGTCAGAGCCGGGCTCTTGGTGCCGTGTGCCGGTGCTGGTGTCAGGATTGCCAACGCCCAGGTAGCCAAGGGCAGCCCGCATCGTGGAGTTGCATGCCGCAGGCGGGCTGTCATCTGGTGGCCACGCACACCAGCCCAGGAAGGGAAGGCGGTTGGCGAGAGCTGGGCATGGGACGGGTCTGCACTATTGAAGGACGATGGGCTTGGGTGCCGAGCCGACCCCTGTCGTGGTTCCTGCATCTGGCATCTCGTCCGCCGCCAGTCCGAGACCATGCGACTTTGACCCCGGCCGCTCCCCCGCCCGCGAGCGTTTGGGAGCGAGTTTGGGACGAGCGTGCGCGATGACTTTGGGATTTGTCCACGTTTGTTTCCTTGCGTGACCTGGGGTTCGGCCAAGTGGGGGGGGGGGAGTCGAATCGGGAATTCGGACAATTCCCGTCGCACATCGGCCAAGAGTAAGACTAGTGGCATCAATCAGAATCGCCAACCCATCCTGCCTCAAGCGGCGAGACGTTCGTGATCTAGGCGCTGCCCACATGTGAAAGGACAGCCCAGGCTTCGCGTCCCCCGACGGCTCGACCACGGGTTCGAGCACGGTGCCGAGGGGCATTCGACCCTTGAGGCGAGCGAGGAACACATACGAGATGAGCGAGAGCATGCTCCTGTTGCACCGCTTCCGAGAAGCCAAGTCAACGGTTGCGAGTTCCGCAAAAGCGATTCAGAGCCGGAGGCACCCAAGACCTCGGCATCCGGCATGCGTCCGAGCAAGTTAGGTGTGGTCAAGGCGCTCGGGAAATACAATATTGCAATATGCTCGAGTCATGTCCCGGGACCGACCTGATGCTGCGGCCTGTAACGAAAGCCCCTTTTGATGGGTCTTGGGGGGCTGCTTTTGTTTAGATTGCATCGGATATCGGTTCCGACGCGTTGTGATAGGAAGGTGGAGACAATCTCGAGGGAGCATTGGATAAGGTTAAAGGAGGGAATCAATAAAACATGCGTCACGTTATGTATCGTTACAGCGTCGCCGGTTCGAGGTGGCGCCTCGCAAGTGTGTGCTCCACGAGCAAAAGACGGATACGATTGCGCAGCATTAATATATAGATCCGACAATACTCCGTAGAGGAATTGAGATGGGTATCACAAGCTTTCCGAATATCGTAACCCTGACCCGGACGGGCTTCTTCCTTCGCCCCCCCCCCTCTCCTCCGTATAAGGCACCCCAGACAACACCTCATCGACACGGCCGTTAATCACCATAGCACAAAACACCGCCTCAGCTAAAGTCCCACGATTCTCCCCACAACTCGTTCAAGTTCAATCCCAAAGCTTCAAGACTAAAGTCGGGATTGAACGACTGCGCCTTTGCCAACACACTGTCAGCGAAGGCTGGGGAGAAGTCGCTGTGGAGACTCACCTGCGGGTCGATGGACGCGGACATCCACGGCAGCGGCTGAGGGAGGAGCCCGTCGACGGTGTTCTGCGACGACGGGTAGCCCTGGAAGGAGAAGGGCGTGACCGACTTTGGGAGGCGGGTTAGCAGCTGCTCGATGCCCGCCGCCGCCGGCGGCAGCGGCGGCAGACAAAGGTCGGGGGTGCTCACCTTTGGTCTCTCCGGAACCTCCAAGCCGGGGATCTTGGAGAGTTCCGACTGCTGACCCGATACCGGGGGCTCCTGGTTCGCCAGCAGCTTGTAGTGCAGGTTGACGAAGCGCTCGGCGGACGAGGCCTTGGCCTGCTCCGTCGTCTTGGTGCCCAGGTGCGCCTCGAGCAGGCCGAGGGCCGAGCACATGATGGAGTAGCCCCACGGCTCCGTGTTGCCGCACCGGAGGAGCCTGTCTTCCTTCATCGAGAGGCACTTCTCGAGGAGCTTGACGGTGTGCTGGGAGTTGATCATGATCATGTTGGTCGAGCCGCGCGGCTGCAGCATGGTGACGCTGCAGAGGTTGACGGCCGTCGTGAGGGCGTCTTCGCGGAGGAAGTTGAGGCACCGGGTGCCCTGCTCGTAGAGCTTGTCGTGCAGGAGGACAATGTCCCGCGCGGCGTTGTAGTAGATGATCTCCGAGTACTGGTACTTGGCGTTGGACTTGCGTAGCTTGAGGAAGGGCTGGTGCAGGGGGATGATGTACTGGCGGAGCTGGATGTGCAGCAGGGTGTAGGCGAGGAGCGGCCGCTTGCCGCCGTGCGTGTTGCTGTTGTTGTGTTCCCACGAGGGCAGGGAGTCGATTTCGTGCGTGATGTCGTTGGTGTAGCGGATGACTTGGTCGTAGTCAATCTCTCCCGGCGGTCCGCAGAGGAGCCGGCTGAGCTCCATGCGCAGCGGCAGGCTCTGGCGCGCCAGGTTCTGGTACGAAGAGTACGTGTACTCCTTGCCGTGCTTGGACGGAGGCAGCTGGGTCGTGTCCTCGTCAAAGTCCTCGTCGTCCAGGTTCCTCGGCGGCTGCACGTCGTAGTGCAGCTGGCTCACCAGCGTGGGCAGGCCGTGGTCGAAGGATGCCTGCATGTCAAACTCCTGGACCGTCGCCCAGATCCTCCGCCTCATCTCCTGGTTGTACACCGAGATCTTGCCAGACATGTGGCTGGGCTCCCTGTGAAGGCCGACCGAGATTCCGTCTTGGATGAGGGCGCCCGAGTTCGTCCAGAAGCGCTTCTTCTTGAGCGTGTTTACGCGCTTGCTGAGGTACAACAGGCAGGCGATCTGGTAGTGAATGAGCTTGCGGTGCTTCATGCTCTGGCGGCTCTGCCACTCCTCGACGGCCTTGATCCACTTCTCGGCGGCGGCGTGCGCGTTGGAGATCATGCCCGTGAACCTCAGGGACTCGTGAGTGTGGATGCAGTTCGTCACGGCGCAGATTGCCAAGACGAGGGCGGTGAGTGCGGCGTAGCGGGACTCGGTCGGGTTCTCCCAGAACTGCGAGTATTCCCTGCGGAACGTGGGGATGTGGACGATGCGGTGCATCTGCTCAAACTGGTCAATGTAGACCTCCACCAGGGCGTCGCAGTGGTCCTTGGGCGGCAGCAGAGACTCGAGCTGGGGTCGGGCTGGAGGTAGAACTTGTCCCGATCCTCCTTGCGCTTCTTGCGGTCTTTGCGGTCATGCGCCTTGACCGGCTTCAGCCACTCATCGGCCGTCTCCTTCATAAAGGGACACAGGCCAGTCAACTGAGAAGGGGGATCAGACGAGTGCTCATCATTGGGCAGAAGGAAGGGGAAAAAAAAAAAAAGAGGCTCTCATGTTGTCGAGAGGCTTACCTCGATGAAGGCCATCGTGGCGTTGTGAGGGCCAAAATACCGCGTCCTGAATTCCTTGCCTCTGAAAAAGCGGAGCTCCGATTTGTCGCCATCGCTGTACTGATGCCAGCAGGACTGCAGCTCCGAGTTGTTGGCGCAAGGATCCGCGGGAGTCTCGCCCGTCTCGTCCTTTTGGGTATGTGGTGAGTTGGTGCCGGCTACGGTGCTTCCGTCGAATGAAGACATGACCTGCCGCGTGAGTTGGGTTTTGAGCTGGGAAACCTCGAGCTCCAGGCGGCGGATACGGTCATGGTCCTTGGCCGCCTCGCGAATGACGGACATGTCGGCCTCCTTGCCGGGAATGACCAATTCGCCGTTCCTCCGCGAGTCGAGCTGCGCAAAGGCGGGCGGGACACCGGAGCTCGCGTTCAAGACGACCCCCGACTTGGTCTCGTAGGTGCAGCGGTCGGGGTGCCGCTCTTCAGACAGCGCTGGCACGGGTAGCCTCTGTCGCAGGACAGCTTCCTCCTCCGGCACTCGAGGCAGCTCAGGCGGACACGCTGGCGCTTGCGGGGATGCTGCGAATTCTCATCGTCCTCGCGAGAGTTGGTGGGGGACAGACTCCCGGCTTCATCCACCGAGGGAGACATTGTGCGGTTGGCTGAATTCATTCTCGAAAGGCGGCCTCGTATGGTCCTGGTACGGCACGCGAGACGAAAAAAATGATCGAAAACGAGTGAGGAATATGGCGCGCGCGGGGGGAGGCTACGGGCATGGTTATATCACAAGGTACAAGGTGACAACACGGACAAAAACGGTCAGTCTCCGGACCGGAGAGAATAGGTAAGGCAAGGGTACTTCGTACTTTTTGTCGCCTGTTCGTTTGCTGTCAAGATGTGCCTCGAAAATCAAGGGAAGAAACCTGACCCCTGCCAGTCAGCGCCACTTACCGCCGAGGTTATCGCCGTCAATGCCTTAACAGATTGCTGTTCACGAGTCGCGGTGTCAGTGTTAAGAGACAAGGGGGATTGCTTATATAATAATCGCACATCCGAGGGCCGAGGTGTCAGCGCCGAGGTTGTCCGAGGACCCATTCTCGACCCAGTCTCTTTAATATGGGGCATCTGATAAGATTAGATCGGGTCTTCCCCTCCCATATGATCCCATTCTTGACTCACATAACAGGGATTTAGATCAGATAATTTTTTTCGCAGCCGACGGCCAGCCCACAAGCACGATTCCCAATAAAAGCACGAGGTCAGGGCATGGGATACGCGGATGCAGGACTCTCCCGTCAGTCCCACTTTGAGCGTCATGCCCTCTGTGTACGATCATCCACAACCCACCACTGTCGTTGGCTTTGAAGAAGGACCCTACCTACACGCATTACACGACGAGGATGCGCCTCGCTAGGCTGACCAGAGCAATCCGGGCCCGACGGATGCCGCTGCGAAGCATGCAGGACATTACTAGTGTACGGCCATTGAGTGGTGACCGACTCGCCAATGCAGCAATGCTGCACGAGCCGTTGTTGGGGTCGTTGGTACTGGGTATGGGTACTCCAGACATCTCCAAAAAGCCGTTACTCTACTCTAGTCCAGGATTGCCTGCTCAATCCGTCCTGGCAGACCATGCAATTCGTCAAGGGCTGTGCCACACCGACCGAGTCTAGCTCTGCCGACGGAGCCGGCCACTGCAAATGATCCGTCTCCGTCAATGGATCTTGGCGCCATTCCTTTCGAGTTGCTTCGACACCGACGATGGGCAATTGCCATGACAGATGGGTTGATCAACTCCGCAATGCCACGCCCCCATCGAATGACAAGGTGGTCGGTTTGGAGTCCAGGGCTCGAGCTAACAGACCTCATATGTTCAGCCCAGGACATGGGACAAGGACCCAGTCATTCGGGCCGCTAACATCAATCAGAGGCCATTTGCGTTTCCTAACAAATGGATCCAGTCAATGACGCGAGCCCCCACACCAGAAAAAGTTTCTTGAGGACGCCGCAGAGGCTTCCGGACCTCGCCTTGCCTAGGTTTTCTTCA
Source organism: Colletotrichum falcatum (assembly GCA_019425465.1). Classification (NCBI taxonomy): domain Eukaryota; kingdom Fungi; phylum Ascomycota; class Sordariomycetes; order Glomerellales; family Glomerellaceae; genus Colletotrichum; species Colletotrichum falcatum. The sequence goes on along the minus strand of SWKJ01000021.1, from coordinate 1,615,826 downwards.
ACCCACCAGAGTCTTATCAGATCTAGACACCCCTGTCATCGTGGATCGTCCTTACAAAAGCGGTGCATGGAGCTACTGTGCCACAGTGAGGCGTCGGGCCGTTTCAAGGAGATCGACATCAAACACCGCACGGGATGATTCAAGGCCCCCAGTGTGCTGAGACACACCCGGGGTAGCTACGAGTCTGTGGTGCTGCAATCAATGTCTTGGGCCGTTTCCCGTCGCGAGAAACCGCGCCTTTTGCATAAACATTTATTTCACTACACTCCTGCCTCTCAGCATCGTCGCTTGACGACTGCAGTGCCCTAACGTGCTCGTCCGGCTATGATGCGTCTTTCTTTCATTTCCCTGGCCGGATCGCTGGCGACTGTCGGAGCCACTTACATTAGCGGCAGAGCATTTGATCGCTACATCTCCATCTGGCTGGAAAACCAGGTATGTGAGCACACATCGCCATGTGTGCACCGTTCCTCACTGATTCGCGTCGCTTGCTCAAACAGGACTTTGCCAAAGTCGTCAAAGATTCATGGATTACCGAGCTGAAGAAGGAGGGCATTTTGCTGTCCAACTACTATGCGCATACCCATCCAAGCCAGGCCAATTACATCGCGGCGCTCGCCGGTGATTACTTTGGCATGAACCACAACGAACCAGTGCGACTGCCACTCAACGTGTCCACCATCGTGGATCTTCTCGAATGGCGCGGACTCTCATGGAAAGCCTACATGGAGGACATACCTGGCCCGGGATATTTGGCCGCAGCCAGCGACGGCCAGACTGGTGATGGCAAGTGGGACTACGTCAGACAACACAAGTTTGTTGCCCCATGGGCGTCGCCGGAGGTCTGCGGATGCTAACGATCGAGCAGCCCATTCGTGTCGTTCGACTCCATAAACCTCAACGGTAGTCGACTGCTGAACATTGTCGGTTTCGATGATTGGAAGGTTGACTTTGAGAAGAAGCAAGTGCCTCAGTGGGTCTTCATGTCCCCCAACATGAAGAACGATGGCCACAACACATCCTTGGAGTATGCCACGAAATGGGCGCACGACTTCCTGATGCCCATGCTGCAGCCAAAGGTTTTCAAAGGGCGCACGCTGATCCACCTGACGTACGACGAGTCCCAAGACCACGAGAAGCCGAACCAGGTCATGTCATTGTTGCTCGGCAGCTCGATACCCAATGCGTTGAAGGGGACCGAGGACAAGACCTTCTACACCCACTACTCGATGCTGTCTACAGTCGAGTACAACTGGGAGACGCCTAACCTGGGCCGATACGACGTGGGCGCCAACATTGTCAAGTTCGTCCAGGATCTCGGCAGCCAAATCATCGTTCCGAACAAAGACCCGCCCAACATGGCTTCCGTGAACAACTCGGAATCCTACTTCGGGGCCCTCAACAACGACACAAACAGGTTCCGTCTTTACCCGCCCCCAATCTCGCCCTCAACGGATCCAGCGGATTGCCAATTTTGGACCACGTCCGTCTGCAATGGGTCTATCATGAAGGACAGACGCCGTACGATGGGAGCGGTACCCTCTACGACGCCAACTTCCAGCCCAAGTACATCCCGAAACCCGCATAGGATGACTGGGTAGACAGGCCAACTCCGCGAGGGTATCGTGACGAGCCTTACAGGTTCCGTTGGTAAGGAACCTTGTTCACCCGCAGCACCACGACACCCCGGACTCTCATCGGTGTGGTCAGACGTGCACTCCTTTTGCATGGCTACCTCCCGACCCGGGCCTTCTCCTCCAGCAGAAACCTACCAAGCTCCATGCGGGGACCTCAATTGCCGGTTCTCCAAGCTGCCTTCATCGGGGCTTGTTTCTTGGCACTGCGGGTGATTTCCCGAGATCAGCACGGGATTTGTAACGGCACAAGCAATTCGGAAGGACCCGGATTTCGCACTTGTTCTAATTCTCGGCGTCTGATTGAGACCATAGTCCATCGGCTCTCTTGTGGTGAGCCAACTTAGACTCCTGTGCCTCGGTCAAAACCTATGACCGGAAACCTTGTCTGGCTTGGCCACAATCCCGCCTCGAACGAATGCCCAGGCAGATCTGCTTCCGGATATCTCGGTTCGCGCTATCCTAGGCAGGAATATCGAAACACTCGAAGCTTTTGTCGCAACTCGGAGAATTCTCTGCGGGCCAATAGTGTTTCTTGGGGAGCTTAGACAAGGGCCGCCGCATTGAAGCCTTGGTTGCGGACTTTTTCGTCGCAACTTCCGCCTCAAGGCTCTAAACACCAGACTTGATTCTGGTTCCCCAGCCGCGGTCATGGTGCCAGCGCAATTGTGACTGGGCAAAGTGATGTATATCAATAAGGAGGGGAACAGCTTTCGTAGGATAAGCTACGGGTCCAGGGAGATTTTAACCCAACAGCACCGAGTATGCCCCTGTACCGATGGTTCTTTAGAGCAGGACCTCCACTTATATTTACAAACGACCGCATAATAAAGTAAAATGCCAGACCGAGTCCGAAGGCCCGGCAGATACTTGATTCCCACGTAAGGGCCAGGCGTCAACTCCTGACTGTTAAAACACTCGAGCAGGGGCTCACCAAGCATGTGTGTATGGCATCGGCCAACCAGAGCTGCACATTACAGCACCTCCCATCTGATTGAACCATGACGAGTACCACGCCACGGTTTCGTCCGAGATACAGACTATTAGCTGTCCAAGCGGCATCAAAGCAGAGGTGTTGAGCTATTCAGTTCAGCCAGCCTATGGATGGAAACATGACTCGTTACCTCAAGAGTGGCATATCACTACCGCCGACCCTGACAACGCAGCCTGACGAATCGGACCGAGGTCTTTAACTACATACATAATGAACACGCTTGGGGTGCTCTTACTGGGTTGGTTTTGACGAGTGGATTCGCTTGAGGCCACCAGCGAGAGCTTCCTTTCGCTCAACATCAAGGCGGCTAGGACATTGCAATGCAAAAGATGCGCCAATCGCAATATCTGATGCGCTTGCATGTTGGCGGCACCGAGTGTCCCAGGTTCCCTACGCTAATATCGCACGAGCCTTTCCAGAAGTCCCTTCTACGACATAGGCTTTTCGGGCCAGAACCACCACGGGCTTCAAGACGTCTATGGGCAGCTCTCCCCTCCAAGCCACCTCGCTCTCCAGTCTCCGCTGCCACCGCCGCCGCCGCCGTCTGATAAACCTCCGACGCAGAGCAACCCAAGTCACACCCGGGTGCAGCAAGGAGGTGGGATTGGGGTTTCTCCGCAACACCGGATTCTTGCGGATGGAGAGAACTTGCAGGTAACCGCCAAGCACGGAACGGGAGGCTTTGGAGGGGCCACTGTGCCCTTGTCAAGAGGCAAGCAAACCCTTTAAGGATTCAGGGAGCGCTCCCGCACGGCAATTAGACAGGCTGTGTTGCCTTTTTGAGTCTGTCAGAAACGGGCATTGTACCACTGTTTCGTATCTAGCATCCCCGTCGTGGAACGAGGCTTCCCGTCCCGCACTCGCGGCTGGTCTACGTAGTAGTGAGCCTCCAAGTGCTACTTGGTATTCCTGAGACTGCCGCGAAGCTCGTTCGGACAGGTGGTGCTGCAATGATGCCGCACTAAAGGGCGCGGGCCGAGAACTGCCTCTCGTGCTAAAGAACCGGCTGCCACGATCGATCTCAACTCGACACCAAAGTTTCCCTGAAGAAGAGACGAATGGCGCACATGGATAGGCTTTCAATAGCAAGTGCATTTCGTTCAAGGCCCGGGACGATCCCCGGCCATTGCCACGCCAAGATGCGCGAAAATCCGGAGACGGGTAAGAAATACGCATGTAGATGTGAGGGAGGCCGGTCAACGTTGGCATCACTCGCACGCCTCAGCTCGCCATACTGTCTGCGTCTTACCTGTGTCGCCCGTAAATCGGATGAAACTAGGCAAGCAAATGTTGCGCGCCCTGTCAAAGGCAAGCATGATTTCGGCCAAGCTCCAAAGCGCAACCGCTCAACCCTGATCGAGCATCGACGGATGATGGCACGGCGATCGGAGTGGTCATGGGGCTATCCGCATCCTTGCCACGAGCTTTTTTTAATCTTGTGCGATCTAGCGTTCTAGCACCTCATGGCCTGCATACAGAATGGGCGACGATGAGTCCAGAAAGCCCGATTAGTGCCCCCGCTCCGGTGCCACTGGATATGCAAGAAACCGTCGCGCCCAGAAAGCCTCATGGGCTCGTGGAGCACCGACACAGAACCCGCTGCCGTGAGGGTTGGATCGTCTATTCCGTCGACAACAGTCTACCGTCAGACTCACCGCTGCTTAGTTGATTGAACCCGTCACCATCACGGCCGTCGTCGCAGCCTTGACGGCAAAGACCCCCGGTCCTAAAGTGTTGCACGCTTTTCGTCCTTCCATGCATGGGTCAGACCCGGGCAACCTCGGTTTCGTTCTCCACGCTGGTGGTGACGACTCCAGTTACCCGCTGTACGCTATTGAGCCCTCTGCTCCTACGTCGAAATTGTAAGGGATGGGTGTTTGCTGCCGGTGGTCTGCAGAGGAGCGCTCACGTTAGACTAAATGACTAACTGGAGCTTACACCCATCACAGTTTCCCGCGCAGCCCCCTTGACGACTTTAATCCGTATTACAGCTTGTCGCTTAAATTTCAGATGTTTTCCCACGCCCGGAAGTGACATGGGACGTGTCCGTGGACGACCGTCCAACATGAGAGGGAGATTTGCCTTTAGCCGTGGCGAACCGCAACCTGCCTCTTCCTTTATCTCCTCTTCCTCCCGCTTCTTTCGGACATCATCCACATTGACTCACGGTATCCTGGCACCATGAGGCGGCTTCCACTGATCGGCCTCACTGTCGCCTTTTTCGGGGCTTCATATGGCTCTCTCTTGGATTACGCAGGCAAGCTGCCCGAGTGCGGGGTGAGTTGCTTCCATCAAGGAGACGCGAAGGAAAACAAACGGACGGCCGCTTTGCTAAATCTGTTATATTCACCTAGCTTACATGCACCATGGAACACGTACCACTTTCGGCTTGCAAGGTTGTGACGAACGATACCTGCATCTGCAGCGACGACAAGCTGAGAGCGAGCGTGGAAAAGTGCCTTTTCGAACGGTGCGAAAGGATGGACGCGATAGGTATGTCGCCAGTCGACAGACCAGCCAACTGTTGGCGACTGAGAGACTGACGACCGCCCAGATGTCGCAAGGCTAGAGGCCGAAGCATGCAAGCGGCCAGTCCGTAACCGAAAGGTGGAAATACTGGCGCCCATCGTCATACAAGTCATCGGGCTGCTCATGGTACCGCTGCGGTTATACGCGCGCTGGACGACTGTGCATCGAATCGAGACCGACGACTGGATCGTCGCCTTTTGCGCGGTACGTGAGGCGTGAGAGGGGAGTACCGGCTCGAAACCTGACAGGCGACAGCTCGTTTTCATTGTCTTTGTTGTTTTCGGTCAGCTGGGTATGTTGAAACCATCGCTCTGCCGTCTCTTTGCTCGCTCACTGACAAGAACGCAAGCCGGCTTGGTTGCATTCGGGGAAGACATCTGGATGGTCAAGCCGGAAAAGCTCACATTCGGGCTCAAGGTGGGGGAGGGGGACCGCTGTCGCGCCGGCGCTGTCATGCTGACCGAACCGTCCAGATCTTCTTCATCGACGAGAGCTTATACCTCACCTGCCTGGGTCTCACCAAGATATCGGTCCTCTTCTTCTACCTACGAATATTCCCGAACAAGAGGTTCCGATACGCCACTTACGCGACCATGTCCTACATCGGGCTGTCCACCACGATCCTGCTCTTCATGCAAATATTCCAATGCATACCTTTCTCGTACAACTGGGACGGGTGGAAAGGCGACTTTGGCCCGCACCACTGCCTCAACATCAACGTGCTGGCGTTCGTGGCGGGTGGGCTCAGCATCAGCCACGACGTCATCATTCTCTTCCTCCCGATCCCGCTGCTCTGGCATCTCAACATGGGCCTGCGCTCCAAGGTTGGCATCTTCATCATGTTCAGCCTAGGCATCTTCATCCTCATCACGTCGTGCGTGCGTCTGAGGTACATCACCCTGTTCACGCGGTCGCTGAACCCGACGTGGGACTTCACGGACCCGCTCATCTGGTCGGGCGTCGAGGTGTCCGTATCAATGATCGTCGTGTGCCTCCCCACCATGCGGATCCTCCTCAAGCGCGCCATGCCGAAGCTCTTCACCACCGTGGCCTCCCTGGGGATCTCGGCGCCCAAGAAGGCGTCCAACACCTCGTCCCGCCTCGGGCAGCGCGTCAAGTCCATCAGCAGCGGCGGCGGCGGCCAGCGGAGCAACGGGCCGTTCGACCACAAGGCGGCGGCGGCGGCGGCCGCCCGGGTCGAGGAGAGGAGGAACAGGCTCTTCCCGCCGCGGCCCGCCAGCCTGGGGCCGACCGAGAGCGAGCTGGAGCTGGAGCTGGAGCTGGAGCTGGGGGACAAAGCGCAGGGCGAGGTGCGCACGCAGATAAGGTTCGGGGACGTGGAGTCGTCGCAGCGCAGGGGCTCGGTCGAGTCGGGCATCCATGTGCGCACCACTACCACGTTTGGAGACACGGGTGAGATTGACGGAAAGCCTCTTTTGGAGGGGGCGCATGACTAAAATGGCAACCAGACCGTTCCCGCGACATCGAGAGCCTGCGGAAGCTTGACTGAAGGGGCGGGCTACGAACGGGACGAAGACGGGAGACGCGTTGCGGGGCCGGCTCACGGCAACTGTACTACATAGGAAAGAAGGCTTGTGACACTGGGATCAAAAGGGGGACCCGAAGAGGGCGGAGGGGGGGGAGGGTGCAGGAAACGGGCGTTGGGGAGGAGGATAGAAAAAGGAATGGTGATACCACTGCATCGGGCGGCGTTGGGTTTAGGATCTAGCATGCTGTGACACGAAACAGTCGTGGCACGCCGTAGCACTATTGGTTTTTCTTCTTCTTTCGTGTTGGAATAGGTACCTACTGCTGCATGATACGTTTTACCTCCAAGGTGAAGCATGGTTGGCAAATATGTGCGATGACGAGAGCGACGCTGCCTCGAAGAGAAACTCTATGGCCGGTATCCGTATGCAGGTCGCGGGGGTCTTTTTTTTTTTGTTTTGTTTTTTGAACGCAATCGAGCACCGCCTGCGCATACGCGCATGTCAGAACGAGCTGCGGCCCGTGTCTGCTCGGGCTTCGAAATAGCCAGTATGCATCCTGGCTGGGACTGCCAGAGGTTCCCGGGAGCTTGCCCACCATCTGAACTTCCCAGACCGGGGATCTCGCATCGCCAACCTTGCCTTGTAGAGGAAGCTCCTGGCGACGCGCCGCCGCACAAAATTCGTCTGGTGTCTTTGCAGGCGGCTCGGATGTGCGATTACGAAGACGGGCAAAACCTTGCCCCCCCCCCCCCCCCCCCCCCCCCCTCCAGAACGACCCCTTTATTGATTCCCCGCGGTGCTGGTAGACCTGCGCCCCCCCGGGGGGAGGGTTAGAGCAGCCATTGAGGTTTTTGGATTGAAATGTGAATGCCCATATTTGCTGCTGTTGTGGCCACTCCGGTCCAACAGGTATACCTAGAGTCCCAGACGCCGATGGCGGATATAGGAGGGGCACGCGGGGGAACTGGCGTCCAGAGTTCCCTCAAGGGGGCTTGTTCGGCCGTCTCATCCGAAGCCTGCCGGCATCCGATGCAGCTCGCCCCGTGTGTGTCCCCGGCAAGCACCGACAGGCGGGCTCGATTATCGTCGGGATGGGTTGGCGCTATGAGGAATGGGACCTCGCGCCCGTTTGGGAGGCAATGCTCCGGAGAGCCGCCCGATTGCTCGCGTTCTCAAAAAAAGGCAATCTTGCCGCCGCCCGAGGCAACGCCCACGTGGCCCCTTTCGGATCGAAAAAGAGCCTGCCATGAACGCAAAAGCATCCGGGTTGTTATGCAATCATACCGCGACATGTATACAATAACACCGGGCAGTCGTGCCGAAGCCCGGGAGGGGGGGGGGGGGCGATGCGGAACGCGCACCTGATGCTGCCCCGGTCGAAGTCTCATTATTGACTTCGGGAGGACACGGCGTCTGCCGTTAGTACTTCTGCAATTGTTTGCCCCATATCGGTTGCATCTGCCGAGATGTGTCATTGTAGATCTTTGGGGGGGTTCGGACGAAGTCTTGTTGGATTATCGGCCCAAAGGTGTCGCCGAGTCCGCGGAATACACGCGTTTGAGGGCATGGGAGGGCACGTGGCCAGCGATGTTTGGGAGGAGGGACTTCAGAAAGAATTCAGGAGAAAGGGGCGGATGAACGCGATGTTCCCCGTTCATATCGGGTGTTGATGGTGTGTGTCTACAGACGAAATTTCCTCGGGCAAAGAGGATTATATCATGGTACCAGGAAGACAAAAGCGATTATCGAATCGGCTATTGTGCCCAAAACATGAGCATGGCCGGCACTTGACCCTGCGCTTTCTCGTCCGCCACTGACTACCAGGAGTGCAGGCGGCGACGTCTAATCAAAATCAAACGAGTCCGTTAGTCGAAACAAGACAAGTGAGAATAATCCAGCGGCTTTTTCGGAAGCATCAGGGAAAATCGATTATCGGCAGGCAGGCAGGCGATGAAGTCGAATGGCCATGATATCCGTCGCATCTGCATCGGGATGTCGGGTCTCGTACGAGACACCGATGGCATCCATCACACCAAGCCTCTGGCCTTCTTGAACCTCCACTGATGGGCGCAACAAATTTCGTACATGACGGACAGGATCGGCGTGGCCACCCCGCGCTTCTGCGCTTCGCGGACGACTTCGCCGAGAATGTTCTCGTGCTCAATCAAGTTCCCCTGCAACCTGTCAGCGCCGTTCTCCGGTCCCATGGGCCGTTTGAACACGGAACCAAGGTCGGACTCGCCTTCTCAAAGTCGACTTGCATACTGGGCTTGATGTTGTCCTCGACGGGGTTGAGGCTGATGGTCTTGTCTATGACGTCTTCTGGAATCTCGTGGCCCGCAGCGGCCGCCACCGCAAGAACCTCCCGCATTGCCGGGATGACCATGGAGTCCATCGTCCTGCCCGTCACCTGAAGCTCGCTGGCGTTGAGGCCCGTCAGGGCGCAGACGGGGTTGAAGGAGGCGTTGTAGACCAGCTTGCTCCACCGGTCAAGGTCGACGTCCGGCCTGTGCAGGCACGTGGCCGCCCCCGCCGCGGCATACATCTCGACGAACCGCCGCGCGGCCTCGCGCCACTGCTCCTCGGCGTCGTCGTCGTCGAGCCCGGGGCCCCGGAAGGCGCCGACGTGCAGCAGGTCGTGCTGTTTCTGCTCGACGACGCCCGGGGAGAGCTCGTGGGCGTCGATGCGGCTCACGCCCGAGAGGACGACGTTTGAGGGGAACCGGCGGAAGAAGGGCCGCTGGATGTTGAGGCCGTTCTGGATCAGGACGATGACGGTGTGGCCGGGAGACACGGCCGGGGCGACGATGTCGGGGAGGTTCGGACCGGCGTCGGGGGTGTTCTTGGTGCAGCAGACGACGTAGTCGTATCGTCCGGCGGGGCTCGAGTCCGAGACGGCGGGGACGGCATTCAGGACTTTGCAGAGGCGTCAGCTTTCGGCGACTCCGGCTTGGCGTCGCGGGCAAGGGCAACGACGGGGAGGGGGCGGCAAGCAGACCGACCGACCTTGGCTGGGCCGCCAGTTCTCCAAGTCGCCGTGGTCGCACGACCTGATCGAGAAACCTTTGCGGCTCACGACGTCGAAATTGGAACGGAGCACGGCGGCGACTTTGGCCAAGCCGCCGCGCTCGAGATTGAGAGCGGCTATTGCGCCGATGCCGCCGGCGCCAACGAGGAGCACCCGCCGCTTGTCGGTCATGACTTTCAGATACGTGATGATGCGTGTGGTGGTGGTGGTGGTGGTGGTGTTGCAGGCGGAGCAAAGTGCAAAGTCAAGGCAACTGGCGGGATAATGGGCTGATGGCGTGGTTATCATGCGTGGAATTGTGTGTCGAGACGGGCGCCGGGACCGGGCCGGCACTCGACTCGCGGGTTTACCCCGCGGTGGCCCCCCGCCATCTTGGCCCCACCCAAACGCTTGCTGCCCGAGGAAGCCCGGCCCGGTCGTCGAGGCGGCCTCTCTCAGGTCCGGGTCGGGTCGGCTCTGGTCCCCGAGGCGCGGCTGCTCCCGCTCGGCCACCGTGTTTAGGCTGCTCGGTGCACGGCCGTGGGGCAGGCTGTCAAGCGTCGGGCTCCCGGGGCTGGCATACGGGCCGCGACAAGCCCAGGGGGGCCACGGCGTGTCATAGCATCGTTACATCGTTATAAGCGTCTTGGGGCACAGTCGTTGAGACGGAACGGCCCAGGCGCGTGTGTGTTATGCTTGATGGCGGGAGGGCCACATGGCGGAACGGGCGCCGCGCTTTCTCGCGTCAAGGCATCTCGCATCGCAACGAGTTTTGTTCTTCTCTTCAGCCCGTGGGGCCTCGGAGCCGGTTCTTTCGATGGTTCTTCCTCGGATTGCCTAGCTGGGTATACGGCGAGGAATGCAAACATGTCCGAAAAGAAAAGAAAAAAAAAAGAAGAAGAAGAAGAAGAAGAAGAAGCGCTGCAGCGTCCGTGGGAAGCCGATGCGCGCGTTCTGGCACAAATTGAACACGAAACGGCTGGAATGGGGGAGAGAAAAAAAAAGGCAAGGGTCGCACGGGCCACCTGGGCGCAAATCTCGTTGGTTCTCATCCAGGAGCCATGTTTCAATGTGCTTCTCTACCGCTTCAACAACCAACCTCACTGACCCTCCTCTCTCTCACTTCATCCTCCCCGCCCTTCCCCCTTTCCTAACAAATCTCATCATCTCTTCTCCTCGACCTCCACCGCACGCCCGCACACAAACACACGCAGACGCGCGCAAAACGGATCGCATTGCTCGTTCAGTCTTGTCCTCGAAACGTTTCTTTGCCCCTACCGTCGGGGCTACGCAGAATCTAGGAACCCGGTTGCACCTCACCCAGTCGGGAGACTCCGCATCCCCCCACCCACCCACCACACCATCAGAATCGCAGCAATGGCACGCCAGACCGACATGGACGACGCTGCCGCCGCCGATGCCGCCACGGCCCCGTCGCCTCGCGAGCGCATCATGGCTCACATGAACCTCGACCACAAGCGGGAGCTCTCCCTCTACCTACGTCACTACGCCGGGCTCAGCCGCTCGGCCGCCACGGCGCCGTGGCTCAAGGATGTCACGCTCGAGGGCATGACGATTGCCGCGGGCGGGCTCGGCGGCAAGGAGTTCCACGTCGCCTTCCGGCCTGCTCTCCAGTCGTGGGCCGACGTGCGCCCCGCCGTCGTCGAGCTGGCGCGCGTGTCGCGGCAGGCGCTGGGGGACAGTGACATCACCGTAGACCGCTTTGCGCCGCCGCAGGGCTTTGATGTCGTCGTGTTTGGGGCCGTCGCGTTTTACTTTGTCTGCTGGCTCACGCTCGGCTACGTGCTGCCGGGGGCGCCCATCTGGTCCTTCCTCCAGGCCGTCTTCCCTGGCGGGCCCATGTTTTACCGGTGGCTGGTCAAGGCCATCTTCCTGCCCGTCTTGGGCATCCACCTGACCGAGTGCTTCTGGTTCCACCGGACGAGGCTGCAGAGGCACGGAATCGAGTTCGGCACGGGTCTCTGGTGGACGTGGATCGGCAGTCTGTTCTTCGAGGGCGTGTGCGGCTTCAGGAGGTTCGACGGCGTCGTCGCCGCCCTGAAGAAGGAGAAGGAGAAGGAGCACAAGAGCCACTAGGGCCCTTGCGGTGCGATGAGACCCAGGTGGCGGCCGAGAGGCTCTCTTTGACGACGACGAGTAGCCTTCTCATCGGCCGCCTTTCTTCGCAAGCCCAAGGTTTCGTTTCGGTCGATGGGAGAAGGTAAATTTGGAGGCACCCCCGGCTGTTGGCTGGCCAAGGAAGAGAACGGAAGAAGCAATGGGATCTCCACCCCATCTAAACCACGTCGCTGGGCTGTCGAAGAGCTAGTCAGGGACCACGGTTATGAGTAATGTTAATCCATGTCAATGGCCGCAAGAGTGCCGCTGTTTGTGTTCCCGGCCGTGACTTGTTGTGGCGATAACGAGCCGTGACCGAAACGGGCGCCATTTGCGTAGCTAGCCTGTCAGGCAGCGGGGATGTCATCGTCCTCTTCATCCCATGATCCCGACAAGCGGCACCAGGTACAGTGGATTCCGTCTCGCGTTCCATTCTGGGCGCAGACGCAAAGTCTTTTCGGTTGACCTTGAGCGTATCGCTTGATAATACGTGATTCCTTGTCGTGGTGCATTTTGCCAGTGCCAGACCCGGTGACCGCACCGGACCACCCGGCGCGTATCCTGCCGACTTGCAGTTTGCTATCCAGTTTTCCGGATCATCACGAGATACTATCCGAAGGGACAAGGCGGGCGCTGCGACGCTGACGGTGAAGCGAGACAGACAGACAAATTCGATAACATAATATTCAGACGTGGAAAGTGTTGCTTGCCGCTCCTGCTACGCCGTGCTGTGACACTCAAACACCACACCTCGCTTGGCGAAAAGAGGCAGGACCGACCAAGACCCCCCCCCCCCCCCCCCTCGCTTTAGTCCATTGGCGGTGTCAGCAAACCACACCACACCAAATAATCCTTCTCCTTTCCGCCACTTCGATCGACCTCGATGCAACAATCTCGTCTTGACTCTTGTTTGACCCTTGAAGTACGGATACTACTGGCAGCAGTGGGTCGATGGATATCGCCCCGCAATCGTTCGTGCTAACCCTTTCAAAGACAAAGTTGCGAATCTGCCAATGGCCGATGCGATCCCGGCCGCATTCCATCGACTCCCATCTCGTTTGCTCGACGCCACAAACCGTTTGCCGGGGTTTTCAATCAACGCATCTCTGTTTTCTTTCTTTTTGTTCCACAACGTCAAAAGGTCAATCTCCGATACCTGGTTCCTCCCCGCCATGATCCAACGACCTGGACACAGGTACTCAGACATCCCCTGCCGGCACAGCATCCCATCCCAGTACCGTGGTTGATGGCCCATTGTCGTCACCCCAACAGCAAGGCGGTCTTATTGGACCGCCACCCCCTGTCGCGTTGCTCGTCCTTGTTGACGACAGCCAGGAGAGATGGATGAGTTGGCATGCTTCCATACAACATGACGGCGCATCACGCGAAGCGCCGTCAACGCGGTCCAGAGAGCACACCTCACAGTGCCTAGCTAGCCTGAACGACCCATCTCAACGACGCGCCACGTATCGGTCAGCCATCCCTTCTCGCGCTATGCTGAATCCTGGCAAATCCCGCGAATACCGTTACACGATGCCTCGAAACTAGTTCGCCTTAAAACCCCTTGTCTCTGTCCAAGGTCTGCGGGTCTTTACCGTCATCCATCCCAAGGGCTTCGCGCGCCGTCTACCACATACGTAGTACCTATGTACACCGTCCAAGCGTCCATGCCAAGTGGGGGCTCCCGTTCCCCATCAAGGCTTCCTCTGGCCTCGACGGCCAAGAGATTGACTGGTTCGCGATTCCAGCGCATCTTTCGGCACATACTGCGTAGCAAGCAGCGCCCGTCTCTAACTTACGTGTTGACTGCCACGAACCTGCCGGTTCCGTAAACGTCAAGCTTTGCAGATGAACACAAAGCCGGCGTCTAAACCGCCTCAACGGCACTATCCTGCTAGAGGCAATTCAATGTGCACAGACGGATGATGGCGTCTTCCCCCCCTCTCTTCGGCATGAGAGGACTGATATCAATTCAGGACGATAGCTTGGGTCGGACCGTCGTTGCAACGATACCTTGGCAAACGATCAGAGATCTCGTCAGGGCCGATGCAAATCTTGCCCAGCTCGTTCTCGCTACCCACGCGCATCTGTGGTCATTACTTTGCTTCCATCAAGTGTGCCGTGTCACTGCTTTGACACTGGAAGAGAGAAGGGGGGGAAACCCAAAATGGCCTCATGTTAGTTTAAACTTTCCCAGCAAAACCAAGAGGCGCCAACTCTCCGGGCCTCGTACCCCCAGACCACTGCCGGCACGTACGTGTGCGAACCAGTTATGGACAATAGCCGCAGTGATCATCTCTCTCGCCTGAACGCCCCTGCTGTCAATGACGGGCGGTTCCTCGTCCGCGACGCACCTCTTGTGGGAAACGGTACAGATACGTCACTTCTCCAGCCTGCAGGCAGAGCGTACCTACAGGAGGGTCCAAGACAGCAAAGCAGCATACCTTAATTACACCACAGCAAGCAATGACCCTGCCCGTGTTGGTCCGGCCAACGACCCCGCTCGATTTTACTCTCGGATGCGCTGTGCCCACTGAGGTTCACCGCTGTTGCGCACATTCCAAGTGTGTCCACAAAGTGTTGCACTGCATTGCAAACCGCCAGTCAAGCTGTTGAAATGTAGGTAGGTTGCTCTCGATAGCCGCAGTTTGGTGAAGGGGGGGGAAAGAGGGGGAGGAAAAAGAAAGAAAAAAGACAGCCTCGAATGGGGACCCTCTGGTAACCAAGTCCTTGTGCTAAGAGCTAATTTAGAGACAAAATGGCGTCCCTCCCCGATTCGGACACGCTTGCGAGGTGATCCACCAGGCGTTGTATTTGCCAAATCAAGTTTGCCAAACCATGAGGCTCTTTGCTCTTCTCTGTACCTCCCCAGTACACAGCAGCATTGGGTACGAAGTAGGGTATCATCATGACCTGGCCGGCCTGCCACCCGCTCCTTTATCCGGCAACAAACGTTTGTACATGGGAGCAGGGTTCCATGCGCCATATTCTTACATACCGGCGGATGGGTAGCGCAAGACCAGCCTAGCCTTCTGCAGAGCCTGTCCCGATGCGGGCTAGCCATCCGTGACCCCCGCCATGCTCATGGGATGATGGATGGAGACATCGCGTGTTCTACACTTAGCAACCGTCCGGGGAGCCAAGGATCGGGCTCTCCACGAGCATGGGCTACTATGGCATCGGCAAACTTCGTTGACAGACATAAAGAACGGGGTCAAGGCCACCTCTGAGTAAAGCCGACTACATCACGGCGTTCCTCTTATATCCCATCTACCCGCAGCTTCCAGGCCAGCCGGTTTCGTACCCCCGTTCCCGACCTCGTTCCGTCTCACCCACCCTATCCCAGGTCTTTGGTCACCCACCAGTTGACCGGCATCGTCATCGCCATGAGAGTCCGAACCAGCCTCCCCAACGTCCTGAGGGTCGTGGTTACTGCCTCGTGTGTCGTTGCCGCCAGCCCCTCGAGCCCGCGAGGCTGGACTGTCGGCCAGACGGTCACGACCACTAGCGGCCGAGTCGACGGACACGCCGCCGCGGGCGCAGACGAGGTATGCACTCGGAATATCATAACCGCGATGGCGGATTCTCTAACCACTCTTGTCGTCAGGTGTCGGAATATCTGGGCATTCCGTACGCTCAGCCGCCTGTTGGAGAGTTACGCTTCCAACCTCCAGTCACCTACGACTCCTGCTCCCCAATCGATGCCTCATCGTTCGTAAGTGCACCTCTCTAGGGTTTTTCTCCACTTCGTGAATTAACAAGCAATCCATCAGGGACACCAGTGCATGCAGCCCGCATCTAACACGCCCATAACTCTCGAGACCGTCAGGCAGTTGGGAATCCCCGCCTCCGCCGCTGATGTAACCAAGGTCCTCGAGGACACGGGCTCCCAGAGCGAGGACTGCCTCACCCTGAACGTTTGGACCAAGCCACAGACGGGGGAGACGAAAAAGGCTGTGCTGGTTTGGGTCCACGGCGGCGCTTTCGTCACGGGTAAGATGCTCTGCGACCGTCCGAACAAAAGTCGGAAAGCTTATATTCGGCGCGCTGACTCGGACTGTAGGAAGCTCCCGAATCCCAGCATACGTTGGAAAGTTCATCGCGGACCAGGAAGACGTCGTGGTGGTGTCCATGAAGTGAGTTTCCGCCAGACTGCCCATTCTATTTCGAAAGGAAGGGGGAAAAAAAAGAATTGGTTGCGCTGACGCTGCTGAACCTTGAAGTTACCGCCTCAACATCTTCGGCTTTCCGGGCAACCCCGCCTCCACCCCCAACCTTGGACTTCTCGACATCCGCATGGCCATGCAATGGATTCGTGACAACGTGGAACAATTCGGCGGCGATGCCAAGAGGATCACCATGTTTGGCCAGTCTGCCGGGGGATCTCTGGTCGACTACTACTCGTACGCATATGCATCCGACCCCATCGCCAACGGATTCATCCCAATGAGCGGCGTCGCCAATGGATTCGGCGTCTTCACCAACCAGACGGTCAACCAGAAATGGTTCCAAATCTCGTCAATGGTCGGTTGCGGCAGCAACTCGGCGAACCCCAAAGATGTCTCGGACTGCATGTCGAAAAAGGACGCGGCCGAGCTCGTTGCCACCCTGTCCAACACCACCAGCCCTGTGTCGTCCGGGCTTACATTTGCGCCCGTGGTAGACGAGCATCTCATCTTTGCCGACTACGCTATTCGCGACTCGGCCAAGGCGGGGTACCTAATCGGTAACACTGAGAACGAGGCTGGCCTTTTTAAGATTGGAGCCCCTACCGTCAACGAAACCTACTGGCTCGGCTTTAACCTCGTCGCCTATACCTGCCCTGCTGCGAGAAGGGCGGCGCGAGCGGTGTCTGCTGGTCACCCGACCTGGCGGTACCGCTACTTCGGCGACTTTCCTAATATGGCCGTCACCACGACGCCGCCAAGCGGAGCTTGGCATGCTTCCGAGGTTAGTCGGGCTATTTCTTTCTTTTTTGTAATTCATTCCATGTTCGGATTTGTCTATTCTTTTGGGCTGGCTGGCGGCAAGGCAAGTCTTTTCTTCTTTGTGAACACGTCAACTGACATGGCACAGCTCCCTGTCCTGTTTGACACGGCACCACAGACGGCGGTCGAGAGCACGGAACAGGAGATCGCCGTCGGCAAGTACATGCGCGGCGCGTGGGCGGCCTTTGCAAAGAACACGCAATCCGGTCTCCTCGACTACGGCGGCCAGTGGCCCAAGTACCAGATCAATGACGACACTCTCAACCGCATCTCATTCGAGACCCAGACGGGCACGAACCTGGCCCCCGGAGACTCATACGACGGGCTCTGCGCGAAAGTGGGGATCCCCATTGCTTGAGCCCGCCCCCCCCTTCCGTTAACCTGAATTGTCCACCAGGGCATTTTCACTTCTTGTTGTACATATTTCACATGACATAGAACACGTGATACCTCATAGACTTTGAGTTTCATTAAGCTTTTTTGTTTCCACCTTTGCTCGTCCCTCGCCGCCGCCCTCGTTGGATGGCTGCATTGTCGTCTGGCACGGTGACTTTTTTGCAAATTGAGTGAAGAAAAGAGGCGGGACGAGGCCGATCTGGCACGACCTGAAGCACCCTGTGTCTCCACAATGGTATTTCTTTTTTTCTTCCTTTTTTTTCTTGTGTCCCCCCCCCCCCCCCCCCCTACTCAATCAACCAGATAACGGCATGTCGAGCCATTCCTTTTTTACCTTGCCCCGCCGCCGCGGCCAAAACACTCGCTCATGCAGAGATGTCGTTGCGCAGCTCCCACTCGCAGGCGGCAAGGAGATAGGGGCCAACGCCACGGGTGTCGTCGTCAACGACAGGGATGCCGACGTAGTACTAGTACGGATGCGGGTCAGCCTTGAGCTCAACGAGGGGTAGGTTGAGTGTATCAGAGGGGCCTCGATTACCTCGAACGAAGCGTCGCTGTTGAGGGACCCGACCTGGACGGTGTCGGTGAAGGTGACGGTGCCGTTGCCGTTCCTGGTGATGAAGTCGGTGACGAGGTGGGTGTAGGCCTTGGTGGCGGGCTCGAGGTAGGTGGCCTCGTCGAGGTAGCCGAGGCGCAGGCCGGCGAGCCAGCCCCAGGTGAACATGGCGGCGGCGGAGCTCTCAAAGTAGTTGCGCTCGCGGCCGGGGTAGGGCCCGTTCATGACGAGCCACCAGCCGTGGGAGACGGGGTCCTGGGCGCGCCTGAGGGCGGCGGCGAGGGCGGTGTAGTAGCCGAGGAGGCGGGCGTGGCCCGGGTGGTTGCGGGGGAAGAGGCCGAGGACCTCGACGAGGGACATGAAGTACCAGCCGACGGCGCGGTTCCAGACGAGCGGGGAGGCGCCCGTCTCGGCGTCGGCCCAGACGGCCTCGCGGCCCTCGTCGAAGCCGTGGAAGAGCAGGCCGGTCTCGGGGTCGCGGACGGCCTCCTCGATGAGGTCCCACTGCAGGACGACGTCGTCCCAGGCGGTGGCGTTGGCGGGGTCGAAGAGGGAGGTGTAGTGGGCGTAGAAGGTGTCGGCCATGTAGATGCCGTCGAGCCACATCTGGTTCCTGTAGACGGGGCTGCGGTGCCAGAAGCCGCCGCTGGGGGTGCGCGGGTGGCGGTCGAGCATGGCGCGGACGGCGTCGGCGGCGGCGCGGTACTTGGGCTCGCCGCCGGTCCGCTGGTGCCACCAGAGGATGTTGCGGCCGATGCGGTAGTCGTCGAGGGAGTAGTGGGCGGGGTCGAAGCCCGGGATGGTGCCGTCGTCGGCGACGACGGGGCCGTCGATGACGGAGCGGTACCAGGCGAGCAGGGTGTCGTTGCGTGTGAGGTCGTAGACGGCCTCGACGCCCGTGTAGAGCGCCGCGCGGCCGTACCAGCTCGCGCGCTGGGCCTCGTTGTTGTTGCGGATCCACGAGTCGATCGTGAGGCCGGCGAGGGGCTCGTCGACGTCGCGGCCGACAACGGCGGCGGCGGCGGCCGAGGCCGAGGCCAGGAGGAGGGCGGAGACGGGCTTCATCGTGGATGGGACGGGCGGAGGAGGGGAATCGAGGCTGTTGCGGGTTGAAATGCGGGATCGGACAGCGGTCTCGGGAACCTCCCTCGTCTAGACGGTAAGCACGCTCGCTCATATTTATACGTGGCGGCGGCGGCGGCGGCGGCGGCAGCAGCAGCAGTAGAACATTAGCTCATGGGCATCCAACCCGAGATGGGTCGTGGAGGAATCAATTGGGATGGTGCCGGGGAAGCTGCAGGCGCGTATGAGGGGTCGGCTCTCCAATATCGATTTCCCGCATGCGAGGTGGGATGCCTGAGGAGTTCGTCTCTCTTGGCCCGACCGACTTTTGTTTTTCTCGAATTGGCAGTGAGCTCTTGCATATGCACCCTGCTGCTGGTGTGCGGGATGCTCTTTTTTTCTTTTTCTTTTCTGATTGTTTGTCTGTTCTCACCGGCCGTTGGCTGCCTATCAGGACCGGCCTAGGCAGGGAGGGACCAGCGACGGCCAAGGCTCGACAACGGCGAAGAAAGAGACGTGGAAAAATAGAGGGCCGAGACGAGATGCACGTTGAGGCTCTCCCCGCTCCCAAGAGCTTGGCTAGGCCTTGGCGCATGCGAGGGTTGGGGAGTGAGATAGGTCCCGTTGGGAAACATCATGGCAGGGGGGGGGGGGGGGATTTACGGGCATCTCGGCTTGGTCATCCCCGCGGGGGGTAGCGGTGCAAACGAAAATACTCTGACCTTGGTTGCGTGTGCTGCCCTTCATTCGATGTCGTCCATGGGAAGGCTGCGGCGAGAAGGCGGGGGTGGGGGGGGGTAAAGAGACGGACTTCTCGGCTGCAGGGTGTGGGTGTGGTTCGGGTCCGAATACGGAGGCATCGGCCGGGGATGACGCCGGATCATCTTGTTTTTAGGGGGGGGGGCAGACGAGAGGGGGGGTTCGGCCGGAGGTCGTCGGCTGGACGGATGTTTTCTCTCCGAGTGCATGTCGGACGGCTTGGCAGCGGGCAAGACAGCCGAGGCCGGGGGGGGGGGGGGGGCAAAGCCGCACACTTGGGACCGGCCGGCTGTGACAAACGGCAACAGTGTCATCTCGGATGGTTCAAAGAGATGCCGAAGACAGCGTTGGTAAAGGGCAGACAGAGAGAGCGAAGCATCGAGTGGCCTTTGCGCTGGCGAGGCGCGTGTTGGCGGGCATGGTCGCGATTCATTCTCGGCGAGCGAAGACGCGATACGGGCAGTGCTAGCTCACGCGGCTCCGTGACGGCTTGTCAAGTGTCATCTTGGGAAGAACGTGCTAAACGACGAGAAGGAAGCAGTGTCAGCAGACTGGTGTTCTCGCGGTTGGCAACTTGCGTTTGCACGACATGGGTTAAGCATGCTTAGTCTTATGGGACCAAATATATAGTAGGTAGGGGACTCGGCAGCCCTCGGCGCCGCAGCTGGAGATGGGGGCCGCCTTACTACGTGGGCTCTTTGGCGCGGGCCTCGGTGTGGCCGACGGGTGAGTCCGCCCTCTGGCTGCATGGGCGTAAGGATGCAGCCGCCGCATTGGTCGGCTGGGCGTCGGTTCGGCATTGTCGCGCCGTTCACTCAGAGTGAGGTCGCACGCGTTTCCCGTCTCCCGTCTCCCTGCCTGCTGTTAAACCAACGCTGCCGTCACAAAGAAGAAGGGCCAACGCCCTTTTGTAAATAGACAGTGTGGCCTTGGACAGCCAGGCAGTCGGTGCCGGCCTTTGCCGTGGTGGGCTCACTAGCACGCTGGCGTCGGATTCCTGCTTTACCAAGGTATACAGAGCAGAAAGGTCTGGCGGGCGATGGTTACTTGTTTTGCTATAGTAACCGCCATTATCTACGTAGTATTAATGTTTGTATCCCAGGGAAGGGCAACTGAAAAGCGGGCATGATCCTTGTAATTATGGGGAGTGACAAGAAATGTTTATTAGATGTGTTTTTATTAGACGTTAATAAATATAGGGATATAGGTTGGCTATCAGAGTCCCCGCAAGGGATGAACGCCTGGACTGCTCACGATAGTTTCTGTTGGTAGAGTTTTCATAGTTCCACTGTCAGTAAAAAGAGCAATCTAAGCCCAATCAATTCAGGTTGTACCCTACGCACTCGCCAGAGCAGGCACCCCGTGGTTGATATGTCATTTAGTTTTCTAGTTTTTCGTTGGTGTGTTGAGAAATACACGGACAAGAGAGGGAGAAACACATAAGTACCCCTTGTTCCGTCCTCAGAAGCGGCCGGCAAGCCGGGCACCCTCACTCGTCAGCTTCCTTCGTCCTTTTAATATACAAAACCACATCCTATTCTCTTGCTACCTCCAGTATTGTCCTACTTGATCAAAAATTCTAATACGATTTCTTACAAAAGAGCCAACATGAGACCATTCCTGTTACTCCTCTGTTATATGGGCGCTGTCTCGGCCATGCCCGCCGATCCTGTAGAGACTGAGCATTATCCTGTTTTCACGGGTCAAGAGATGGACCTCGGCGAGAGTTCGCCCGAGTCGCTCTATGACGGAACCTCGAGCTCTACACTGTAAGCAGCCGGACCCAAAGTCGTTTCTGTTTGATGCTTGGCTAATAGTTTCAATAGCGCCGAAAGATCCGAACACGAGACGGACACGGCACGTGTCGAAAAGCGCTGGAAAGCGACTGTTAAAATTCCAAAGAGCACCAATGGGCGTGTCAACCCAGTCATGGTCAAAGGTGTTTTGGTGACTTTTACGATGACGGCAGCCCTACGCGGGCTTCCAGGTGGTAGACATGAGTGGCATTGGTACTGTTCAGCAGTGACCTTGACCAACACGGGAGATAATCCGCGAGCTGTCTCGGTCTTGGAGAATGGAGTAGAGATTCACCCCTCTACAGTGCTAAACCGCGGGGGGATGTATATGTCGGTGCACCGTCAGGGCAATTTGGGACAGAGATCGAGGTAACGGTACGAAAGCCTTGAGTTGTTGTCAAAACCCGGGTTTTAAGGCCTGGCGTGGACAGACACCCATATCAATATTCTTTGGGGAATCGCCGTCTTTGGCTGCATGAACCAAGGAAGCAGCCATTAGAATTTTCCCTTGGCAATTAGGCAACAAGATACTGGGAGGTGTAGAGTACACCCTGCGAGCCATGCAATAAGCGTTATAATAGTGAGGTTAAAAATAAGATAGATATAAAAAAAAAGAAGAAGAAAACTAGGTAGGATAGGCAACACAAAGGTACTACTACATAAATTATTAGTAGGCAGTTGGTGTAGAAGGCAAAAGCACACACCTATTTTGATCAATTTCCCATCTTGCTCTATAAGTGATGGGCTATCCCCATCCCACCTTGCAGCAGCTTTATCCATCACTTAATCCAGAGCGAAGCGACTAGAGTGGAGGCGAAGCCGGGACGGAAGTCGCGAGCGACGAAGTTACGGTGGAAAATCTACCAACGCACAGACATTTTAAGGTCCATACACTTATATTACAATTAGTCAGTTAACTAACGCCTCTTGTAATTAGTCAACCAAGAATATAGATCCTTTTTAATCAGATACATTACTTTTGAAATAAGTAAAAAGTAGGGTATTTAAATAGAGGAAGGGGGAGTAATAAAGGATAGGTAGAGAGCAATAGAGGATAGAGAGCAACAGAGGATAGAGATTGACAGAGGATAGAGATTGACAGAGGATAGAGAGTCCTTAAAAGAGGATAGAGATTATTGCTTGCGGCAGCCTTCGTCGGAGCTCGGAGGCTTAAAGCCGCTGAGCCGCTCCGGGAGTTTCGCTGGAGGACCCGCCCACTAATCCTTCAGCGTCCGACGTGTCTCGTCAGCAGGCTCCGCGGTGAAGCAGACTGTTCAGATGCGCTGGTCTGGTTTTCTATCCAGCGATCAACATGCACGGGAGGACGCAACGGGCCAAACCGGCACGCGCACCCTCTTCCTCAACCTCACATCGACCGCCTCAGAGCCCGGTTTCGAGGTATGAATGCATCCACACACATGTATGTGACCGCCTCGCCAACCGTCGCGGGCCCGAGAGGCTGCGCCCAAGTATCAAACCTGCCCTTGCTACGGAGTATCGAAACTCAAATAGCCCATCGTTAGCAATGACTACTCTGATCATCAACCCCAAAAGATCCACCAGTGCTCGCGACCGTGCAACGCCACTCATGTGTCCCGTCGCTCAATCGCCACGGGCAGGGAATCGCACCATCACAACCATTGACGCGGGCTAAACGGCTAACCGCCCTCCTCAAGCAACACAAGATACCTCGTCAATCTAGGGTGGCCCGGCCAGGAGTAAATACTTCTAATCGGCAAAGTCCATTAGGAGAGAGGGGCTGGACAAAGCTCCAAAAGATTCTTACATCATCACAACCAGAGCTGTAGAGGACGTAATAGCTACCGGCCCTTTATCGAGGCCTTGTCGGAGAAGGCCGTATGGAGAGGTGGCAGAATGGAGGACACGAATCCGGCATGGCTTGAGGGGTTGTCATCTAAGCCATGATGACCGGCTCACACCGGCTGAGAAGGACGCAGTGCGCGTGACGCGTCGCGCCCTGCATTGCACCGGTGTCTTGTGCATCCGGGAGCAAAGGAGCTGCGCCAAAGGCCGTTGCAAAAGCCAGAGGACTCGCCCTCGGGCCTGTTCTTTGTGTCTTGGATCAAACAGCGAGACGGGGACGCTGCGTGTCCCATGCAAGCGAGCGGCCTCGTCTACTGGGCCGGCAGGTGGGATTGTGGCTTGGCGTTGGGCGAACTACGCAGACTTCCAAGCCTTTACCCCTGGGTACCTAGAGAAGGGTCGACGATGCAGCCACTTCGTGTACGACAGGTAAGAAGACCTCGTGTCTCGGTCTGGTCGGAGATGCCATGACCAATCGAACCCGCCCCCCACGGTGTTGCAGTTCAGCTCGATGGAGTAGAGACGGCCTTGCAAGGGCATTCCAGCAAAAAAAGAAAAGTGCTGCTGGTTGTGTGTTTATCACAGTAGGGGGCTACATGTGGTGTGCTGACGTCAAGCCGTGTGCTGGCTCGGTGACCGGGGTTGGCCGCATTAGCTTGACCCGGTGGCCCGGTAATTGACGCGCGCCGGCGTTGGCTGGAAGCGTGCCGTGCGTGCCTGGCAGGTTCCTGGTCGCACTGCATCGATAGTATGATGATCGTCAGCCTCATACATGGAAGACGGGTTCTAGAAGCTCTCGGTGCAATGCGTAGTAGGTGTGGCCCGGGCTAGTTCGAACCTGTCCGGCCTCGTCGAGTCGACTGCGGGAATTTCCAAATGGCCCCGCCGAGCTCGGCTCAGCAACAGTTTACGAAGTACTTTGCGCCTGCCTTTCCATGGCGTTTTATATTACCTGTCGCTTGGCATGTCTTGGGCGGCTTCGGGAACACCGCTCGATTCGAACCGCACCAAGGGGGGGCCTGCCGGCGCCGGCCTACATCGCCCATCGCCCATCGCCCATCAGGCCATCGACGCAAACAAGAAGCGACGAGTTTGTTTGGCTCGGCCTCGTCGAGCTGTCAAGCCGTGACGTGCAAACAGAGTGCTTGGCGCTCCTGGATGGGGGGGGGGGGGGGGGAACACTTGCCGCCTCGCCAGGCCCCGTCTCCGGCCGCCCCAACGCCGTGAGATGCCCACCCGTTTCTAGGATTTTTTTTTTCAGGATCTACCGGGGAAGTCCTTCCTACTACACATAGCCGCACGCGCGCGTGGAGCCGTGGGACGGATCATGCACCATCGCGGGCTGCTCAGATTAGCGACCGAGATACGGGTTACAAGGCGGTCCCCCGCAGGGTCGCACATGTATTTACCACGTAGTGTGACTGTGCGGACACGCCACGAAGGCTCACCCGGATTAGAGACACGCCGTCGCAGCCGCCCTGGGTCGTCCGCACGGCTATAAGCCCGCCGCATATGGATGGATGGGCGCGAAGGTATTTCCAGCGAGCTAATGCAGGCACTCACTCCATCGTGTGGGCCAAAGATTTGCAACGAGGTGCACGGCGGGCGGTCGGCCACT
The DNA here is from genome assembly GCA_019425465.1 of Colletotrichum falcatum. NCBI lineage: Eukaryota > Fungi > Ascomycota > Sordariomycetes > Glomerellales > Glomerellaceae > Colletotrichum > Colletotrichum falcatum. Next base: position 1,591,055 of record SWKJ01000021.1, on the reverse strand, counting down.
GGCGATAGAAGGCGTCTTGTGCCACACGGCCCGCGGGGGGGCGAAGCCTGTACACCTGGTCCCCCGTGCCTGGCCAGCCCTTTTGCTTTCGTAGCTCCTGGCTGACCATCTGATTCGGCGGTCGAATCGGGCTTCGCACGTCGATACGGCCCGGGGGTTTGCCATGTCTGGAGGGCCGAGGGGTTCCGGAGACGGATCCTCGGCGATGAACGGCGCGGCTGAGGCTCCAAAGCCATGCACAATACGGAACATGTATCTGGTGAAGCCACCACTTCAGCGAGGTTGCGTTGGAGGCACGGGAGCCGAGCCTCACGCTTGTTGCAACACTGAACGTACGACTTGCGGGTATGCCGCCAACCGACGCTTGCCCCCCCCCCCCCCCGCCTCTTTGGTGTCGTCCAAAAGAAGGGTGGATGTCAGAATCTCAAAGGGAAAAAGAGTTATTCGAGAAAGCGACCGCGATTGAGTTGCAATCTCGGAGTCGGTCATGACCGGTCGGGGAGGCCCCGACAAATAAAAAAACGACGGGGGTGCTCCCGTCCCCTTTCCGGTGTGAGTGCCCCCCCCCCCCCCCCCTCCCCCGGTCTGTCTGCCTCCCGGCACGAGTCAAACAAAACACAAATCGAACCCTGGCGATCGTCGCCGGCCCGCCCGACCTGTCGCACTGATTTACGTTTCGATTGGGCGGACGGCGAGACGCAAATCAACCTCGGACGGAGCTGCCGAAAGAAGGGCTGGTGACGGAGGGCCTTGGCGCGGGGACAGACGAGCCATTTCAAGAGGCCGAGGAATTAACCTGGAAACGAGGGTTTCTTTTATGCCCAGTCGTAAGGCCGAGAGCAGGAAAAAACAAAATGCTAGTTTGGATGCCCAGTAGTCGCCGCCAAGCCCAATAACACGAGTAATATATGTACACAAGGGGTTTCTTTCTTATCTTCCAAAGGACGGTGATGTTCACCCCCCCCCCCCGCGCACACGCAAAAATGCCTCCACCATCTATCTAGGTATCCCCCCCCCATCCCGTCCACCCAAGAACTCCAGTACTTTCCCATCTCGGTCAGGGTCTGTTCTCCCCCCCTTCCCATGAGTTTTCGTATGTATCGATGATCCCGAACGTGTATGTGAGACAATGCCGGTCTCGACGGCCGTTGGGAAGTGTTTTCCGGCCGAGAGAGCGGTGTGGCGCCAAGGCTTCGAAGCCGAGTCGAAGGATATGTTCCGACCCCCCTTCCCCGCGACACCAATCAAGGTGACTTTCTTAGCGTAAAGTAAGGTAAAACTGAAGGTGAAAAAATGTAGAGATGCTGATTAATAATAATGATGGGTATAGTAATTCATGTATGCCGCTTTTTTCTTTTCTTCTCCCGTGATTCAAAGTGATTCAAAGTGAATCGCCCACCCCCCGCTCGCCGAGGTTACGTGCCCAATCGCACATATCGGAACAGGCCCCCAAAAAAAAAGGGGGGGGGGGGGGGGGGGGGGGGGCTGGCTCTATCTGCGTCATTCATTTCCGCCGCTGTTTCCAGCCGGTTGGGCTAGGGGCTAGGGGGACCTGCGAGGCGGCGGCGGCGATAGCCCCGACGGGGTCTCTACCCGCTCGAGGTCCAGGAAGGACCTCGAATGGTCGTAATCGAAATCCAGGCTCCTGCCGGAGCTCGGGCCGGTCAGGTAGGGGCCCTCGTTGCCCGACAGCGGCCACATGTCGGGCTGCGGCTCCGCCGGCGCGGGCGCCGTGGGCGGCGGGCGCGGGAAGCCGGGAGACGTGGGCGTGCGCGGGAACGCCGGCGAGCGCGGCGAGCGCGGCGACGCGGGCGGAGCGCGGGCGGCGGCGGCGGCGGCGTCGTCGTACGGGACGAACTTTAGCCGCCCGTCGCTGCCCACCAGCGGCCGCCGCGCAAAGAGCGGCGACGCGGGCGGCCGCGGTTTGAGCTCGGTCTCGTACGGCGACGACGGCGACGATGCCGCCGCGTCGCTGCGCGCCGGGAACGGGCCCCAGGCGGGGAGCGGCGCCGTGGGCGGCCGCGGCTTGAACTCCTTGAACTCGGTCTGGAGCGGCGTCGCCGACGAGGGCTGGCGGTCGCTGGCCGACCAGTAGCGCCTGTCTTCGCCGTACTCCTCGGGGATCTCCCGCAGCGCGATCCTCTCGTTCGCGCCGAGGTACTTGCTGTTGCTGTTGCTGTTGTTGTTGTTGTCGCCGGCCTGGACGCCGGTCGAGGTCCGCTTGCCGCTGCTGAGCTTGCTCCCAAACGTCTGGCTGCGGCCGTCCGCCGTGGAGCCGAGCCTCTTGGACGTCAGGGACGTATGGATCTCGCGCAGGATCGGGCGGAAGATGGGGATGCACTGCACGATGATGGTGCCGGTAATCTCGGATGAGTACCTGTGCAATCTTAGCAAATAGATAGCCTCGGAGTGGGGGGGGATGTCCACGTGTCTCGTGGGAGAGAAAAAGAAAAGAAGAACAAGGGTTTGCAAAGAAGAAGAAGAAAAATCTTACCAGACCTGGGATATGCCGTTGCGGTCTGATCGACCATGTTAGCGCGGGACGCGAGATCCGATCCGGGTCAACTCACAGATGTACCAAGGGTCGCGCTCATTGCCGTCATCCTTCCAGCCGACTCTGATGGCCGAGACAATGGCGACGCTGCGAATTGGGGTTTAGCCTCTCTGCCCGAAAAAAAAGGGGGTCGGGAGCCGGCTCGGCCCGGGTGGCGGACTCACATCATGCCCAAACTCATCGTGATACAGAGGCCGACCTTTTCGGCCCGCCTCATCTCCAGTGACCTCGTAATCAGCCACGGGAAAGACGCAAAGATGAAATCCATGATGATGTTGTACACTTTGGGCAAGCAAGTCAGCCGACGAAGCACAAGAGACAAAAAAAAAAAAAAAAAAAGAGGGTTGCGGCAAGGGCAGACCGTACCGTTTCCGCCCTCCTTGACGTTGTTACGGGTGGTCTTGGGGAGGCACATGTCGAGCGAGTAGTTGGCCCCGGATTTGCTGCCGCAGACCATGCCCCACTGGATGACGACCTTGGCGACCATGTAAATGTTCATCGTGGCGATGCAGAAGTAGAGGATCCATCGCTGCCACCGGTTGCTCATGCGGATGAGCGTCACTCCGAAAGCCGTCTTTGTCAACGCCTGGCCTATCAGCGTGCCGCAGGACGATATGTTGATGAGGATGTGCATGCGGTCGTCCCACTTCTTGGACGAGTCCTCGAGCACGTAGCCGGTCGCGAACTGGTATACGATGAGGCTGTTGTTTGCGAGCAGGATCGACTAGAAGCGCGCGCGCGCGCGCGGCTGTCAGCTTGGGAAAGCCCGGTGGGAAAGCAAAAAAAAAAAAAAAGAAGAAGAAGAGTTTGCCCCCTTCTCTGTTGTCCCGCTTGACCAAACAAGCACACGAGGGTTCTGCAGGGCAACGCCCGCCGTGTTTGCGGGAAAAGGGGGGGGCGTCAAAGATGCAACTCACCCAGGATACCAGGAGGATGTAGTCGTCGTACCACAGCCCGTGTCGCCTCGTGATCTTGCACCAGAGGCGCAGCGCGAGGAAGATGGTCGCACCGCCAAACAGAGACCACAGTCCCGCGTTCAGCTCTACCCAAGGGTTCACGAAGGTGTGTTTGACTTTTTCGTGGCTCCGTGCTTCGGTGATCATTGTCACATTCTCCGGCTGGGCCTGGGGAGCCGCAGACCTTGGAATGGAGAGTTCGTGGGGGGAGGGGAGAGTCGGACGGCGGTCGGCGGTCGGCGAATATCACACACGCACACACATCAAGGCACGGACGGTGTAAGGGGAGACCGGAGGAGGGGGAGGCGAGGATAAAGTAGGAAACACAAGACGAACCAAAAGAGGGTAAAGGGCGACGACGGATGTGCCCGGAAAGTGTAAATCAAGAAAAGGATAAACGAGTGTATGGCATGGTTCGGCCTGGCTGGTGGTTCAAAAAAAAAGAGAGGCAGCTTGCAGGAACTGGAGAGATGAGGAGGAAGTGGGAGCGCGGCACAGGATACAGGAATCATTCGAGGCCCAGGCAATATCAGAGCCGGCATGGTTGTTGTATCCGTAAGTCGTACTGGGAACACCCCCCATACCACCCTCCCCCCCCCCCCCCCCCCCATACTTCGTACACACAGTAACAAACAACAGGGGGGAGGGGAGGGAAAAGAGCGAGAAGGAGAAGAGAAGGCCTCTTTTGCTGCCCGAGGGTACCTCCCACCAACACGCGAGCTTGCAGGTCCTGGAATTATATGAAGGGCCGGGGCTCGCGAGGGTTGGAGTGCGACTCTGCTCCACAAAGACACACGGGCAGAGGCGGCTGATTGGCCGTTGGGGTGTGGCTTCTCGATGATGTACAACGAAACCCATGCGAAGGGCACATGTAGCGGCTCATGCGCCCGGCGCTACGTGCACTCCCCCTCGGGCGCGGGCGGGGCGGTCAGACGGGGTAGGCGAGCTCGCGGGAAGGATGGGATGGCCGTGCAAACGGCCGGGGAAACGGGGCTGGTACCGGTCTGTCCTGATGGCGTGCCGGTCATGTCATAGGTGTAGGCATGGCGAGGGAGGGCATCGTGACGGAGGAGGCCCTTGCTGCCGGTATTGCTGCGTGTTGGCAGTGAAACGGCGCTACCACATTGACAAATGCCGCCTTTCTTTTTTTTTCCCCCTTCCCCACGACTGTCGTTGTCATCAGGCCGGCATCTCATGACTAGGTGAACCTCGCCACCGTATCGAGTCAAGATCCTCCCACCCCTCCCCCCCCCCCCCCCCCCTCAGCTGGAGAGAACAAACGGCCTGGATGGATGGTGCCACGGTGGGAAGGAAAAGGTGAAAGGGGTGCTGTTTGGAAGAGATTCCCCGAGAACCCGGCGCGGACCCCACCAGTGATCTGCATCTCCCCCTTCTAGAGCTGGGTTGGACCATACCAATGGGTTTCCGTAAAAGACTTGAGCTGTTGGGGATCGCCAACCCAATTGCCCTCACCTCGGGCGCGCCCACACGCAACACCGCAATCATCGTCAACTAGTGCACTGCAACACGGGGGGGGGGGGGGAGTGTTTTGTCCGTTTAGCGATGCCAATCCGCTCGCTCCCCGCTCGCATGGCTGGGGAGCCCCGGGAGCGGCCCATCGAACTCGTGTCGGAAGGATTGGGGTTTAGATGAGACATGCAACCGAGCAGTTTACTCTTTTGCTGCTCCACCAACCTCTATCCGAGCAGATCGTCGCTCGTGGCCCCAGGTGTTGCCTGGGCTCTTTGCGATTGTCGGTTGATGCCTTGTATGGGCATGTGTGTGTGTGTGTGTGTGAGAGAGAGAGAGAGAGATAGAGTGAGAGAGAGAGTGTGTGCGTGCTTCTTCCAAGACACATAAGCAAGCCGTCATACAAGCGGCGTGTTCCATCCAGTGACATGTTCCTGTTGGCGGTCCCAGATACAACGCAGTAAATGCGTGTACGCAGAGTTTGCCTGCAAGTCTGCAGGCAAACCCGGTATGGCGATATGTACGATATCATGACAGGCAGGGATGGGCCTGAACACGATCTCGGGGACAGGGGGCATTTGTGGCGCAATATTTCCACCCAGAGTCGCATTCTAGCTCGTTCCACACCCCCTGGCTGGCCAGAGAAGAGGGTTTGGTAAACTGCTCCCCTCCAATCATGTCCGTGGCGAGACCTCCCGGGTTATCTGCTCGGAACCCGCGTGGCCACGCGCGCGGAGTCGGTCTCCAACGTGATGGCAACGGGCCCTTTTCCTGACCTTGACGATGGGGAACTCGACGTTGTTCCAGAAATGGCATCGTTTCTCTTTCCGGTGGCCCATCTGATCGGCGCCTCGGGGGGGGGGGGGGGTTACCAGCGTGTCACTCAGGAGGCGCTGCTGCGTATCATTCTGGCGGGCGCCCGGCAGTGCACTCCGCCCATGGATCCCCCCCCCCCTGGTTTTTTCGTCCCATCCCTCCCAAGCCCTTTGACAGACTTGACAGACTTGACAGACTTGACAGAACTCAAAGCCGGCCGGAACATTCCAGGGCCCACGCTTCAGAGTAGCGTTCAATGAGACGTATATTTGAAGCCGGTCCCGATGGGCAGATTGGCCGATCCCCTGTGTGCACCTGTGCGACCTCAAGGGGGGGGATCGTCTTGGATACGTACCTTGGACACGGTAGATAGGTACTATAAAGTAGGTGGTTTAGGTAAACTACGAATAGATAGGACTGGCTTGGCACGGCTGAACCGGTTCCCGTGATTGATCTCGGCTGCTCCTCTTGCAGGCCGCTGTGCGGAGTATTACCGTGCTCCTGCAAACCGTGGTTCGGTCCCAGGATTGCATCAACGGCTGACGCCATCGGACTTTTTTTTTTTTTTTTTTTTTTCGTTCCTCTCTTTCTTATCGCTGCAGTCACACGTTGTTGGCTACCACCCATCACCCAGTGTTTTGTTTTCCGTCTCTGTTTCTCTTGCCCCCCGGCCCGCGTCTTTGTTGGGGCTGGAACACTGCTCGTCAACAAACAATTCATGACACGTAGGAGAAGAGAGTTGCGGGTTGCGGGTTACGGGGGGTTGCGCTCCGGGGAATTAGGGGGACCCGCGAAGGTTGCAGTCGTTCAAATTAGGATGGCACGGCAGTCTGCCGTCCTATGCGGGCCTTTTTCCTCGCATGGCGGGCAGCTCGATCGTTCCTTCGGGATCTTTGACCGCTGCCTATTTACTGATTCAAGGGGGGGGGGGTATCCCAGGTCCAGCGTTGCAAACCTACCAGGCATGGAAGACGCTTTCCAGCCAGCATCGAATTGGGGGGGAGGGAGGTTCATGCTTTCACACACCACACTCGGGCGGTGATAACCGAACCGCGATGCGTCGGTGCCAAAAAGGGCAATGGATGGATGCGGACGAGTTGAGGCCGGCCAGCGGTCAACTCTGGAGACGATGAAAAGGGTTTGCCAAGACAGACGGATCCACACCCGAAGGCCACGGAGCCGCCCGGAGTCGGGGGGGGAGGGCCCAAGCATGATGACCCTTGGTTTGCGGGAGATTTTCATGCGTGACGGGCTTTGGGGTTCCCGAGCGACGGATTGCGGTGCCAACGACACATTGAGAAGAAGCCTCTGGACAACTCTTCCTTTTCCCACACAATTTTGCGTTGTAATGCCCCCTTATCTCGACCCGCATGTAAGCAAATCGTGGTAGCGAAGGCACGGGGGGAGGGGGGGGGAAGCACGCAAAGACGGGGGCGGCGAACAGCGACCGACCGACCAACCACGATTTATGACGGAACGGCGAAAGCGAGAGCCTGCAAGTAGGTGGTGTCCCTCCGAGACTGTACGAACAGACATGCCATCGCCAGATAAGCGCAACGGGCGACGACACGTGGAGACACCTGGCTTGTGCCCTCTACTGGTGCGCCGTCTCGGCCCCCAAGGGAGCTAGCTGGACGAGATCGCTGCCGGTGGCAACGCAACGCCTGTCAATAGCCTCACATCCACCAGGCATCCTCGGATCGGAGGCTACCTCAAGCCTGCCTAGGTAGAGACAGCTGCGTCATTGCGGCCGTGGTGACGCCCACCTTCGGCCTCGTAGTGCGCAACAGCCGGCCGTGCTGCTATAAAAGTCATCACACGCCTAGGCTGGCGATACTCAAAAAAAAATATATAAAAATAAAAAATAAAAACACGCCCTGCATCATCGCCGTCGTTATAGCTCGCCGTCGTGAGGCTCTGCAGCCTTCAAGGGCTCACCGAAAGCGGTTATTTACGTCGTTGCCGGCGATGGGATTATGCCGTCCAATGCGTCCTCTCCGTCTTGCGACTCGTGCGGTAAATAGCACTCCATAATACCGAGTGCTCCATCTGCAAAAAAAATCCCCCGAGGCGCAATGATGGAGTTGTCCCCCCCCCCCCCCCGACTCTACTAATAATAAAGTAAGAATATTCCGCACGTTATAGCCGTCCGTGCTTGCAACTCACCCCCAGTATCCGGACCGCCATCGTCGCAGCATGCAAACCGACGGAGCCATCCCATCTTCACCGGCGACACCGAAAATATGCCGTGTATTATAGCGGGCCTTGTTGCGACTCGCGCGCATGGGTGTGCTGGCAGCTGCTTATTAGCATGGAGCGAGCTTGACCAAGCAGCCGCGACAAAAAAAAAAAAAAAAGAAAGGAAAAAAAAAAAAAGGACACCTACCCGGCGGCATCTGATCTGGCTTTTCTTCATCGCCAGAGTCGCATTGCAGCTCACTATCGACTGCCGCAGAAAGCCCAACCAGCCGGTGCGCCAATGGCACGCAGGCTGGGCATCTTGGTACTCATCGTCTCTCTCTCTCTCTCGCGCGCGCGCGCGGGCGACGCATGCGCATGCGCATCGCAAGCCGCATGAGCTGGCTGCACGCCAGGGAGCATCGCGCGGCCCAAAAGTGTTCCGCCAATCGAAGACGCGGCTTTCTCGACAAATCCTGGCCCGGTAGACTCGGTGGCGTAGCGGGGGGGGGGAGAGCCGCCCGTGACGCGCGGGGTTGTTGCCCCAGACGAGCCTACTGCTTACGAGGATTGGCAGTTCGGGACGGCACAAGAGACGCGCTTCAAAGGCTCACGGGGGCAGGGAACCCGGCCGTTTCTCCATGAATCAGACGCGGCGCCCGCGGGGGGGGGGGGGGGGGGCTGCCAGGTTGCGAAGCCTCGTCAATGGTATTCTCTGAGAACGAAGGACGACTGCGGTGACGGTATGAGCCGGCCAGCCGCTTGGCTATTCGGGATGCTCCTCTCGCAGACGGCCGGCCCATCTTGCGCGCTCGTCCCACCGGTCTGTCGATTCTTGTACAAGCTCATGGGCGCATGCTCTGGCGCAGCGATGGTGCAACGCAGATGGGTTGAACACACGCATCCACGTACGTGTGAATGTGCGGCGTGTGTCCAAACACTCCGTAATCCCCGAGTAAATACTACACCACCGTTGAGTAAACCTTTTTCTCGTTTCTCTGTCCAGTCTCCGACGGGCGTCACAAACACAACGGTGGGAAAGTATTCGGTTGTGTGTACTTCTGGAACTAGAGTGTGGGTTCGTGAGAATTGTTGAGTGTTTTGTAAATTACAACTCGTAGAAACCGTGTGAAATAATACGCAAGACAACTGCCTCGCAGAAGCCTTGCGTCGATGATGTAGACTGCTATCCAAAAAACACTTCACCACAAACCAAACTTCACCTTTTTGCTTTTCACTCGTCGATGTCTTGTCATTGCCCTGCAAAAAGCACCGACTCGGTTTGTTTCGAGTTTCAACGACCGAGGCACACACACACACACACACGTCAGTCAGTGTCTGGGTATGTAAGCTGCAAAAAACCCCTCAATGGGTGGCTGCGTTGTCGTCAAACGTACTTGGAAGACGATACGGGCTAAAGAATGGCCGCGGCTGTAGAAAACGTGTCCTGGACACGAAGACGAAGATGGATCGTTCAGCACTTGCCAGCATTCGTTGGTGTTAAAACTTTTAGCCTCTCATTGCCAATGTGGAAAATCCAAGCAAGGTTTTGGCGTTCGTGAATGGCTACAACTTTTGCATGGTCCATTCCGATTTCAAAAACAAAAAAAAAAGGTTTTCAGAACAAACATTCTACGTATTTGACTTTCAGTGTTTTGCGTTCCAGTCGTTTCTCGGACGAGAGAAAGGTCCCTGAGGACTTTTCTCGAAAGAAAGCCAGGCACCTAGTGTGCAATTTCTGGACCGTTGGCATTTGATATTCAGTCTAATCAAGTCGACACCCAGCGGAATCAAACGTCCCAAGTTGGACTTGTATTACTAGTCATTTTCACCTCCCAGTTTTTGTCTTTTCCACTCGAGTAAGACATCAGACCAGGGTGCTTTTACTAAGTCAACGTTATAGCCCCCTAAAGCGGTCTAGTGCTGTTCACCCTATAAGAAAATCATGACGTACAACCTGACAAAGTAAGACATCTGGCTTGTGCTAGCCTTTGTAAATCCCACGAGCCCGTTACCCAAGTGGTGAAAAGCCGTGCGCCTCAAGCCACGCCGAGGTGGCTTCGCCATGTCAACGCTCTCCAGACAACTTGGAGAACACATCCAAACTTGTGCAAGAGCCCGACAGGAGACTGGGAATCTCTTAGCATAGAGCAGTTCTCTGCGGAAGATGAGCTCCAATGATGAGATATACCAAGCCAGGCGGCAAGATGAATTGAGGGTCGGCGACACGCTGCACTTTTCCATATCCACATGTGAACCATCATTTCTTTTCGGTCGAGGTTCGAGGGCCACGCAACCGATCCATTCGCCGTGTAGCAACGTACTGTTTGCAGCGTGCACTCGGATGGCCTCGAGTTTACCACAGACAACCAATGGACAATAACGTCCGCAAAACTGCGACGTAAGCTTCATCTGGCCATGGCAGATGGTCGCGGACGCGGAAATTGATCCAAGACTACGACACCATTTCCCCCATCAAAACCACTTCAACCCGGACTTTTGTTGTTGAATATATTGAGAAAGACCAAAGACCACTGACATGAAGGAGGAGAAAGCCAAGGCAGAAACTACCCCGACCTCACAGACTCTTCAAGTGCCAATGAAATATACACGAAACGATGGAGAATTCGATCCCAAGATCTAATCAAAAGAAACGAATGAAAGAGGGCCAGAAATGATGGAGAAACCACGAAGACACTAACATGTACGGTCTGAAGAAAACATGCTCTTGTGGTAAAGGCTGTGTGTGTTTCTTGTTGTTCCCTCCAACTATGGTGATGACTGTGATACACCTATCTGCACTGCCGACGGCAGCCTTGATTACACATGGGCCTTGGATGCCACCTGGCCTAGCCCCTCACAACATCACACGCCGCCCCTTGCGGAGAACCAGATATTCGTACGGACGCAAGTTTGTTTTTCCATGTTTCGGGCAAGTTCAGGAGGCGATTCCGCGTGCCGGCGTGTTCCTGCGGGACTGCAACCAAGAACAAGGCAGCCGGTGACGTGCCAGGCCGGCCACCCCCCGCCTTGAAATTACCGAAACAGCGGCGCATGCCGAACCGGCCAGTAGTTTCACGCAAAAGACGGCCAGAGATGAGGCGGTTGAATCGGGTTGTGTCTATCTATTCGATACCCCCCTCAGAAGACTTATTTACACCGGAAATGCTTAGTAAAACGGGTTGCCCCCAGCCGAAGCTCACCTCCAGCGACAAAAGACGTCGAGGAGCGACCATCGAGGCCAACATATGTACATTGAATAATAAAAGTCTGTCCAACCCGTGCAACTGCAGGCCGTAGACGGGGGAGCGCGATACATTCCCTCCGTGGGGTAAGAGCACACACCCCCTCACGTCGGGGGGGGGGTCTCGTGCAACCAAGGATGCCGTTTAGTTGGCGACGGCAATGTCGCGGGCGTGGCCGCGGCGCTTCTTGGAGCTGTAGAGGGCGGGGCCGGGGATGGGGTAGCTGGTGGCGCCGCCGTAGATGTTGAAGAGGACGCCCTTGTCCTTTGCGGTGTAGAGGCTGGTGCCGGCGACGCCCGAGGGGTTGGCGGAGCCGCCGCCGGTGACCTGGAGGTTGATGCACTGGGGGTAGAACTGGGCGCCGTTCTCCTGGCCGGCGCTGTGGAGGGCGATGATCTCGTGGCGGAGGACGTAGTTGCCGGCGGCGATGTCGCCGGGGATGGTGACCTCCCACTTGTTGCCGTTGGCGACGAGCTCGTCGGCGGCCCACTTGCCGCCGCTGAGGCCCTTCTCGGAGATCTTGAAGAACTTGAGGTCCGTCTTGGAGGCCGAGGAGCAGTCGCCGCTGCACTTGGCGAGGTACTCGATGACGGGGCCCTTGTGGGAGTCGGGCCAGGTGTTCCAGCTGAGGGTGATCTTGCTGCCGGCGGCGACCGTGACGCTCTTCTTTCCGGGGTGGCCGACTTGTGGCAGATGATGTCGGGGCTGCCGGCGGAGCTGGGGGAGACGAAGCCGAGGTCGGGCTGCTCGGCGTTCCACCCGGGCGTCTCCGGCTTCGGGTTGGCGTAGGGGGCGGTCGACGGGTTGTAGTTGGTGATGGTCTGGCCGCCGGCAGTGATCTTCTCGACGAAGCCGTGGGCAGAGACGGCGGTGGCGCCGATGAGAGCGGTGACGAGGGCCTTGGCGTACATCTTCACAAGAGTTGCTCGGCGGGTCTGGAGGGAGTGGGTATCTTTCTAACGCGTGGGAGGGAAGGGAAAAAAAAAAGTGAATGAATGGCTCACAGAGCAAAGAATGGACGGTGTCGAAGATGAGACGGAGGGCTGGAGGGCAAAGGGATCTGAAGGATGATGCGAGAAGCCTGTCCAAGAGGGGATGGGAATGGTGGTGGTTGGAAGGCGTCTCTTATAGCCGTTTCCCTCTCCTCTTGCCCAGAAAAGACTTTGGAAGTCGGGCTAGCCATTTCGTGAACTTGATGGAATCATGGACCGCAATCCCGTCAACCGTCCACGTCCATTTTCCCTCAATGGCCCCCCCTTTGGCTCCAACTTTCTGTCAATCGGTGACCTCCATCACCCCCCCCCACCACCCCTATTCATAGGCGCCTGCAGCACCATCATTTCCGCCCAAACACGCCATCCTCTTCCCAAAAGGAATGTTGACGTCTTGGTCCATCGGCTCGTGGAGCATCCTCGTCGGTAGGCGTGAGCGCCAGCCAGTGAGATCATCGACAAACATTCAACGCGCTAGAGGGGCCGCAGGAACCACAAAACAATCTATTCCGTACGGGGGCGGTGGGTCAAAAGTCTCGGCGGGATCGGCGGCCACCTCGGGGGCCGTGGTTGTGGTTGGACGAGCCGTCGGAACGGCGAACGGACACCCGCATCCAAACGTTTACAACGTGGTGTGCCACTTTATCTGAGCAAAGCGGCTGATGGTAGTCGTGTCTACGAGGTATGTAGGTCTGGGCCAGTTCCGCGGCCCTTTGACTGGATCCCGACCGATGCAGCGTGAGACGTGGCGAGAGACGGGATAGCACCCCCCCCCCCCCCCCCCCCCAGCCTCCCCTGAACGCTTCAAGTTGAAAGTTGGCCAACGCAGTCCGTTGTTTGCAAAGGGCTCGGCCGGCGTCAATGGAAACCCGGCGAGACGCCACCCATAGTGTCAATACCTACCTGCATATGTTTGCTTATTGACACGAACCGACGTCGCACGGCGGCGCGCTGGTCTCGAGTCCCCCCCAGCATGCACGCACATCTTTGTTGGCAGTCGGGCATCAACCTCGCCATTTCAGATGCAAATAGCAACTGTTCGTCGAAGCACCCTGGGCTGCAGAAACAGATCGCAAGGGGGGCAGAGTAGAGCAAACGCACTGTCGGCAGTACAGACAGAAAACCCGGAGAAGGGTCGCAGGGGTCGGCACTCGTTGCTGCATGACGCAAGAGCTGCGCTGGTTGGTGATATGTGACGATTGTGGCCGCGGAGCATTTCTCCGTGTGCCCCCTCCTGGCAATCAATTGAACATGACAAGCATCGGGTGCAACAAACGCCGCGGGGCATTTAATTTGCATGCGCCGCTGATTCCCACCCGCGTTTCCTTGCCGTGACGCCTCGTCCGTGGACAACTCGATCCGATGTTGACAAGTCTTTGAAACATGATAGATCATAGAACCAGGGTCCCCCCCCCTCGCTCATCAACGCCCAATGGAACAGCGGGAGAGCATAACTTTAATCGGTCTCATGTCCGGTGCATACGTGGTAGTCTCTATAGGCATGGGTTCTTTCTCTGCCCTCCCTCGAATTCCTGGTCCAGTCCACCTCAGCAATCAATCCGAGCAGAAGAGCAGCCTCGATCCATATGAGAGGGGTTGAAACAGAGGGGGAAAAGAAGCAAGCGACAGTCCTCGCTGCCATTGCGTGACCACGGTGTTTGTTCCAACTCTTTGTGCATAGGAGAGCCTGGCCAGGAATCCCGGCGAACGAGCGCAAACACGGGCATGAATGAGTCTTTCTGCATTAGCGCGGAGGCTCCCTTTGCCTTGATTACGCATCCGAGCCTGTTGCACCTGTCGAGTCGCTCTGCAGCTCCCCCGTGTGATGGGCGGCTCATAAGTCACGCGCGTTTTCGCGGAACCCGACGTCCTCGCACCAGCAACATTTCAGTAATTCAATATATACAAGCAGTAGTCGATCAACAACGTTCCGGCGCCAAGCTCGCCCAACCGGGTCGAAACTTGGCTGCAAATCGCGGGCACTGCATAAGCTACATAATCAAGTCGACAAATCAAGTTTACAATTTATTAAACGCATGTTCAGCGGCCGGCCATCGCGGGTGGAACTGTGAACGCGTCGACGTGGGCCCGCAGAGAACGGCGGGGCAAACATTCCGTGATGCAGGGCAGCCTTCTTGACGATGCACACACCATTTATTCCTGGGTTCATTCATAACCACACCTGAAGGAGACAGCCTGGAAGCGCCGGCTCAAAACTAGCGGCAACTTGGCCAACATCCCGGACAGCGCTGCAAGCCATGATTCCTCGCCCACGCCTTCTATCAGTCAGCGCTCGCTCAAACACAAACATGGAAATGCATAATACAAACAAAAATCCAAGTGAAAGCTCGCGGCCGAGACAACAGAAAGGCCGCAAAAGCTAGTTATCTCGGCATCTCAAAGACAGAGGCCTAAGATGGGCCTGGCAAAGTCCAATGCCGCCCTTGATATGTGTGGTATACCGAGCCAAGATTCCAGTCAACGTGCCAAGAGACTCCCCTCCCAGGACTTCCAGATTTCTCCGTGGAGAACCGCGGACCTAGGTATGTGCACTCATATTGAAAACTGACACGCATCACGTTGGTCTGCAGAGTTATCAGGTTCGCTTTCCTCGTGTTTTAAATTTACAGCGCTTTCGCACGCGGCAAAGGGCTCGCGACAACATCCCTGGGCGACGCCGTGAGAGCCAAAAGAAACCCCCAGTACCCAACAACACTTTCCCAAACACGCAAACCCTCGCGCATCCCACTCGAATCCGGGTCTTTACTTCTTGTCGTCGACCGGGGAGAGGCATTCAGCAGCCGGCGTAGATGGCTTGACATGGGTATCAGCAGGTTGGCCAACTTGGCACACGTCCACACCACGACGAGGAACTTACACTGGGCGAACAGGGTATATGTGTCGGCGTGGTTCAAGTTCTGGGCCGCGCTCAAGCTGCGAACAAAGGTGTATCCGTATCCGCCGTAGTCAGAGGTGCCCTTGATCTGGCGAAGATGGGTCATCTCGTGGAGGCTAATCGGGAAAAAGAAAAAAAAGTCAGCGCTCAAATTCCACCTCGGGGTTTGAAAAGAAGCGTCATCGCCACGTTACATGGTAGTCTGCTGGTCCTGAGCGTGGCAGGTTGAGGAAGCGGCGGCCATGTTGTTGAAGAAGTAGGGGCAGTTGACCATGTAGTTCTGGGCCGGGACGGTGTAGGCAATGACGCCGTTGGAGCAAGCACCGTAGACGTCGGTGCAGTACTGACGGGAGACGCCGGAGGTGGTGCTGCCGCACTCGGAGACAATGTTGCCAAAAACCGCGGCGACGCTGTTGCGGGTCGCAGTCGTGGAAGACTTGAAGTACTCGGTCATGCGAGCGGCGGGGCCGGAGGCGGCGGCTTGCGAGGCAGCAGCAGCAAGAGAGCGGCAGCGGCTGATGGCGTTGACCTTTTGGTAGTTGTTAGTATCATCATGGCTCGATGATTCAGAACGAAAAAGAAGGGAAAAAAAGAGGCTTATTATCCTAGAATTCAAGCAAGAAGCCAACACCCACTCCGGCATCCTGCCCGGATGCCGGGGCCGGATAGGGGCATCGGAATGGAAGACAGGGGGGGACCCACAGTTGCGGTACGGCGGGTGCCGGTGCAGTCGGACTGGACGATGGTGCGCTTGGCCAGGAAAGCGGCACGGACGGAGGCGGCCTCCTCGCCGTTGATCTCTGCATGGACGCTGTTGCTGGAGAAGGGGACGGTGCCGGCGATGTCGGTAGAGCCGACATGGGCGTAGAGGAAGGAGCCCTGGGTGACAATGTCGACGGCGCCGCCCTTGCTGAGGTCGTGGAGCTCGGCAGCATCAAACTCAACCTCAAAGGCTTGGCCCGCAGCGACGGTCTGGAAAGCCTCCTCCGTCAGGCCGGTGGTGGCGATCTGGAGGCGGACACCGTCAAAGTCGATCTTGCTCCCTGCTACTGGTCAGCATGTCTTGCCCCATGGATGACAGACTCGCTGGGCATGTACCGGCAGCAAAAACCTCAACCTTCTCGACGGGGGACTTGTCGAGGAAGGTACCAGTCTTGAAAAGCTTGATATCGGAGTCGCCGGTGTTGGTGAGGACGGCCTTGATACCGGAGTTGCCAACGGCCTCGAGCTTGACGTCGAGGGGAGACGTATCGCGCTTGGCCATGTCGACATTGACGGCGCCGGCCAACGTGGCCAGCAGAGAGACACCGATCGAGAACTTCATTTTGGAAACTGGGAGACGGGAGCGAGGCTGGACCGGGGGAGGGGAGGGGGTGCGGTTGGGGGTGGTGAGAGGAGAGAAGCATCCAAAAGTGAGGACTCATCAAGTCTCTTTATAGCCTTTCGTTTCGCACCGTCCATCTCTATATTCTCGAGGTGCCCGTTGGCAGCCAAAGACGGATGTGTTTCCAACTACACTAAAACAAAAGAGGAAGATGCAGAGGCCGCCCAGCCGCCCAGACGGATTGACTGCCAACCCAGCGAGCAAAGCAGAATGTGCATGCCCAATACATGCCAAGGTAGCCAAAAATCAAGATACCTATGTAGGGTTGCTGCAACCGTCCCCGGGAGAGGATCGATACTACATGGACCTTGCGAGCGCTAACGGGAGGAGAAGAGGTACCACACTGCAACAAATTTCGAAGTGAACCCGGCCTTGATAAATACAGCGTTGGCAAAGATGTTACGTTCGATGACTGCCTTGAAACACCGCGTCCGGAGCGTCCTAGAAAACGCCCGATCCTGACGCCGTCATTGTTTTCGTTCAAGGACAGAAGGTCTGCGTACTGTACAACACTATATCTTTAAGGAGAAAACAAAACCCCCACTCCCAGAAAGAGATCGAGAATGTACCTGCCGTCTCTCCACAGTCAGCAGTCCTCGTACGGTACTCCTTGGGACCGCGGAACATGACGGGCTTGGCCGTCATCGACCATCGAGTTCGCGTTGTCAGGGACTCGGGGGCTCACCACGTTCGGCAGTCTGGCACCAGATCCAGGCCGCCAGCCAAAACTGCCCATGAGTGCAACCAGAGTCGATGGTCAAGCGATGCCCAGAATCAACGTCAAGCGAGCGCCGCCAATGGCATATTGCCCAAGCTGGAATGCCAAGAGGATGCCAAGTACACAAGCCGGAGACTAGTTCGAGGGAGGAAGGAGTCAAATAAGAATGAAACCACCGAGTTTCATGCCTTCTTCTTACGTCCACGTTGGCATACCTAATAATGAGTCTAAGCGGTGGGTATGGCCGTCCCGGAAACACCATTCATTGAATGAGGCCTAAATAGGACGCTTCTAGAGACGAGATCGGCATTTCAGTTACTGCTCCAACTTTGCAGTCGCCCGGAGAAACTTTTACTCATCAACCTACAGAAGGGGCTATGAATGAATGTGCGATCGACATGTTTGAGACCGTGTGGACATCGAGGTGGCTTTAATACCTCAATGCGAGCCAGAGGCGCATGCAACTAACAAAAAGACATCCCGAGTTGTCTCTAGCAATCCACTTCCCACCGTCACCTGCTCAGTAAGTTGTCTGTGAAAGCACAGGGAGGGAAAACTGTCAAGACTCGACTACCTGTGCAAAGAGCAGCCCGTGTTATTTGTCGGTTTCCACCACTTGGAGCCATAACCCCCCTCCCCTAAGACCTTCCCCCTTGGGTCTGGTGGTCAAGGTGTAAGTGGGCACACCGGAGCCGCTAATCCGTAGTCTCTGGGCACGCCCGGGACGCACTAGTAGACGATACAACACCTTATTTCTTATTGTCTCTTGGTACTCTTGGCGATGACACGCCCCCCCCCCCCCCCCCGCTTCCAGCTACCAAGTCTGTCACTCTACCCCCCCCCCGGCAAGCAATTTAATTCCCGAGGACGGGAAGCTCAAAGACGCCAAGACATTCTAGATGCTTATTGTTCTGGTCAGCTCATGGCAATAATGCCGTCTTCTCTATGACGCCGAAGCTTGCATCCGTGCATCGGCGACGACTATCCGAAGAGGCAGGTCATAACTTGTGGAAGCAACAAAATATGCCTGTTGAGATGTCGGCTAGCCCGGAGGTATGCCGGGAAGAGAGTATAGTTCGACTTGTCTGATCCGTATTGATGGAATGGTTACTCTGATAAGAAAGCGCTTCTTCCGCTACACCACCATCGACATTGTTAGGCACTGATGACGTTTCGGCGGTCGTGGCTCTGCATTGTAACATCAACCTTTCTTCTTCATGAAGTTGCCAAGAATTTAACGACACGGCATAGTTGTTTGCGATATATTCAGTGTTTGCAGAAAACCAATCTCTATCTGGAGTCCTGAACTGGTAATATCACGGCCATATTGGCCGTCTTGACTACACCATGAGTTGCCTAACCGTTTGGTCTGTTTCAGCCAATTACTATAACTTCAATCCTAATGTAGCCAACGGCTCTTATACGAATGATGCACACCACGCCGGTCAAGTTGATTGATAACAAAGTACGATGCAGCTGAGAAGAACAGTTGCTAGGAATGCTTGTGGGCACCAACTTTGAGTGCATAGTCTTTTGATGTGATTTATTAGCATGTTTTATATCTCCAATTGCTAACTTGATGGACTGTCAATGGCTACTTTAGAAGGGAGTTGCATTTTTGATGACTGATGGGTTGAGACATGTGAAATCCAGCTATTCATGCCAGCGACTTAAAGCATGCTCAAGGCAATACCTCGGCACCCAGCTGTGTCCAATAATACTTGACGTCACTTTACAAAGCAGTTGCGAGGTCAAACAAGCGCAAACAGAGAGCATTCTGTCTATTTTCACTTATTAACAGGGGGCCAAGTCGATAAATCTAGTTCCTCGAGGTTCCTTCAATTCTCGTTGACAAGTTCATCCATGTGATTGAGAAAAGCCGTCAGTCGTTTTCCTAACTCATCTGAATAGTTTTACAAGCCAACATGTGGCTCGTTGCGGACAGCACCGTAAATACCCCCCGGATCCACGCCACCACCGAAACCTGCACTATATAGCATTTGGTCATTGACTCCGGTTCCGATCTACCTCGACTGTCATAGGCAGGTATAATTAATAGTGATGGTTCTTTTGAGCCTCAGTGCCTGCTGAGGTCTGAGGTCTGATATCATCAACGGTGTTTGTTCAAGGTACAACCCCCAGACTTTCGACTTCCCGCCTCAACTGATCATGTGGGGAGTCTGAAAGGGTGAGCTTCGGTGTTGAACACGTGCTCGTCCAAGCTGATTAGGTCAGGAGGAGAGAAAATGAGGTAGTAATATTTCAGCGTCTCGGAAAGCCAGAAACTCTGCAAAACATGGCCACGTTAGTGACGCACTCGTCACTTCGAATCGGACTGTGGCAGCGGGAGAAGGACATACCTCCATGGAGTCTAGTTTCTCGGTCTCCGCAGCGGGGACGGTGACATCGGCAATTGCAGAGTTGGCAAGCTCCGTCCCGGTCGCCTTCATGACCGATTGGAACATGTTCCAGGCGATGTCCTGTAGGTCTTGCTGCCCCGTCATCCTGTAGAGCAGGAACACGCTTTCGATGGCCTCGGGGCGCAGCATGTGCCGAGGATCGCGCGCGTTCTTGAAGCCCTTTTGCAGTTTCTCGTCGCCTTCCCGCTCCCATCTCTTCTCGTCCCACGGGCACTGTTCTATCGTCGAGAAGCAGGCGATCATGTCGGATATCTCGGGCATGACGCCCGCGGGCATGGCGTCGTAGGCCCACGCACAGCCGCGGGCGAGGCGGTTGCCGAGCTCGACGTGGCCGTCAATGGCAAACAGTCTGCCGCCCAGCGCCAGCATGCCGCCTGCGAAGCAGGACAGGTGCTGGGCCTCGGCGACATGATCGACCCGGTCCGGGTGGACGTGCGCGTCGCCCGCGAAGAGGATATCGGCATTCTCCTCCGTCATCGGCCGGAACAGCAGGTGCTGCTCCACGATCGCCATCGACCCAACGTACATCTTCTCGTACGTCTTGTCCAGGCCGCCGAGGAGGGCGTACATTTTGGGGAGGTACTCGTACAGCGAATCGGCGAGCGCGCCCAACGAGAAGCCGGTGTATTCGTCGACTCTCTCGTCGTGGAAATTGATCAACTTGGGCCACATGCCGGGAAGCCTAGACTGATACTGCGTGCGCTCGAGGAAGCCCGTGACGCGCTTGACGGCGTCGAAGTATTTCATATCGCCAGTGAGCTGCGAAAGGCGCGTGAACTCGAGGGATAACGAGCAAGGCGCGGCCGACGGGTCGGCGGTTCCCGCCCGCTGAGCGCCTTTCTTGGCGTCCTCAAAGTTCATCCAGAACCCGGGGATCCGGTTGGGCGTGTCGAATCCCATGTAGAGCATGTCACCAAGCTCAGTCGCCTTCCTCAGGAGGGCCACCTCGCCACTGAGATCGTAGGCGCTGAGCAAGCCTCCCAGATGGCGGATCGTGACCTCGAAGATGTTGGCGCTCTGGTCGGTAGTGTTGGCCCAATCCAGCTGGGCAGCCACCTCGGCCGCGGCATAGAATTCTGTGCGGAAGCCCATGATCCACAGCGTGTCCATCGAGTCGACCAGCGAGGCGGCCCATCCTCCGAACGTGTCCCTTCCCTGGGCGCTCACGGGCGCCAGTTCGTCGCGGGCCCACGCGTAGCGTTTGTAGCCATCGTAGCTCTTCTTGAAGGCGTCCCGGACGGCCTTCTGGCGTTGGGGCGCTTCGGGGTGCGGGTTCACGGCGCCGTGGACGTGCTGGACGCGGGGGAGCAGAAGCGGTTTGCCCGCCGGTAGAGGCGTGATGGGGTCGGAGACCGGGTAGAACTGCTGCGCCGCCGACCAGTTGAACGAACTTTGGCGGAACCGGACACTGGGCTGTGACGGCCGCGGCGACTCAAGCGGAACGGTGACGGATTCGGTGAACCGGTAGGAATCGTACAACAGAAGCACGGCGGTGAAGATGAGCAGGGCAACCAAGGTGAGGCGCGGAGCCCGGCGAGGTACAATCATGATTCTGGACGCCTTTCCACCGAAAGGAGGCCTTCAAGATGAGATGTCCATCTTTGGCACAGGGCGACGGCAAGGGACCAAAGGGGGCCGCGTCATAGAAATGCCATCAGCCAAGGTTGGCGAAGTCGCCACTGCACAGGGATGCCACGAAGCTTAACGACCACCCGGTTTCCGGGACGTCTGGGACGAGCGCGCATGGACGGGAGCATCTATTCTCGGCATGTCAGAATGG
This sequence comes from Colletotrichum falcatum, assembly GCA_019425465.1. Lineage (NCBI taxonomy): Eukaryota > Fungi > Ascomycota > Sordariomycetes > Glomerellales > Glomerellaceae > Colletotrichum > Colletotrichum falcatum. The sequence continues at coordinate 1,569,646 of SWKJ01000021.1, read as the reverse complement.
CGGCAAGGGGCTGATCAACAGTTTGGAGATCCGGGTGCTCGGACAAACGAGTAGCGTCCGAAACATGCGGCGACTTGCGAACGGATCGGCGAACAGCAGAAGCAGCGGCAGCAGCAGCAGCAGCAGCAGTCTAAGTCCAGCGCGCCGAGGCTCGCAGGTAGGGCATATATATCTTGAAGGCACCTCGGTTTGACCATGTTACAAAGAGCCGCGGACATCCGGTCATAGCTTCAAGCTGCCGCATTCTCAGTTCCGCCCCCCAACGGCAGCTTGCTTTCGGCTATAATTAAATTACAGTCAGTTCTCGTAACCCGAAGATACGGTACGCATCGTGCCGTGGTGTTGGTACCGGTACCCTAGCGCAAGCCATTGATACGGACTGGAGCGCGAAGCGCTTGAAGCAACCCTGCCCATCCCATCCCAACTGGCGCAGAGATTGCGAAGGAAGTAAAACGTTGGTTTGCTGTCGCATCCCAAAACTAGAAAGGAAACGCACCCAAAACTAGAGAGAAACACAAAACCCCGTGCCCGCGGCTGTCTCGCTGAGAGACCAGCGAAGCAGAACCAGATGCTCGGCGCCCTTCTCAGCAGGCCGACGGCGTGGCGCTGCCTCGTCGTCCGCAGCCCCGCGCGTCTTTGCCAAGCTCCGCGCAGGAATCGGCACAATCTTACCGTGATTCGTAGTCCGTGCAGCCCGGTTTGCCGGGATCAAGCGGTGCTCTACCGGTTGAGGCTTGCTCGGCAATAATGTTGATCAGGGTCCCGGTCTCGGGTGAAAGCTCCCGGAGTGATCGATGAACGCGGACCTGACGACAAGGACGGACGAGTCAATTCAATTGGGTTTCCACCGAGAACTGTCCAACGGACACGAGGTTCCTTTCGGAAAACATTGTTATAAAGGCCGACTGATCCAAACGGATATACACACACCAACACCAACACCTACTGATGCCGAGGTTTTCAATGTCCCCTTGCTCCAAGATCGACCGTAGGAAGAGCACCAAGTGACAAAGGGTATCGTAAAAGACGCCAGAAACCATTCGCATCGCATGAATCCTCGCCCGGACCCTCGCTTCAGACATCCTCCCTGGGCCTCACCGGGGAGGCACCCAGAACATCGACCGACTTGTTTCGGATATTCCACGCGCTCTTGCCCACGACGTCGAGCCCGGCCTTGCCGGCGGCGGCCTTGAGCCCGTCGCGCAGCTCCCAGCTGCCGTGGCGCTCGTGGTGCGAGCCGCGCTTCGACACCGACAAGTCCGGGTCGCTGGCCATCTTCTCGGCGGCCTTGGGCCCGCCGAACAGTATGGGGATGCGGCTCTCCCGCCGGAGGCGGGGCCCCGTCCCCGGCGCCCCCGGTCGTTGAATGCGGAAGCCGCCGACGAGGATCGCCCCGACGGCGGCGAGGCCCAGGACGGCGAGGACGATCACCGCGCCGATGATGCCCGCGACGAAGGGCTTCTCGACGGCGGAGCGGATGGCCTCGCCGACGGTGGGCTGCGCGTTCCTCCACTGGCAAAAGGGCTGCACCGAGCCGCAGATCCTGCACCACGCCGAGACGTCGACGCCGAAGCCGAGCATCTCCTGCTTGAAGCGGCCGTACGGCACGCGGGTCTCCGTGTCGGCGAGGCCGAAGAGGGCGTACTCCTTGAAGGGCGTGTTCGGTTCGGCGTTTTCCCTGTACAGGAAGCGGACGTAGAGGTTCTCCTCGGTCGGGTAGGCGTCGGCGGCGTCGTTGCCGGCATCGGGCTTGTCGCCCACGAGCTCAAACACCATGGCCGCGCCGTTCTGGGGGATGTTCCAGAAGGGGTTCAGCGGATCGGGGGACCCCTGCTGGAGCTTGGCGAGGGAGAAGAAGGACATGAAGGGCTCGTGGGAGCCGAACATGAGCGTCATCTTGTTGGAGTAGGCGGCAAAGTTGACGTTGGCCCGGAAAGCGTCGACCACCTTCCGGGCCAAGGTCCTGCCGGCGATGGTCCGGATCATGTCGCCCTTTTGCAGGCCGGAGACTGCCTGGTTGGACGTCATGTTGAGTTGCTGTTGTCTGGCGTACGTCATGAGGAACTCGCTCTGCTGTGCGTACGCGTCCTTCATCGCGTCGTAGACGGCTTCCTCGTGAGAGTAGCGGTAGCCGACGTACTGCTGGATGTTGTAGGCGTCCCAAAAGCTGGCGCTCGAGGGAGAAACCATGCCGTCGTTCAAAGGCGGCTTGTTGAGCAAGGACTGGTATTCGGGAAGGGAATCTTCGTAGAGGTCCTTCATGTAGGGGTCAAGCTGCATAACAGTGGTGGTTGAGATCTTCCATTGCGGGCATTCTGCGTTGCCTTGGATGCTACAGCGGCACTGTCAGTTACCTACACGCTGTTTACCACGAGGGCCAGGCAACTTACGCAATCGACCTATCGTCTGAGAATCCCAGGGTTTCAATCATCGGGTACTGGTAGCCGTCCAACGGGTACTGGGTGTAGTTGCCGGTCAGTGTCGAGTAGGAGATGTTGGTCCCGCCCATGTCTGCCGCAAAGGCATTGGTGATGGGCGGGTACAGGCCCTGCATGAAGGCGTTGGCGCCGGCGACGATGTGGGAGTCGGGGGCCGAAAGGATCGCGAGCTGGTCTTGCTCAAGGACGTTCCGCGCCATGCCCTGGATCGGGAAGCGAGACGTGACGCGACCCTCGGAGGCGTTCATCATCAGCTTCCCGCTAGTCAGATAGCGCGATCTGAAGGCATTGCCCTGGGCGTACAGCTGCTGCGCACCCTGAGGCGTCAGGGCGTTCTGGAGCTCGCTTCGCAGAGGCGTGCGCTCGCCGTGCATGACCATGGCGACGGAGGCCCATACCGAAGGGTTGGAGGATTGCGCCGACGCCGTCGACAACAGTGCGCTCGCCAACAATACAAACGACGAATGACCCATGTCTAGGACTGTCCGTCACGGTTAGGTTCGCAGAGACGATTGAGGGCTTCCAGACACGAGAATCAGGTTGAAAAAAAGAAGACGGACGTCAGCCGAGACAGGAGTGTAAGGGGGCAGAGCTCCGCTTTAAAGAATATGATGGCCTGCTCAAGACTGAAGAGCGTCAAAGACAAGACCGTCGCAACACAGCGGAAGGCTTGGCCAATGAGAGAGACTGGCATGTTCCGAGACTGGCAGAGGACGGCTCGTAATGTACCTCGATCCGAAAATGCATACCCTCGTCAAGGAGCGTGCCGTAGATGGTACATGTGAGTAGTACAACGGCACGCTAAAGAACCAACGCAACGGAACAAGTCATGTCACAAGCCGGGCCGAGTGAAAACAGCCAGGGTCTAGCAGTCCCCGTTGGAACTATCGCGACCTGGGTGCCGGCTAGTTGGTCGATCCGGCGGGCAGGATGGGGAGTGGAAGGGCGGCAGCAAGGAGCCCAAAGTGTTTGCAGGCAGACGAGTTGGAGTGGGAATGGCGGGCATACGGCCGACCTTGGCCAGCTCAACAAAGCCGAGTAGATGGCGAGGACGAACGACCGTGCCGAGCCGGAAGAGACAGGCGATCGGTGCGGCGTGGGCTGAGGGAATTCCGCGCTTCGTTTACGGTATCAGCCGCCACCAACTCGATGGCACCAACCACTGGGCGATGGGCACGCCAATCAGCCAAATGGCGCTGGGCGACCAACAAGGCGGCACAGATGCCGCAATCATCCATGGCTGCCGGAACAAGTCGCAGCACAGCCGTTTTGACCTGCGCTAACTTCGCTCGGGCTGGAAGGGAGAAGCGTTATGGTGCGGGCAGTAAGACAGACATGAGCTTGATTGTAACACGGCCCATGTACAGCCAGTCGGCTCGGCCTGGGTAGATAGGGCCCCTGTTGGGGCAGATGGAACGGGTGATGGCCGGTTCAGAGAAGGTCTGCCCAACTCTAGTGGCTCGGGGCACCTTGGTGTCAAAGAAAGGGGCGAAAGAGAAGGGGGGGTAAGTCTTACGAAACAGAAAACTGCGAACGTCTGGTTGTACAGAAGAGGCAAAAGGGAGAGGGAGTGCTGAGAGCTGGAAGCGGAAGATGGAATGCTGCAGCTTTGAGCTCTAGTTGGCGCCACCGTCGAACCCCTCCCCGGCCGGGTCTGTCCAATAGGCTTACACCAATGTTACACCAAGGTGCTCACATACCCCCCCTGCCCCCCTCCCCTGTGACAAGGGACGGATAAGGAACACTGGCGTCGTCTACCCGGTAAGCTTAAGTCCAGATGATGTCTAGATCGGGCGCCGCGGGCTAATAAGGATCTAAGACAGCGGACGGACGCATCGAGTTCAGATCTGCGGCCAGGTCGATGACTCGGTGATTCAGTCCTGATTCGGCGTTCGAGTGGGGGAATCTGGAAGTGTTCCTTGAGTGTGAAAGAGCATGTATGCATGAGAAGGGGGGAGGGAAGGAGATGTCAACTGGATTGTGACATTGGATCGTATTGGGCAGCCCAGACATTCAGATGCTCGCCTTGTCGGTGGATTCGCCACATATGTGCATCCCGTTAGCACCATCTCCAAGTCCACCAAGCCCTTGGGCGCCGCGTCCAACTACACCAACAAGTCCGCCGGGCTCAGCCCCGTCCGCAGCGGGCCGGCCCTCGTCGTATAGCCGTAGTAGTCGGACGTGCACCCTCGGCGCCAAGTTGGCCGCCGCCGCGATGACGTCGCAAGGGGCGTACCGGGAGCCGTGGCGTCTATCAAACGTAAAGTCGAATGAAAAGCACCAAGGGGGCCTATGCCGTGCAGCTCCCTGAGGACGATGCGGTGTGCTGGCTCCTCTTTCCTTGACCGTTTTCATGCCCCTGCTGTGTTTCCGAAATGAATGATCTCGGGCGTCATGTTCTGGCTACCCTCGGAGCATGCGGTAATCCTCCGTGGTGTAACACCATTGAAGTGGGACCGCGTGGCCCCTCCTCATCCGAGCTCGGCGCGCGCCGGTGCCGGACCCCTTCGACCGGAACCCCGGACCGGGACCGTCTCCGAACCGGAATTGGATCCCGAGGTCGCTGACCCCCAATCAAAGCCCCCCCCCCCCTTTCTCACAAACTTCGCACTTCGAAAAGAAGCAATCGCCAGACGATCCGTCGCATCGCCATAACATCGCACGCAACCACAGCTCCGAAGAAGAACCAAAGTTTATCCCTCAAATGGGTTCGGTCGAGAAGAGGACATCCGCGTTCGAGCGGGCAGAGTTCGTCCCGCCCGACGCCATCTTCGACGTCACCAGGCGGTACGTCGCAGACACCAACCCCGACAAGGTCAACCTGGGCCAGGGCACGTACCGCGACGAGGACGGGCGGCCGTGGATCCTGCCGTCGGTGCGGCTGGCCGAGGAATCGCTCGGCCAGCCTGGGCACGAGTACCTCCCCATCGCGGGGCTCAAGACCTTCCGGGACGAGGCCGTCAAGCTCGTCTTCGGCACCACCAAGGCGTTTGCAGAGAACCGGGTAAGTTGCGCACGGAGGCCTCTTCGAGACCCCCGCCCCCTGGGGCGACCCGTTTCCATGTTCCCGGACTGTTCTCACCTTGGAAACCAAACGCAGATCGCGTCGTGCCAGTCGCTCTCGGGCACCGGCGCCCTCCTCCTCGCCGGGCTCGCGCTGAAGAAGGCCGCGACGGGGATCACGACCGTCTACGTCACCGACCCGACGTGGTCCAACCACGAGCTCCTCTTCGCCTCGCTCGGCCTCGAGGTGCGGCGGCTGCCCTACTACAGGGACCGCGCCTTCGACTTTGACGGCTTCGTCGCGGCCCTCGGGTCCGCCGACGCCGCCTGCGCCGTCGTCCTGCACGCCTGCGCGCACAACCCGACGGGCTGCGACCCCTCGCCGGAGCAGTGGCGGCGCATCGCCTCCGTCGTCGCCGAGCGCGGCGCCTTCCCCGTCTTCGACTCGGCCTACCTCGGCTTCAACTCGGGCTCCGTCGACGACGACGCGTGGCCGATCCGGCACTTTGTCGACGAGCTCGGCCTCGAGGCCGCCGTGTGCCTCTCGTTCGCAAAAAGCATGGGGCTGTACGGCGAGCGCGTCGGCGCCGTCGCGTTCGTCGCCCGCTCCGAGGACGGAGCCAGGACCGTGGGCTCCGTCTTGGAGAACGTGCAGAGGGCGACCGTGTCGAACCCGCCGGCCTACGGCGCGCGCATCGCCGCGGCCGTGCTGAGCACCCCTCGCATCAGGGACCAGTGGGCCAAGGACCTCGTCACCATGTCCGGACGCATCCGGGACATGAGGGAGAGGCTCTACGACGAGCTGGTCCGGCTGCAGACGCCGGGCGACTGGTCTCATATCGTCAAGCAGAGTGGCATGTTTGGGTACACGGGCATCAGCAAGTCTCAAGTCCAACACCTCGAAGGTTTGTTACACGTCGACAGTCTCGCTGGTGTCACAAGTAACTGACGGCATTTTTTATCGGTATACAGAAAAATACCATGTCTACATGGCTGATACATCGCGGATCTCAATCGCCGGGCTCAACGAGAAGAACGTCGAGTACTTTGCAAAGGCGCTCGACGATACTGTCCGGAGTGTAGCATGATGGGGCTGGAGAAGACTTTTTATTAGTCAACAGCAAGCAATACCTGCCAATGTCAAACTTCGTTATGAGATCATTATTTGGTTTTTTTTTTAAACAAAAAAACTAGATCGCCGTGTAAACAAGTAGCGACAGTCTACACGCAATCGCCCAGGTCAAATGATGATGCCGACACTGACACCGACACCGCCGTCCACCGAGGCGGAGCTCTTCCTTCGGCATCCCCTCCCGAGAGGGACGGAATGACTGACAGATAAGCCGGCAACCCCGCCACAGTCAATCTCGCTGCGGAGACACTGAGGGGTAGACCGTCGCCCTTATCGCCCACTGTTGGCCAATTCTCCAGATGACACGGGAGCTCTACTCTGCTCCTCCTCCACACCCCTCAATCGTCTATCGAGATGTCCGTGTGGAGCATCACGGCCCGGTGATAGGCACCTTGCTTACCTAGTTCATGGGACTCCGAAGGGTCTGCCGAAGCATCCCCGGCGATGGTTTTGGAGTGACTCTCGGAGGGTTGCCGCTTTCGGCTTATCGGTGTTCTGGGCTTGACTTGATGGAAGCCGTAAAGTCGGTTCAATACCAGCTTCGACTGGGCTCGTTCTAAACCGACATAGCTCATCTTGTCGCATTCACTCTCGCTGTCCCTTGATCCAAGATACCGAGCCGGTAGCTTCTCACACCTACCCAATCCACTAATACACCACGCCACGAAGCCGTCGCCATCATGGGTTCGTTGCCGGGCCTTGTCGAGGGCATCAGAATATCCATCGACCGCGGTGGCACGTTCACGGATGTGAGTTATCTGCATTATCGGCGGTTCGGATCCCCCCAGCTGACGTTCCCAGTGCGTGGCGTCGGTGCCCGGTCAGGATGACATCCTCGTGAAGCTGCTCTCCGTCGACCCCGGCAACTATCCCGATGCCCCCGTCGAAGCCATCAGGAGAGTCCTGGAAAAGGCGACGGGGAGGGAATACCCAAAGGGCAAGAAGATCTCCTTGAGAGGCGTAGGTGCGTTCACGATGAGTCTGGGGCGATCTAGGCTCCTATTGCTGAACCGGGTGTCGCAGAGTCCATCAAGATGGGAACGACAGTCGCCACAAACGCCCTCCTCGAGAGGAAAGGGGAGCGCACGGTATTCGCCGTTACCAAGGGCCTCAAGGTGAGACCAAATTCTCGAGTGCGCATTCGTCGACAAGGAAGAGGGGCTAACGCGCGCGATCAAGGACCTGCTTCACATCGGCAACCAATCGAGACCGAAGCTCTTCGACCTCGCCATCCACAAGCCCGATGTGCTCTACTCCAAAGTCATTGAGATTCCGGAGCGGGTGACGCTGGAGGCATGGTCAGAAAATAACAAGCCCGACGTCATCGATGTCTCTTCAGATCCCGCCCTGGTGACGGGCGTCACTGGCGAGGTGGTCCGGGTGTTGGAGCCCTTGGGTCAGTAAATTCATCATCCCCATCCCCGTTTGCTGCCATCATTCTCGCCGGACTGACACGATGATGACCAGATCTCGAGGCCTCTAGAAAATCCCTACAGGAGGCGTACGATCAAGGGTACCGCTCCATCGCCGTCTGTCTCATGCACAGCTACACCTTCCGCGAGCACGAGGCGGCCGTCGTGGATCTCGCCGCCGACATCGGCTTCACCCACATTTCTCCCAGCGCGGAGCTGTCGCCCGTCGTCAAGATCGTGCCACGCGGCAACTCGTCCACGGCGGACGCGTACCTCACCCCAGAGATCAAGCGCTACATCGCTGGGTTCGAGTCTGGCTTCGAGGACCTGGCCACCAGCGGCTGCCGGTGCGAGTTCATGCAGAGCGACGGCGGTTTGGTCGAGTTCTCTGGCCTGTCCGGTCTGAGGGCCATTCTCTCCGGTCCGGCTGGCGGCGTCGTGGGCTACGCAAGGACGTGCTTTGACGAGAAGGACAAGACGCCCGTCATTGGATTCGATATGGGCGGGACGAGTACCGACGTCTCAAGGTACGGGATGACATTGAAGGGCATCTCGGCGCCAATGGCTGACTGGGATCCTGTAGATATGCCGGCGAGCTTGAGCAGGTCTTTGAGACAACGACAGCCGGCGTCATGGTCCAGACGCCTCAACTGGACATCAATACCGTCGCAGCGGGAGGAGGTAGCATCCTCAGCTGGCAGAGCGGCATGTTCAAGGTCGGCCCCGAGAGCGCGTCAGCCCACCCTGGCCCGGCATGCTATAGGAAGGGCGGCCCTCTGACCGTGACGGATGCCAACGTCGTCCTTGGACGTGTACGCCCCGAGTTCTTCCCCAAGATCTTTGGTCCCAACGAAGATCTGCCCCTGGACGTCGACGCCAGCAGGCGCCTTTTTGAGGAGCTCACGGCGAGCATCAACAAGGACGAAAGCACGAACCTCAGCGTGGAGGAAGTGGCCGCGGGGTAAGCACAGTCTCAAGAACCTCGACACTTCCCTGCACCACTCCCTGTGAGCTAACACACGAATTCCCTCCCCCAAGCTTCCTGGACGTCGCCAACGAGTCCATGTGCCGCCCCATCCGCACCCTTACGGAGGCAAAGGGCTACGACGCCGGCCTTCACAACCTCGCCTCGTTCGGTGGTGCCGGCGGCCAGCACGCCTGCGAAATCGCCAAGACGCTGGGCATTTCCCGCGTCCTCGTCCATAAGTACTCCTCCGTCCTCTCCGCGTACGGCATGGCCCTCGCCGATGTCGTCCACGAAGAGCGCAGCCCCTGCGCGCTAACTTACGACGAGGCCAACCGGGCAGTCTTCGCCGCTGAGCTCGACAAGCTCGCAGTCAAGGCGAGCGACGCCCTGCTACTACAGCGCATCCCACCAGAGCGAATCATCTCAGAGAGGTACCTCAACATGCGCTTCCAGGGCAGCGACACCCCGCTCATGATTCAGGAGACGGCCAGGCCCGGCGGGTACCTCGGGGCCTTCAGGGACGAACACCAGAAGCAGTTCGGCTTCCTGCCCGTCGGGCGAGAGGTCATCGTCGACGACTACCGAGTGCGGGCTGTCGGCAAGATGACGGTGCAGCTCCCCAAGCCCTGGCCCGAGGAACTCGCCTCTGCTGAGGCCGCGCCGCCGCCGCTTGCCAAGACCACGAAACCGGTCTACTTCAAGGGCTTGGGCTGGTCCGAGACGCCGGTGTACGGACTTGCCGGCCTGGCCGCGCACACCAAGATCGCCGGCCCGTCACTCATCATGGACGACAAACAGACCATCGTGGTCATACCAGGCGCGGCAGCGACGGTGCTCTCCGAGACTGTCGTTATCGACGTCGCCGGCGGCATCAGGGAGACCATCTCCGCGACGGCCGTTGACCCGATCCAGCTGTCCATCTTCGGGCACCGCTTCATGGGCGTCGCGGAGCAGGCCGGTAGGGCGCTGCAAAAGACGAGCGTCAGCACCAACATTAAGGAGAGGCTCGATTTCTCGTGCACCGTATTCTCGCCCGACGGCGGGCTCGTGGCGAATGCGCCGCATGTGCCTGCGATGGTAAGTGTTTGCAGCCTTCTTTGAGACCTTCCGAGATACGAGTCAAGAAAAGGCTGACGGGGGACAGATTGGGAGTATGGCGTTTGCCGTCAAGTGGCAGATTGACCACTGGGGCGAGAACCTCAAGCCTGGCGATGTGATTCTGTCCAACGCACCTGGTAAGATTGTACGAACCCCCTTTCCCGGAAAACCTGCTAACAAGCATGCAGTCTGCGGTGGCACCCATCTTCCTGATCTCACAGTCATCACTCCCGTCTTCGATTCGGAGGGCAAGAAAATCATCTTCTGGACCGCGTCGAGAGGTCACCACGCCGACGTGAGTATGAACGCATCCTGCTCAGTAAACGCTCAGTCGCTAACACCCAACTACCCCAGGTCGGAGGTATTCTCCCTGGCTCGATGCCCCCAACTCCAAGGAGCTCTGGGAAGAAGGCGCCGTCATCAAGGCCTTCAAGGTCGTCGAGGGCGGCGTCTTCAAGGAAAAGGAGCTCACCGATTTGCTGATGGCTCCCGCGCACTACCCTGGCTGTTCGGGCACGAGATGCCTGCGCGACAACATCTCGGACATCAAGGCTCAAGCCGCGGCCAATCACCGTGGGAGCCAGCTCATCCACTCCCTGATTGATGACTACGGTCTCGACGTGGTCCAATTTTACAGTACGTCTGACTGCCTTCCCCTCTCTCAGTTATGCCCCTCTCATTCTTGTGTGCTGATTTCCCCAGTGGAGGAAATTCAAGGTGCGGCCGAGCGAGCCGTCCGCGACATGCTCAAGACGATCCACAAACGCACGGCCGGCAAGCCCCTCTCGGCAGTCGACTACATGGACGACGGCACGCCGATCCAGCTCGAGGTGACAATCGACCCGGCCACGGGAGGGGCCGTGTTCGACTTCAGCGGCACGGGGCCGGAGGCGTACGGCAACTGGAACGCGCCGATCGCCATCTGCAACTCATCCATCATCTTCGCACTGCGCTGCATGGTCGACGCCGATATCCCTCTCAACCAGGGCGCCATCCGGCCTGTCGAGGTGCGGGTCCCCGAGGCGTCGCTCCTCCGGCCGACGGAGCACGCGGCCGTGTGCGCGGGTAACGTGCTGACGTCGCAGCGCGTGGTGGACGTCATCTTCCGGGCATTCGGCGCGGCGGCCGCGAGCCAGGGGTGCATGAACAACCTGACGTTCGGCACCGACGATCCGATCAGCGGGTTCGGGTACTACGAGACCATCTGCGGCGGCGCGGGCGGCGGGCCGACGTGGGACGGCGCCAGCGGCGTGCACACCAACATGACCAACACGCGCATCACAGATCCGGAGTCGCTGGAGAGGCGGTACCCCGTCGTCCTGAGGCGGTTCTGTCTCAGGGAAGGCAGCGGCGGGAGGGGGGCACACACGGGGGGCGAGGGCGTCATCAGGGACATGGAGTTCGGTATTTCCATCAAGGTCAGCATCCTCAGCGAGCGCCGGGCGTTTGCGCCGTATGGCATGGCCGGGGGCGAGAACGGGCAGAGAGGCCGCAACGTGTGGGTCAAGAAGAGCGGGCGCGTCGTGAACCTTGGGGTAAGAACACGGCCAGGATGGAGGCCGGCGACCGCATCGTCATCATGTCGCCCGGTGGTGGTGGCTACGGAAGGCCCGAGGACAGGATCGAGGGGGAGATGAAGCAGCCGAAGGGGTTCGCCGGTGTCGCCAACGGCACGGTCGATATGATTCAGAGTATGGGAGAGTCTGCCTAAGCCGGGTTGGACGGCATGGTGCTCATTGTACCATTAGAAACGAATTTAGTGAGAGAATCGAGACGAAGACACTTGGGTCTTTGACTGAATAGAGAAATGGGCGGAAACAGTGCTTTGCTCATAGTCTTGTTGAAGCAGCGAATATCAGTAATCGTCAGTGTTCCAGCGGCAGGCGAGCAGATAGTGACATTCCTTACCTGATGGCTGGCTAGGTGCCTAGGTAGTTAGGTCGACATACCTGATCAATCATAGGTACCTAGTCGTGTTATAATGAAGCCGAGGGGGAGGGAGGTCGAAGAGCATAATCGTAATACTTCTGTTTGTTTCTGTGCCAGCCAGAGGAAGGAGCGTTGTTCGTCTGATGAGTGCTTTCCTTCCACTGGGTGACCGCTCTGCGAATAACCTGCTTCCTTTTGTTCAATTTCTTTCTACGGCTCCTTCTCAATCCATCATTCAGTCAAGGACGTTACCTACCTACTCTACAATTGGATTGTAACCCTCCTTCTCTGTACGTCTCTTTCTGCGTGGCACCTACCTGAAACTGGGTGCTCTTCTTTCCACCCCTCATCTTTTTCTTCGCCCATACATACACATGCACCTTCACAACAGTCGTCGCTTCAGCGAAACAAAGCGCCTACCTACCTGCCTATCCAAAATTGGATTGTAAACATCTTCCCCTCTACGTCTCTTTCTACACGGAACTTGCCTGGATTCGGGCATTCTCACCTTCCGCCTCCCATCTTTTTCTTCACTCATGCGTCCAAACTTCACAGCCACCATCGCACCTACCTACACCTCTACTCAAATTTTCAGCGATGGCTTCTTGAAGAAGGTGGGCCTCGTCCATCCATCCATCACTTCTCTACCGCTAACACCTCTTAAAATCCGTTTGGTCCTCTCCTTCACTAGCCAAACTTTCTAGAGGTGTCATGCCTGCCTCTCTCCTCGACGCCAGAGGGCCCTGTGCCCTAGTCCATCCTAATGAGGCTCTCGTGGTCGGTGGGAAAGCCCTCGGGTGGCAAAGGACGCCCTGACCAACCATGACGGTAGACCCGAAGCTGGGTTCTCGGAGGAGAACCATGTCCTCAAGACAATCCTACGAGACTTCTTCATTGGTCGTGGGTATCGTCACCCAGTTTCTGAGTGGCACAAGATCGCTAGCGGTGGCAGTGACCAACTTGATGCGGGGTACGCGGACATGGCGATATCGCGAGTCGGCTCCCAGTTACGACAGTACATCAAACTGGTGTCCCTTGGTCTCGTCGGCATTTGTGGAAAAAGGGGGCGTGTGAATGAAGCACTCGTTGCCACTACGCTGCTCTTCCTTGCAAACACTGGAACGAACAAAGTGCATGCCTCAGCCTCAAATCACAACGCGCTACACGACTACGCCGATATGCTCTACAGGAATGGCGCCGATGTGGTGAAAGCCCTCCACAAGCATGCCGACCCCGATCCCCCTCACCACATCCCTCTCGTCGTTCGTGGACACATCATCAATAAAGAGATTGGCTCTTTCATTCGTTTGGTGGCCCAGGGTGACGTCGAGTGGGAAATGTCGAAATGGTCGCAGGAGCTCTCCCCGTGTGAGTGGCTGCTGAAGCTGGTCAGCTATGATGGATTCGACCTCGATCCCCTGGATAGCCCGAAGCTATTCCGGATTCGCCAGAGGTTCCGGGACAACAGGCAGTACGCGGGTCTTCGTACTTTCGTCGCCGGCGATATACCGCTGCACAAAGTGAGGGACTTCACCGCCACAGGAGCGGCTCCATCGGGCAACGACGGCGAAGACCGGAACGCGACGGCACAGGGACAAAGGGACAGCCGTTTGAGGGCCGAGCACTGGGCCAGGAGTCTCATCAAGTCTCTGCTGGAGGGCATAATCGAGAGCGCCGACGTGGTGTGCACCACGACACACATGTCCCGGGACGCCACGTACGGCACCTTTCGCGAGTCGGCCAAGGCCATTGTGCTTGTGGACGCCGGCACTATGTCAAAGGGGGAGGCCATTGTGGTCTGGGGCCCGTACTACAGGTCTTGCGCCGTCGGGGGTGACTTGGACAGGAAGACGCGTACCTTTATCAATTCCTACCACCGGCAGGGCGGAAAGTTCTCGGACCACTTCGGCCCGAGGCCTGCATCTCCGTCCTCGAACACATGATGGGGAGTGGAAACGCCATGTTCATGTGCTGAGTGAGGCTTGGCCGAGAAAGTCGTGGTTTTACGGTTTACAGATAGGATACGGGAACAGGGACGGTGTCAATAGCAAATCAGGTAGTCTAATGGACGGCACAGACCAGCGGCGAGCTGGCTGGCCGGTAGATGATGGATAGATGAAGTTGCTTGGTATCATTCAACGTGGTATTGAAAAGTTACATCGATGTCGTGTACACATTGCGCCAGAAGTCCCACCGCTTTTCATTACTGGAGCTCTCCCTTCCCCTCACGGATTTTCCCTTTAGAATATGGGGCCACCCATACGGATGGCGACCGTCTTGTTCTGGGTGTAGTTTGCGAGGGCGGCCTCGCCGAGCTCTCTTCCGATTCCCGACTCCTTGAAGCCTCCGAAGGGGGCCTGGTACGAGATCAAGTTGTAGCCTGCAGGGCACGGGTGCGGTTAGTATTGCGCAAGGGGGAGAAAGAGACGTCAGAGAGCGACTTACAGTTGACCCAGACAGTGCCGGCCTTGAGGGCGTTGCTCACGCGGATGGCGGTGTTGAGGTTGGTGGTGTGGACGGCGGCGGCGAGGCCGTAGGTGGTGTCGTTGCCGAGCTTGATGACCTCTTCCTCGTCCTTGAACTTGGCAATGGCGCAGACGGGGCCGAAGATCTCCTCCTGCATGATCTTCATGTCGGGGCGGACGTTGCTAAAGATGGTGGGCTGGATGAAGTAGCCCTTGTCGCCGTGGCGGGCGCCGCCGGTCTCGACGGTGGCGCCCTCGTCCTTGCCGGCCTTGATGTAGCCCATGATGCGGTCGAACTGCAGCTGGCTAACCTGGGGGCCCTGGAAGGTCTCGGGGTGGAAGGGGTCGCCGACCTTGTTGGCCTCGGCGCGCTTCTTGAAGGCGGCGAGGAACTTGTCGTAGATGCCCTCCTGGACGAAGATGCGGGTGCCGGCGCAGCAGCACTGGCCGTGGTTGTAGTAGATGCCGAAGTTGACCCAGGAGATGGCCTGCTCGATGTCGGCGTCGTTGAAGACGATGTTGGGGGACTTGCCGCCGAGCTCGAGAGTGACCTTTTTGAGGTTGGAGCTGGCGGCGGCCTTCATGATCTGGCGGCCGACGAGGGTGGAGCCAGTGAAGGCGATCTTGTCGACGTCCATGTGGGCTGAGAGGGCGGCGCCGGCGACCTTGCCGAAGCCGTTGAGGAGGTTGAAGACACCGGGAGGGAAGCCGGCCTCCTTGACGAGGGTGGCGAAGACGAGGGCGGACAGGGGGGTCTGCTCGGCCGTCTTCATGACGATGGTGTTGCCGGTGGCCAGGGCGGGGCCGATCTTCCAGGCGAGCATGAGGAGGGGGAAGTTCCAGGGGATGATCTGGGCGCAGACACCGATCTGGTAGGGGCAGTCAGCTATCATGGGGGGTTCAGAGAGAGAGGGAGAAGCAGGGGAGACTCACAGGCTCGGAGCGGGTGTAGTGGAACATGTCGGGGTCGACGTCGATGGTCTTGCCCTCGATCTTGTCGGCCCAGCCGGCGTAGTAGCGGATGCAGCCGACGACGGCGGAGACGTCGCCCTTGGCCATGGAGATGGACTTTCCGTTGTCGAGGGACTCGACGGCGGCGAGGAGGTCGGTGTTCTTCTCGGCGAGGTCGGCAAGCTTGTTAATGAGGACGCCGCGCTGGCTGGGGGGCATCTTCCTCCACTCGCCCTCAAAGGCCTTGCGGGCGGCGGCGACGGCGATGTCGACGTCCTTCTCGGTGGCCTCGTGGACAGAGGTGATGACTTCCTCGGTGGAGGGGTTGATGACCTCAAAGGTCTGCTTGTCAACGCCCTCGACCCACTCATTGTTGATGAAGCTGGGGTAGGGGAAGAAGGCATGTCAGTTGTGAGGTCATTGAGAGGATAGGTGAGGGGAAGGAAGAAAGAGGGTTACGCACAGTCCAGTGGGTTGGGTGTAGGCGCCCGTCACCGGGGTCTTGAGCTCAACGGACAAACCCATTGTGCGTGTGGTAGTTGGTAACAGAGGAAACAGGGCAACGGTATCAAGTCAAGGTATCACAAAGAAGCAGAAGAAGGCGCCAAGAAGGGTTTGGTTGGGTTGAGTGGGAAGTGAGAGAGGGAGAAGCAGCGTGGACAGAGAGAGCTTGGAGGGGGGAAGCAGACCTGTATATAAAGCGGGGTCCGGGGCACAGAGCTCCGGGGAGGGGAGGGGGAGAAGTGGGAAAGTGAGACTGGCGAAGATCAAAGACTGAATTGTCGAGGGTGGACTTGGTGCAAGCATCTCGGCGGGGAAAGGATGGAGTGAGTGTTCACTAATAGGTAATAGTGTCGATAGCCTATACCAAGGTACGGATAGGTAGGTACCTACTAGGTAGTTTACAATTACGTACGGATGGAGGTGACCAGATGAGGGGGTGGAAATTTAGACTGAGTATCCGTACCGAGTACAGATACAATTCTGTCCTGTGCAGCACAAGACAGACAGCACAGCACAGCTATCCCCCTCCGTGGACCGGAGCAACGTCGAAACACGGACAGTCGTCGAGCTTCCCCCCACACTGCAAACTAGCAGCAGGGCGATGCTACTATGTACTATGCAATAGGGGGAGGGGCTGTTAGCTAGTGTCGATGCCCGTGCTAGGAACTGATTGGCATGCACAGACATAGACACAGACATGGGGGTGTACGTGTATCCCTACAGCATTACTTTACGAAGGGGGGACGGTGGACGCCGCCTCGGGCCAACGCATGTTCCCCTCGGCCGCCAGTCCCTACTGTACGATGTTTGTAAATGGCACATGGAAGACATCCGTACATACATAGGTAGGTAGATAGGTATGTACACATGCAACTCCTGACGGGTTAGGTTCCTGGGCACCAGAGAACAAGGCGATGGAATCCCGCTTCCTTCGAGCTGGCTCAACATGCAGTTGACGGCTGATGAATAAATCCGTAATAGGATATTGTAGTGTGTATATAGAGTATATGTAACTTGGTCAATAGCCAATCCCAAAAAGTAGCCGAGTTGGGGTGGTTTGGCTAGGCTATCTACGATGCATCGTACCTTATCTGGGTACGGAGTACCTAAGGTAATCAGTCTATTACCTACCTAGCTACTCTAGAAACAAAAATCTTACTCAGCACACAGCATTCTACGTAGTAGCTCCCACCTTCCCCTCTCCTCTCCGCGCCGCCTTTGACCCCGCACCTTCTCCATCGGGGCCACATCCCACTTCAAAGCCCTTCCTCGGCCACCCACCCGGATACCCAACCAAAGGTGATGGGAACCAGACAAGACTTCTGCCGCGATGCACTCTCCCGAGCTACGGCCATGGCCGCGTTGCCCCAGGCTCTTCGGCATGAAGCCATCCGCCTACACTACTGCGTAAGGCACCGTGACATGGCTTGATCCAACATCTTCTGTCCAGACAGGTTACCTACCCAAGACCAGCAACGTCGGCATGTACATTGCACAGTACTAAACTCGCATCGTAGCTAATCCGCCCACCCCAACGCCACATCTGTTCCACTCTCCTGCTGCACTGCATACTAGTCCATCTACATATTCAGCAGCGTGTGCTCCATACGATTACGATACACCCCCCGCAAAAATGTTCCATCTCCAAGTTTTATTCCGGGTCGGGGGCGGATGAGGGCGGGCTTATCTCCTATGCTTCTAGGATATCGCCGCCTTGAGCAAGGGAAACACGAAACAATGCAAGTCGGGCCATCCACCGTGCTTCATGCCAGGCTCTTGGAGTTCCCCTTGTTTTCTCTCCCTCTCGGGCTGTCTTTGCCTTTGCTGCTTGCTGGGTTTGCCACGAGTGAAACTCGGTACAAAACCCCGCGAACGCCCAATTCCCCGCACAAAAACGTGGGTTGGTGGAGGAGGGGGGGGGGGGTGTCGTTTTCGACTTCGGGGGATGTCGATATATCATGCTGCAAACGCCGCGCTGCCTTTCCCAGTCGTTCCTCGTTCCCGCCCCATCCCCCCCTTCATCCTTCTTCCATCCTTTCTCTAAACCGAATCCGTGCCGTACCCGACCCGAACCCACACACCCACACCCACTTCCTGTCTCCTCTTCCTTGTCCCCGACATCATTCGACAGCAACGAATCCTCTTGGCCGAAGCTATCTACCTACATCGTATGTGATGCACTGTACACTGATTGGAGGTTTGTGTGGGGCAAAAGCCTCGGTCTGATGGCAGTTTCACGGCGACACGGAGCTCTTGTCTCTGCATCTCCCTGCCTTCCATTGCCCCCCCCCTCAGCCGGAGCGGACGCCGCCGGCCCATTGTCCGCGCGTGACACTCTCTGCTCTGGCCACCATTGGCCATGGTTTCTGAATCGGGCAGTTCCAATCCCGAATAATGCAGCATCAGTCCCGAACGATGTGCTGGGGTGAGCAGAACCCGACTGGATCTGCCCTCGACTATCGCCGGAGCGCAGGCGGTGTACAAAGGCCGAGACACGCTTTTCATTCATTTATAATTCTTTTCCGACTATGTGTTCCCCCTCGTCGACGATGCGGATCTGCATCCCCTTCGCTGCTCGTTGGGCTTTCTCAACTTTGGGCCGGCTCGGGTGGCTTGGCCGATGGTGACCACCGAGACGCCGGGGAGTTGCGCGTATCGGTCGCTGATTTAGGTAGTCAGTGCACTGCTGCCTGCACCTAGTATCTAGTGCAGCTGGGTGTCCTTGACATCTGCCCGCCTACCGTTGCCCCCGGGTTGGACGCCATTCCCGGAGAGTCCCCGGATCCCCCGCATTTGCGGCTCCCTGGTGACGAACCGCTTCCTTGAACCCGCGTCGTTGCTAATGCCCGGCAAGCCACTCGACGCCTGCGCGGGTGCCAGCATTGATACCTCGTGTTGGTGCTGGACTAATCCCACGCACATTCGTCCAACCAAGGTTTCTGCGTCGCACTTTGGCGGCTTCTCTAATTCGTCACTTGGACCACCCTTTCAAGCCAGCCGTCGAGACCCGTCCAAAGTTGCCGCTCGCCCGGCCTTGTGGGCCCCTCCTTCCGGACGTCCCTGGTACGATGATCCTCCGAGAGACGCCACAAGAGCGCTCGCTGCGAGGTGTTGCCCCAGAGACCGGCCAAGAGCTTCCAAGAGCAGATGCAGCTGAAAGCTGGGCACCTTGTTGTGACTGCAGTATGGACAATCACCACGCGAATGCTCTTTTGCGCTCTCTCTCGGCACAGCGGATGAAGACGATTTGACCACTTCGCACGTCCCCCGCCCGACGAATAAGCTCGTCGAATCGGGTCACACCCGCACCAACTTCTCCGACACCCCTTGCTTTCAGCAAACCGTACTCCGTACATACAGGTACCTACATTGTATAAGGTGATGTACGGCCCGCACCCCTCGTATACCCACCCGACTCGTTGGAGTTGCTGGGTGTTGCTGAAACCCAGCGGGCATAATAGGCAAAGCTGCAGCATATATTGGCTGATTCTGTAGTTACTCGACCCCTTTTCGACTTGTCGGTCTAAGAAATAGGTTCCGGGGCAACACAGGCACTTGGTACCACTTGTGGAAAGTATTGTCAGGTGAGGTTAGGAACGCCAAAGCATTACTCTGTGCCCGCAACTGTTAGAACAGAGAGCAAGAGAAAGAGAAAGAGAAAGAGAAAGAGAAAGAGAGGGAAGTGGATGTCTGGGTCAACAATCCCCGGTCGTAATCCAAGAAAACACGACATAGCTTCCAGGCGTCTGTCCACTGGTGGTATCTGAGCGCAGTAGAGCCCACTCAACTGTCAGTGAAAACCGCTTTCCGGTCGCTGAAAAGACGTGCCGCCAAGGAGGCGCGTTCTTCCGCCGACAATTCACCAAGTCCTTTGCACAATGCGATAGCTAGTTGGTGCTTTGTGGCATGTTTTATCAGTACTCGGCCAGGTTCCCCACAGGTATCCAAGCAAACCTGCCATCACTGGCTTACACACATCTGCTACAAGGCTGACTGAATCTATCTGCACCTACCTTCGTGCAAGCCACAGTGCTGTCGGCCTTCCAGTTTCCACCTTGGCACCAAGCATTCAAGCCACTGCGCCGCTCATCAGTGTGGCTTCCGGCGGTCGCGACTGGCAGAACCAGCCAGTGACATATCCTGTTGATCCCAGGCGGCCAATCTCCCCAGGACGGCCGACTGGGATCTGCCGAATCCCCAGAGTTGTTGACATGGTGAATCTGGGGAATGACGTCACATATGGCGACAGTGACATGCAAACGCTTTTGCAATGGAGCCGTTGGCCGGTCACAACACCTCCCTGGCCAAGGAAAATAGGCATCAGATACAGACCCATAAGATACATCAGCAAGAGGGTATCAGATGAATGATAAGGCGAAGTACGGATAATAGGTACACATAAGTATATCAATGCCGTTCATCGTCCTCAGGCAGACAATGCCACGCCGCAAAGGGGGCAAAGAGCGAGAAAAGCAAG
The DNA here is from genome assembly GCA_019425465.1 of Colletotrichum falcatum. Lineage (NCBI taxonomy): Eukaryota > Fungi > Ascomycota > Sordariomycetes > Glomerellales > Glomerellaceae > Colletotrichum > Colletotrichum falcatum. Next base: position 1,549,270 of record SWKJ01000021.1, on the reverse strand, counting down.
ATGATGGAAAAAAGAAAAAGAAAAGAAAAAAGAGAGGAAAAAACCCCAGGATGGTAGGAATCTCCCGACGGAAAAACTGAGGGGTTGGGATGGTTACTACAGTAAGGATGGCAATCTGCAAAAAAGAAAAACGAAAAATTGATGCGATAAAGTGGCAGGAGCGGGGATGGGCGCACGGATCATGTTACATTGTGGACCAACAGGCCAATCACCAGCCGTTCTCTACCAGGAAGCAGCGGTGAATTTTTTACAGCTGTCGCTCCTTCCTGTGTATCGGTAGTGACATCTTCTTTGGGGCAGATTATAAGGGCATCGGCGCTCGGATTTTCTTTCCAAAAAGTTTTTCCGCCTCAGTCGAAGAACCCGCAAAGATCACGGCAAACCCCCCGCCGCCGCCATTGAGCTGCACGCCGACTAGTCCGACCCCGAAACCGCCGTCGACGTGCTTCTCGATGCTCATGGAGGGCATTGAAGCTATTGCAGAGTCGGCCCAGGCCGCAAAGGCCGAGGCGCATTCCCCGACAGGTACGGACGGCCTTGACTTCCCGCCATCCCACTTCGCGCAGAAGGAAAAAAAAAGCATCTTCCCAAAGCCCGGCCTCAACCTCGAGCGTCGAGATGCCATCCGGAGAGGACATGCACAAGAGGCGTCGCAAAGGGTACTGACTCCCCGTAGCAGGACCAGAGATGAAGCAGGAGTCGCCCACTGTTGCGACCGATCTGGGCGAAACCCCTCCATTCCCACTGAAGCGACCCCGCGATGCGAGCGCAGAACCCGATGCCGAGCCCAAGAGGTTAAAGGTCGACGACGACGAGGGCCCCCCTCTCGACCTCAACTTCGACATGGACGCCATGATCCAGGGCGTCATGATGGATATCAACAACGAGATGGGCAAGGTCGACGGCCTGGATTCCGTCCCGGACGTCGACATGACGGCCGACGCCTTGGCCTCTGTGTCGCAAGACTCTAACCATTCCGTCGAGCCGCACGCTGTTGTCCTCTCCGAACCGCTGGCCCTGATGAGGCGCACAACCACCTCTTGTTTGTCAAACTTTGTACGTGGCGTTCTCGTCAGTCCCCGAGGCGCCGCTAATCGTCCCCCCCCGTCCAGGCCATGCAGCTCCTTGTCATCATGTCGCAGCACGTCTACGATGATGTGTACCGCCAGTTGCAAGACAAGGATACCGATCTCTCCAAGTCATACAGCACGCTGAAGACCATTTTTCGCCAGACGCGGTCCATTTACTCGACGTCCGACCTTATCTTGGATCCCGCTGTACTAGATCTGACTGCGCCAGACAACCTGACCGATATCCAAGTCGCCAACCTGGCAAGCTTCTGCTGCGAGCTTTTCGCCTTTGACGGGCACCACGATTTGGCCTCGCAACAGCTTCTGGCGCTGAAGGACAAGTTTTTCCCCGTCTTTTTGTCTGGCGACGAGAGCATCTCGCACGACATCTCAGAGCTGTTTGTGGCAGTCAAGACGCAGCTGGTCATCGAGTCTGTAACAACAGCAGATCAGTCAGCACCGGTTGACCAGTTGATCGCCGAGGCCTTCTCCTCCGATCTGGAAGATAAGCTGCGCTCCAGACACGATGGGACCGATCTGACCGCCGAGGAGAAAGCCATGGTGACGGCTGTGGAGGAGCGTAAAGCGGGCTTGATTGCTTATGCATCAGGCCTCCCTGATACCGGTTGGTTTCCAAATGCTAGTGCCTCGGGAACAAAGCTGACCTATTACCGACAGTGCTCTTGAAGATCGGCTATCCCGAGGAGGATCTTTTCCGCCTGCTGAACACGTACCTTCGACACAAGCTGCATTCCTTGCCAGGACTCGCATCAAGACACGGCATCGAGCTACCGCAAATTCTGACGGACAGCGACTTGGACGCTTCGATGCCCCCTGATCTGGACGACCTGGGCATATCGTCTCTGTTGGAGGCCACGGATGGCCTGGTTGCGCAGTATCTGCCCAGCGATCCCATCGACGGCTTGCCCTCCGAGCAACCGCCAGTCCCGACGACCGAAACCAGTGCCCCCCCTGCAGAGCCCACCACATCCGCTCCCGAATCTACTCCCTCTGCCGCGCCAGCCCCGAGCGGTACCGCGACCGAAAGCCACGACTCGACAAGCGATATTCTGGCCCTTGTCGCGCAAAGCACGCAAGAATACGTCCGTACCACCCTCAACAACCTCTCTCCGGCACCGTATCAACCGACCGTGCCGACGCCGACGGGGGTCGCCCCGGCCACGCAGACGACATATCTGTCACACCTCCAACAGACCCAGCAGCAATCCCCATACTACGGATACCCGCCGCCGGTCGAGCAACCGCCGCAGCCTGCGTCTCACGACAGTAACGAAAAGCTGCCACCTAGCCAGAGCCTGCCCAGCGCCGTGCTGTACGACAGAGCCCGCCAAGCGGCGTTGAGCAAGACCAACAACCAGCAGAGACGGGAGGGTACCACCTCAACAAGACGTCCTTGGACGCAGGAGGAGGAGAAGGCGCTCATGACCGGGCTTGACATGGTCCAGGGGCCACATTGGAGTCAGATCTTGTCGCTTTTTGGCGCCGATGGCACGCTTTCCAATATACTCAAGGACCGGACCCAGGTGCAGCTCAAGGACAAGGCGCGGAACCTCAAGCTCTTCTTCTTGAAGACGAACTCGGAAATGCCTTATTATCTACAAGCCGTCACTGGCGAGCTCAAGACGCGCGCGCCCACGCAAGCAGCTCGCAAGGAAGCCGAAGAGCGAGCTCGGATGAACTCGGAGGAGGAGCAGGCTCGTGTGCAAGGGATCATGACGCTTGCTGGCGGTCTCCAGCACCCGCAGCAGAACCGCCCGAGTGTGGCGCCGCCCACCGCGCCCAGCACACCTTTACAGTCGGCTGCCCAGATGTCGTCGCACCACATGGCCGCCCACGCCACGACACCAACCCACGCTGCTGCGTCTGCACCACCTGCGACACCGGCCGCTGCCACGCCCACTCACGCCCGAGTTCCTCACGCCTCTTCGCCATACGCTGCAACGGCTGCCCAGCTTTCTCAGACCCCCCACCACGCCCTCTCGCAAGCGCAAACGCAAGCGCAGCCGCAAACGCCGTCGCATTCTCACGTCCAACAACATCACTCTCACCCGGGAACGCCACAGCCTCAGCATCACCAGCAACAACCGCAACAGCCTCAACAAGAGCATGTCCAGCCGCAGGTCTCCCAAGCCACAGAGCCTGCGCCACAATACTCGACGGACTCGTCAGCGCCAGTCTACAGCCAAGAGAACGAAGACCTCAAGGAAGCTGCACTCATGCAGAGTCTGCGCGAGCTCGAAGCGTACAGCGGCGGCAGTACCAGCTTGTCATAGAGTGACGGTCGACTTTTCGCGTCGTATGTTCATCAACCCGCCATCGTCAGCAACGCCCAGCACCTGTTTTACCGCTCCCACACCGCTACCCACGTACCGTGGCAGCCAGTAGTATTCCAGCACGGGTATGGCGATTGGGAGACGGGCCCCATTCCCGATGGCCTTTAGGCGTTGGGAAAGGTGGCGGCATTGGAGTCCAGAAATGTCAACATTGGAACACGGAACAACCCAAATTCGGGGGATTTGCGCAGGACAATGGCATTCGGCATGCTGCGTCATCATTCGATTGACAGGCGTTCGAAGCCGCCGGGTCAGGGCGCGCAAGGGAGAGAGCACCTTTCTTTTTTCTTTGGATGCCACTAATTCTCCTTTTCTCTGTGCGAAACAGTATTCTTTCTACGGAGAGTAACGTTACATTTGGGAATATATGTTTTGCCGTGTGGGCACCGGGCACGGCATGAAGAATGAGTAAAATATAAAGAAATTGGGTGACGGGACAGGAGGGAGGGGGAGGCGGCACCAAAAAGCGATTTTTTTGTTTGCACATGATACCACGAATGACCGGGGACAAGGCGATTACGGCGATGAATTCCGCCTTTTTGGTAAAGGGGATAGAGTGAGAGAAGAAGAAGAAGAAGAAGAAGAAGAAAACACTTATGGAATAGCGATCAAGGAACGAATTCAGAGCATTACTGCAGGGGCCGCGTGGAGTATTTCCCAAGTGACTAATACCGAGTTGCCTAAGCTACATGTTTGTTTGTTTTGTCTCTTCCATAAACTATCCCGTCCAACCTCGGGGGGTTGGTTGTAGAGAGAAACATTCAAGGCTCAAAATGCCAAGGAAACACGGCAGAGCCCATAACATTATTGTCCTGCTGCAGACATCCTTCTTCCCCACCTCAGTGCCTGCTGTCGTTCGTCTTCGCCTACTCCTTCTCGTACCGGCGGATACTGGCAGGAACAAACGACATCCCGCAGAACCTGGCCGGTCTATTGCCGGACTGGGATGGGTCCCCGTCGATGAATCGGATCCAGAGGATCCCGTGTCGGCGATCGCCGGCCGTGTCGATGATGGGGTCCTCGTCCTTGCGCATGACGCCCAGGCGGACTTGTTTTCCCCTGTACTCGTCGAACCAGAGGCGCGTCGCGAGGGCGAGCTGGCGTACGGTGTGGTTGCCCGGATGGGAGGGGCCCGCAGAGCCGCGAAGCGCCGGGCCGTCTAGGAGGTCCAGGAGGGCGTGGGTGGCCGGGCGGGGTTCGCCCGGGAACTGGTGAGCGATGCTCTGCTGCAGCGCGCTGACACCGATTTTCCCCTCGACCGCCGGGATCTCGTCGACGACGACGCTGCTGCTGCTGCCGGTGCCGGCTTCCGAGACTACGGCAGTGGTGTGCGCGGCCGGGGCGGGCGGGTCGGGGAAGCCCTCCCACTCGCTCTCGGAGCCGTAGTCCGTGGCGGTGTCGGCGTCTGCAGGGCGCTCGAGCTGTTCTTGCTTGACGACAGGCAGTTCTTGCTTAACGACGGGTTGTACTTGCTTGACGGCCTCCGGCTGCTCTTGTTTGACGATCTCGGGACTCCCTTGCTTGGTCATCTCCGGCTTGCCGTCGGCCTGCTTGGCATCCTTGTTGAGTTTGCGCTGAATACGCTTCTTCTCTCTCTGAGAGACGTCAGCTACGGGAGGACGAGATGGCAGTGAGGGGCGGGAATTTGCCTTACCTTGGAAGCTTTTCTTCGCTCCCGACGGGAGGATTCTTGCTCTGGGAGCGGTCCTTGGAGGTCAGCAGCACCAGACATGATGTCAGGTTTGGGCTGGCGGTCGAAGAGAGTAAGTAGGGCGGTGACTGAAGGCCAGAGAGGCTTGCAGGGCAAAGACTTGTGAGGTGTAAGATGCAGTGTAGATCCTGGACGAAAGCTTTCCGAAATGGACTTTCCGAAGTTTTTGAAGAGCCTAAATACGATGGGACTTGCGGAATATCAGGAAGGAACGTATCGAATCTTCTTGCGTGTAGAAGGAGCGACCATGAAGGAGAGGGCAGTCCGAAGGAAGGAGGATCCCAAGGCTGGGGGCCTGCTGCCGCATGCAAGTCTCACAATCATGACATCGGAATGTCGGGCCAGATGATGGAGACAACAATATAGGCGAACGGAGAAGTTTGATGACTAAAACAAACAGTCTCATGCTTGAGATATAACCTTGCATTTGGGGGGGGGCATATGGACGCATTTTGAAAGCTTGAGCTTGCCAGGGAGAAGCAACGTGACCACTTGATAGCAAAACAGCGTCTTGCCCATCCTGGTAGCAGTACGGCCACGATATGGTATATGGCAAGCTTGCCAAGGTCCATCAGGTTATTACCTTCCTAGGCATTTGGAATATGGATTCCAAGTCATCACACTGTTCCCGCAGTAGTCCGCTTGGTTCAGGCGTGATCGACGGGTTCTCATGACTTGCTTGACTGTTCCAACTCTGGCGGCCTCAAACAACCAAACATACAAAATGAAGACAGCAACGTTCAAGTTCTCTTTGCGTTCAAAGACTGGAGATGGATTATTTCCTTTGTTTGCGCACCACTTGACTCAACATACGACCATGTCTTCCTGCCCTGCAATCTTTCACTGATCACCATGGCCCCTCGAAGTTGATTTACATCCAGCCCCTCATCAGCGTAGTGCGCATATCTGTCCACTTTATGTCGGAAGCAGACCATAGGCCAAATAGTTTGGTACCTAGGTATGCAAGGCTACTTGCAAGAACTGGACGCAGACGCCTAACTCGCAGGCAACAACTTCTCTGCGCTCGACCACACGCTATCCGGCCGCGCGGGCTGCCCCTGGTTTGGACTCTGAAATATCGCATAGTTGCAGATTTGAAGTCGTATGTGTACGCGCAACTATTTAATGTAATGAATGGGGGTGCAACACAGCGATTGATCCTTGAGACTGCCGAGAAATGACAACACGTTAATGTGACTGAAGTCGTATTCCTCTCACCTTTTGCAAACATGGCCGCCCTATTTCACAAACAACTTCTGTTACCTCACACAACCAAGTACATGGGTTTTGTTGCCCCTTCCGTCCACGAAGTCCATTCAGAAGCAAATTTGTCCACAGACTTGGACATAGTCTTGACAAGGCAGACACCAAAATGCTTTCCCTACCACTGGCAGTGAAGACTGAGCGTCAGAACACTATAACAAAGCCAGAGTAGCGACGTCATGGGGTCACCTTGGTTGAAAGGTCGACCCGCCGGTGGTGATTGACTCTTACGGGTCAAGCGAGGATAATACCATGGGTCAATGGCCAATGCAAACCAACACGGCTTTCTACTCTTGCACATGGTGATAGCAGTACTACCTGCGCCCAATATACAATGCATCTTCTACTTTTCCTGCCTCCAGTCCACGTCTTTGTTCAAACTCCAAAGGGGTCTATTGTGGTTACAAGATGATTCCGGGGAGGAACGCAAAGGCTGTTGAGGGTTGGAGGTGTGTCGTTGAATGTGCTGTGTACCTACCTACCTTCCAGGTGCCGAGTAAATACAGTGTATATACACTGTGCTCGCACTTCCCCTCAACCTCCAGACGCGCCGACTCCACGACGCCATCTCATCCAATCTTCGTCGACTGCACCACCCCCCCAACATGTCGTCACATCATCGGACCTTCTCCCACTCCCAGTCCCAGGCCGGGGCGAAGGAGAAGACCTATTTCGAGCAACAGCGCGAAGAGCTCATTGGCGAGATTGCCATGGTAGGCGTCCTTCCCCGTGCCCCGCGCAGCATCAACAACAAAGTGCAGCCGCTAATAAAACAAAACACGAAAAACAGAGCTTCGAGCATGTCCTCGCCAACATCAACAAACTGAACCGGTCGCTCGAGGCCGTCATTACGGTACCAACCTCCTCTCACGTGAACTAGGCCAGCAGGGAGCGGGGCGCTAACTACCATTCACTCCAGGTCGGGAACGAATTCTCCTCCGTCGAGGCCCTGTGGTCGCAGTTCGAGAACGTCATGGCCAAGGAGCCCGACCAGAACAAGGAAGGCGATGGCGGCGGCGAGGGCGACACGAGGAACGATTAAGGACCATGATACCCCACGGATTGATATGAATGCATGATGTACTCTTTTCTGCCCGTTGCATTAGTGTCGTCTTCCACACCCCACCGACCCTGCCGAACCTCTCTACCGCAACCCCAGACAGATGGCGCACGGCGTGCATGACCTCCCGGCGGCCTTGCGCCTCTCCCAGGACTTCCTCTTTTCTTCCTTCTCCCTCGTCTTCTTCTGCTCGTACTCCTGCTCGTACTTCTGCATCGCAATGCCCCTCGCCAGATCCTCCACGCCGCGCACCAAATCCCCAGAGCTGGATTCCCGGAGAGCATCCAACCTCGCCGCGATGCCGAGGCACCTCTCGCCCGCAGCCCGCAGAGGCACCTCCTTGTCCTCAGCCCGGCGCTGATATCCGAAAGCTTCGCCTGGAAAACCCCCATACGGACTTGCAGCTTGGCGACGAACGATCTCTCGGCTTTGGCTGCTGTGCCATCGCGTTGGAGTTGGAGCGACTCGACCCTGACCCGCTGCTCCTCCTCGATTTGCGCAGCCGACTGAATCTCCCGCTCAAGGAACGCAACCTCCTCGGTGATGCGCTCTATCAAAAAGCCCATTGCCGTGGTATGTTTGCTGGCGGCGTTGACCCGGGAAAGAAAGACAGCGGGTAATCTTCTCCCGCAGCCTGGCGGACCTCCAGCTGCTCCTTGTTCGCCCTCGTCTCTTGCTCCCGCTTGCGATGGCTTGCGAGCACCAGTGTCCTGTCCGACAACAACTTCAGTCCCGCTTCGATCTTGTCGTTCAGGGTCCTCCGTTGGAGTTCTTGAAGGTCGTGCACTTCATCGACGGAGCCGGACAACTGTGTAACTTCATCGCCGAGCCTCTTTGCCCGCTCGCGGAGCTCGGCCAGCGGCCGGATGGCCTCCTGGCACCCCGTAGCGACTGTTTCGTACGCGTGACGGGATACCCCAATATGCCTTCGCAGCATATCGCATTTCTTGGTGTATTTAGAAGGGTGGCACAGCTTCCAAATCGTGCCTTTGATCTTCCGCTGGGCCATAGCAACGAGGAGACCGTCGGCCTCATCCAGACCCGCGCGGCATGCGCCGGTGGTGTCTTGATCAAGCGCCTCGTGCTTCCGAGTCAGCGCAGCAAGCGCCTGCTCCAACTGTTGCATTCGGTCGCCGAGAGGAGCAACGACTGGGACTGGTGTGGTGGGTCGGCGGGTGCCACGGCTGCGACGACCAGCTCGCGGGAGATCGGCGATGTCAATCTGGGCGGACGAGTCCATGATTCGCGAAGGATCGGCAGATGAGTTATATGAATGGCAGTCTGTCTTAGTTCCCCGGGGTGTGTGTGTGTGTGTGTGTGTGGTAGTGTATGGTTACATCAAAAAAACAAGAACAAAGGCGGGCTCGGGTTCTAGGTCGCATTGTTTATGTATGGCTTTCCGTGCCTTTCTCCGATGTCTCAAGAGGGGAGGGGACGGGATTCGCTTTCTCTACCTGGACGGATGCTTTTCGCCTGTCACGGACGCGGCACACTCAACCGCCACGAAACTACGAGGAAGACGACGTCATTTTCACTTCTTGTATACGGGAATTTGAACCGTTTTTGATGCTTTTCAACATTTCATGTTTCCTGTCTCCTTTGGAATGCCTATCAAGACGGAAAACCCAATGCTGCTACAGAAGAGGAAGAAGAAGAAGAAGAGGAGGAGGAGGAAGGAGAAAGAAGAGGAAAATAGAAAAATAAGAAAAATAACCCGAGGAATCCGGATAGAGAAACCGGCCAAAGCCTTCGCCTCCGGTGTTTCCCTTTTATTTGTGTATGTGTGTGTATTTGTGTGTGTGTGTGTGTTTTGTGTCAAGGAAAGGGGTATGGATGAGCCTCGAGACTCCAATGAGAATACCACTCACTTTTCCCCCACGCCTACCTTTGTTTCCTCCCCCTTTATATACCAATTCTTCTCCGTCGGAAAGAAGAAGAAAAACACTTTCCACGTCCCCAGTCTAGAGTTCATCCAGCCCTAGAACAGGAGACGCCGCTCGCTAATGTTGGCGCATGCTTTCTCCAGATCGTAATAGTAGCAAGTCGTGACGAGATCATGCAGATAAAACAAAAAGTCATTCATTACGCCCTCCGCCCGTGTTCAATGCCTGTCCGTTACAGCCCGGGAGTCCTCGGCGAGGACCTTAGAGGATCTTGCAATTCCGCTTCTTCTTCTTCTTAAGAGCGATGCCAGGGAAGCCCGCGCTGCTTCCCGGAGGGCCGCCGGATGAAGAGACGGCTGCTTGGGCCTCCATGTTTTTCCGGTCGTTAGCCACGACAGTCAGGATGGCCTGTTCAAAGATCTCGTCGACACCCGTCATCTCCTTGCTGCTGCACTCCATGTACTGAGCGCCCATCTTTCGCGCAACGGCCCGACCCTGCTCCTGAGTGACGGGTGTGAGCCCTTGTGTCTTGAGCATGTCAATGCACGTCTTCTTGAAACGGAGGTCGGATTTGAGGCCCACGAGGACCAGAGGGGTGTAAGGGCAGAAGTGAAGAACTTCAGGATACCACTGGTGACGAGCAAAGTTAGCATTAGCGGCAAAGCGACCCCTCCCTGTTATCGGAGGAGAGGTGATTCAAGTACCTTGTCCATGACGTTTTCTAGCGAGTTGGGGCAATCAATCGCAAAACAGACAAAAATCAGGTCGGTCTCGGGGTACGAGAGCGGTCGCAATCGGTCGTACTCCTCCTGACCGGCCGTATCCCACAGCGCCAACTCTACGGTCTTACCGGACGGCGGGTGCGTCGGGTACGTAATGTAGTTTTCGAATACAGTAGGGACGTATTTCTGTTGTCGCTCATAGTCAGCACTGACTTTTGGTTGATGTCGCTTCTCATGGACTAGCAAACAGCGCTGACGCAGCGCCAGCTGCTGCTGCTGCGTCGGGAAGTCTAGGGGCGGAGGAAGAGGAGGAATGAACTCACCTCTGGGAAGTAGCCTTGGCTGTAGCTGATAAGAAGACATGTCTTGCCGCAACCACCGTCGCCGACAACGACAATCTTCTTGGAGTAGGCAGGACCTTCGGTGACGTGGGTGGCGGAGCTCTCGCGACCTGTGGAGGAGCTCATTGTGGTGCTGACGGTGCCGTCGCTGCTCCTAAGGCGGGTGTTGCGGCGGGATGTGGCGGGGCGTCCCAGGCCGTCGTCGTGCTTTTCGCTGATGTTTTGGGAGGGGCTGTGGTATGAGTTGCGATACTGGTATGAGGACGCCATAGTGCGGCAGACTCGAGTCGTGTATGTGTAGGCAGGTGTGTGTGTGTATGTATTGTATTGGTGCGCAATGACGGCGAAGTCGTTTCGCTGCGCGTCCCCCCTCGCGTGTTTGCGAGATGAGTGTGAGTTGGCGTGTAATTACCGTGGGTCGGTGCGTGCGCTCGTATGGCGGAAGGGGAGGGAGGGGGGGAGGGGGTTGTTGTTGGGGAGACCTGGGCTGGTTTGTGCTTTATGCGATGTTGTTCCCCGTTTGTCTAGATGCTAGCGTATTTTGGTTTGCGACGAGAGATGCTGATATGACTGCTGAAGCCGGGACGGCGGCCTCTCTCCTACTGCAGGTCTACGTATTGCTGCTGATGGCCTCTTGATGGTGGCTCTCAGTGGGATGCCGTTGAGATATGGTTCGGATGAGGCATGCGATGTGGGTAAGAGACGTTGCGGCGGATTGAATGGAGGAATGTTGAAGAAGGGCTTGCTTGAGTGTGTATCCGTATTGCAATAATGTATTGTATGGGGGTGGGTTTGTGTGGTGATGTGGATGGGCGGGTTGTGTTCTTGAGGAGAAGGAACGGGGAGCAAGGAGGGCAAGTGTAAACAAGTCGACGGGGCAACCAGCCACTTCTTGCCGGGGTGATGACGGCAGGCGCCTGCCAGAGGAGGGGGGAGCAAGGGCAAGGGGCGCCACAGCGATAATATAGAAACCGGGGCGCGCCAACGCGGATCAACTACCTATCGATTCTGCCAGTCTGGCACCCTGGACCGGATTCAAAACCTGGCGGCCCCCTGCAGCCCGAAAACAGGAAGCTAGGCATTCCCACCTTACACTATTGCCTACGTAGCAGTGCCTACCTACCTAGTGTACTTGTACCTACCTGGTGCAATTTGCACGAGTTTTTCCGGCCCGCGCTTCTTCTGCCTTGCTTGGTTCCGGCCGCGGCGGGATGGGTTTGTGTGGCCCGAGCGCCCAACCCCACTGCCCGCCTCGCTCAAAACCGCGACTTGAATTTTTCCTTGGTCGGAGACTTTTTTTTTTCAAATAAACGAACGCGTCGACGACCTTCAAACAAGAAGGGAAGGCTTCCATTCCCTCTCCACGAGCGAACGAACAACCAAGCAAGCGAGAGAAGAGAGAGAGAAAAAGAAGAGGCTGCGTCATTCACGTGCAAGTTCCGCTGCTCGCAACCGGGATTCAATTCCACTTGCTTTCAACCTGCTCCAGCCGCCACCGCGATGGATGCCAACGGCGCGACCGAGAGCAAGTACGTGACTCTGGTCTCGAGTGACGGCTATGAGTTCGTCGTCTTGCGCGAGGCCGCCATGATCAGCCCGGCCATCAAGGGAATGCTCGACACTAGGAACAACTTCCGCGAGGCTGCCCTGGGCCGCTGCGTCTTTGAGGAGATCAGGTAAGCTCGACCTTGTCTCGTCCCCTCCTCGTTATCCGCTGGGCTTGTTGCTTATGATGAACTGCAATTATTTCGCTGTGTTCTTACTGACAGACCGCCGCTGCAACGGCCGGTCTGCTTGATTGCCAAACTACACTTGATCTGAAACAAGCAACATTTCTTCTTCTCATCGTTTTTTCTTTTTTTCTTCCGCCGTCTCCAGCTACCTACTATCCTTCCTCCCCTCCCCCTCCTTCTTCCAAAGGTTCTGGAAGCGTCTGACCGTTCGTTCCCTCGGCAGTGGCGTCGTGCTCGAAAAAGTCTGCGAGTACTTCCAATACTGGTACCGCTACCGCGAGCGAGAGGATGTCCCCGACATGGACATTCCAGTCGAGCTGTGCCTGGAACTGCTGGTCGCAGCCGACTACCTGGGCCTGGACAGTAAGACAAAACCTCCCAGCCTCTCCTCCTCACTCCCACAGGGTGATGAGGGGAGGGGGTCCTGTCTCACACACAGGGACAGCATTTCTGACACGTTTTTCCCCCTTCCAGAGCAAAACACCGGCACCGTCTGATGACCCATGAGCAAGCATATGAACCGACCCTTTTTGGGGGCGGGGGCTTTACGGTTTCTCTATGACGGGGAGTTTGGGCGTTTTTGAGCATCAAGGGTTGGCCAAACGGGACACAGATGCTTCTTTTTGCTATTATGACACCATGACGAAACTGCCATGCACAGCAGGCATCATTCTTGCTCCTTTCGGCCTTGCGTTGTTTCTCTTTTTCTCTCGCCTCTCTTTGACGGCGACCCACGTTGCCAACCCCGCCCTTGAAAGAAAAACCAACCGCTTACTTAGTACATCGTATATACCCCCCCCCCCCCCCCCCCCCCCCCCCCCTCTCCCCCTTCTCCCCATCTTAGCATATGCGTTCCTCCCTCACTCTTCCGTGGGTTGAACGTCTATTAAAGATGGAAGATTGACTCTATTCCACTCACTCTGCTCGACTCAACTTTCTACCATTGAGATCTACGCTTTTTCTGTTGGGATACATGCTTGCGCGACTAGTATAGCTGGTTATTAATACAAGCCTCTTTTTGTACATCCTTCTTGCAGGCATGCTCCATCCGTGAATGTGACGATGCCCCCAAGACTCGTATCCAGCTGTGTTCACGCAGTGATGTCTCGACCTGGGCTGAACACGAGCTCAAGAGCATCTGTAATCTCCGTCGAGCCCGCCATACGCCATCGGCCGCAGCTCACACGGTCCGCAGTGTAATCAGTGCCAACCTCTCCCCCGGCCTCTGCCCCCTCCTCTGCCCCGTCCCCGACCACCCCGTCCACCCCGCCCACCTCCCCGGTGGAACCCTCCCCCCCTACCGCCGCCCCGGTGACCCCTGAACTCGCCGGCAGGCGGCCCCCTGGCCTTCCTCTCCATCCTCTCCTCCTCGCTGGCGTCCCACAGGTTGCTCAGCCCCAGCAGCTCGCAGAACGCCGCCGTCTGCGGGTTCGTGTACTCGAACGGCTGGTTCGGCACCGACTCGGGCTCGCCCTCGGCATGCGGCGGCGCCGTCACGGCAAAGTTGAGCGGCACGTCCAGCCCGCCGCCGCCGTCCTTGGCGACGACGTTCTCCTCGACCCACCGGCGCTCCGCGTCGATGAGCGGCGCGTAGTGCTCCTCGCCCAGGTCCGGGCTCGGCTGCGCCGACGGGTCGCCGATCGCGAGGGTCCCGTGGAAGACGCGCGTGATGGCGAGCCACTCCGGGTCGTACCGCAGGCGGAACGGGCGCGCCGGCGCGGGCTGGTCCGCGGGCGGCGCGTTGTGCGGCCGCGCCTCGAGGAGCTGGAGGAAGTGGCGCCCGGGCAGGCACTTGTCGAGGGCGAGGAAGTTGACCTGCTTGTTGGTGATTGTCGGAGGGACGGGCTGGCCCGGCCTCGTCTTGGGCTGCGGCGGGGGGCGCGTGAAGGAGGCGGGGAGCTGGGCCCGGAGCTCGTCGGGGACCGAGGTTTTGGCGGCGGGCTTCTCCTTGCCCGTCCTCTCCCCAGAGGCGCTGCCTGGCTGCTCGTCGTCGTCGTCGTCGTCGTCGTCGTCGAGGCTGATCTCGTTCGGGTTCGCCTGTGCCGGAGCAGGGGCGTCTGTGATATCCTCGTCGCCGTCGAGATCGATTTCGTCCGGGTTATCAGGCGCAATCACCGGCTCGTGCGCCGGGGCGGGCGTCGCTTCCTCGACCGCAGCCGGGGCGGTCTCGGCTGTGTTTGGCTCCTTGTCCTCGTAGATCTTCAACGCGGCAAACTTGCAGTGCAGATGGGCCGAAAACCAGTAGGGCGGCCTCAGGCGGTCGCACACGTACTCCGCCGCGACGTTGCCCAGGGTGCCGTCCTTCGACTCCCTCTCGAAGTCGGGCTTCATCCTCCACAGCGCCTTCTCGTCGCCCCACCTCTCAATCGCCCTGGGCCAGTCGTGGCTGATTCCGACGTCGACCTGCTCCCTCACCAGCAGCAGCTTCCTCACATCCACCTCTCTGACGTGGTAGAAGCTCTTGATCTCGTCCGGCCCCATCGGCAGCCGCTCGTGGTGCGCCTTGCGGTAGTCGAAGCCCTTCCAGATGCCGCTCATGCCGGCGATGCGCAGCGGGCCCAGACGCAGCACGTTGGCGGCGCCGAGGTAGTAGATGTTTGGCGCGGCCCAGCCGCCGTAGAAGAGCTCCCACATGTGGCTCGCCGCCTCATGGTTCCCGCCCGCGAAGACGGTCAGGTAGGGCGCCGTGCGGCGTCCGGCGTAGTACTCCCAGAAGTCACCCAGCTCGCGGTACTTTGCGGGGACGGACATGACGGAGAGGTCGGCGGCGTTGCGGGCGGCCTGGAAGTCGCCGCCGATGATGAGGAGGTCGACGCCGTCCCAGCCGCGGACCTCGCAAGACGCCGCGACGGCGGCGTAGATTGCATTGAGGGTACCGTGGCCCTGGCGCCCTGTTAGCAGGTGAACACTGGGGTACGTACATTCGCAGAACTTACGCAACCCTCGACTGCGATTCGGACGCCGTTGGTCTCGAATGTCTGCGTGGCCATTGTGGTGGCTGGTGATGACTGACCTGTTGTTGTGTGGCGGAGGTTGAGTGCGGTTCGGGGCGGCTGCGACCGCGAAATTTTCCTAAAAGGGCCGCTTAATGAGTTGTGAGATGATTGTTACCGGACTCATGCCTCAGCCACCAAAGGGTATCTGTAACTGTATTGAATTGACAATGAAGGCAGAATTGCTAGCATTCGGATGGGCTTTTGGTTCAAATTTATGAAAACTTCACAGGTTTGATGTTTGTACATCGATCCGCCTGACGCACTCACTCAACCTGGCCACCGCTTGATTGCTTTACGCGATAGAAATCATTGAGTCGAGTTGATCCGCTAGTCCTAGCATTTACTTTACAGCTGCTCGTAGAATTCGTGCAGTTTCTTCGCACCCACTTCCCACATCACGTCGTTCTGCAAATGATGTCCGGCGCCTGGCACCCAGGCAAGCCTGACTCCGCTGCCCTCATCGTCGTCGCCGCCCTCGCCATCGAGAGGCTTGACTGCTTCAACCTTTGCGTCCAGCTTCTTACCGCCTACAAGCTCTGCAAATTCCTTCCTGTAGAACGCGGCCAGATTCGACATGACATCGTGTGTCATCATCTTGTCTTGAGTGCCGGCCAATACCATGATGCGCTCGCCGCTGCCCCAGCTGGCGATGGAGCTGATGATGCTGGCAGCCGAGCTGAAAGGTCTCATCATACTGATGAGCCAGAGGAAAGACTCGTAGCGGTTCACGTGCTTCTGGAACTCGAGGACGGCTGATTCTGGCATCTGGTCGCCGAAGAAGGCTTGCTTGACCAAGAGGGATGGGAAAGGGGTGAGTTAGGGTGCCAGCCGTGGAACAGCATGCGGACGGCGAACCACGGGTCAAACATTGCCCAGCTGATGTATACTCCATAGCTGTGACTTGTCAGTTGCAAAACAGCATGACCTCCCTCGGGTGATGCTCACGATCCGAAGCCCGGTACAGCTCCGAGCAGCGTCAGGCCCTTTACGTGGGTTTGCCTCGCCGAGAGGATGCCCTGGCTCAGGCCACCGCCGCTCGAGTGTCCCACGAGCATGACTTCGCTCCCCTGGCGGTCCTGGAATCATTTGATGGCCGCAACGGCATCATCGGTCAGGTTGCTTCTGGTGGTCAAGTAGACCATCCGGAAATACGAGGGATGCCAGCTGTTGCCATGCCCTCTCAGGGAGACAGCATAACACGGGATGTCGTGCCTGGCAAAATACTGCATATATTCGCACCACACCCATGCGCTGGCCATGCCGCCATGGATGAAGAAGATGGGTGTTTTTGACGTGGTCGGGTTGGCACCCTGGTTCGAAAGAAGTTCGATTCTGCCTGACGGCGTCTCTACCCAATATCTCGTGAGGCCCTTGGGGGCGGCGGGCGGATCACCGTGGGTGTGGTCCAGTAAAGCCACTGGTAAGTCAGTTTGAAATCGAGTAAACCCATGTCTGGGATGGAACGCTATGCTATAAGTGATTTGCAAGATGGAAAGCACAAGCTTTCGGAATGCCAAGGTTATTCTTGACGTCAGCAGCACTGGTTCAGACAGCTTCGACGAGAACGCCCCGGCAGCTGGGGAGCTCCAATGCCCTTTTAGTATCCCATCCCACGAATATGGGGCACCGAGGCGCGAACACTTGGAGACGCCCGTGTAAGCCACAAGCAGCAAAAGGGCAGCGTGGAAGCATGCTGTGGTGTTGCTCCCGGGACTTTCAGGAACGGCACAGCCGCCTGATCCATGTAACCATGGCGCCCGTTGCCGCCGCCAATTGGACAATTGACGTCTGCGTGGCCGCTAGCCACCACCACACGCGAGCTGAAAACTGTGAGTTTTGGGCCCATGAGTTCAGGGGCGAGCGTCGGCGACTTTGTTTCTTCTTCATCTTTGCTCGTGACCTCCAGATTTGAGTCACCGTGTCCACGATGCCGGTCAGTAACGTAGCGAGTGCGCGTTGAGCACGGCAGGATGCAACAATGATGGTCCGGAGGTTCCGCTCGCAGAAGCCTGTTCCCTCGGCTGAGCGCCGATTCATCGTTTTCTTAGTCGGTCATCCGGGAGAGCTTCCTGGCTAGCATGTCTTCGACTAGTCACGATAGCCTCAAAAAAGGCTTATTCGGACGATGATGCAGGACAAAGGGAACAACCGCACTTGGGCCAAAGCTCCGGTTGACCCCGGGTTTTTTTTGGGTTGCATCGCCTGGCGGTGCCTTACAGTGGGAACCCGATGATTTTCCGACAGGCCTCACTAGGTAGGTAGGTATACACTGTAAGCAACCTCCAGTGCACTGTGCCCGCCTAAAAATTGTCAGTCTTTCCTGGGCCAGACACCGCCCTGCCCCAAAAGGAGGAGGAGCCTCGCGATCACAGCCTCGACCACGCAAACCTATCCTTCCACCATCCACACATTACATGGGCTGTTTCTCACCCTCGAATCGCCCACCATGAGCGTATGTCACCGCCACCACTACCTGGCGCTCCTGTTTCTCAATCATCGTGATGGAAGCTGACCAGATCCTTTCGTGCAGTTCGTGCCCATTAACCCGCGGCCTATGCTGCAAGACCTGTACGTCCTCTCCGGCAAGGAACGCGACCTCGCGTCGCGCGCATCCCGCCCCCCCTCCCCCATCTCGACCGATAACGAGCAGCCCGCTAACATATCTCCTCTCTGCAGTGTCAACCAGGATGTTGTCATCAGACTCAAATGGGGCGAGACCGAATACAAGGGCAAGTTGGTCAGCATCGACAGCTACATGAACGTCCAGCTCAGCGGCGCCGAGGAGTACATCGACCAGAAGATGACGGGAGCCCTCGGGCAAGTCCTGATCCGGTATGCAAACATGGCCCACTTCTCGGAAACCTCCCTGTTATCGACAACTGGCTGACGCGCTGCAGGTGTAACAACGTCCTCTGGATCCGCGGCGCAAAACAAGGCGAGAACGGCGACGTCAGGATGGAGGGCTGAGCAGGACGATTGAACGAGCGGAAGCATCAACACAACCTGGGCTAAACCCCCCTCTCCTTCGCACTATGTATGATATGGTGGTCAAGAAAGAAGGGGGACGAGGAGGATGCGATTTTTCACGATGGAAAAGCTTGGAGCATGGACGATGACGACAAACATCAAGTTCAGACAGGACCGCCAGAAAGAGAGAGAGAAAGACGTCGACAATGGATTTGCAGTTCCATTTCCAGGTTGAATACCACCCGCCCGCCCCAGGTCGCGCTGCGGCGTGCCAAAAGGGGGAAAAAACATTTTGTCTCCCTCCGCAGCAAGCTATAGAGAAGAAGAAAAAAAAAGCAAAGGCGCGACATATCGGGGCGCCTTCAGTGCCGTTCACCCCCCCCCCCCCCTCCCCCAGTTTAACCACCTTGGCAGCAGAGATACCTACATGAGACAAGCAACCTTGCGACTACTGCAGAGATCCGATGACGCCACCTTGATGCGCTGTGTCTCGCTCACCCATGTGTACGCTTCGATAAGCCACTCGTACCACACCCGCGAATCGTCTGTCTGCCGCCACATCGTGACCTCCAGCTCCGTGTCGGCGGGGTAGGAGATGGGTTGCTGTGAATGTCAGTGGCCCAGTCAGAAGAAGAAGAAGAAGAAGAAGAAGAAAACATCCGAGTAGTAGAACGCCGCTCACCTTGATGGGGAAAAATATGGGGAACCACGAAATCATGTCCTTGCTCTTGCGGTCAATCAGCTCGGGGTGCGTGCTAATCTCCACCTTTTCCTTGTTGCCTGTCTGCGGAGCGTAGAGGACCGACTCAAAGTAGCCGGCCAGGCCGTGGATGACACCCCTCGTGCGGCAGACGAACGTGAGACGGGCGAAGCGCGAGTTGTGGTCGTTGGCGCCGACGGCGCCGGCCATGCTTCCGCCGCCGCCGCCCATGACGCCGCCGGCGCGCCTTGTCTCGATCTGCTTCAGCGTGGCCTCGGGTACGGGGTGGGAGAACTCCCACGTCTGCTGGAATCGGGGGTGGTCGGGCACGCGGACGGCGGCGAAGTCGATGGCGAAGAGGCGCACGACCCAGGGGGTGTCGAAGGCGTTGGGGTCCGTCGGCACCCGGGTGAGGAGGTCGGCGTGGATGCGCGGCGTTGCAATGGGGCTCAGGTGCGCCGTGTACGACTCGGGGATCGAAATTCCGCCGGGGGCCAGGACGTGCTGGACGCCGTCCAGGCACTCGGGTGAGAGCTCGTTGTCGGCAAAGGAGCCGAGGAGCTCCGACACCAGGATGTCGACCTTGCCGTAGACGGGGTTGTTGTCGGGCGTGCCCGAGACGAGAGGACCCTTCCACGAACGCATGTCCGTCTTGACGACCGTGACCTTGCCCCCCCAGATCATTTCGTTCTGCCTCAGGAGGTAGACGTAGGCGTTGGGGTTCTTCTCGACGGCCCAGACCTGGACGGGCACGCCCGTCGCCTCGCTGGCCTTGAGGGCCCTCGTGACGAGGGGTCCACGGCCTGAGCCGACGACGGCGATGACGACGGCGCCGTTCTGCGAAGAGGTCGCCCGGCCCAGCTGGTGCCACTCGGCCAGCGCCTCGGTGCAGGCGGCCTCGTACTGGTTGTACTTGACCGGGTCTCCCTCGAAGACCTCGTACGTGGCCGACTCGAGGTTGTCGGACAAGGGCTGCAGAGGCGACTGGAGCCAGTCCTGGAAGCTCGTGAGCGTCGTCTGTTCGAGGTACGACAGCGGTCGCTGCTGCATCTCGAGCCACTTGAGGTAGGCGACGTAAGTGCGGAAGGACTTGAGCGGGTTGGTCGTCAGCTGGGCCGACGAGTCGCCCAGAGCAGGAAAGTCGGCGGCGGTGGGGGGGACCTGGTTTGCCAAGCTGACGGCCTGGAGCTGGGCATCGGCGGTCAAGGAGGCGGGGTCCGGGCCGACGTCGCTGAGCAGGAGCCAGGGAGAGTTCTTCAGGCGCATGTAGTCGAAGATCATGTCCTGGTGGGCTCTGGGCAGGGCAGGGTTGCCCGTCTTGTTCTTCTGGAAGGTGTTTTCACCAAGAGACAGGAAGTGCAGGGGCTCTGCAAACCACCTGTCCTGCAGCCCCTTCTCGGGGAGGGCTCTCGGAATACGGATGGCTGTCGATATCAGCAGCCGCATATCGTGCGTGACACACAAGGTTTATATCTTACCGACGTAGAGACGCATGCTGTATTCACACATGGTGCGGACGGAATGCCAAGAGTCCCAGGCGCTGTAAATGTCAATCTCCCTGCTCTCCTCGGGGTGAGGCTCCTCGGACAGGGTGGAGAGCAGCTCGGCCTTCTCTTCCAGGCCCGGCTCGCGGTACATGGGGATGTGGATGATGAAGTTGAGGCGAGAAGCAATGGCCATGGCCTCCTGGACAGCTCGGCCGTACTGGGCGATGCCCTGATTCCCTCCATTCCTGGATGCGTCTCTCCTCGGGCCAGGGATGACGATGCTCCGGACTCCGCAGAAATTGGCATAAGCGATTTCGAGGTTGAGGACCTGCCTCGAGACGCTGGCGACGACGGGGTCGGTCGAGGCCAAATCGATCCAGGGGCTGGCGTAAGCGATGTAAGTGGTGACTGCATGGCTGGGGAAGAGAGAGGTGTCCTTGGGGGTCAAAGGAGGAACGACGGCATCTGCCAAAGAAAGGGCATTCTGCTTTGCCTTTACGAGGTGCTGGGAGACGAGGTCCTTGACACGAGCATGAAAGTGCTTGTTGGTGATGGGTGCAGTCACAAAGTTGACCTGAAGTGGGGGTTGTGAGTGAGTGAGTGAGTGAGGGAGGGAGGGAGGGAGGGAACAGAGATGGTTAAAAAAGAGAGAAGGGGAAATGCAGGATGCCAGGGTGACTTACACCTGCATTCAGGATCTGTCCGTACTGGAGGTCATCGAGGGGCTGGTCTCTGTTGGAATCATGCTGACCGAGGCTGAAAACAGGCCTGATCTGGTTGATGTTGGTGCCGTCCATGGTTGCTGGCTTGGGCACGTTGTGCCGCTTTGGAAGAAGTGAGAAGTGGTGTAAATGCTTGGCGCACAAATCACAACGGGCGGCTATGCAAAAAGCAGTAGCACCTGTTGAAACCGGGTGCTTCGGCAAGGAAGGAATAGATAGACAAGAGAGAGAAACAAAGAGAGAGAGAGGTGGTCAGCACTTCATGCTTGACGGGGTGGCTGCTCGACTCTTTGAAATTTCAAAATTTCAGAAACAGAGACGGATAAAAGATGCCTCTGGGGACTGTCAACCCGACGTTTGTGTGATCTGACAAGTCGGGCCCAGTTGGTTCCCACCACCCCAAAAGGCAAAAATGCACCAGATTTTGCGAGTTGCGACTCGGTGCCATTGGTCGGTCGCATTTACATGCAGTGGATTCGGTGAGCTGGGACAGGGACCCTGGGACTTTGTACATGCATACATAAACTACCTAGTAAGGGTACTATCGTACTATTTACCTACCTGCCTATGTAGGATTCTATCATTGTCAATTTTGGGGATGAGTACAGAGTACGGAGTATTGTTATTTTCTTACAGTACCTGTCTTGATGAAGCTAGTACGGATACCTACCTCGCTACCTACCTAGGTATGTATTGCACTCTAGACATGGTGTAAGTGCTCCTCGGCACACACACACAGCCCCAGTCTCAAGATGGTCTGGTAAGCAAGCAGTCGTCGAATTTCTAGCCCAGACGTCCAAAGTCTCTTGACAGTGTATTAATGGTCCTAAACGGTACATGTAAATGCATCTAATGCATCTACTGTACTGCGTAAGGTATCCATCCGTATGGAATTATTGAATGCATCTAGGTAATGTTTACCTACCGAGGTACGTACCGTCCAGCCCCTTATCTTATCATCCCACCATGCTTTTGGTCCGTGCGTGAGGAACCCGCCCAAATTTTTCCCTTTCGCGACATCAAAAAAGTTTCCAAGCAGCAGCAGCCTGCCTCGCTCGCTTGCAATCGCCTCCCCGACTTTGACTTTGTTGCCGTCGCTGTCCAAATCCCCCGGGCCGCAGCCTCAGCCAGTCTCTCTCTCTCCCTCGTCTTCTTCGCTTACATCAAACCCCCCCTGTGACGAAAGGAAACGCGATAATGGCCGACACCGATTCCAAGGGCTTCAAGCGCTCCAGCGCCGACAGAGAAGGCAGCTCGAGGAAGAAGCCCAAGAAGGAGGAGGAATCCGAGGAACCCAAGTACAACCCCTACCTGGCGCATATGGAAGAGAGCGGCGCCGATTCCACCTCGGCCTTCGCCGGATTTACCCCGCGTGCCACCACCGCCAAGCTGGCTGAGAAGGTCGAGGACCTCGATACCAACGCCTTCACCGGCCGTCCCCATTCGCAAAAGTACTTCCAGATCCTGCAGACGCGCCGAGATCTGCCCGTCAACAAACAGAGGTACCTACCGTTGGGATGCAACATCCTCCGCTCCCCTCCCCCTCCCCCTAGACTTGTCTGGCCTGCTGACGCTCCCCTCATAGGCAAGAGTTCCTCGACAAGTACCACTCCACCCAGATTCTCGTCTTCGTCGGTGAGACGGGTTCCGGAAAGACGACACAGATTCCTCAATATGTCGTCTACGATGAGCTTCCCCAGCTCAACCGCAAAATGATCGCCTGTACCCAGCCCCGCCGTGTAGCCGCCATGTCCGTCGCCCAGCGTGTTTCCGACGAGATGGATGTCGAGCTCGGCGAGGAGGTCGGATACAGCATTCGTTTCGAGGATAGGACAAGCCCCAAGACGATCCTCAAGTACATGACGGACGGTATGCTCCTCCGAGAAGCCATCCACGACCACGAAATGTCCCGTTACAGCTGCATCATTCTCGACGAGGCCCACGAACGTACCCTCGCCACCGATATCCTCATGGCCTTGCTCAAGCAGATTGCCGCCCGCCGTCCCGACCTCAAGATCATTGTCATGTCTGCCACCCTCGATGCCCAAAAGTTCCAGCGCTACTTCAACGACGCCCCTCTTCTCGCTGTCCCCGGTCGTACCTTTCCCGTTGAGATCTTCTACACCCCCGAGCCCGAGCGCGACTACGTCGAGGCGGCCATCAGGACGGTGCTGCAGATCCACGCTTCCGAGGGCGAGGGAGACATTCTGCTCTTCCTGACGGGTGAGGAAGAGATCGAGGACGCCTGTAGGAAGATCAATCTCGAGGCCGACGAGATGACGAGAGAAATCGACGCCGGGCCTCTGGCAGTCTACCCCCTCTACGGCACGCTGCCGCCGCACCAGCAGCAAAAGATTTTCGACAAGCCCCCGGCCCCCTACAAGAAGGGCGGCCGGCCGGGTCGCAAGGTCATCGTGTCGACCAACATTGCAGAGACGTCGCTGACAATCGACGGCATCGTCTACGTCGTCGATCCGGGCTTCAGCAAGCAAAAGATCTACAACCCCCGTATCCGTGTCGAGTCGCTCCTGGTCTCGCCTATTTCAAAGGCCTCGGCCCAGCAGCGTGCCGGTCGTGCCGGTCGAACAAAACCCGGAAAGTGCTTTCGCCTTTACACCGAGAGCGCCTTCAAGAAGGAGCTCATTGAGCAAACGCACCCCGAGATTCTGCGTTCCAACCTGGCCAACACGGTGCTCGAGCTGAAGAAGCTTGGCGTGGAGGACCTTGTCCACTTCGACCTGATGGACCCCCCGCCCCCGAGACCATGATGCGTGCCCTCGAAGAGCTCAACTACCTGGCCTGCCTGGACGACGACGGCGAGCTGACGACCCTCGGCAGCCTGGCATCCGAGTTCCCCCTCGACCCGGCCCTGGCCGTCATGCTCATCTCTTCGCCAGAGTTCTACTGCTCCAACGAGATCCTCTCCATCACCGCCCTCCTCTCCGTGCCGCAAATCTGGGTCCGCCCGGCCGCGCAGCGCAAGCGCGCCGACGAGATGAAGGCGCAGTTCTCTCACCCCGAGGGCGACCACCTCACGCTACTCAACGCCTACCACGCCTTCAAGGGCACGGCCAACCAGCCCGACGTCGATCCCAAGAAGTGGTGCCACGAGCACTTCCTCTCCTACCGCCACCTCAGCAGTGCGGACAACGTCCGCGCCCAGCTGAAGCGCATCATGGAGACCCACGGCCTCGAGCTCGTCTCGACGCCGTTCGAGGACAAGAACTACTACACAAACATCCGCCGCGCGCTTCTCTCGGGCTTCTTCATGCAGGTCGCCATGAGGGAGAGCTCCGGCAAGGTGTACCGCACCATCAAGGACGACCAGGCCGTCATGATGCATCCCTCGACCGTCCTCAAGACGGACTACGAGTGGGTGCTTTACAACGAGTTCGTCTTGACCTCGAAGCAGTACATTCGTACTTGCACCGGAATCAGGCCGGAATGGTTACTGGTAAGTACCCGCTGCTGGCGCAACCCTCGCGCCGGTTTAGCTTGGTCGCGTGAACGAATGAATTCTACACCATCATCATCTCTTGCCTCTTTCCCCTGTTGCTGTGACTCTTTGGGCGCGCCTCCCTTTTTGCGTCCCGCCCCATCAGACTCGTTCATCGGCTAACGCGAACGTCGTAGGAAATTGCCCCGGTCTATTACGACCTCAGCACATTCGATAAGGGCGACGTCAAGACGGCCCTCACTCGTGCCGCCGAGAAGAAGCGACGCAAGGAGGCCATGAAGAATGGCCGATGAGCGGCACTTGTGCAGATCTTATCACACGCTTGCGGGAGAGTGATATAGTCTAAAAAAGTCAAATCTCCTCCCCCTCAGCTATGCCGGCATCAGAGTTTGGAACTAAAAAGGAAAAGGAATATGGGCGAGCTCATGGGCATGCAAACCCCACTTGGACCAGAAAACACCGCGATTGTGCCGCTTTTGCGAGGACCGCTCCCATCGTGAAGGGGGGGTGTTAGCGACTAGAGGGCCTATGAGCTGTTCCAGGCCTGTCTCGTTAGATTGGTCGGAGGAGAAATTCTCCCTCGCTACCCTGGGCGCTTTTTTTTTCTCTCTCTTTCTCATCCCTCTCCCCCCAATCCCTCTTCCTTCTTCTCTTTAGCAGGCCGTTAACTCTCGGTGCCTCGAAACCAATGACACACACACACACCAAAACCACACACATAACAATTGGGGGAACTCGAGTGGTGTTAAGTAGAAAAAAAAGGGGGCTCGGCGGTCATCATCAACACCAGGATGCCCATATCATATTAGAAGGGCGGAAAACGGATTTGGGTGACAGGTGGGCAGGCTCGATAGAAGCGGACCTGGCTTAGAAGTTTAGATTTTTAACGGCGCCCCAAGGAACGCATAACTGAGAAGGAGAAGGAGAAGAAGAAAAAAACAAGAAACACAAACATGACATGCCGACGTCAAGAGAGACGGCCTTGGCAACCTACCCTGTCTTTGCGTGATATGAGACTTTTTCTTATTAATCTTTTCCTTCTGCTTCTTCTCATCCTTGTCCTCTCTTCCTACAGCCCCCACTCTACGCGTTTGACGTGGACAGACATGAATCCGGGCAGACGCAGATATGATGAATCACCAAGTCCCTCGGGCCATGGGATTTTGAGACGGGCATGGCTTGCCGTGTATGCAACAGAGGTACATACCCTGACATCTGGTTCCAAGGAATTCCCCCCCCCCCTCCCCCCCGTCGATCCCCGCAAGCTCGGATGGTGTTTCGGGACCGAGGTCGCGAATCACAGAATGCCCATCCTAATATCCGTACGGAGTACAGTGTATATAGACGCACAATAACGACATGGGGGATTCTCTTCTCGGTAGAAGGCTGGGGGTTCAATAGTCAGGGGGGGGGGGGGGGACCTTGTCCACCTCACCGCCTGGTCTTCCAAGACAAGGTGGATCTTGAGGGGGGGGGGTTCTGTCTCTCGAGTCTCGAGTCTTTGCTGACGACGTCGTTTGCGTCCCTCTGCTGCCTGGTCCAGCTGCAGCCGGTGCTCGCTTCGGCGATGGATGAAGCCCATCCTGCATCCTGCATCCTGCTCAGCCCAACTACAACTCTTCGTCAGGCAAGGGTCACCTATTTACCCATTACTCCTGGAACTCATACACTCTGAGCACCTCTCTCTCTCCGTCATCCAAGGTTTTCCCAATCTTCAAGGCCAAAGGGTGGGGGCCAAGGCAAAGGTGCAAGAGCATGAACAAGTCAGGTGGGCTTGAACAAAGATGGTAAGAATGGGAAAGGGGGGGGGGGGGGGGGGGGGGGTACGAGACGCCGATGGACGGACGAGAAAGCGTCAGCCCTTCCGAATCCCTCGGAAAGGTCGACGTCGGCGCTCTTGTCTCCCCGACACCGTACACGCCTGTATAGCCACGGCGGCGACGAGGGCTTCCGCGTATGCGATGCGGCGGCGTGTGGTCCCGTACCCACGGTCGGGACATCTGCCGTCATCCAGCCCAGCCCAGCGCCACGCAGCAGGAATGGCCCGCAGGTTTCCGAATCCGGCAGCCATCACACATCCCCCTTTTCCGGGAACCTTATATTGCGTCGAAGCCGCCGGGCGTGATGCCTGTACCGTGCTTTCCTGGCCGCGTCAGGCTATTGGTATTGTATATACCTGTGCGGCCTCGAGAGGGAACGCCATGTAATTTTGCTCCGTACCCGAGTCCCTTTTCAGGGGAGTGGAAAGCCCCATGTACCAGGCGCCTGGTCGCCCCCCCCCCCCCCTTCCCCTTTCAAAAATAGTTCTACTATGTATAGGCGTCCCCCTGACGTTGGTACGGAATACCTGGTAATAGTCACCGGCCCCGGAGAAGGGCCGCTCGTGTCTAAACTCCGTCATCTGGCGACGCCTCTATTCTGAAATGTGGTGAGCGGCGTGCTTCCTGCTGCTGCGTCAACACACCATGCAGGCAGGCAAGCAAGCAAGCCCCCATGCAGATTTTCCGGTCTTGTCAGCGGCACGCCGGCCGCTAGGAGTATCGACGATTCGATGCAGGTGTAATACGTATGCAAGCAACCACTGAATGGGGCGGGGCGTGCGATGGGCAGCAGTTATCAAAGCCAAGCCCGAGTCGAGTCAAGTTCAGGCTTTCAGCTCAGTCACTCACATCTTTTACTGTCGGTCCGTCTGCCCCTCCCCTCCCCTGGCCGGTGGCTGCATGATTTGGCCCCGTCAGTCGTCAACACGCACAAAAGGGAACAGGTTGACTTTATGGTCACATCAGCCGTTCCCGGCTTTTGAATCGCCGCGCTGCGCCACGCCCCGAACCACGGCTCGCCGTCCGGCGGGGTTATGCCATTGCGGTCTGAGAGGGGAGGCAAGGGTAGCAACACCCGGCTCCAGTGGCTGCATGTCGTACGTACACTACATCACGAGCCTTTATGGGCAATGGCCGATATTGACCGGGGACGCCTGCGCTTCTTTGGCTGACGGGAGTTTTGACGGCCACTTGCGTGATTGGGCTGCTCGCGAGCAAGTCCCAGACAGGTTGAGCAAAGGTGATCGCCGATGCAGCGTCGCCTTAACGGGATGCTGACTGCCGTTCGGTAGCGTTTCCCGTAGTGGCGAGTGCAGGTCGGAATAGGCATACCGAACAATCCAGACCGTTCCGTGTGCTACCCGAGTTTGCTGTGAAGCGGCACGCCCCTCTCTGCCATGGTCCCTGTTGTGCCTTGGACCCTTAGTACGCGCGTTGGGACTTTGAGTAGGTCCCTGGCAGGCTGTATAGGCCAGTCTTGTCCCCGTTGAGCCTGGCGGCGACGCACGAAACAAAAGTAGACTGTGTAAAAATGCTCCAAGGGTCAGAGGTGGGGGGTTCGCTCGATATACCTGTGACCTGCGCTGCGGCTGTGATGCCTGTTGAGACGGACAGAGAAAAGGTTCGGTCTGGACATCCGCTGGCCAGGGGGGGGGGGGGGAGAAAACAACAACAACAAGAAGAAGAAGGAGAAGAAGAAAGGAACGCGAGGCAGAGTGACGTAAGAACGGAGATGGGATCCGATCACCATCGTGGCACCGACTCTCGTCGGCGACGAGTCGGCGACAACGGAACAAGGCAGCGAGGGCGGGTATGCCCAGGTAGGATACATAGGAAACATAGGCACAGTCATGTACGTAAAAATGAAAAGAAAAGAAATAATGGCCAACGTCCCCGTCGGCAGTCATTGGTTGGACGCCTGTCGGTCGACCAACTGACGAATCCACGCCCTCGGACTAGACCACGCTCGTATGCGCCGCCCAATCACACCGCCACGAGCACGTCAAGCAGAGAGAGGTACATATCCAAGGCATTGATACAAATTTGAACAAGACGTTTGGACGGCCATGGCATCCCCAAGGCAACAGCCTCGCCCTCCCTCTGCGCCGCCCTTTTGAGCCATTTGCAAAGAGCTGACAGGGTCCGCTCAAATACTCGCCGCACACGACGAATCGCCCTACCAGCATCGTCGACCAGCACAGCAGAGCACAGCACAGACTGACAATGACCCACCGGGGTTTGAGGATCAAGGTTCAAGATTCAATATTTCAGCAATCTGCGCCGGCCCAGATCGTGGAATGGCATGATCCCAGGGTAGTGTTTCTGTGTGAGTGTGTGAGTGCGTGTGAGTATGTGTGTGTGCTTGTAGTGAGTGTATGCATGCGTCTGCCAGGCGGGTTGGTCCCCGACGACCAGTCTTCCTTTTCTGTCAACGCCGACATGTATTAGCCCCGAATCCCACAGTCAGCCACGTCAACCCGCTGCACGTCGTTCGAGGTCCTTTGTGAGAGGGACGGCACGTGTCTCCTGGGTCGGCTCGATGTTAGGCCTGGGCCGAGATCCCCTGGCGAATCAAGACTGTGAGGCGGTCGATCCCGGCTGCGGCACACCAAGAATTTGCTCAGGGTGCCGACCGGCAGGCAAGACAGGACAAGTAGGGTTGAGGGTGCAGGACGAGTCCATGAACCCAACCGCTGCTATGTCAACAGCCACGGTACAAGATAACCAGTGTGCTGTAGGACCAGCCTGGGGCTGCTTTTCCCCCCAAGCATGATGTTGAATCCACCTCAAGGTGCCGTTCCAGATCGCCGGTGTCATCCTTGGGACCCGTCGTCTCGAAATTATACGATAGATAGTAGCACCTTGACCTGGCCATGACATGCCCGACTATGCGCGACACACACCTGGCTTTTGGGGGCGAGATGACCGGGGCTGGTGGCACCGAGCAGTTGTTGCCAGGTCGAGTAATAGTAATCCATCGAAGGTGCTGGAAACCGTGGGGGAAGTGCACGCAGGTGGGCTGGCCAGTTTTCACCTTCGTCCTCTTTCTACGGAGTACCAGGATAAGTAAGCCTTTAGACGACGAGCCCATGGTTTTGCCGATGCCTGCCGGCAAGAGACCGACCAGCTTGGAAGCCACACTCACTCGCCCGCCGTAAAGGTTCTTGAGCAGAACAGAAGGGGGAGGCCCGGGTTGTAGTCCCAGAACCTACTCCCGCCCTGTCTCATTGCTTATTGGGTCTTGGGCCCCGTGCTCCAACCACAGGTCTCGGACTTTGTCCCGAGTGGGATCAGCATGATGAGGAAACCTTCCTAGTTGGGGCTGGTCACATAAAAGGTTGAAAGGGCTGAAAGATGTTAGTTCGTGACGCCCTCGCCTGCGGTGCATCGTATGGGCTGGGCGTATGGACCGCTGTGAGCCCCGGTACACCAGCCAAGACCAGCCTGCCGCTGCCATGCAGGCATAAACGGGGTCTCTGCGCCCAAAATCCCTCGAAAGAAACTGCAGCAACGCCGATCGTTGTTCGTGGCCGTGCTAGTTGGTCACCTACCAACGGATTGACACATACAGAGATACCTGAGTTGTCGGCATGCGCGATAAAGACGAGCGACAGGCTCGCATTGTGCATGAGCTACGCGTGCCATCCAAGATGGCCGGCTCTCGAGGTGTTTCTAGGTGCTCCGAAACAGGAACCTTTGCTCGGAGCAACAACTTCTGTCCCAACTGCGTCATTGACGGACCATGTCCGTATCCCGCGAATAAACCGAAGCCAGCTGTCTTGTACGGCCGGCCATCTTCCCCGATGTGGACACCGTGAAGTGTCGGCGCCCCGGTGGTTCCAAGTTAGTCTTGAGCATAGGACGCCATCTATGGCCTCGATGTTGTACACATCGTATTTGCCAAGCTGTAGGTACTGTGCCGCTGCCTGCCGTAAAATGTGCCCAGTCAGCTCGGTGATCTTCACATTATAGCCGTTGTGGCTCAACTTGACTTGCGTTTCCACACCAACAAGCGAATCAAGTCGGGTACCACGAGTGACATGTACTGCGGTGTGGTGAGCTCGATTCGGTCAAGACAGAAGCTCTCACAGTCTCCTTCCACGCTGAAGCACCGAGCAACTCCCGTCGCTCTGGAGAGACCCTAGCATGCACGGAACGCTCGTCCACAAGTGAGGGCAAGGCCATCTATGGCTTACACTCGTTGCCCCCGGAGTGGGCGACCACTACTAGCTGCGGTACGGTGTGAGCTCGTCCACTTCGACCGCGACACCATTCATTCAGTGTATTCGTGTAGATATGGGTCCGCTTCAGACATTGGGATGTAGCGCGCTAGCCCGAGGTGCTGCAGGGCCGGCGGTTAAACGCAACGGCAATTTCCGCAAGGGGAAAGAGGTTCCAGTATCGTGACCGCAGTCGAGGAGGATGGATCGTCGAGGTCATGATAACAACCCAACGACGAACCAGTATGGCAGGTGTCTGTCTTTAAGCATGTACCCGACCATTGGTTGTCCAGGTCCAACGGTCGGACTGGGAATGTATAGAGCCCTTGACTCTGGCAGGCTAGATAGCTTCGGCAGTTGAACACGCGGGCAGCAACCTACACGTCCCACTTCCTCGGGCATAGCAGAATCTCGAAAACCGGTTGGCCAACCCGTAAATCGCGCCAAGTACCAAGTGCCTCAAAAGCAGATGGCATATCCGTATTGCCAGAGTGTGAGATTGATCCGGCAGGCAGCCTTGCTGATATTTGGTCCTTTGTGGGTTTGTTGGAGCCCAGTCACACCTGGGCATGGCTTTCTGCAGCGCAGCATCCCTCCAATCGTTGTTGGTTGCTCGATAGGTGGTTTCTTTTCTTGGGTGTTGTCGTTGTTTTCCAAGCACCATGTCCACCCGCCTCGAGTGTAGATGATGGAAAATGCATGTGCATGCCGCCTTGAGCGTGCATGGTTGTTTCGTCTGGCAGTCGAGTGGTGCTTGAAATGGCAGTTCGAGGCGACCATCAGGCCAGGACGACCGTATCATCCACCCAGTCAGTCCGAGGTCCCCACTGAAGTCCAGAGAACGGCTGAGGTTATGATGGAAAATACCGAACGATAATGGCGACGGAAAGTGTTCTTGCCTTGCCTCCCCGAGCTGTGCATGACGGCGAGCATCTCGACACTGCACTTGGGTAAACAACATGCTGGCGTGATTCTGATGCACACAAGGGATCTCTGAGCTGCCAACCGTTTCCGGAAGACACTGCATTAGTCCAGAGAATCCGAGAGGTCAGCCTGCAACAACCAGCATGCAGGGTGTTGGATGCCACGGAGAAGATACTCTGATGCACCACCAAAGCGCCGTATACGACGCCGGTACACCCACCCGTCATGCCGCTTCATCGCTGTGCCGCATAGCAAGGCATGACCTGGCTGACGGTTGTCCTGGACGGCATGAAATGCCCTCGCCTGGCCATCCATGGTCATACTTTGGCATCGGGTATGCTCAAGTAAATAGTGTCGACTGTTGTCTAGCCCAACGCCGCTGTCACCTACCCAGAGCCGAGGTGCCAATGGTACCAACCGGCTTCTCGACCGTGACTCCACGCTTTCCGGGGCCGCTCAGGCTCCCGCAGACCTCGATCCCCGTAAGTGAGCCTCCTTTGAGCCTCATGGGGATTCAAACGCGTCTTGTGCTGCACGACTTTTGAGGTCCACTCACGACAGCATCCTGCAGCAGACCGGAAAGTAAGATCGACCTTCCAGATGTCTTCCAGGAGTGGCGCATACTGTAGGCCGTTGGCCAAACCCGACTTGAGATCAAACTTGGCGTATCCACTAGGTAGGTCGAACTCGAGGGGCCGGCAAGGTGCCGAACGAGGACAGAATTGCTCCCCACTGGGAGGGCCGGGAGACCGACCGCCTTGGAGAGTACATTAGTAGCCTTTTGTGTCACATTTCATTTTTCTCGTTTCTGTCAATGCAAGCCACTTTTACCCAGAGAGCCAATCCGGAAAGAGCTTCTGGCCGGGTACAATCCTCGAGCCACGCCCGAGGGTACGCTGTGAAGATGCAGGTATGATGTTCCGAGTGGGCCGTATGTATCGAGGTTGATTGTGGAGAGTCATCACGTCCGTTGACCCTTCTGCCGCAATTAGCAGCAGCCTGCGAGCAGCTACCGTGCAGTCCTGCAGGAAAACGCCGTTGCGAGGACGTTGAGTCGGTCGGTTGCAATCGGGCAGACCGCGATCAGAGGTGGCCGTCTCGCCTTCGGCTGTGGTCAGCAGCCACAGTCCGTACAGATATACAAGTATAAAGAGTGCCCGTTGAACTCGTCAATCGTACCTTTTCCTTCTTTGCAAACAGTCATTGGACAGACGAATCTCTCAACCCACCCCGAAAGACTACCAGTCCTCTAGTCCTCCTCTGAGTGTTTTCAAAATGGACCGGTATCCCTGCGTCAACAGATACAAACACGGCGTCGACTGTCCTGGCTGGGTCAACGTCCACGGTGCACGGTGTGAGGACTGCGTTGTGGTAAGTAAAGCCGTGGTCGACGAGCACACCTGTAGATTGCTAACGAGGCCATGTAGTACAACCGATGAAGCTCAAGACCTCGACAACGAAAAAAGCTTGGTATTGGCTTCAAGACACCGCGCAAGACTATCAAGAAAAGTGCTGCGAGGAATCACAGAGCTTCCGGGATTGAGTGTGACATAGACACGACCGCGTATACGACTATTAGGTTTCGGACTACGCTGAGGCCAAGGTGATAGTCGTGAGGGCCGCGCAATGGGACGCTAAACAGCAGGGTTTGGGTTAGGACCTGCGGCCTATACATATACGTCTTCATCGGTAGTTGGCACGGGAAGGCCGTTTGGTCCGTTGGCGATATCACGGGTGTTCATCGATAGATAGGAATGAGGCTCACTTCCATGTCTGTGTCTTCCAGGCAGACGAAAACCGACGCAGCCATCTACACTTGACTGATTGCGTGCCTTGGCACGAGATGCTGTTGCTGAAGGCGAGCCAACTATTATCATGCGGTATCATAGGGCGTTCCCTGCTGTACTCGTACCTCGACTCCGAATCGTTTCAACCCGCTTTCCCGCGGAGAACGCAGTGTAGTAGTAGGGGGACCGATAGCTCTATCGGGCGATCGTATGCCGATCGTATCCCGAAAGAAACGCCGACACAAAAGGACGCTCCGCCGCTAGGCTAGGGTGCTATGTAGTTGCAGGGGCGGGCGGGCGGGCATGGGTTTGCATAACGGCGCCACGGTTGTCATGGCCATCCTAGTACGGGATCGTGGGTGCGAGATTGAATAGGTAATTGGACCGATTACTGGACCTCGGATTCGATTTAACGTTAAATGGCCGAGACTCCAACTTGTTATTCAACCCGAGTCCGTCATCGGAGGGGGTGTCGTCCAAGAAGGCCGGCGATGGGCATAGTCGCAGTCAGCAGGGTCCGAGGGTAGGGCGTGAAGCACGGTGGCGGTGTGCATACGACTGGTCGAATGGTTGAATGGATGAAAAAACGAATAAGAAAGGAAATGGGGAATGGCGGCTCTCAAAACAGATGCTTGCCTCGCATCGGGCCAAGCCGAAGAAGGCGAGGTGCTAATCGCCTTGCCCAAGCAAGGGACGCCTGCGAGCGGGAATTCAACTCCCTGGAAGAGCAGAACAACAAAGGACTCAAGGCTCAGGTCGAGCACCCTCGAAAGCCCAAAGATCGTCACACTAGAACGATCGAATGAGGATGCCAAGCGTCGACGCTGTCCCGCGGGCTGGTGGCGTTGGTTCCGGTAGGTGTGTATCACTTAGTACCCCTCAGTTAGCCTGAAATAACTCGTCAGCGATCTGCAGTGAAGGTCCAGGAAGGTTATATCCGCAAGTATCCGTACCTCGTGGCTAGAAGACAGTGAGGCCGGGAACATCAAGAGGGGCTGTCGGTGAGAAGTCGGTATACCGGTGGGTGATCTCGATTGCTAAGAGCCAGGTTTGGCGGTTTGGGGTCCGTATCAGTGCAGGCATGCCTTTCCCTCCTATACCCCTCCTCCGGGCTTCCATATACCATCCTTCATCCGGGGTATAGTACCTGGCAGAATGCGCGAGGCCACCGTCGTCTGGCTGGATCATCGGTGTGGCTAACAAGTCAATGTTTGTAACAGGCCGCATGCTTGTTCTGCAGAGCTGGGACGATGCGAGTAAGCGATGCAGATGTTCAGACGAGCGTTCTAGTGAGGGTGGTCTCGTCTGACGGCAGATGTCTCGAGGGGCGTCGAAACCTTTGGTGTTGTTGGGCGGTGTTGATGTTGGTAATGGAAAGAAAGATGAGCAGCGAAAGGGGATTGTCGGGAATGCAACGACGTGCATGAGCAAGGATACTGGAATGGAAAGCGTCCACATGTGTGTATGTACAATCCAAGTACACTGCTCCTTCTCCCCTCCCCAGACGCGCGTAGGTATGTGACCTCGAGACTCAGAAACGATTGCTCTTGTCGTGTGCCTCAGCTTACCTCGACTTTGTCCAGACTAGGTGTCCTGCATATTGCGGCGAGCCCATGGACCATGGTGTACATCGTACATATGCTACTTTGTCTGTTGTGTCTCGCCTTCGTGACTCACTCATTACAACAGGTGACTTGGAGGTGCTGCATCGACTCGGCTCAGAGACAAGTCACTTGGCAACCAAGATCCGGCCGTCGAGAGAAGAAAATAAAAAATCAAGAAGAAAAACACGGTTACACAGCATGGATGGCGGCAAATGGGTCAGGATCTTGGCGGCGGGCGAGGGCTGGAGACCATGGTTCGGAGCAATTGTTCCTGTACCCGCGCAGGAAGTACAAGCTGGCAATGATGTGCCATTACCAGAGCAGGTAAAGAGGCACACTACGAAAGCTGTCTAAGCATTCAATGATATCAATATGGCATGATTCCGGCAGCATTGCCAAAAGCGAACAGAGAGTTCGGTTCAACTTCGTCCACCCCAAACCCTACAGGCTTCCAACGCCATTCTTTGCTCCGTAACCGCTAATGTTCTTTCCGACAACAGACTCTCATGCCTCGGATTTCACGCCAGAAGCGACTCACCGTTGTGGCCTGGGCCGGGCCCCTAGGGGCGCCGAGATACATTCATGTGAACATACTGACGAGTTCTAGACTATTGACGGGCATCCGTGCGATGCGCAAGTTGGCGAGCGCAGATCACTCGGGACGAGGGAACGGGTGATGGAGAATGTCGCCATCTACAGTGGCAACGCCGACGGAAGACAGGCTAAGCGGGCTATGAATTGACGCGACCTATCGCGGACCTATCGCGAACCCATGCGCAAGACACCTCGCGCCCTCGGCATCTGAACCCGGCACCCTCGCTCTAAACAGCCGACCCATACACACGCCGATGCGGCTACTAGCCACGACTCATCCAGCAAGGCCTGGTTGAACCTCATCATGGGCGCCCTTGCACATAAAATCTCGGGCCAGCCTCATTGGACGACATCATATCTCCAGACCATAGCATCCTTGGTATCCAACCTCGGCACACTTCCACCCCTAGTGTACACACAGGACCCAGTCGATGCCTGCAATTGTCCAGTCTTGCCTTGAACCGAAGTCAACGAGGCTCCCATACCTCTCCGTTCCATTGGTTATGTTATCCCTCCTCACTGATCAGGCTCCCCACAGCTGCACTACAACATTGTCGTCCCAACGGGTGGCACTCAATGTAGTACTCGCTTCCGCAGCATGTCTCTCCTCTTCCCGCCTCCCCAGTCAGCTTCTCTCGGGCCGAGACATGTACCAAACAACTCTGGGCCGGGCTGACAGCTGTCACAACACCTCCATGTTGTCAACCGAGACAGACCAACCGGCCCTTCCTATGTCGTAACTGTATCCAGTCGAACCTATCCATCCATCCTATACGTCGCAGATGAGTCCTCTACGCACAGATAAACGCACTAACGGTGCCTCGGTTTCTGAAGAAGTCGCATGTTGAATCCCACCGTCCATAGGATTGCGGCCCTAGGAGATGAGGTGGCCTAGTGGTCTCGGATCAGGAGGAGGCTGGGAGCGAGATGGTTCAGGCGTGTCTTTGTTACCTATGCACGTCACGTGTGTATGGGTGGATATCAAAGATGCTGGAAGCTAGCCGCATACAACAAATGCCGTGATAGATCATATTTGACATTAGTACCAAGCCACATGATAGCTTGCGGGTCATATTTGCTTCCCTATCGTCCGGCCAAGGGGTCTGCTGCAAAGCTTCCTTGTAACGCAGTAGGTATGTCTGTTTTCGTATAGGGAAAGCGATGTGCGTGCAAACCCAAACTCATAATGGCCCAACCTATTAAAACAAATGCCAAATTCCAGTCCGCACCTCGCTGCTTAGCAGATCGGTATTACGCCAGAGCTGCCAGGCCCATGACAAACAAACCCACAGCAGCTGCCCACGTGGTGGGAGGCGAAAGAGATCCGGCCGCGTTGCCCAATCCAAATGGCAGCCCCTGTGTCTTGAACGTGACATTCTGTGGGATGGTGGCATTGTAGCACTGTCCACCGGCGATGTCAAGATTAGTCAGGTCGTCCGGCACCCTGAAGAACATGTAGCTGTTCTGAGGGATATCCTTGAATCCCGCAGTGTTGTAGGGGAATTTGTTGCCAGGGTCCGTGGCACTGGTGTTTCGCAGGAATATACATTGGACCTGGCCCGGATAGTCTTTGTACATTGCAGGATACGCCTTCATCACGTCCGAGTTCGTGGTGTCGGCAACCAAGATGAACTTTCGCTGGGGGAAGGTTTGGAATATCTTGTCGAGCAAGAATCTTCGGATGGACAGGGTCGCCTGGACATCAGAAAAGTTAAGTGGGCGTGTATCAAAACTCCCCAGAGGGTAAGTCTTGTAGATGAACTCCATGTAATTCCGGGTCACCTGCTCGGGAGTCGTGGTCAAATAGTGGAAGTGAAAGTCCGGGATGGACGCTGACCAATTGGCATAAATCTCGGGCATGTTCATCCAGGGCGTGAAAGGACGAGCAAAGGAGTTGAGGAGGCCTTCCTTGGGTTCATAGATCTTGGTGACACGCAGAATGTCGTCGATGTCGGACAAGATGGTCATGCCCTGGGGAGGCACTAGATACGCAGTCGCATTGCCCGTATTCGTACCATTCGTGTACATATTGAGGGTTTGGATCGACTCGGTGGCGTTGCCTGGCACCAAGTGTCCGCCGCCCGACCCTGTAGTATTGCGCAGCTTGACAAATGCATCAAAGTCGCCCTGGTCCGTAGTCAAGTAGGGCATATTGATTGTTTGGGCACCACCACGCGCGTTTACGGCCCCTCCGCTCGCACCGGGCCGTACCGAGACATCGTTGACAAAGTTCATGGTGACATTCTGGTCGCCTTGTTGAACGACAAAGATGGACCTGGTGACATTACGTGCCTGTGCTTGTTGTGTGGCGTCCAAGTCTTGAATATCGACGTCGATGAGGAAAACGTTGGCGAGGTCATCCACCTTTGACTGGCTAATGTTGGGCTGTTTATAGATGTTGCCATGGACGCGGACGTTCCAGCCCTCGTCGGTCCAATTTCCATAAGCTCTGCGCATGGCATGTCAGTAAGCGCGTGTTTTGAGACCGACCATGTCACTTGATAACTCACGGGATATTCAAGGCCTGGGTGGGCTGTGCAGCAAGATCGCCATCGTTGATTCCCAGAGAACTGAGTACCTGGGTGCCTGTCGGGAAGCCCTGGAAGTACTGTGGGATACCAGACACGACGAAGGAAGATACGTCGCTGCCTAGACCCTTGATAACGCTGTTGACATAGTTGCCAATGTCATCGGTGACATCGGGGGTTCGCTTCACACGGGTTGGTGGTGGCGTGATCATGGGGTGAGCCGGGTCGGCCGGAGCAGCGAGAACAACCTGCAAAAGTGCCAGTGGCAGCAGGGAGGTTCGAAGTAAGGCCATGGCGAATCGTTGTATCCTTGTCTTCTCAGCAAAGTTGGATTACCGGGGTTAGGCAAGAAGACGATGGCGTCGATTTCACGCGTTGATAATGCGATGGCGCGACGTGAGATTTTGCAACAATCGAGACACCAGCCCAAGTCCGACGGGAATAGACCCGGAGTATCACACTGGACGGAGCGCGCGTCGTGGGATGCAAGGAAAAAAGAAGGAGAAAGGGCGGGTGAAACGACGGTCGCCAACGTTGCCTCTTTGTTTGCTGACACCGGTAAATAAATGAATGTCCTTGTTCGTCCCGGCGTCCCTGGTTGGGATCGGAATCGGGAATGACGTCAAGAGGCTGGGGGGAGCTGGGGCAGGGATTGATACAATAGTGGGTTTCAGATCAATGGTGGGCCAGCGAATCAAGCTTCTGGGGCGGGGTCACTGGGTCGCTACGCTACCGCCTCCCAGAGCGTGCGGCATAACATTGTTCGTGACAGTCCAACCTTGCGTTGTCTTTAGTGTACAACGTTGACAGGTGGCATGCTTTGGGCAGCTTATTCATTCCTTTGCGCAATGCGCCTATTTCAACTTGTTTTATCCATGCCCAACGGCGAGTGCTTGTGTTTAACCTCCTGCGCCATGATCCAGACCAGTCGGATTTGAGCCCCGTGCGACTTTGCCTGGACTCCGGAGATTCGTGTGTTGGCTGGTCTTGTCCTTCAGCCCCCAAACGCCCATCAAGTTGTTGTCCGCGATTCTAGACAAGAGTTAGCACCTGTATCAAAAAAAAGATTCGGGATCCCGGGTTGACTTATCCCCAGTCACAGGGGGTTGCCGTCTCGCCATTTCTGGAGAGACGACAACCAGGACTACCTTCCAATGGCCTGTCCTTTTGATCCAACAAACGCGCAAACTTCGAGTCGATGAAGGAGACTGGCAGTCCATGTCCTCAGCGATCCCGGACAAGCACAAAACTTTGACTCCAACACGAGATGGGTCCCAGGATCGCTGTACACCTGTTCAGCAGTCCACCGCCTCCAACACGAAGCTACCCGCAGAGTCGCCTTCGCTCACTCAGCACAGCCGTCATCTATCTTGCCATCCGAGGTTCGGCGAATCCAAGTCCAGTTCTGTCGAGTCCGAAGCAACCGGAGAAGCTCGCTCAGTTTGGTTCGCACGACCTCCTTGGACTAGTTTTTGTTTCCTCTCCAGCGACGACTCGCAAAAGGAGGGCATTCCGCGCGGACAAAAGACATCCACAAAAACCGCGCTCTCATCCGTTGGCCCCGTTTCCGGAAGACCATCGGGCAAGTGTTGATCCACAAGGAGAACAACGAGGATTTGGCGTCCCCCGAAGTCGTGGGACAGAACCCACGACGGGAGGTTGATGCGCCTGGCCGGATCACATGCTCGCATGTCACACCAATGGCAGATGCCGTGATGTGGCTAGGAGAAGAGCCGACTGGCTGCAGGATCCGATACTGGCATTTTTTGTCTGCTGGGTTGCTTCGGGATCGTGTGCCGGAGAGGAGAGAGCCGAAAGCTGAGCTTGGTTGATGTGGTCAGATCGACAAATTTCTGTTTGTAGGCCTGAGAATCCTCGCAACATCGTAGTGCGACCGGCGAGGCAAGACTGAAGCAGATTGCGGGTTGAAACTGCGATGCTGACTGTGTGTGACCGACGCTGAGCTCTGTCTCCAAACCAGCCAACGAAGAGTCAAACCTCATAGATGGGCACGACATGGAACCCCGAAAAGCAGAACGTTGCCAGCTCGACCTGCAAGCCATGGCGGCTTTCTTCTCCCAGCGATCTACTCTTGGCCAGAGTACTGGTTCCAGCGGATAGGTCCTGACGAGCGGCCTCGGGCCAGAGGCTCTTACCCAGACGACTCATAGCAACCCCCTTTCGCGCACCTGACGGTGACTGGAATGTGTTCCCTGCCAGTCCACCTACCGCGGCCCCCGGCGAGGCTTCCCACTTTTCAGCGGCGATTGCTTCCCCGGCGGCACGGGCGGGTTTAAAAGGCAGGTTCGACGACTGCGGACGCAAAACTTGAACCAAAGGGCTGCTTAGGGTTAAGTTCCGAAACTCATTCTCCCAACTAGACTGCATTGTCTGGTATAGACAACCATAGATCGTGATAGCTCCAACCGCGGCAAGCACGAGGTCCTGATACAGGCTCGGATGCGACGTATCACGAAATGACAGCCTTTGTTGAGAGGTCTACGGTAGACATTCCTCGCGGAAAATGAGAGTCGGAGAACTGAACGGGAGGTGTCGTGCGTGATGGAGCCGGGATGGGCGAGAGAGCTTTTCTTCGGTTGCGACGGGGCGTCCACAGCTGGTCTTTGATGTCGTATCTCGAACTGTCCTCTTGAAAATGCAAGATATCGGGTCCTGTGTTTTTCGACTGAGAATGGGTCAAGACCTGCCAGTCAACAAAGATTGGGAGAGAGGTCAAGTAGAGGGTTGAGCTCACGTCGCGCTGGAAAGAGCAGGGAAGGAAGCGACGCGTTGCGACGCGGGTGGGTCCGACTGCGGGCCCCGTAGCGCGCGGACACGTGCAGGCCAAGATGACGGGCTGCGTGCGACACACAGTGCCTCACACTGTGATATCCGACGCACTGACCCGAACCTTCGATCTCATCATTTAGAATTATTAAGATGGAA
The DNA here is from genome assembly GCA_019425465.1 of Colletotrichum falcatum. Classification (NCBI taxonomy): domain Eukaryota; kingdom Fungi; phylum Ascomycota; class Sordariomycetes; order Glomerellales; family Glomerellaceae; genus Colletotrichum; species Colletotrichum falcatum. Next base: position 1,508,381 of record SWKJ01000021.1, on the reverse strand, counting down.
AGAGAACCTTTACATTCAAGCTATCAACATTTCAACATCGCCACTATGGAAACGAATTCGCCTGGAAGAGACCGGAGATCAAAGCTAGCTGATGACGTCCTCGACGCTGGGAAAAGGGCATTCGACCCCGCGGCCAACGCTGTCTCGAGAGAAGCTGCCCGAAATGAGTTCCAGCATCTCATAGATGGGTATGTCGATGCGACTCGGTGAGATGGCAAACGGCGCATTCTGACAGAGGCTCTAGGAATGGGTCCTGGAACTTGCTTCCTGTATTGAATGCTTTAATCAAGCCAAATGTTGCACCGGCATGGCTGCGGCCAGAGCTGATGAAGATCTTGACCCTGATTCCTCTTCGGCCTGACGGTGTTCGGGGAACCATGGAGTTCGTCTTCTCGGTGCATCCAAGCAGCACTCTGAAAGCATCCGAGGCAGCCACACCCCAGAAAAAGGGCGCCAATATTACCCAGGAGGCCATGGCTGTGGTTACTCGCATCATCACTTCGCCACCTGCGACTATCCCGCCCGAAGATTGGTTCTCCAAGATTGCACCTCAGCTGATTACGCTATTGGATGGAAATGAAGGCGCGGAGCTCAGTAAAGCTGCGGCACAGATTATTATGTTTGGAGTGCTGGGGAGAAAGCAATTTGGTGCACCCGGTACCAATACCACCGCCCTCACATCAGTCTCTATGCTGACTTTGACCAAGGATCCCCGGGCTGGAATGTCTTTGTTGAGCCTATGTTGCGCAGTTTGGATCCTTCTCGGAAGTACGTGGGCGTTGCAGCTTTCGACAAAACAGAGGAAAGTGGCTTCGTGGATCTGAGTGACAAGGCTGTTCTGGTTCCGGCAGATGACCTCTTCGTGACCCTTCGTCGTATGTCATCGTTGATCAACTACACGCCATACCCGGCGCAGACCAAAAGAATTCTCGACCCCGTTCTCCCTCAGTTGTGGGCGATATCTTGCAAGAGCAAGGGGAACCAGACAACCGAGGAGCGCTACTCGAAGCCAGCAAGATCCCTGCTTCACACCTTTCTCAAACTGAGCGTCTCTGTTTCTAAACTGCACTTGGTTATTGAGAACCTGCTTTACGAAGGCGAATTGACGACCACGCCCCGATGGCGGTACCATACAACCTCCGACGGTTGCCTTCAGATATCAGCCGTCCCTCTCGGACATGGCCCGCAGCTGCCCGAATTGGATTGGAACGAAATTCAGATCCGCTCCGAGTCCCTCATACGACTTATGACTGCTAGTTGCACACCAGAGGAGATATCCTCTTTTTTTCTAGAACTCCTTGGTCGGTGGCTTCAGTCGACGACCTCTGCCAAGGGCAAGGAGATATTGCTTCGGACCGAAGACAGCGAGTCTGGTAACGAGGTCAGGCAGCTTTTGGAGATCACAGTCCTGCAGAAGATGCTGGAGCGCATTCCAGACAAGCTAGTCAGCCGCGTCACCCAAGTCTACGAGCTTGTCTGTCAAATACTAGACCCCAGCGCCATCCAAGATCAGCCTGATGACATAGTCGCAGTGGCGTTGAGCTTGCTCAATCTAGTCATCACGGCTCCGAATTTCAAAAAGTCGAATCTCAAAGCTGAGATTCTACAAAATCTTGAAACTTCACTGGATATACTTAGCAAGGCGGGGCGCTCAGAAGTGTCCCCTACGGCGAAAAACCTTTTGCTCTTACTTCGATATCGTGAAGCGGTGGACCCCGCGGAAGAAGATGGCTTCGTGCCTACCGAAAGGCAAATCGAGGACAGGAGGACGTATAAACTTGCATTGGAGTACATTACCCAAGCAGACAATCCCCCCCTATCCGTTCGGAAGGTCTCAACCTGATATCCGGCCTAGTGGCCTCTAACAGCACTGTTTTGGATGTGCAGGCCACTCTCGTCCTCCTTTCTTCTCTGCTCCAAGACAGCGAAGACTTCATCAACCTCCGAGTCGTGAAGCTCTTCACACAGCTGGCTAGTAGACATCCCAAGGCAACTACGTTGGAAATTCTCGAGCATTACTTGGATGCGAAGGAGACGTCTACGACAGATGTCCGCCTACGCTTCGGAGAGGCTTTGGTGCAAGTGATTGAGCGCCTCGGCGAAACCTTTGCTGGCGATGTCGCAAAGCGCATTTCTGAAACACTCTTGTCGATTGCAGGAAGACGAGGATACCGGCCAAAGACAGAAGCAAAACAGGCTCGTGAACAGCGCCTCCAGGATATGAAGAAGAAGCAGGCAGAGGACGCCTGGGGAGGAGACGTCCCTGACCTCGGCGATGATCTGACTGAAGAGGAGCAAGCCAAGAATGAAATTCTGACGCAGATTGTCGAGGGCTGGGAAAGCAAGAGAGGCAGCGAGGACGTCCGCATGCGAGCATCTGCCCTCTCCGTCTTCTCTACCGGCCTTGAAACAAACATATCCGGCATTGGCCCTGACTTGATCTCAATCGCAGTGGATCTCTGCATTAACGTTTTGGCGCTGGAACGAGAAGTCGAGAAGGGTATCATTCGGCGTGCAGCCATCATGGTAGTTTTGGGGTTTGTTCGCGCTCTTGACGCTGCGAAGCTATCAGGTCGGAGACTTGGCTTTGGGTTAACGGACCAGAGCCGGAGGATATTACAAGGACCCTCAAATATGTCGCCGTCACAGATAACGACGGCCTGGTGCAACAGCATGCTCGTGACGTCATAGAGAGCTTGGAGGCCTGGCAACTCTCATCCATGGTTCCTTCAAACCCTTCTAATATGGACTTGGGCATCAGCAGGTTAGCTGGGTTAACTGTCGACCAGGATCGGTCACTTCCATCTGTCAACACCAAGCGGCCTAGAATAGAAGAGATCGAGTAGTTTAGCCAGTCTTATGATAACTATAGAGTTTTTGGAAACCGAAGATTACAAGACAAGGCCATGTAAAACGGATAAGAGCAATGGCGATAATCCGGCCACTATCCAATGGTCCGGCTCCGAATGGACGGAGGGTGTGGGGCTAATGAGCTGGGGGCACCGACCTCATCCATGGTCACATGACATACACGTGATATCGCGTAGATAGATTACGAGACGCGCTAACCACCTACCTTGGAGGTACCTTGCTAGGTACCTACCTACCTGAGATGCTTACCTCGGTGACCGTGCAAGTACATGGCGTTACTTTTCCCATTTCGCCCCCGGCTAAGCGCGTGTCTTAACATTTCTATCTCGCGAACTTCTCGCCACCTCTCGACAATGGCGCCGCCCGCCCGGGTTATCGCTGATTCGGATGATTCCGACGACGGTTTCGAACTGGAAGATATCCCGTCGAAACCGCCAACTCCCAAAATACCCAGCGAAAGCCGCTCCTCCGACCCTGCCAGTATCGCGACTGGCTCAACCGACCCCAAATTCTTCCAAGAGGTCTACACTGAGCAACGACGCGCGGCTGCTAACGAGAGAACGACGAATCCCGACCAACCCCCTGCATCCAACGAGCACAAGATAGTGTCTGGCCACGTCAAGGTGCGGGCGGAAAAAGACTCCACGGCCACTTCGTCGCTCACCTCCATCGCCGAACCCACAATGGGTCATAATCGCACGAAGGAGAAGGCAAAGGTGGTAGACCTTACTCAAGTTACTGCTCCAAGAGATATGTGGGACGTTCCCAGCAGCCCGGCAGGCGACCAAGCTGCACCTCATCTTGTTTCTGCGATGAACAGGACGCCCAGGAGCAACAGTAAGCGAAAACGGGGGACCAATGTCGATCTTACTTCTCCATTGCCTAGTGGAATGCCTTCCCAGGGCTCGACGCAGCCATTCGATATCACGCCTGCTGCAAGGAGAATTGCCGGTTCTTGTCATGAAATCAAAAGGCCAAGGCTCGAGAACCTTGGGCCGTTGGTGCCGGCCGAAGACGACGTTGACATTGTGGTAGTCCCAGATGATGGCGATGTAACCTCGTTCACAGATCTGGTCTCTGGCCAGAAGCCTGTTTCTCTGTGCATCGAGCCCCAGACTCTGAGCGCAAGTCAACGGCTGGAGTACCAGTATCACTCGGTTAACCCATCTCCGGAGGACCAAGGGCTTGTGCCTACTCAGCCATTCTCTACGCTACCAGCCACGGCTCGCTCAAGCGGGGCGACGACCATTGCATATTCCACGCCAAGCCAAACGCGTGCGGTTGGCCTTGCGCCGGTGCCCTTGGCGGATCATGCGACTCTCGATACAGTCCAAGAGCAGGCCCAAGAGGCTTCTCTTCCAGTACAGCAACATCCAATGGCAGCTGTGGAGTTCCAATCGTCGCCTGACATAATATCTGCCGCACCAGCCCGCCGGAAGAGGGACAGATCTGATTGCAGCTTGCCCAAGACAGCAGAAGCTCATCAAAGTCGTGAAAACTGGGAAACAGACGATGTCGCCTTGGTTGACGAAACCTTTAGACCTCGGACAAATCGACGAAGGGTTAGCGACGCTTGTTGGCAGGGCCAATCGGAGAGCCTACAAGAGACAGATGTGCCTGTGGCTGACATGGGCCTGGCCGCGCAGCTCCCCACTCAAGAGCCTGCGCCAGTTAACCCAGCAAAATCGAAGAAGAGGGGACGGCCGAAGAAATGCGAAGCAGCCGCTTTTGTTCCTACCGGCACCGCTGTGACGTCGGTGCCACCGCAAGCCAGTGAGCTGTGCGATATCGCCAAGGATATAGAAGGGCCGGACACGGCAGCGGCGACGCCTCAAACCAAGAAGAAGCGCGGCCGACCAAAGAAGACGAGCAAGGCTACGGCAGTGAGCACGCAGCACGAGGCCGAGGTACAGCCTGCGACAGAAGCAGCGAACCCGCACGATAGCAACCAAGCCGACACTGCCATGGGTGAGAAGCACACGAAGGAGGCGGACCTGGGCTGGACGGCCAAGTCCAGCAGGGGCAGAGGAGACGATAAGAAGCAAGATGCTGTTGACTCTGCGATGGAGACGTCGTCAACAGCCGATAGCCCCAAGGTGAGGGGCGGAAGTCCAGTGCTGCAGCCCGTGGCATGCAATGCAGCGTTGAAGCCAGGCTCCGAAGGACTGGGTCCACAAACGGCGGCAATAGAGCGGAAAGCGATGGCTGACAAAAACACATGCGCTAATGAGCAGGACAAGGCGGAAGCGGTGGACAAAGCTGATAAAAAGAAGACTCTGACGACGCCTGTTTCTTCGACGGGGAAGCCGATATATCGAGTGGGGCTCAGCAGGAAGTCGAGAATCGCGCCTCTCCTCAAGTCACTTAGGAAATGACACATCTTTTGATGAGTGAGCTGAATGGCTTACAGCCCGGAGTTTTGGAAGGCTTTTACAGGAGTTCTTGCCCTCCTCATTTCCTGTTGTTTTTTTCTCTCTTTTCTGTTTTCTCTTCTTCCCCCTCTAGAAGATACCCAGTACGGACCGGACGGATTATGGGCAGCAGGCGTCAAAGAGCTATGGTGAGGATTTTTGTTTTTATTTTATTTTTCAACTTTCTGTAATGACGGCGATGATAAGAAGGGGGCTGGCGTTGTCCCAGCCAATATCGGTACTATGTTCGAAACACGCTGGCAACAGCGGATACAGATGAATGATGAGGCGGTCTCGGCTACTCTTTTTGACAAGCGGCAACGAGGACGTCCAGCAACAGGGCGTGCAACAGGGCGTGCATCAGCACCAATGCCCACCACCGCCGCTGGGGATATATATGACATATCATGGCTGTTGTTGTCACTAGCTCAAGGATTAACATGACCAGGTGCAATGCCAGGCGCACGTGGCAACCTCCGGACAGAGTCCATCTGTGTCGTGTTGATATTGACTCGATTCCAACTGGCCGGGAGAGGGGATTGGGGGTGGTGGAGGGGCGGCATACCGCATGTTGCATGAGGTGGGCGGTGTGCCACCTACCTAGGTAGGTGCGAGGTACTTCATAGATACTTCCTGCCGATCCATATCGGCACGATGTATAAAGTATCGACTGCGTGCCCAGACAAAGTGGGTCTCTCAGGAAGACTCATTGACCAATCAAACTGGTTGCTTTCAGCAGGTACCCAAGGTAGGTATCCAGGTACCTTTGGATGGCGGGGCAAATTTTGCGCATCGACTGAAAAAGAGAGGCGGACAATTGGAGGGGTAACATAGCAGGGGGAGGTCGACTCGACCCGACTCAACGAGACCGACTGTCGGCCACTTGACGTACTTGCTGGTGCGTGTATGACTCCTTTTTATTTTCATTTTTATTCTTATTTCTTTGTACCATCTTCTTCTCCCCGATCCCTTTTCGATCGTGCTGCCGCACACACACACCGCCGTCCTTTCTGTTCGCTAACGTCGTCTTCTTGCAGTTCGTTCCTAGATCGACGAGGCCGGAGTGCGCGCGCATATTCCCCATTTTCCCTTTTTATTTGCTTCAATCGGGCTTCACTTCCCCTCATCCCTCCCTCCCTCCACTGCATAAGACTTTTTCTAAAATAAAAAAAAGGCATTATGGCTACCAACGGTGACACCAACGGCGAAACCGGCGCCGAGCCTGTCGACAACACCCACACCCAGTCGCAGCGTTACCTGAGCACTCGCGGAGAGGACAGTGGTGTATGACCCTCCATCCCATCTTTCCTCCCACCTGATCCCGCTATCGGCCTCGCCCGCCCTGGCGCCATCGGAATATCGTCGGGACCTTGAGCCGCATATGCTGATCCCATCCACCAGTTCTCCTTCGAAGACGTCGTCCTCAAGGGCCTTGCCAGCGACGGCGGCCTGTTCATTCCTGAGCACATCCCCCAAGTCGCTGACTGGCAGTCCTGGGAGGACCTATCCTTCCCCGACCTGGCCCACAAGATCCTGTCTCTCTACATCTCTCCCTCCGAGATCCCTTCCGCCGACCTCAAGGACATCATCGACCGAAGCTACTCCACCTTCCGAGCTCCCGAGACCACTCCGCTCCGCCACCTCACCGACAACCTCTACCTCCTCGAGCTGTTCCACGGGCCCACCTTTGCCTTCAAGGACGTTGCTCTGCAATTCCTCGGCAACCTGTTTGAGTACTTCCTCGTGCGCAAGAATGAGGGAAAGACCGGAACGGGTATGCACTCTGCGACTTGCCCGCCCACCCTCGGGCCACTACCTCGATTGGCCGTGTTGGACTAACACGTCGCGCAGACAGACACCATCTGACTGTGGTCGGTGCCACGAGCGGTGATACCGGCTCTGCCGCCATCTACGGCCTACGCGGCAAGAAGGATGTCTCCGTCTTCATCCTCCACCCCAAGGGTCGTGTGAGCCCCATTCAAGAAGCCCAGATGACTACCGTTCTGGATGACAACGTCCACAACCTTGCCGTCACCGGCACCTTCGACGACTGCCAGGTAAGCCGCACACCGAGACTGCCGCATCCCGTAGTCGGCTCCTAATGCCAACGACCATCTAGGATATCGTCAAGGCTCTCTTCGCCGACCCCGACATCAACTCGACTCACAACCTCGGCGCCGTCAACTCCATCAACTGGGCGCGTATCCTGGCCCAGATCGTCTACTACTTCCACTCCTACTTCTCCCTCGTCAAGTCAACCGACTCGTTCAACCTTGGCGACAAGGTCCGCTTCGTCGTGCCCACTGGCAACTTTGGCGACATTCTCGCCGGCTACTTCGCCTTCCGCATGGGTCTCCCCGTTGACAAGCTTGTCATCGCCACCAATGAGAACGACATCCTTCACCGGTTCTGGACGACGGGCAGATACGAGAAGCAGCCCGCGCCCCCCTCGGAAGCCACCGGTGGCCTTGCGCAGGACGGCGTCAAGGCGCACGAGGACGGTGTCAAGGAGACCCTCAGCCCCGCAATGGACATTCTGGTCTCGAGCAACTTCGAGCGCCTGCTGTGGTTCCTGGCCTACGAGTTTGCTTCCAGCGCCGGCATGGACGACGAGTGGAACAAGAGGCAGGCTGGCCAGGAGGTGTCCGCCTGGCTCAAGGACCTCAAGACCAAGGGCGGGTTCGGGCCGGTCTACCAAGACGTGCTCAACTCTGCCCGTCGCGACTTTGAGAGTGAGCGCGTCAGCGATCCTCAGACCGTCGAGACCATCAAGAGCTACTACAACAAGATCGGCTACGTTTTGGACCCTCACTCCGCCATCGGCGTCTCCGCTTCAGAGCGGTCCATTAGCCGTGCGGGAGCCGAGGTGCCTCACATCTCGCTTTCGACGGCCCACCCGGCCAAGTTTGCCGGTGCCGTCGACCTTGCGCTCAAGGAGGAGCCCGGTTTCAATTTCCAGGAGAAGGTGCTGCCGTCCGAGTTCATCGGCTTGGAGGAGAAGGAGAAGAGGGTAACGGAGATCACCAACGACTGGCAGAAGGTGCGGGAGGTCGTTAGGGCTCAGGTCGACGAGGAGCTCAAGGCTGCCGCCGACAGCTGAGTCTGACTTGCGCATGCAAAAAACATGAAACACACAGGTCCTCGACTGTGAGGTGCTGCGTCTTCAAGGAGCGAGAGAGCAGCAAAGAAGAAATACGAAGACTAGCTAGACGGGGCAGAGGCATACGTTCAATTGGCGCACCCCCAGTTAGAGTACTCTGGCTGTGATTGGCATTCTTTGGCCCTTGCATCATCGTGTTCGGTTCATCTCCTTTATCATTCTTGTAAATCAGAGACAGGGATGTGTCAGTGGGGGGGCTAGGGGAGCAGGAGGATAGGCAAGAAGTGTTTGCGGCGCATTTGCATTTCATGACGGTGCTTGGCCACGGCCATGACCGGTGTCTCTGGGTTGACGTTTACCCAACACACACACACGCGCGCGCGCGCGCGCGCGCACCTGAGGAAAACACGCACCCGCATGCTTCATGCAGGGCAGCAGGTCACACGAAGGCAATACACGATTTTTCCAAGTTCGCGAAGCTCTGCCCAGGTACTGTCTTGTCTGTAGGTCTGTCAGGGGCGATGCGGGCTTAGTTTGTGGCGGCATGTCGTCGTCAGAAACAACACTCCATCAAACAAACTCATAAACCGGAATGGAAGCACGTGCATCATGACGCGACCTTGGAGAGTTCGCTTTCGTGCGTTTTCGCCGAAGGACGTCTCACATGCAAGTTTTGTCGGTGTGCAAAAGCATAATGCGGGAGGCCGGCCGATTCAGATGTCATTTGGCGGCGGTGTAAAGGCTTCATGTCGTCTGGGAGGGGGACAGATGTGGGAGGCCGTCACCACCAAGACGGACGCGCGGCTGTCCGCACGCGTCATGGCCGTAGGTAATCTTGGGTTTATGGTTATCAGAGCATGGGACGGTGAAGCCCCTCTCCGCAAAGGACGGAGCGATGGAGGAGGTCGGAAGAGGCGGATATAAGAAGCCGGCTCGTCTCTCTTCAAAACGGTCGTGATCTCTCCTCTGGTCCTCATCGGATACCACACTTAACCAGATCCCAGACCAAGACCGCACACAATCAAGATCATCCTACACGAATACTCTCATAAAAAGCCAGCCCCCTAACGCTCCAATACCGACAAAATGTCCGGGAAAATGACAAAAGAGGACGCTTCCCGCATCCAGAGCACCCAGGTCCGCCCCCCCTTCACGTACTTCCCTGTTTCTCGAGAGGCTGTAGGCAGGAGCTAATCCGTGTTCACCCGTAAACAGGCACAGGCCGGAAGGGACATGTCGTCCGGGGGCTTCGCCTCCAGGGCCCAGAGCGCGGGTGACCGCAACTCCAACGCCAACGCCGGCGGAGGAGCCCAGCAGCAGGGCGGCCAGGGCGGCCAGCAGCAGCAGGGCGGAAAGAAATAAGGGTCGAGCCTGAGGGGAGGGCGCCCCGGGACAGAGAGGGGGCGCTGTTGGAGGTTTGATCTCCGGGATGCTCGCTGCCTTGCGGGGCGCAGCTTTACTTTCGTGTCACTCGTTTGATTCGGCCTAGGCCGACCTACCCACGTAGCTCAATAAAATTTGGAAGATGGAGACTGATACGAACCCGGTGACATGCGGGGCGTTGCGAATGCCTTGAGCGAAGAGGGGGGGAGGGGGGCGGCAACTTTCGGCGATCGTTTGAGGCAGTGGAGGGCGACAGGGGGGAGGCGGAAAGAGCGTTTCTCACAAGTTCAGGCAGCCGACAGATGCAAGGCAGTATTGCGGTCTCGTTGCGATTCTGGATGGCGGAGTGTGCGCTTTGGTCACTCCTTGGGGTATGATGCTCCGGTTTCCAGCGGCGTGAACGGGAAGCCCAAGCCGGTCTGGAAGTGGTGGCATTTTGGGAGAAATGTAGATGGGTCTCGGAACGAGAGAAAGTCTCGGAACCCCGAAGCTGGTCAAGTACATTCAGGAACAGCCCGGCGTTATACACACACACACACACACCGAAGCTGGTCTTGATGATGGGGGCACAGGCTATGCCTTGCCTCGCTGTGACGGTACACACACCCCGGGGTCGGGTCCCAGCAAGAAGGCTACCTTGAAGCAGATCAACGGGTTGGCGGAAAGAGCTCGAACGCGACACCTCCCACAGTCGTCGACATAGCCCTCCAATTATTTCTCTTAGCCGCCACATCATTTTGATCCCAAGTGACAGAAGCGATTTGACGTACGTGACCACGATATCCAATTGACTAGTATCCTGTTCTTGACCAAGGAATATTCCCGGAGGGTGTGAGAAAGCAAGTTCCTACGTTGGGATCTAGGGCTCGGTATTAGTGGAAAGCAGTGCTCAACACATGGCGTTTCCTTTATGCACATTCAGCGGTACAGCACCAGAAAGACAAGGCCAGGACGGTTTATCCTAGCTGAAATGAGCCTGGAGAGGGAGAGCAGGCATACAGATAGGTAGGCTGCCGGGTTTTCTGCGAGGGGCTGGATTCAGGACCGGACGTTTTGGTCGAATAACAGACTTTGACGGCCTCCCGCAGCCAACTCGTCTTGAAATCCCGGACCACCGCCCAGGCATCAGGCATCGAAATAAGCAGGCTCTCGTTTTCAGGCAAAAGGATTCGAAAATCGGCATGCCGGCTTGACGCTGCCTCAACAAGTATTGGCGGTGGCCCCCAAAGGGCTGCTTCCTCGTCATGGGAAGGACGTCCTACCACGCCTACAGGACATGGGACCGACCAAAGATGGTGCGGAGGATAGGCGCCAGAATGCCAAAATATACAATTACCAGAAATCCAGGTCACACTACAGCCAAGGAGGTTGATGTGGCTGACCAAACTAGAAGTTCTTGCGTGGCAGCCTCGCCAAGGCTGTGTAGACGGTCCCGTCCGTCGTGTTGGTGCAGTAGGTATGACGGTGGTGGAGGGGGAGAGCGTCGTCGTTCCAGATGATGCTGGCTCAGGCAAAGAGAAGAGGTACGTACCTCCACGTGGGTGTGGAGGCAGCCCAAGCGCAGCCGCAACGATTGGAAGGGAAACCACACCATGGACCCATGAGCAGGTACGTACCTGTGTCGCTTCCTTATCGGGTACTTATCTCAAAGCGCCATCACCATGTGCACGCTTCCAGAGGTACGGATAATTCTCCAACGGCTGCATCTCCACACTTAGAACCAAGCCATCGTCTGGAACGATAGCTAACGTGCCGACCACGAAGCCACGCCAACACTCTCACACTATGGCCTCGGAGGCCCCGGTGAACACTGGCTAGATCCATGCAGCAAACTCTCACGATGTTTTTCCGGCTTTCTTCCATTTGCGCCCAGTCTAAAATGACGTTCGTCTCAAGGCAGCGGGACGACGGACGGTCGACGAGTCAAGGCTCAGCCCCGGAGCTGGCCCCGAATGACCCCCCGCCCCTCCGCGCGTGAGACATGCTACTCATGCGCCATCGACCAAACGACCACCCAAGTCTCACCTCACCACAATTCGGGAGGCCGTCTACATGACTACAGCCATCACCTCCTGAGCCCGGCTCGGTCTTACACCTAGGTCAGCGACACGGCACCCGACAACCTTGCCATCGAGGGAGGGAGGGGGAGGGGGAGGGGGTGTCTACCCAGGAGGACAACAGCCTCATACGATGCAAACCCTTTTTTCTCCTTCATGGAACCGCTTCGCACACCTTTCTCATCGTGTCCCACACCTCCATGGGCGCGTCAGCCACCAAACCGGCGCGCCCATGCCTCTCCCGCCCACGCGCTTGAGCCTCGTGGTCCCCGGTGCCTCTTCTCCATACACCACACCCCCGATGACTCGCAGCCAGTCTGCGCGGCAGCCCGTCGAGGTCTAGTCTAGAGATGGCCTCCCAGAACTCTGGTTCCAGTCCTATGTCAGGGCACTTGCCGTTCGAACAGGACCCTTTAAAAATAAAGCTTTACCCGCTCCCGCCCCGTCATGCAGGTGTCTCACCAATCCTCGTTCGTTCTCAGACCCTCAGTCTCCTGCACTGGTCACCTGCATATCTCCCTATCCTCTGTGGTCTGCTGCCTCTTCTCTAAGATTCTCATATCAAGGTGCCCGTCTCTCTTCGTGAGGGTCTTTCGAACTTTCGCTCTGCCATCACAATTCTCTCGCGCCTGCTGCTGTTGGGCTTCTCTGATATACCGCCTTTCAGCGATTCCGGTCCACGTATAAGAGCCTTCTATCAACACTCAAGACCGCGGCTCGCGGTCTCTCGTTCTCGGATCTACACTGAGCATTCCTCGGAGCGCCCCTCGGCCGCATCGCCGCGGCAAAAAAGACCGCATGGCCACCCGAAAATGGTACCTCGAGACCTCTCCGGACGGCCGCTATCAGTTCGTCTCGCTCAAGCGCTCCCGCTCTTACCACCACGACCGCCGCCATCATCATCATCACTATGACCCTCGACCGCAGCCGCAGCCAGCGCCGCAGCCCCACCGCTGCTGCCGCGACGACTGTGCGCATGTGTCTCGGGATGACTGGAACAACCTCGTGGAACGGGAGCGCAAACTCCGCGAGGCCAACGACGTTCTCACTCGCGAGAACTATACTCTCAAGCGCGACCTCCAGGCCTCCAACAACGAGGGCCAGCGCCTGAGCGGCCTCGCCACGACGTTGCAGGCCGAGAACCAGCTCCTGCGGGAGGAGAACGCGTCGCTGCGGTGCTCGATCGAGAACTCGGGCGGCAACGCCGCCAAGTACCTGCGCGACCTCGAGCGGGCGAGAAGCAAACTGGCCAAGATGGAGAGGGAGCGGGACGGGCTGGTCGCGCGGGTGAAGGAGCTGTCGCGCCACGCGCACCACGGCTTGTCGGAGCGCATCGAGGAGCTGATGCGGCTGGTTTCCACGTGGGAGAGGAAGTTTGACGCGGTGGAGGATCACAACAAGAGGTTGCGAAGGGACTTGGAAGCGCAGCGGAGCTACATCGCAGACCAGGCCGCCAAGGTCCGCACGTACGAGCGGATCCTTCGTCGGCACGGCTTCGTCACGTTCCAGTGATGGAGACGTGGATAAGGCGGGAAGATACCGGGTTTCTTTTCTTTCTTTTTTTATCCCTGTTTTTCTTTTCTTGATACCACGGATTCTTAGGCGCTTTGGTTGGGAACCTCGCTGTTTATGAAGGGGAAGGGGTCACATCTTTCTCTTGGTTTGAAGGACGATGTCCGACTGGATATTCGCTTCAACAAGGCCCGTCGGGTAAGTTCACGTTATTCCGTCCCGTGGTTCAGAGACGAGGGACTAACATCCAGGCCGGCGCAGGCTCTGATTGGAGAGATTGCAAGACGTGATCGTCGGTAGCTTCGGTCTGCAGATAGAATCTGTACGGTTGGCGATGCTTCATTGGTCGTGAGTTAAGCAGGCGAGGAGACAGATGGCTGTCATTGGACCGAGGCACTTCGATCTGGCTTTCGCTCACTACGCCTTTTCATTTGTTTATTTGTTTTTCATTTGTCATGCAGTCCCGGTACTGCCTTACGTTTACTCGGTTGCCCACTTGTGCGGAGGAATTCTAGGCTCGGGTTTCGAGGTTGTCTCTCGGATGGCAGAGTAAAGAGATTGACGGCTGTCTGTGCCGCTGCTCGTTTTTACATATATAGACCGTTTTCAGATAGACTGCTATACCAGCAGACTCAACGTTGTTTCTTGATTCCTCCGCACCCAGTCGCAATGTAGTTCCGCACGGCGTGTAAGTTGCTCCCATGTAGCATTTCAAAACCACCAACGCATCTTTCCAACTCGTTTTTGGTTCCCTCCCAGCTTCAGGAAAGGGGAGGGGGGGGCTGTTCTGACTGCCCCCAGTGTCCCGCCCCCACCCACTAATCCAACAGATTTGATCTGGGTGGTCAGGTGATGTTCTAGACAATGCTCCTACCCGCGAGAGCGAGGCACGCTCGCCCATCCCTGGGCAGTAAAGAGGATGCTTCATTGTGTGCGCGCGCGCGTGTGTCTTGTTGTGTCGTGGATTCTTTAAGAGATGGGTTGAGGCGGAAATGGTGAAATAAGACCCATGCCGTGCCTGGATGCCGCCGTAGTGGTTCGCTTTCGGCACCGGGCCTCGTAGTCAGCTGCTGCCCGCCCGAGACATGGCAACCCCATGACGACATTCCGTTCATTGCCCCCCCTCCCCTTCCGTCTCGCTCAATGTTCTCCCGCTCCTAGGACCGTTCGCCACGGACTGACGGATTGAGAAACCTACCGTCGCCCATGTTTACCAAGTCTCTGCAACACCCGTGTACGGATTCGACACCCCCTGGTGCCGCGATGGTGTGCAGCCCAAGGCTACAACGGTTCCTCGGCACAGAAGCAGCACACGACCCCCCCCTGATTGCGGGAATGCACAACACCCTCTTGTTACTGCTTCCATCCCACCCAGGGAGGTTCACTTTGATTCGCAGCACCCCCCCCCCCCCCCCCCCCCCTCCCCTTCACCTCGGCTGCTGTGCTGACACCGAAGGTGAAGCCAAAGGAAGCAGCCGGAAATAGGACTGCGACGTGCCTACCTACCCAGGTCAAGTGTATATGCTCAGCCGCAATCGGGGACAGAAGCCCCGCGAGCGGTCGAGGGAGATTGTTGCGGGCTATACAGGCAAAGGATGCCGACCAGCATGACGGACAGTGATGGGTGAGTGAGAGAGGAGCAACTGAGCGGTGCATTGCGGCGGCAACCTCAACATGTCCGCCCGTCCTCCTTCCCAATACGGCCCTCGATACATGCCTCGTCCTTTTTGTCAGGCCCTTATCAGCTCTTATGAGGTGTGTGCGACTCCTTCGATGTATCGGGTTGCAAGGCCAGGGTGGCTACCTAGGCAACCAGTCTTCCTCTTCGTCACGGAAAGGGCAAGTGGATCCAACGCTCCTCCTTCCCAGACTGTCTCGGTACGTACCTCGTACCGGCTGCCACGAATATTCTCCCAACCGTCCGTCCCCACTGGCCAGGGGCCGTCCGTCGCCCGCTTCTTTGCTCTAACAAATCAACTTACACGTTTCTTTCTCCGACCTAGAAATGCCAATACTTAATACTTTCTGGGTGGAAGTGTGTCGACAGCCCCTTTCTTCTTCTTCTTCTTCTTCTTCTTCTTTTTCTCTTTCTTCCCACGCCGGCAATGCGACTTGACATCTAAACCTGCATGCATGCAGACAGGGAGGGACAGAGCGTAACATAAAGGGGCTTGCTAAGATCCGGGCCTCTCGTCTTCGAGTTCGGGCTCCCCGGAGCAGGCTCCCAGACACAGAAACCTCTGACGAGTGCGAACCGCCTGGCTGGCCAGCGCCGTGGCAGTTTTCTAGTTGCTTCCAGATTGCCACTATTGGGTGACAAATGTCACGGAAAGGGATACATACTCAGCGCAAACCATGGCGTGACCCGGCGTCGGCGTCGTAGGTGAGGAATCCTTCCTGTAACTGTTTGTGTTGTAACGCTGACTCGCTCTGCAACGACGAGTATCATATAATACCCAGGATAAGAGCGAAGGGATATTAATACCGTTTCAGATGCAGTATTGTGATGAAGGACAATATTGCCCGAAAACTTTATTTTGTTGCGTACTTATATAAGTGTGTCCTTGATAGCGTCTTTGACTCTCGTGTTTGTGTAGCTACGGATGCTCCAAGTTCCTTTGCAAAATACATCATTAAGCTTCAACCAACCTCTCAACACAGACCACCCCAATCTACCGCAACCATGAAAGCCAGTGTCATCTCATCCTTGATTGTTGCTCTGGCCGGCGTTCTTGTTACCGCCAGCCCTACGCCGGACAGTACTGCCGGATGCCTAAGGGCTTGCATGGCCACGTGCGCGGCCCAAGGAAAGGTAAGCAAGAGTTCTATTAGTCAGACAGGGGGGCATAGTATATTTCTAACACGCTGAACAGACCGCTTCGGGCAGCTTTAGCTGCAATGGCGACACCGTCACTTCTTGCACGTGCATCTCTTAGGCTGGGAGTTTGAGCACAAGGCGCTTCGAGGCAGGAGTTTCCATGGGTCCAAAGCAGCCATCGTCGCTGCGGTTACGGAGTTTAATTTGGGTATCCGTTCAGTTTTAAGTGTATAAATAAACCCACACCTACCCACGGAATCCCCCCCGTCCCGGCCTTCCGAGTGGTCACGTGGTGCGCCGTTTCGGCTCTTTGATTTCGTAATTGACGGGAGCCAGGCCCGGCCAGCCCTAAAGAACTGGAGACGACCCAGACAAAGGCACCTATGGTGAAGGAGTCTCCACGGTAAACTCACGCTCTGCCGCCTGCTTACGTGTAGTCGAGTCTGGCAGTCGACGCCGGCCTCAGGCGTACCTCGCTGGAGGACAGACACCGTGGCCCTTTATTGGTGGCTGCCGTCTGATTTTGCCCGTCTTTTCCGTTTCTGGAAGTGCGAGTTTGGACGGGCGGGAAGCCAAAATGTTTGACAGGCCTGTCAAAGTGGTTGCAGGGGAGCTGCCTGTTGCCTTGGTTCTGCGGGGCGGTGCCCGTTAGTCTGTATGTACATACGAATAGTATCAGTACTCCTCCGTACTCGTCTTTTTTTTTCTCCCCCATCCAATCCACCACCACCCACAGCCTGATTCATCGCCATGGCAATGCGGCTCGCGACGGTCCTCCCCCCCCCTCCCCCCCCCCCCGGGGGGGAAGAGCAGGCATCATTGTTGGAGAAGTGACCGATCCAAGTGCAAGCCCTCAATTGGCCGGGTGTCGAGCAGACAGAGGCGCGGGACGCGATGAGACCGACAAACCAAGAACACGCCATCGCAGGATGTGCATCGAGGGGACATGAGTCTGATTCGGGAACGACAAGCGGCCTCAGTCACCGGCGACGGCGGCCTCGGTCATCAGCGCGCTATCCCGACCGTTGTCGTCATCGCGAACGAACGAACGAGCGATTCGCGTCTCGTCGCGGGGTCCAGACACACCCCTTGGCGGCCAGTGACTCACGACGCGGGGTCCAAGATGCTCCCCTCTCACTCATGACCTCTCTCTCTCTCGCGCTCTCTCTCTCTCTCTCTCTCTCTCTGCGCGTCCTCTGCTAGGCTGCAAGACAATCTCTGCCGTTGTCGCTGCATACCCATTGGCTCCCTCCTGCACTCTGGCAAATGCGTATCATGATCCCTGGGGGATCGTGGGATCGAGGGACAAACAAGTTCGGGGCTACGCATATAGAGGCTGCAGGAAAGGACCGCACAGCGCCAAGCGGGCCCGCCGTCTGGTGTCGTCGACATGTCTCCAAGTACTTGACAAAGTCGCAAATGCTGGATGGAGAATGAAAGAGGGGCGGGGGGCAGCGAGTTCTGCCGCCAGTCAGCCTACCACCATCCAGCCTACCAACACCCCAGGCACGAAGAGTCTCCGAATGGCAGCGAGCAGGTCGCAAGCCACTCACATCGTCGACTATCACTGCGGCACGTAATCGGGGGTTGCTCCGCCCCTCCTCGTCTCGTCTGCGAATGCAAAGTCGAGATGCAAGCGCATCGCGCAGCGCAGCGCAGCGTTGCCTGGCCGGCGGTCGCAAGCGCACAAGGGCAAGCAGGCTTGGGCTTGGGCGAACCAGTCTGTCGGGTGTGCTCGATTTGCGTTGGCGAACCACACACATACGGACGGATACATGCACACACGCACACACATCAGACCAAAATCAGGCGCCCAGGTTGAAAAATTCCAGA
This sequence comes from Colletotrichum falcatum, assembly GCA_019425465.1. NCBI lineage: Eukaryota > Fungi > Ascomycota > Sordariomycetes > Glomerellales > Glomerellaceae > Colletotrichum > Colletotrichum falcatum. Next base: position 1,490,396 of record SWKJ01000021.1, on the reverse strand, counting down.
AACAAGGCAACCGGCAAAACAAGAGTGGAAAAAAAAAAGTTGCGTTTCTGCCTTGTAGGCTTCGCTGGCCCTGCACCGCCTCGGCGACTCGGCCCCGGGCCAATGAGGACGTGTGCTGCCACCGAGAATTCCCATTCTGTGAAAGCGGTGCTTCCCACCACATGCCCTCCTCCCTTCCCTCCCTCCCCTTTTCCTCGTCTTCCTGTCCTTCTGCTTGGCCGGGTGGCTGAAGCAGAAATGGGAGTCAATCCCTGGTAACCATGTTTTTCCACTTTACTTTGTGGCACTCACTCGGCTAGCTAGTCTACTAGCGCATCCGAATGTACGTACTTCGAAGGTATCCGTACCCTTCCCTTCCCGAGTCCCGCACCCTTTCCCCCCCCTTCTCCCCGAAAACCTCCATTCCCCATCCCATCCCATCACATCACATCCCTGGTCGAGGAGGGATCCGCGATGCCGCTGCCATCCATCCATCCATGATCCTTCCTGCCTAGCGAACCGCTGTGGGTGGATGTACGACTGTACTCGTACGGATACCTTCCCTCCCGCTGCCCTCTGTACTCCATACACACGAACATGAGCGATGACTCTACCTAACCTGGGTGTACTAGTATTGCGCAGCTGCGCCCATGAGGCATCCGGCCCAGCCAGCCAGCCCTACATGGCCACTACCGATATGGTACTTTTGGAATGTTGCTAATCTCCTTGGGCCACGGAACGTGTTCCAGGTACCCTTTTCGTTTTCGTTTGGTGCCCTCCCTCCCCCCTGCACCCGTTCTCCCTCCCTTTGCATCAGAAAAAAAAGTTGCGCAGCTTAGCTGCCGGAGGCAGCAGCAATGTACAATCCACACCACCACATTCACTCATACACGCACGCACGCACGCACGCACACACACTCCCTCTCTCTCTCTCTCTCTCGTTCCCTTCCCGCTGCTCCCTCTCCTCCCTCTTGCTCATACTCCGTGAAGGCTGCAACGGGCTGTGTATCAATAAAATAAAATGTTCCAAGGCGCCGCATCTTCTTGCTTCTCCTCCGTTCCATCCATCTCGGTTTTTCGCCTCTTCCCTCACACTCGCGGCTACTCCGTCTCCTTTTCCCAAAGCCAAAAAAAGATCCCGGTCCCATCTTGGGCAGCATTCACCCCCTTATATACCCGACTTGACTCATCTTGACAAGGCCACACGACTTGTATTAACCCGCGCGCGCGCCTACCACACCACACCACCACCCACATCGAATTTAAAGAAAAAAATTTCAATCCGGCACTGCTCAACTCAAGCACTGCACACATACACACATACACATCATTTTGACTGACGGCCTCGCTTTTTGTGCCTGTTCAAGGCGAAAAAGGCCTTTTGCGCCTCGACTTGCTCCTCCAGAATCCTTTACGTTTGATCGACAATAGGGCCGCCCAGCCGCCAACAACCAGCAACCATGTCTTCGGCCAACAGAAAGGAGCCAAGGGTCACCTTCCAGACCATCCCGGCCTCCAAAGGCCACCGTCACCAGGCAAGCGACTCGGGCGTCGGATCCGACTTTAGCACGAGCCCTACCGCCCAGGAGTACTTTGACCTCGAAAAAACCCACATCAAGCTCAAAGAGGAGTACTTTGCAACCAAGGACAAGCTCAAGGAAGCCGAAACAAAGCTCCAGCAGGCCAACGCACGCCTGAGCGCCTTGGAGAACACCGTTGATGTTTTGCGGAACGACAACAAGGCCTGGATCGCGAGAAGCGCAACTTGCGCGCAGAGGTTGAGGCCCTTCGCGAGGACCGCAAGTCCCGCACCAGTCCGCCTCGGGACTCCACCAAGATGTCTGGCGCCCTGCAAGTCCAACCCCTTCCCCCAAGGAGCCCAAGGAGCCCAAGGAGTCCAAGCATACGCGCCGCAGCGAATCCAAGCATCATCGCAGCGAGTCCAAGCACCGCCGCAGTGAGAGCAAGCCGCGCAAGACCACAGAGGACAAGGAACTCGAGAAGCGCGTCAAGCAGGACAAGGAACGCCTCCGCGGCCGCTTCGACCACAAGGACGACAAGAGTTCTTCTACCTCGAGCACCAGCTCGGCCCGAAGCAAACAGAGCGCCAGCTACATGGAGCCTCTGGGTCCTGCCACCTCCCGTCCCGTCCCTCCCGCTGAGCAGCCGGCCCGTTCCCGTCACTCACTCGCCGAGTCGACCTCCTACCACGACTCCATGAGGCCCGCCGTTTACGCCACCACCACCATCCCCGACCCCTCCGCCTACAGCATGCCACTCAGCCCGTCATACGCCGAGTACGGAGGTGGTGACTACTACGCCGATTCTGCCTCGCAATACGTTCAACAAGGTGACGGGGCTACCACCCTTACCCTCTCCCGTCGGTCGTCGACCTTCCTCGCGGGAGGTCGCGCCGGTAAAAAAAAAACCAGAAGCAACAAGAAAATAGCCCTGTGCGACACACCGCCACGGGTAAACTTTTTTTCTTCATATGCGCAAATACGTTTACAGCACTCTGCATTCAGCCACAGAGAAAGCTCTTCATCCCATGCACCCTCCCGATAAGTGGTGCGGGGCACGGGGAGGGGCTCCCAAGTCCCCCCCCCCCCCCCCCCCCCCCCCCGCATATGCGTGAGATGCAACTGATTGACGCCATCCAGTTGACTCATCTTCTTCACAAAATACCCGGTGAACGCCGTTTCCCGGGCCGATCTGCTTATTTCATTAGACGACTTGCGCCTCTTATCCGTCTCTTTTCCACCTCCTCATTCCTGTAACAAAAATCTTGTACCAGCCGAGTTTTCTTTTCATCATCCACAATACGATACCCAATACCCCTTTTCACGTGTGCGACGATATACCTCGGTCAACTCTTTTTTTTTTGGGCTTCTTGTTTATTTCAATCCTCGACATACCAAATAAGGGGAAATCCTCTCCGACGACGACAACGACAACATGAAGCTTTATCCATCCATCACCCCGGACCTCGCAGACTGGGCCGCCCGCCAACCCGTCTTCTTCACGGCCTCGGCACCAACCCACCTCCCCCACGTCAACGTCTCGCCCAAGGGTCTCTCGGCCCACTTCGCCGTCCTCTCGCCAAACCTGGTCGCCTACATTGACCGTTCCGGCTCCGGGTGCGAGACCATCGCCCACAGCTACGAGAATGGCCGCTTGACGCTCATGTTCATGTCCTTTGGCCCCTCGCCCCGCATCCTCCGCCTCTTCTGCAAGAGCCGCATCATCGAGTGGGACCACCCGGAGTTCGACGCGTGGATGAAGCGTGTTGTCCCGCAGGGCTCGGCGGGTCGCGACTCTTACGATGGCGCGAGAGCCGTCGTGGTCGGTGAGGTCTGGGAGGTCCAGACGAGCTGCGGGTACGGCGTGCCGATGGTCCGCAAGGAGCTCTACACGCCGTCCGGGGACGGTGCGCCCGAGGACGAGCTCTCCGTCTTCGAGGAGCGCCCCACCCTCGACCTCTTTTGGAAGAAGCGCGCGGACAACAACACCGTCAACACGTACCACGTCGAGAATAACCGGACCTCCATCGACGGCCTCCCCGGGCTCCGCGCGGCGCGGCGCGGCGCCGGCGAGAACCTGTGGGTCACCGACGCCAGGGCCAGGCTTGCCCGCGCCGCGCGGCAGACGGACGGCCTGCTCCTGGGCCTGCTCCTCGTGGCCCTCGCGTACTGCGCTGCCGTCTGGGGCGCTGCGGGGTGGGCGCGTGCGACGGCTCCTGGGGGGGCGAATCTGACCTGAACGGCTCTTTTTTGGGGTTGTTTTTTTTGCTTGTTTTCATCATTGGTCATTGATATCACGGATTTACATGTAGACGAGGAGAAGAAAAGCTTTTTTTTTATTTTTTGCTGTTGTCTGGATTCCTTGTCTTACGCGCGCGCTCTCGTAGAATACAAAAAAAGGTGGACGTTTTTCTGTTTGTATATACGTATGTAGCCTGTTCCCGAGTCTGGGGCGGGCAATATCTTGTACGCTGCTGGGGAGCAAGTCGGGGGCGGGATGCCGTGTTAGACGGTATTTCCCTCCTCCTAATTCAAACCAACACTAGAACCTGGACGAACCATCCTTTTTCGTGTGTGTGTGTGTGTCGTACGTTTTTGCGTGTTTGAAATCTATCCCCCCATCCGCAAGGCCGATGACTACTCGCCGCTACTATGGGATAGATCTCCTCCTCCCCTTTGCCAATTTTGCCATTTTGTTTCTACGGATAAAAACCCGCTCAAGACGCGCACTCTGGGGGCTTCGCTCGCGATTTCTCCCGGCAGCCCCTCCACCCCTCAGATGACGCACCATCACCACCACCACCACCACCCCCCATCAGAAGAACCCTCTGCGCAGGTGGAATCCACCGCCGCCGCTGCAATGCACGCTCACTTGCTGCTGATCCCCGCGTCACGTCGTCTCCAACGGGCTCTGTTTGGGCTGCAGTCATCCCGACCAAAGGGCGACCGCGCTGGGAAAGGGGGGGGGGGGGGGTTGGTGAGGCCACCCTCGTTGCAGGCCTCTCCCGTTGTTGGGCTTCGGTTTGGGCAGAAACGCAGGCACGCAGGGTGGGATTTGATTTCCGCCCCCCTTCCCTCCTCCGCAGCTCTCCGGCCCGTCCGTCCAACAGTCCAACCCCCCCCCCTGGTTCATGCTCACATCGAGCGCGCACGCACGCACGTGGAAAATGAACCCATGCAAGGTACAGGTTTGCCGTCAATTAATGCAAGACACACGAGAGAAAAAAAGTCTATTCTGCTCATCATCCCGTACCTGCAGTCGAGGCGGCAGGCTCGCTGCGCGCATCCTTGTTGCCGCCGTTGCTGCCCGACGTATTCGCGGCGGCCTTACCGCCGCCGCGGCCGCGTCTGGTTCGCTTGTGGTGCTCCGGCTTCTCGGACGGGGTTGCGTTGTTGGCCGAACCGGACGCCGAGGGCGCCGCCGAGTTGGAGCTCGCCGCGCCGGCGTTGGCGTTGGCATTGGAGTTGGCACCGCTGGGTTCCGACTTGGCGTTCGAACTGGACGCCGCGGGCTTCTTCTCCTTGCGCTCGAGCACCTGAACTGTGCCCTGGGCGACCTGCACAGGGCTCGCCGTGATTGCCTTGACGAGGCTGTCGTGGCTGGAGAAGTCGACGTAGGCGAAGCCTTTGCGCTTGTCGATCTCGACGAACGTGACAGTGCCGAAGGCCTCCATGGCCTGCTTCAGGAGCGCCTCGGTGACGCCCTGTGATGGGTTTGCATGCTTGACGAAACCGCGCGTCACGCCGGGGGTGACGGCAACCGAGCTCTTCTTCGAGTTGCCGCCGCCCTTGCCCGAGGACTTGGCGCCCGTCGAGGGGTTGGACTTCGCATTAGTTGCCGGTGCGGCAGACTGTGACGCCGAGCTTGATGCTTCCTTGTCTGCCTTGGAGCCCCTCTCCTTGCTCTTCTCCTCGTCCTTCTTCTTGAGCAACACAACCGGGGCTTTGGCAGGCGCTGGTGTGCTGGTGGAGCTTGCCTCGATCGACTTGCCCTTAGAATCGCTAGCACCCGCGTTCTTGCCGCCACCACCCCTGCGAGAGCGGCCCGACTTGGGCGCCGTGGGCGTCGTGCTCCGCTCTGATGTCTGAGAAGCAGCCGCAGACGAGTGGGCTGGCGCAGCGGCGGGTGCTGGAGTTGGTGCCGGGGGTTCGGCCGCAGGTTGCGGTGCCTCCTTTGTCGTGCTCGTCTTGGCTTCCGCCTCGGCCTTGGCAGCGTCTAGCCGTGCCCTCCTATGAGCACTTCCCGGACTGATGCCGAGGTCTCTCTGCAAAATGCGTGCGGCGGCCGCAATGCCGGCCCGACGACTCTTGGGTGCGTCCTGAGAGGATGAAGAGGCTTGAGTGATCTGACTGGCGACCGTTTCGGCGGCTTTGGAGGCTTCCGCGGCGGCCTTCTTGGTGAGAATCTTGACCGTCTCCTTGGGCTTGTCGGCTGACTTCTCTCCCTTGGAGTCCTTCTTGCCCTTCTTCGAATCCTCCGCATTTGACGCCGACGCCTTGCCCTTGGTGTTGGAATCCTGACGGGCCTGCTTGGCGCTCTTGGCGGCAGCGGCCTCCTTTTGCTTGTTCGCCTTCTTCTCCTTGATAAACTCAATCAAGGGTGTCGTCGTGACCTTGGCCTCGGGCTTCGAATCCTCGGCATCCTTGCCCTCGCTGTTCTCGTTCTCCTTGTCCATCTCTGGGTTCGTCAAGGACAGGAGAAAGGCCATGAACTCGGGGTCCTGGTCGATCGTTCCCTGTCTAGGGTCGGAGCGCTTCTTACCGCTCGGGATCTTGTTGTAAATCGCAAACTCAAGAACCGGAGGACCGACCAGAGAAGCGCTGTTGGAGGTCATCTTAGCGTCTTCCCACGATTTGGCCTGAATCAAGTTTGACAGAACGGCGAGGTTCTCGCGCTTCAGGACGTGAAGGTAGACTCTCCCTGGCCTCGAGGGCTTTGCAGGGCTGCGCGCACCAAAAGTTAGTCCGCGGTCCCTTCATGCCGTGAGAGCAAGCACGTACTCCTGTGAAATCTTTCCCTGTACGAAGTTGTGCCAGCTGACGAGGCCATTTCCCGCTTTCCACTCATCGCCAAGGTTGCTCCATAGCTCTTGCTCCGTCAGGCCGGGCGGCAGCCTTCGAATAATCACTTTGTCGCCTTCGACAGGAGTCCGGCTCTTGTTGGACTTTGGCGTATCTGCAGCGGGCTGTTGGCCAGAGGCCGGAGGTATCCCATTCGTCTTACGGGAGGCGCCCTGTGCGCCAGAAGTCGCCATTTCGGCACCAAAGATCGTGAGGGCGGGGAGAATAGGATTGTTCAAGATGTTTGGTAAGCGAAGTGCACTACTTTGTCTGGTTATTGATGGGTGTGGTAAAGAATCGCAACAAGTGGTGTGAAAAACATTGAATGTTTGTTTGGAGAATGTTAATAGGGTAGAGTACACTGCGTTATAAAGACAAAAGGGCTGTGCCAGAAGTCTTGGGAAGGATTGTCGAGGGTGATGTGATGGGCAAGGTAGCGACGCGGGGCTTGAGGTTTACATCAATACTGGATCTGAAAGAATGGTGCACGGGCAGAGAGCAACTGTCTTCTGGTGGACCTTATCTGATAACAGTGAGCTAACCGCTTTGGGATAGCTTATTTCGAGTGGGGAGTGTGTGCTTTTTGTCAACTGGATCACCTGGAGAATCTTCGGTTAAACTTACTCTCACACCCTCACCTTCGGTTCAACAATATTCCGAAACACCAAGTTTACCCGAGGTTCACCCAGCACTTGAGGATCAAGATGGAGCAGGAAGTCGAGTCCTCCGAGGACAAAGACAGTGTGCCTATCGACGCCTACCCGGAAAGATTTCCGGACTTCAACCAGGCAAAAATACATTGTGCACCTGCCCAACAAGAGGAAAGTCCAAAGGCTAAAGTCGCGAAAAAATCAGGGTACCAGATCCCCAGTGAGGAGGAAATCCAAGCGGCGATACGACGCGCCAATCAATACCAGAGTAATCCCGTGACAAACGGCCCTCGCCGCAGACCCGGAGCAGGTGGTGGACGTCACCGGAGCGCGGAAGTCTCATTTCAGCTCCCACCTGGACGTCCCGGCTACCCTTTGGCGCAGATTCCGACTCATTCTGCGACTGCTCCGACAGCCTCTTCTGTCGCGTCGAGTCCCCATCCCGGCCGACATCAAGGCATTCCAGTCCCAGGCAAACCGGGTTATATCCCCACTCTTGCCCCGTTGAGCACTGAACGTCCCCGCGCTCCCAACTTCAGCCGACCGCGACCAATCGTCGTTGGAGGCTACGACAATCCTCTTGAAGAGCATCGCCAGAGAGTTTTGCGACGTCAAGCCGATGACAAGCTGACTTTGGAAGCTTTCCTCGAAGAATCTCGTCGCCGAGTCGTTCCGCAGCGATCAAGCCCCAGGCCGCTGCCCGAGCCCCCCACTAGTAGCAGCACCCGCATAGCTGTCGCACCCAACCGTGCTTTTCAAGCCCCTCCCCCGCCCAAGACACTGCTCCACCGCACCCTTCGCCTCTCCAGTCGAACCCGGTCATCTTTGACCAGCAGGAGCCCTATCCAACGATCCCAAGTCGTCGCTCCCGGTCTACATCGCTGACACGCCCCTCCAACCCACCTCCGTTCGTCTTTCCGGGCCCGATTGGCAACCGACCTCTACCTGAACCCATCAAAGAGGAACTGCCAACCGAAGACGAAGCGCTCGACTACGCTGAGGAACCCGAGGTTCGCACTGCACAGATCGCCCGCGTTCTTCGACCATCTGACGATCCCGCTCAAGATTCATCCGGCGTTTCTCTCCGCGGCGGAGGCTTGGATTGCGAAGATTTCGCCGACGAGTTTGACGAATTTGATCCAGATTACTACGAATCCGACGAACTCGAGTACGACTTGGCCCTGCCGACCGACGAGTTTAACCCCAACATATCCGACGAGTTCGATCCCTACGAAGCTGAGGTCAAGCCCAGACTTGGTGTCCAGTTTCTCGACAAAATGGCGAGCCAGATTCCCCGACCCGGCCCTGCCAACCTCTCTCCAAACGCAGGTTTGGATGAGTGGCTGGAGGAAGCCAAGCAGTGCCACTACTTACCCGAGCGCGCTATGAAAGAACTCTGTGAGCTAGTGAAGGAAGTCCTCATGGAGGGTAAGGCGTGCATGCAGACTTCGTGCTTGGCTTCGTACTTACTGACTTGGGGACTTCAGAATCCAACATCCAACCGGTGTGCACTCCAGTCACGATCTGCGGCGATATCCATGGCCAGTTCTACGACCTTCTTGAGCTGTTCCGTGTCGCGGGCGGAATGCCCGGTGAAACCAGAGTGGAGGCACCCAAGACTGCTACCACTGTCATCAACCCTGAGGACATTGAGCCCCCTACCGAGATCACAAACCCCAAGCTCAAGAAGAAGGTCAAGAACGCTGGTAGCCCTGTTGTCGAGGAGGACGATGAGGACGACGCTGCGGCCGCTGATACCAGCGTCGCCTCCCGAACCGACTCTGCCGTCGAGGTTTCCCCCACCTCGCAGTCGGCCGAGACCCGATTCATTTTCTTGGGCGACTTCGTCGACCGCGGCTACTTCAGTCTCGAGACGTTCACCCTTCTCATGTGCCTCAAGGCCAAGTAAGTATGGGCGAAGCAAGTTGCATCATGGTCCTGACTGTTTCCAGATACCCCGACAGAATTGTTCTCGTCCGCGGTAACCACGAGTCTCGTCAGATCACACAGGTCTATGGATTCTACGAGGAGTGCCAGCAAAAGTACGGAAATGCTTCCGTCTGGAAGGCCTGCTGCCATGTCTTTGACTTTCTGGTCCTTGCAGCCATCGTCGACGGTGAGCTTCTCTGTGTCCACGGCGGCTTGAGTCCCGAGATTCGTACCATCGACCAGATTCGTGTCGTTGCCCGTGCGCAAGAAATTCCTCATGAGGGTGCTTTCTGCGATCTCGTCTGGTCGGACCCCGAAGACGTCGAGACGTGGGCTATTAGCCCTCGTGGAGCTGGCTGGCTCTTTGGCGACAAGGTTGCGACTGAGTTCAACCACGTCAACGGCCTCAAGCTGATTGCCAGAGCTCATCAGCTCGTCAACGAGGGCTACAAGGTATGTGATACTGTCTCATGCTGGTTTTATTCGGTTCCATCGCTAAACTTGGCCCAGTACCACTTCCCTCAAAACTCGGTCGTCACTGTTTGGTCCGCTCCCAACTACTGTTACCGTTGCGGCAACGTCGCATCCATTATGACTGTCGACAAGGACATGAACCCCAAGTTCAGCATCTTCTCCGCTGTCCCCGACGACCAGCGTCACGTTCCCGCCAACCGCCGCGGTCCTGGTGACTACTTCCTTTGAAGAGTCTTTCTACTGTTCTGAATTCCGGGGACGCGCACCAATTTCCAATGGCAACGCCAAAGGCTAGCTACTGGAGTCCGCCATCGGATGCTCGATGCTAGGCCTGGCACCACATGCGTGTCTATCTGACGCCAGCATTGGGCAATTAGGCTTTGAATGAAGAAGAGCCTAAATTTTGTCTGAGTACACGGAACCGTCTTGATAACTACAGATCCTGAGAAGCGGCGAGACAACAAGTTGTGCTTCTCAGCACGACACATGATGACGAGAGATGCTTCTACTTTTTTTTTTTTTTGGCTGCGGACCGGAAACCTTGATTATAACCGGTTTGCAGTCACGCAGCACGCTCGGACTTGATACAGGCCCACGACAGGCCTTGATTACAGTCGTATCGTGTTTTCTGGGCATGAGCACTGAGGACTCCATGCATTGCCGCTTGCCTCTGGCTTTCCGGAGTCCAGAGAAGATGGAGTCGCTCGCTCGTCTGCCCGGAACGATCACGAAGGATTTTGACACTTGAGCATCGGCCTTGGCTTGTTCTCCTTGAAAGGAGATGGAATTGGGGGGTGGGTTGGATGGCTTTGAGATGTATGTGACGATTCATGCATGGAATAGAGGGCGGGCAAGACCTTCTTGTAGAATTAGGTTACTTTAGAGTGGTTAAATACCCATACATGCTGACATGTAAGTGCCATCTGTGGATGATCACTAGTGAATGCCAAAACCCATGGTCGAATAAGACATGTCATCGTCACAATACAAGAGCTCAGAAACGCCTAAAACATGCCGCATATTTTCGGCACACACCACACCACATCGCCACCCCACACTAGACGCCATAAAATAATAGCTCTCGAATTCTCTGTCGAGCTTCTTCAAGCACGCTTGATCTCCCACTTTAGATCTTTGATGCTCACCTCCTCTCCGGCCTTTTCATCATAGTCATACCACTCCCCATCGGTAAGGTCGATGGCGGAGAACTTGCTGCCCGAATCAATACCTTCGGCGAGCCATTCTCCTTCAGGGACGAACTCTGTGAACTCGAGACCTCGGCAGTCAAACTCGAGGAGCTTCTGTTGCTTCGCAGGCTCTCCCTGTGAGTAGGGCGCAGGTGCAGCCTTGATGGAAGCCGAGGACTCGCGCTTGCAGTTCTTGCACCGCCAGACGAAGTTGGCCTCACCTCTGCTGCCACTCATCTCGTTGTCATCCTGGCATTGCGTGTCAACAAATGCTGAGGGTTATTGTGAATCAATACACTTACGAAACGGCTAACACCAACGGGCTTGTCGTGGACTTCGCGGCATGAAGTGCACTGGACCTTGAATGTGTACCAGAAGGGGTTGCCTTCGCTGTCATCGGGACGGAGGTTCGTGACCCTGTTGTTTGAAAATGAGACTTGAGGTCTTAAATATCATTCACCGGTTGCACCTACCCGTTGAGCTCGGCTGTGAGTGCAAGGGCGAACATCTTGATGGTTGCTATCGGCTTTCGGCTTGTTCTGGTGAGATGGTCTGGAGCTACCGGTATGATGGCCTTCAAAGCTCACATCGAAGTTATGGTGGGGTATGGAGGGGCAGTTGCGTCACTTCTGTAGATGGTTATATCTCTTTACGACATAACCCACCTGAAGCATACTATCGCTTAATTGCATTACATGATTACCTCATACCCCTGTAATCGAAGCCCGGCAACTCGGTATGGCACGTTCTGGTTCAATCCGAGGCCATAATTTCCAGGCGACAAACATCCGGCAAACATCCGGCATCCCGACGACGTCAACTGCCGCACGACCTACCAACTCGACTGACCGGGGCTGCCAACGCAGCCGGAATGCCGTGGAAATGCAAGCACTCTGGTCCAGAGCGGGCCAGGTGCGTCATTGCGGCTGCAAAGCATGCTTCAATGCCGCTGGAGGCATGATGCGTCAATCAGCGACGCGAGCGACGCCAAGGAAACCGACCTTTAGCGAAATGTTTACGGCGTGCTACACATCAATTATGGGAACGGCAGCTGTGCTGGATGCGAAGAGAAAAGACGAGCGTCGGAAGGATCTGGACCGACAACTCGAGGAGGCGAGGGCGGAGTTCGCCAAGCTTATGGAAAACGCACCGGCCGATACCCTCGAGACGGCCCCGGCCGGGAACATTGCCAATCGATACAAGGGCTCATCGGGGGGGGCCACGAATCAGCGAGGCGAGATTTCCGAGTTTTTCGACTCCCTCGGCCGTGTAAAGACGTGGTCCCGGGCTCCGCCAAGGTCTCCCGAAGTGGAAACGATATGGGCAGAGTACGGACTCGAACCGACAAAGAGGTCGATGAAGGCTCTTCTACGGACAGACTACCTTTTGCTGGATCGTTTTCTCGTCGAGGACGAGACCCTGCGGCATATTGGTCACCGAGCTCCAAAAACCATAAGACAGATGAGGGCAGCGGAGGATAGCGTGCAGCAATTGGTTGCCAGCTTGCTCAGCGAGAAGACTGTGGTTGGAAGCGGTGACTCGAAGAAAATTAGGAAGGAAATCAGCAATTCGAAGCACGGCGATTATGACACGCAACACTTACAGCAAGAGGTCACAGAATTAAGGCAGAGAAGCTTCCCTCACTACGAGCGGGAAGTGGACCCCAGGGCTCTTGAGAAGTGTAGTGAGGATCTGAACAGCTCATTGAGAAGCATCTTTGAGGCGGCACAGCCTTCCAATCTCCGGCGAACAGTTGCGAAGGTGTGCTACAACCTTCTCATCTCGACACAGCCTCCTACCATTCACACGTACAACGCTCTGATCAAGGGGTTTGACGCCGTGGGGCTTCATCCCCTAGCCTCCAAGGTGGTCAAGTCTTTGTTTCAATCCAAGCTTGAGCCGACGCAGGGGACGCTGGTTTGCCTCTTGAACCACTTCAAAGAAACGAATGACAGCGGCAACTTCAGCAACGTCATCGAGCGCATGACTGGCAGAGACTGCCGGGGCATGAAGATTCGAAGAAAATTGATCGATGAAGTGCGGGAGGACCCCAACCTCCAGACATGGGCACTGGTGAAGGATGTTGCTGTCACCAAAAAATACGTCATTGAGAGGGCCTGTTTCGACTCCCAGGTTTTTGCTGCCATTGTTGAAGGCATGCTGAGCCTTCGTTACTTGAGGAATGCCGTGGCTACGGTGGCCTTTGGTCTCAAACTCGGATTCACATTCAGCCTGCGGACAATGTCACAACTTCTCGACCAATGCGTCCGCGCGTTGGACCCCAAGGCCGCGTTGGGCGTCTTGGGAGCGTTGGGCACCAAACCCGAGCTTGTCGAGGCAGTCTTTTCGCGTGAATGTGATCAGACGTATCTTGCGCAACGCATCCAAAACCTGTTGGACATTTGCGGCATCACGGGATCATCGCCGGCTGCCGTGGCTCCGTTCTTGCGAGATGTGCCTGCTTCGAGTTTGCCATCGGGAAAACAAAGACGAGGCATTGACATTGCCCGCATGATCAGGCTGGTTGATCAGTCAAGGATTAAGATGGCGTATTTTGAGGCAAAGTTGAGCTCCATACAACAATGCTTGGTCGATTCCCAGTTGGGCACGGAAACACCAAGGACATCTAGTGAACATGCGCGGTACCGGAAACGGTTGGCCGAACCCAAGGAGACCGCAACCGATGTTGTCGACAGCAAGGGGGCCGAGGAACTCAGCGTGAGCGAAGGGGCACAAAAGATGGACCTGAGGGCGGTCAGCCCTCGCAAAACGAATTACCTACAAACCGGGGGCAACGCCGACTCCTGGGCCCGTCTTGAGGTGGCGGGAAGGATATCGACTCATAGAGCTGTGGAGGCCGCGGCGAGTGCGATTTTGTGAGCTGCGGATGAAGACGTATATATGTAACATACAATCTGTGTGAGGTTGAGAGTGAGGGCAGCCCTACGCTCGAGACGACATGATCAAGGCGAACGAAGGCAGCCGTCAAGGGGTTTGCATTTTCTACCTAGAATGTAGAAAACGAGTTACGTATTGGAGCGTCCCGGACCACTGCTGGTATCGTATTTGCACCAGATGGCGGGTACTCTCTTTCGGGCCCATTGTGGCGAACATCCAGGATACTGGTAATGTCTGGTCTTTAAATGCACAGTCGGTAGCAATTGCGTGTATTGAAGGCATAAAAGCGTTGGCTGGCGTGATGAGTGGACTCTTTTTTTCTTTTTTGATTAACTTTCTTCCTGTTGCATCACGCCAATCAGCAAGCCACGGCAGGCGGGGTTCACCGTGCATCTGAAACTTTATCTTTTTCAGTGAGGGCCGCCACCGGTGTGCTTTGGTCACCTCTCCTCACAGCCCAAACCCAAGCAACATGACGATGAGCCTTCAGGCTACTCACGGTCTGCCACCCCGACAGTGTGCCGTGTGCCACAGCCGTACCAAGCTCTCGCGGTGTGCGGGCTGCCATGTCGTCTACTACTGTGGCCGCGAGCACCAAGTGGCGCATCGGAAAGCGCACAAGTCGGACTGCAACCAGGCCAAGGAGTTTCACAAGAGGTACATTGAGGAGGAGAGCGCCCTCCGCAGCGGCGACGAGTCGGAACGGGGCTGGACCTGGGACATGGCAGTCGGCAGGTTCTGGCAGATCAAAGAGACGCGAACCTACATGCAGGTACGCTTCGGGTACATCGGGGCGCTCATGTCGATAGACACGATCGACGCCATCGAGATGGCGCTGAACCAGCAGCTGGACATGCTGCGGCTGTGCCGAGGCGACAACATGGGCATCCGGAGCTACCCGCCGCACCTGATGATCCGCCTCGGCCGGGACCAGGAGGCGTATGACTTTGTCAAGTGGTGGGCGACGACGGCCGAGGACAGCAAGTACGACTGGGGCGACATGGAGGCCGCGCACATGAACCTCAAGGGCGAGGACGCGTTCGAAGGGGTGGGCAAGTTCGCGAAGCGGTTCGGGTCGCTCAGCCACAAGATGGCCGTGACGCTCCTCAAGGTGCGGCTCTACCTCGACCTGCTCAACGTCCGCAACGCCGACCGCGCCTTCAGGGACGCCCTCCCGCGGGCGGTGGCGGACAGGATCAAGCGGCACGTGGTGCGGACGGACGTGGTGGGCGGGCGGCGCGACCTGATTGAGGGGACGGACCAGGGGGCGGCGGTGGCGACGGGGCGGCTGCTGAGGGCGCTCAAGAAGCAAATCACGACAATGGTGAGGAACGTCAAGGAGTCCAACAGCCACATGTGGCCGGGCATGTTCAACCCGGGGACGCTGCTGCCAGAGCTGCCGGACGCGTACGCGACGGGCTCGCGCGAGGAGACGGCGCTGACATGGTCGGAGTGCTCCCACGGATGGAGAGAGACGCCGGGGTCGCTGGCGGTGGTGAAGGCGGCCGGGGCAGCCTAGACCGGGCCTTTGATCTGCAGAGTTGCATGACGAAGTTACAGCGATGACCAGACGCTGGGTGGGCGCTAGCTGGGGACAGGGAGGGGGGGGAGGAAAAAAGAGAGAACTGAGCTGTCGACAGTGTGGGCTCTCTCTCTCTCTCTCTTGCCGCCCAGACTTTACGGTTCGGGCGACTTAGTCTTGGCTCAAACGGCCGCCCAGCAGGCACTGCCATCACTGCTGTCTGTGCCTGGACTGGGGGTTTTTTTTTTTTTTGTTCATGGGAGGGGGGAGCGGCGAATGCCAAGGAAATACGATCCAACCATTACGGTTGCAGGTTTTGTGGGAAGAAGGTGCAAAATGCAAAAGTGCACGAGAAAAGGGTCGCGGTTCCAAGCGTCCCGGACTGCAGGGATCGGCTTCGCTGGAAGGGGGGTACAGGTACCGTGGCTGGGTGCGATATCATTTATTTTATTTTATTTTTTTGCGTTTGCATTTTGACACGGAAGGGGCGGGGGGAGGCGCCTTTGACGCTGGGCCTGACTTGAGTTGACAGCAGAGGAAAAGCCAAAAAGTCAAATGGGCAAAGGTAAAACGCACGCTTTGCATGTTTTGGACAAGGCGGCGCGCGTTGCGATTCGAACGGGGAAACAAGCCATACCTCGGCCGGCAGACGGATCAGCCTTTTCAAGGGGAGGGGAGAGGGGTTACGTACCTACTACCTACCTACCTAGGTAGGTAGGTATCATCAAGCCGGAGCATAAGCAAGACGACGGCCGGATGCCGATCCCTTTTGCAGAGGGAGGAGAAATGGGGGGAGACTGGCCTGGCCTGGCCTGCCCTGGGCTGGACCTGGACTGGAACTGGACTGGAACTCCGACTGCCCATGAGAGCCGCACGTTGTGAAAGATTCAGGAACTGCAGAGACTAAAGCGATGGAGGGCGGAGGGGCTCCATTTTGGCCACGGCACCACCAGGCGGCAAGAGGGGCGGCTAATCTGACTCTTGTATCCCGTAGAAACTGGTTTCTCCGCCGTATTCGTAGGGGGTTGGGAGAAGCAGGATGGCAAAGTTTGACTGGGTATACCGGTATACGAACATAGCAATGCCCATTGTGCATTACGAGCGGTGGTGGTGGAGGAGGTGGTAGCAGCAGTATGTACACCACTGCGTACGGTTGCCGTACCATCGCCATGGGTCGCCGCCATTGGACCCTGACATTGTCACTGTTCCATCATATTTTCAAGGTCCACTATGCCGACCGGTTACCCTTTTTTTCGTCGCCAGCAGAGTCATTCGAATGAGCAAGCAGGCCCGGTAGGTAGGCCGACATACGAGAGGGACCTCCCACTGTAGGTGTTTTGTCACGTTCCTCTATTAATATTATCAATCTATATCGCATCTAAGCGCACGGTAACCGGGATGTCGAGGTCTAGGGACCGGTCAGCTGACAGGACCCTGAAAAAAATCCAAAACTTGAAAGCAGCGCATCGCGGGACCGGATCTGTCTGGGTGGGGTCTTGGTGGTTCACCTAGGTACCTAGTTTACTATGTACCATGTATGTCTTCACGTTTCGTAGTATCTACCTACCTAGGTACGATCGTGGTTGACGTACGATATTTTTCTAGGCACGCCTTTCATCCCTGGGTTCGCAACCCAGCGAACTCGTATACTACCCACGGATACTACAAATGATATTGGCCAGACGTGGGACAAGAGAACATGGATGTAGTATCCAGAGCAGGCGTCGTTTTGGGAGCGGCATTCCAATAGTCGAAACAGCTTACGTAGTAGGCAGTAGCAGCAAAAGGGTGTCTCGACGGAACCGAAGCCGATGCAGATGCAGACCCGGTCTTCAGGGTCCCTCCCGCCTGGGTGGTCACGAGAGCAGACATACCTGACAAGCTGCGAGGCGGTCTGCAGTCTAGGCGCACCCATATGACCGACCCAGCATGTCGGACCGTGAGAAACGTCCAGCCCCTCGGCCCCAGCGTGCCAGGTGAAGAGGGGAGGAGGCCACGAGGGTTGCAAAGTCGGTTCGGTGGGAAAGAAAGGGGGTGAGAGGAAGAAGAGGGCGGAAGAGCCGGCCGAGGCCACGCGTAGTAGATGGCTTAGTATGAGGGCGGCGGACAAGACGGACGGACGGACGGGCACACGTGTGGCTAGCTACCTATCAGGGCCCATTCGACAAGCCCAGCGGTACTTCGTACATGGTAAACTTGCCCTCGTGAAAGGGAAATCAGGAAAGACCGCCACGCTGGCTTTCGCCTGGAATGGACAAAAAAAAAAGAGAGAGATGCAAAAGGGCAGAATGGGGACGGGATTGCTCACACTTGACACTCTTGTCCCGTGCTACACAAACGGCGGGGTGGGCATGGGTAGACCATCCACAGCACCTCGTAGAGATACTTACTACCTCCACTTAGCTGAGGCCGCGATGGGGCCGCCGTCCCGTGACTCGACGAATCACGAGAGGATAGGACTCCACGGGCGACCAACGACGGCTCTCGACTGGCCAGCTCCATCTACCGAATAGCCTCTTTCTTTACCTAGGTACCTGCCCAGGTACCTACATACCTACCAGGTACGCTCGCAAAAGGTACGAATACTAGGGAGGTAAGGTAGGAAGGTACCTTGGTACCAAAGTAGGTAGGTAGGTAGGTATTCCTCTGTGCGGCCGGCCCTTCCTGCCGTTAGGTACTTACCTACGTTCAGAAGCGACTGGCGCCGGCGTGGAAGGTGGTGGTCTCAGGTACCCCCCGACCGCGTCTCGAGTCGCCCACCCGGTGCTCGGTTGTCCCTTCCCTGCGACAATCCGCGTGTGGGGTACCTTCCAACCGGCCCAGAGAGACTTGGTGCCAAGGCCCTCGATACCCTGCGCCGCCGCTGGATGTGGGACGGGCTCACACCTCTTCTTTCCTCTCTCGGTACCTGTTGCTTGTTTCCGTCACTTGTCAATCCCGCCGCTGCGAACTTGTCGCCGTCGGTCTGATTTCCGGGTTCATTCATAATCCCCCCCTCCAACCCGCCGCCGACAAGACAAACAGTCCACGTCCCAGATCTTCCTTCTGTTTTGTCTGTCTCTTTTTTTCTTCTTTCTCTCTTCACCCTTTTGGATACTCGGGGTAATACACGAGAGAGAAGGAAGAAGCAAAGTATCCGACTCTGGTCCATCCATCCTCGGCATACACTGTGTATTCATTCCTACCCACCCTCCCCCTCGGTCAATGGACATCTGGATGTGGAGCTCCTCCATCCTGGAAAAATCGACGGCATTCTTGTTACTGGACCCCGTCCCTGATTCTTGTCCTCTTTGACGCAACAGAGACAATCCTGACGACTTCCTGGATCCCGGAGCTTGCTGGGTTTACCAATCTTGGACTCTTTCACCCCACCCCTTCCTTCCCACCTACTTACCACATCCACTACACAACTCATCGTCAACTCACCACCCAAGAGAGAGAAAAAACCAACTTCACAACATCATAGACGAAGAAAATGATCGACCGCGCTTTCGATCTCATCTGCCTCTAAGCAGCTGCCCTTTCGCCCCTCGTTGTCTCATTATTTGTTCTCAGCGCTGTATTTGTCGTCACGCACTCTTCAGTCTTATCGTCTAGACCTTATCGCTACGCCCCAACGCCACAGCATCACAACCCTTGATACCCGGAACTAGACGTCTTTCATCATGAAGTTCGGCAGAAAGTACGCGCTTCTCCAGGGAAACCACTCTGAATACCCCATCATATTTGGGGCTCCCTTTTTGAGGACAATGCTGACTCGAATCCCAGTCTCCCCCGCAACCAAGTCCCCGAGTGGGCGGCTTTCTACATCAACTACAAAGGCCTGAAGAAGCTGATCAAGGCCGCGGCACAATCCGCCAAGGATGGAGAGAAGGTGGATCTTGCAGGTGGGCGGACTTGAACCGGACTGTGAGGGCGTGGCCCATCCCCTGACCGCGTCTTGCAGAATTCTTCTTTGCCCTGGACCGCAATCTCGAAGACGTTGACAGCTTCTACAACCGCAAGCTTGGCGAGGCCGTCCGCCGTCTCAACCTCTTGCACGACCGCTATGGTCGCCTCCATGACCTTGCCTCCAATCTCGACGAGGACGAGATCGAGGAGCTCATGGGCGCTCTATACGAGATGCGCATCTTGCTGAGGAACCTTAACTGGTTCGCCGAAATCAACCGCAGAGGCTTCGTCAAGATCACAAAGAAGCTCGACAAGAAGCTTCCAGAGACGGGCTCTCAGCACCGCTACATCTCCACCAAGGTCGACCCGCTGCCCTTTTCCAGAGATTCCACAGGCACGCGCCTCCTCGCCGAGGTCAACAAATGGATCTCGGCCCTGGGCGAAGCCCGCGTCGTCGACGACTCCAAATCCGATCGCTCTGTACGGTCGCTCGGCCGCGCCTCTTCCAAGGCCATGTTGACCCTGTCACAGAGCCAACTCGACACCCTCGAGCAAGCCATCCGCAACGACGACGTCGAGTCGCTCAAGTCTGGCCTGAAGGAGGGCAATGTGACCTCCGAGCAGGCATGTCAGACCCTGATGTTGAACCTGCTGCAGCGCTCCATTGCTGCGAGGTCCAGGGCAAGCATGGCCTATCTCATTGAGCAGCTACCGTCCATCAACGAGCCCGATGACATCAACGAGCGGAACTGTGTCCACAGGCTCGTCATTCACATCGGCCGTACCAAGTCTTCTGACCCTGACAACGAGCCCAAGTCTTACCCCTTCCCGATCGGCACTCAGTTCACCACCCACGACCTTCAGCCGGCCGTCTCACAACCCACCCCGCCTCGGGCGCTCAACCAAAACGAGACAAAGTTGCTCGGCAAAGACGACGAGGCTGTTCAAATCCTCAGCTATCTTCTCGACACCTTGAAGCCTGAGCACAGAGAAGCGCTCAGCGCGAGAGACTCGTTTGGACGAATGCCGCTTCATTACGCTGCACGGTTCGGCTTCGTGGTTGTCTGCCAGATCATCATGGCCAAGATGCAGGATTGGAACCAGTTCAACGTCGAGAACGGTATCGATGCCCCCGAATGGCAGGACAACGACGGCTACGCCCCTCTCCATTTGAGCGTCGTCGGCGGGCACCCTCTGACGACCAAGGCCCTTCTCCAGGGAGAAAACTGGCAGGGCGTCAGTGTCAGGAAGGCCGAGATGAGACGAACGGTATCCAAATCCGGTGCTGTCCTTGCCATAGCCACCAAGTCCAACTACCAAGTCATCGTACAGACGCTCGTTGAGGCTGGCGTCGACATCAACTGGCAGGACAAGACGGGTGAAACCGCGCTGCACCTTGCCGCCCGCTTCGGTCACGACGGGATCGCCAAGTTGCTGATCAAGGGTACTGATGAGCAAAAGGCCGACCTCGAGATTGCGGAGAACACGTACGCCTGGACGCCACTTCACGTTGCCGCCGTGGACGGTCACCTCGCAGTGGTTCAGTTGCTTGTCGACTCTGGCGCAGTCGTCGCCAAAGCTGACTCGTCTGGCTGGACGGCAAAGGAACACGCCGCGCTGCGTGGTCATCTGGACATTGCGAGACTCCTGGCAAACCAAGCGGAAGCCGAAATCATCCAGCCTACGACGAGCCTCAAAATCTCCATCGACAACTCTCCCCGCTCTTCGTCGCCAGAGAACACTTCGTCGATTGACGGCCGCAAGTCAGACGGATATGTCCGTCCGGTCGAGCCGGTCAAGACCTTTGGCCATCGCTATCTGACCGACAAGAGCTTGGTTCTCGTCAGCCTCGGATCTATGGATATGCGCAAGAACATCGAGGCCGTCAAGCTCGACCGCGTGCCCTTGACCGAGGCCCATTTGACCGAACTCGATACCGCCTTGTCTATTGTTGTCTCGGCCAGCGGAGCCCAGGGAGAGCCCACCATTGTTGATCTGCCTGTCCACGAGACTGTCTCCACGGAGCCTATCGTGTTCACAGCGGTAGATCCCACTCAGGTCAAGCTGATGTTCGACATTGTTCCAACATACTCTGGAAATGAGAAGAACAAGATCGGACGTGGCGTGGCCCTCCTCTCCTCCATCAAGCCCACCTTGGGCACGAAGCGTATGAACCTTCAGGGCGATGTCTGTGTGCCGATTCTGGCCAACAATCTGGATGTCATCGGTACTGTCAACTTCAACTTCTTGGTTGTCACGCCCTTCTCGCATCCCAACATGGAGATCAACTCGCAGCAGACGTACTGGAAGAAGCTGGCTACGACGATGGTCATTGGCCACCGCGGCATGGGTAAGAACATGACGAGCAACAAATCTCTCCAGCTTGGAGAGAACACGGTACCTTCCTTCATTGCAGCAGCAAACCTGGGCGCCCAGTACGTCGAGTTCGATGTCCAGCTCACCAAGGACCATGTCCCGGTCATTTACCACGATTTCCTCGTCAGCGAGACCGGTATCGATGCACCAGTCCACACCCTGACCCTGGAGCAGTTCTTGCACATCAACCCCGACTCCAACCGCACAAACGGTGTCAGTGCTGTCAATGAGAGAATCGAGAAGGTTCGCAACAATGCGCCAGGTCCCAGGCAGCGATCTTTGTCTATGGGATACGCTGGTGACGGCCTCAATGGAGGCAATCTCGAGGAGCGCATGAAGCACACGCGCGACTTCAAGAACAAGGGCTACAAGGCCAACTCCCGTGGCAATTTCATTCAGGCGCCGTTCGCCACCTTGGAGGACCTTTTCCGGCAACTCCCTGAGCATATTGGCTTCAACATTGAAATGAAGTACCCCATGCTCCACGAGAGTGAGGAGCAGGAGATGGACACGTATGCTGTCGAGCTGAATTCGTTCTGCGACACGGTCTTGTCCAAGGTCTACGACCTGGCCGGCAACAGACACATCATCTTCAGCTCCTTTAACCCCGACATCTGTCTTTGCTTGAGCTTCAAGCAACCGTCGATTCCCATCATGTTCTTGACCGATGCAGGCACCTGCTCAGTTGGCGACATCAGAGCTTCCTCACTGCAGGAGGCCATCCGGTTCGCCAGTCGCTGGAACCTGATTGGAATTGTCAGCGCCGCCGAGCCGCTCATCAATAGTCCCCGGCTCGTCAGAGTCGTCAAGGAGAGTGGTCTCCTTTGTGTCAGTTACGGAACGTTGAACAACAACCCCATCATGGTTCAAGTAAGTACTCTTGCCCTCTCCCAATGGGCGATGCTCGATGCTTATTGTTTTCGTAGCGCCAAGTGAAGGAAGGCATCGACGCAGTTATTGTGGACAATGTCCTCGCCATCAGAAAGGGCCTTACGACCACCGAGGCCAGTGGCGAGAGCGAGAACTCGGAGGGGTCCGAGACCAACGACTCATCCTAGAAAAGAAATATTTGCGGTTCCACAGTACGAAAAAATGAACAGATTACTTTGCATAGTATAGCGTACCGAGGAAGCGGTAATGGCATATCTAGCCGGAGACGTGAGGCATTTCCAATCAGCTTTCAACACGTAGTGTAGTGCATGAGGCTGGGATACATCGGACTTTCAACTCGAGTAATCCGTTCTAAACGCGGAAGAAAGGCGTTTTGGGATATACATCGACATGAATGAACATCATCACAGTGGCTAGTCTAAATTGATGAATTATGTCCTGTGCTTGGCAGCATGCCATCCGACCTAGGTTTCTGACAGATACATGGAGAGGAACAGACGCCACGCCTGCTCTTCGCGTGTGACGGGGTAGACGAGGTGGATGATGATGGGTGGTTGATGGATTGATACTTTGGTCCAACCAGCAGCCCATTGCAAAGTTGCGTACATGCACAATCCATGCATACTTAGAGTACGTAGTACATATGCACTACTTATTTATAGTCATAGATCTGCTCATCACCACCCACTCACTAACTACCCCGAAAGACTTACCAGAAAGAAAACAGCAGGTAGAAAAATCAAAAGACAAAAGAAATGCGCCGAGGGGGAATCGAACCCCCGGCTCCCCGACGCTGCTTGATGGCAACGGAGAATTTTACCACTAAACCATCGGCGCTATGTGAGACGATTCGATCGCTGGAAGGGTCCCAGGATCGTGGGTCATTGATGCAAGTCGGGTGGGATTGGAACTATATTGCGCATAGAACTGACTGCGGGGGCTTTGTGGGTTTTGCTTTTTGGGATGCCGATGTGGATCGTGGTGGTGGGGTCATCTCGGCCGTCCGGGGGCCCCCGGGGGGTCGCCGGTGACGGTGAAGGTGACGAGTACAGCCGACGAGTTAGCGCTCTCAGGGCTGGCCGTTAGGATTAGGGAAATTGACGAAAAGGATTTCCCGATGGAACTTGGTCGATAAGCATGGTGGTTGCTTTCGTGGGATACGCCGGTGGTGCTCATCTCATGGTGCTGCATCATGGCGTCCAAGTGGGTTCTCAGACTTGAATTTCTGTGCGAGAGCAGGTGCAGTTTTTCCTCGCGTCGTTCGATCGAGACGTGTGCTCGGACAGCGGCGACGGACGAGAGCTCCGAATACGGGCGAGAAGCGAGGGCTTGCTCAACGTCGTCGTGCGTTGACGAGGTGGTCCGGTCTCTGGCGGCCAAAAGTCCTTCAACTTTCTGCCGGCATCGTTGGCCATGTCCGCCAGGGTCCGCTTCGGGAGAGAGACCTTGTGCCGACCGATGAATGACCAATCCCGCTGTGATGAGCGTATTCTCGTATCTGGAACTGGCGTCCGCAGTTATTTCTCGAGCAGGTCGTGCGTGCGATCGGCCATGCTGGGCGGGTGTGTCAGTCGGCGAATCCGTCGGTTGGCGTTGGCGTTCCCCCGGCCAGGGTCGTGCGGTAGGAAGCTTGTGCTGGCAGACGATGGGCAACGAGGAGGGTGTAAGAGGGGAGTAGAGAGTGAGGCGCGTAAAGGGGGTTCTGGAGAGAGAAGGGACGGGTGAAGCGCATTGTGTACGAGTCGGTGGTTGTGAGAGAGGTTCGGTCGTGGGTGGGTGACGGATCTCGCGTGTAAAGATACAAAACTTTGCCGGGTTCCTCGTTGCTGCTTCCTAGGAAAGCAGGAGCGACCGCTCTATGGGCCAGTGTCGCTCTGTTTCCTATTTGGGCGACGGGTTTCTCTGACTTGTGTCTTCTTGTATCCTTGTGAAATCCTTACATTCACCTTGGGCGATGTCTACACAGAAGTTGGGTTTCAGGACTTCGGCGACCGAAATTCCGTC
Source organism: Colletotrichum falcatum (assembly GCA_019425465.1). Classification (NCBI taxonomy): domain Eukaryota; kingdom Fungi; phylum Ascomycota; class Sordariomycetes; order Glomerellales; family Glomerellaceae; genus Colletotrichum; species Colletotrichum falcatum. Next base: position 1,466,014 of record SWKJ01000021.1, on the reverse strand, counting down.
CTTCTATCTTGCAGCCCCTTCACGTTATCGCTGATAAGTTTCACAAGTCTAAACGATGTCCTTTCTCAAAAATGAATAGACTTGTTAGAACTGTATACACAGACTTGAGGCGAATGGACGGCGCAACACGTGCTACACCGCTCACCGCATCGAATAGAGTTGAAACTGGGATCGCCGCGTCAACGGTTCTCTTTCTTTCCACTCTGAGCACAGCCACCTGGGAATAGAAAACTTGATCTCGAAATCGTGTCTTTGATCTCCACGGCTTCGCCGTGATAACTAGCCCCTTCCCCATATTGCGCCCATCTCCAGGAGGCTCTTCATTTTCATGGGGGCTTGTTGATGCTATGCTGATGGTCGGTCAACGGCCCTCGGCTGTCATAGACAGACCACTGCTTAACATGGTTGTCTCACTAAGAGTTGCGAGGCCAAGAGTGTATAGAGCGTTGCCCCTATCGTCTCCTGCGCATTCTCTTCTGCCCGTATTCATCGGCGTATGGTGTGGTGACGATGGAGGATGGCCGCGACACACCCAAGAATAGTCAGAAGAACGTTGCTCTCATGACGTTGTTGAAAGTTGGGATGAGGGGACGGACCCAGCCACTGTAGTCCGGGATATACTTTTGTTGGAGGTAGTTGATGAGGCTGGCTGCGTCCGAGGCCGGTTAAGACGTATAACAACCGTCTATGGCCCTCCATCGTCCTTGCCAAGAGCCGTGGAGCTGTCTATGAGTCTCACTGCCTTGCGCGAGCACGAATTGGCATGGAAAATGGCCAAGAGAAGCGAAAATCAGAACGTGCATGGCAAATTGTCTTTTCGGAAAGCCCTCAAAACTTTTAAACAACCCATCTATACGTAGGTATCATCATCATGTATACGAATCTCGGTCATTTGGCCCGCCCGTTCAATCGCCACCTAAAATCCAAACGCGTCATGAAAACTCTCGCCGCATCACATCCCCGAATCCCCCGCTTCCCCTTATGAGGTGTTGCCCATGTTGGCGTCGAGGAGCTTGTCAAGCTCCGCGAGCTTCTTCGTCTGCTCTCTGTCGGCAGCCTCTTTGGCCGCGTCCTCCTCGTAGCCCTCAGTCTTCATGTCGAGCAGGCCAAGCTCCTCTTCCTCCTCGTGAGTGCGGGTGTAGTACTCGCGGATGATTGACGGGTCGGGGCCGGGGGTCGACCAGAGGCTGTACGAAACTGCTGGCGAGGGGTCGCTGAGGACGATGGAGAATTCGCGGTCGCCGTTGATGGCCTCGTCGAGACCGTCAAAGAAGGCAGTCCACTTGGCCTTCTCCTCGGGAGCGAGGGAGTCACCACCGCCGGAGCCGCCAGAACCGCCGTCGGCCTCGAAGATCTGGCTGCGGAGGTCATCGCGGACCTGGGTCAGGAGACCCTCGATGGTTGTGAAGCGGCCGCCCAGGGTGCCGGGGTTGACGGACAGGTTGAGCTCGGGGCATTCCAGAGCGCAGGTCTCGGACTTGAGGATATCGCGGGCAAGATCGACCTGGCCGTTGACCTTGACGATGATCTTCTCACCCTTCTCGGGGATCTCGCCACCGGTCTTGACGTCATTGGAGCGGTAGCCGCATTCATCGCAGACGGTAGACATGAGGACGACCTGCTTGAAGTGCGGGATGTCGACCATCTTCATGTGTGTGGTGCAGGGACGCATGCAGCCCGGGCAGCTGGCGGGGAAGCTGTAGACCTCGTTGGGGATGATGTCGCCCTCGGCGGTCAGGCCGGGGTTGGCGGCAGCGGCTAGCTCGGCGGCCTGGTCATTGGAGATGCCCAAGGCCGCGTTCTGTTCGGCGGTACGGATGAACTCGTGCTTCTCCCACTTGCCAACGCCATCCTTCAGGTCGGGGTGATGAAGGAGTTGCCGGCCGGGTCGTCGACGGTGACGCGGAAGGGGAACGACTTGCCCTCGAGCATGGCGCGGCCCTTTTCAATAATCTCGGCAATCTTGGGGTAGATGTCGGGCATCTGCTCCTTGCGCGCCTCCTGTCCGAACTCGAGATCGTTGATGACGGTGCTCAACAGACCCTCCACATTTGTAAGCTGGCCCTTGCCGGCAGGCACCTCGAGGTCGAGCTCGGTGAACTTGACAGTGGCGGTGTCGGACTTGACAACCTGGCGCGAAAAGTCCTCCATGGCGGTCAAGCGAAGCTCGTAGTATGTGCCCTTGGGCTGGATGGAGCCTGCGGGCTGGACCTCGCTGTTGGCAAAGCCGCACTCTTCGCAGGCAAAAGACATGATGATGATTTCGCGGAAGTAGGGAATCGACGTCAGGAGCAGTCTTGTGTTGCCCTGGACGCAGAGTCAGCACGTGGTACTTGGTCCGAAGCTCTTGCGCGACTCACATTCTTGCCGCAGTTCATGCAGAGAGACTCGATCTCCTCGACAACCTTCTGGTCATCGCTGCCGTCGACCTTGGAGCCGATGGCCTGGAAGAAGTCGTTCGGCGTCGTCTTGGACTCGGGGACAGCCATTTTTGACTGATTTCTGAAAAGTAGGTGTATGCGCAATCTGCCAAGTGTTGGTGAGTCTTCTGTTGAGGTTGCGCGGCGGTGGGATCGATGTTTTGTTGTCGGTCGTGGGGGAGAAGCAAGTGACTCGGTGGGATGGCGATGGCGGGGTCTTGGAAATTTTTGGAGGGGCAATCGCAGCTGCAGGCTCTGCGGATGGGCGTCAATGTGTGTCATTGAGCGGGTCCCGGGTCCTCCCCTCCCAAGGCAGGAAACCTTCGAGAATATTCCCGAGAATAGCCCGCCCGCCGGTTTGTCATGGCACGGAACCGCGGAGCGGACTTTGGAAATTGGAGGCCGAGGCCGTCTTCTTCTAGGATGGGATTTTGAGGAATTCGACAAGTGCCATTTGTCCATCTTCTCATCCCATTCGCCCAAAGTCTGCGAGGCTCAAGTTCCTGATGCCAGAGGACGACGTCTTGGCCTGACTCAACAGAGCCTGCAGCCCGGCCTTGCGGTTCTTCGCCCGCTTCTTGCTGCTAGAATTAGCGGTCGCCGGCTTGGTTGGTTCGGCCATTGAAGACTGGCGACCCTTGGCCGCAGAGAGCTGCTCCGACTTTGCTCGGCGCCTTAGGATGGGTGGCGGAGGAGGGATTGAGACCTTGGTGATTCGGCTGCAGTTTCCGCAATTGAAAAGCTTTCGCGTCCCAGCGCGAGGCCGAGGCTCATCCTTGGCTTTGGAATCTCGCGACTTGACGCCACGCCGCTTTTTTTTCAGTGCCTTCTCGGTCTCGATTTTGAGTGCAGTTCCTTGGCCTGGGATCATGATGTGGCCGCAGGCACCGCAGACGTGCTGCCGTCGAACGTCGCTTTGTTCGATATCGTTGAGAAACATGAGCTCGTTGTGGTGGCTCATGAGGTAGGCCGACGTCTCGGGGGCGGATGTCCTGAGGAGGTGAGCCGCATCGTTGAGATAGTTAAGATGCGCCGGAAGAGTTGAGGAATCCATGGTATTCCCCCTGGCTTGATGAAGCGTGGCCAGATTCGAGAATGAAGGGAACGACGGTGAAAAGCAGAAGCCAGACGATGGAGCGATGGAGGATGCGTCTTTGCTGGCGACGCCCCGACCCACTTGTCGCTAGCGGACCTCAGGGTGCCAAACAGGGGTCTATGCCGTTGAAACCCCTGTAACGTAGTCTGAAATCAGTGAACCACCAAGGAGTTGCAAGACTAGGATTTTTGGTTGAGTTTGTGGACTGCACTCTACACATTGCCAGAGACGGCGTTGAGCTCGAGGGGTCCTGACAACCTCTTTTCAAGTCTACCTGATTTACAAAAAAGCGAGTGATGACAGCCTCCAATGTCAAACCGCGGGGCAAGAAGCCCAAGCCCGAAAACCCAATATTGGCCGCAACCCGGACTTGGCTTCTCTCACTGCCCCCGCAAACGCAGCCATGGCGAAGCTCGGATGAACTCGATACTCTTCTTAACCAACAAACACCAAAACGCTTCGCCATTTACGAGCCGATGCTCCTCCTCCCCAGCGGGAGTTTCGATAAGGGCCTTTGGCCCACTCTCCTCGGCCACCCAGACATCACCGACGACAAGGTCCGCCAGCTGTGGGATGCGATCCTGGGAGGCGTCTCCAAGACGGGCTCAAGCATGCTCACTCACCTTGCCGTCAACGAAGGAATCCCCCTCCAGACGGGCGCCGGGACAGACGACGAGCTCGACGTCGACAGGAGCGAGAACATCCTCCGGACCCCCAGCGGCCTCAAGATCCTGCACGGCGACTTTGGCCCTCCCGTCAACCCAGCCAAGCCCTCGTCCGGGGACTTTGAGGCGGCCTTTTGGGTGTCGACCAAGCAGAACGGCATCCATCAGACGTGGGCCCCGCGCTGGACCATGTTCAGCCGGGGAAACATCAAGGAGAAGACGCGTCTCCTCGAGTTTCACAGCCACACAGTCCCTGAAGCCATGTCTCATCGCCGCCGCCCCGCGTCTTCTCTCAAGAGGCACTGGGCGGTGGACTTGTACGCGGGCATCGGCTACTTCACCTTCTCGTACGCCAGGCTCGGCCTGAGGGTCCTCTGCTGGGAGCTGAACCCGTGGAGCGTCGAGGCCCTGCGCCGCGGCGCCGCCGCCAACGGTTGGCGGGTCAGGGTTGTCCAGGGCGCCGACCTCGAGCTGTCCGCCGCGCAACTCCTCACAGGCGACGAGCAGATTGTCGTTTTCCTCCAAGACAACCAGAAAGCCGCGGACAGGATAGAAGAGACCCGGGCCTCGGGTACTCCGGTCGACATCCTACACGTCAATGGCGGGCTACTCCCGACCAGCGAGCCCACGTGGCGGCCGGCGTGGGATATGACAGCCACATCCCCCGAGAGCTGCTGGCTGCATCTCCACGAAAACGTCGGCACCCATGACATTGAGCCGAGGCGCGCAAACATTCAAAGCCTGTACGACGGCTGGGCGGCAGCGACGGAGAGCGGCCGGGCCGCGACGGTCGAGCATGTCGAATTAGTCAAGACGTACGCGCCCGACGTCTGGCACTGCGTCTTTGATGTACATATTACAAGATCTAATAATAAGGTTACATGACCGTCGTGAATCGCTTATCTCTCGCTCTCGTCAACGTCGTCGGCCTGTCCCGCCAGCTACCTTCGTCCTCCCTCTCGGGGGTGGACCGGGTGAGCGCTATGACCGCCGAAACTTTTGCGGGATGTTGCCCTCGACAATGGCCATCTGGTCGAGTTTCTCCAGTCTCTCCTGTTCGTCCTCCATCTGCTCGTGCTTCTTGAAGTGCTCAATGTCCTCGGGGTGCGTCAGATCTTCGAGCTTGGTGTTCTCGTCGTGGTACCTAGGGTTAATCCCGTCAGCTTCTCCCTCTACTTTGCAGGGGATGGACGAGCCACTCACTTCTCCCAATGGTGAATCTCGTACTCATACTCGTCGTCGCCGTGGTGTCCCGGGCCCACGCCCAGGTCCGGCAGCGTCTTGCCGCTGTGGATGAAGTCGTCCCACTCGGAGCGGGTGACGCTGCCGTCGTGGTTGGCGTCCAGCAGTTGCATGATGTCATGGAGGATCGCGAAGCGCTTCTCCTCGGTGATGTGGTGGTTCGACGCGTCAAAGAGGCCGTATGTGCGCAGGATTTCGTCGCCCTGCCAGACGCCGTCGCTGTTGTAATCGTGCAGGGTGAAGAAGGATGCGGCGTCCCAGCCCTCCATGTGGTGCTCCTCTGGCGGAAACGTGAAATGTCAGCGTGCCGGGCCTGCGATTGGAGGCGGAAAACCCGTGAGGGGGAGGAGGGGGGGGGGGGAGCTCGGTGAGGAACATACCAGCCATGTGCTTGGTCATCCAGTCGGCGTTCTCGTCCACGATGGGCTTCTGGCTGTGGTCGCTGCCGTGAGCCAAGGCGTGGCCGGCGAGCGCCAGGGTTGCGAGGTAAATGGAATGCATCGTCGGATCGCCCACGATGCAGCTATATCGAGATGTGATGGAGCTTCGGTTCGTTGACACGTACCAGGGTTAAATGTGCAAAAAAGCGAGACACCCGTAGTCAAAGTACCTACAAAATAGGGCCAGCCACCGATCGAGGTAAAACAGAAAGCCGGGTTCGGGTAGATCCAGGAACCGGGCAAACACAAAAAAAAGCTGGACCAAGAGCGAGGAGGAGAGAGCACGAGCAACAGGCTAAGAAATGGGGAGGAATGGGGAATGGGGAATGGGGAATGGAGATTTCATTGGAACAGGTGGGCGTCCTCCAATGGCCGGTTCGGGGGAGTTTGGGGGGGCGGAAGATGCACAGATCGGCGACTGGCAGGGGCTTAAGCAATCAATCAATCAGGGCCAGGGTCCGCCGCGTGCCAATTAAGCTTGGGTGGTGGTGCCTTGGGTGACGCAACAAACCCATCTTCAACACCACCTTGCTGCTAAGCCCCTTTTCTGCATCGCGCATACAACCCCATTCCCACCTCGATCCGTCTCGCACAGCAGCTGCAGGATAAATCGAGCAGGGCTGGGGGGTCCATGCGAACCACTGCCATCGTCTTCGAAGCTCCTCAGACCCAGGAAAGGGACGGCCACTACGCAACGCGTGCCCGACGCGTCTCAGGAAAGCTCTTCGTCCAACACCGCCCGAGCTTCAAATCTCGTACCACCCACCATGAACCGATCCATAGAGCAAACGCTCCTCTCGTTGATGCCCACGCATGGCTCAAATCTACCGCCGTCCTTGGTAGAACTTGCAGGGTCCCTCCTGGCACAGTCGAGGCATCGGGCGAGCACACTAAAAGCAGATGAAGAAGTTGGGCGGTTATACGCCTGTGCGCACATCGCCTGCGATAGGTAGCCCCCCCCCCCGGAATGCGATCCGTGCTTCCATACCTTGATACTGACATCCATAAGGCTCAAGATCACATTGGACCTCCCTCCGATCGAGCCACGGCCCCCAATCCCTCCCCGCATATACAAGCGCCTCTACAGCCACCTCGACAACATCCTCCCCAACGCCTCTCTGAACCGCACGCCAGGCAAGAACGGCACTCCGCGGCACCGACAACGGCACGGCGTCGACTCGCCCGTCAGGACGCCACACCGCCCGACGCCCACAAAGGAGCGGTCCCTCGCGCAGTTCCGCTCCGGCAACCCCGCGAGCGGGCCCAACACGCCGACAAAGTCGACAGGCAAGGCCGTCTACCCCTCCGACAAGTCTGGCATCCACTTCTGGATCCAGCCGACCATCCGCTTCCTCTGCAAGGAGACGGGTCAGCGGCAGCTGGGGCCAACGATGCTGGCCGGCATGGAGTACATTGTCGTTCCCGGAGGGCGGAGGACGCGCGACGCGTGGGTAAGGGCGAACCTGGCCGCCCTGTGCGGGGCCGTATTCTTCTTCGTCACGCAGCAGGTCAAGAAGCTCAAGACGGGGGAGGACGAGGTCGGCAGCGAGGCGTACAAGCCCGAACGGGATCGCATTCTCGATCTCATTGCCAAGGCGAGGGCGTCGGTGGGCTCAAGGGGCATGGACGAGGACGAGGCGTGGGAGGGGTGGGCGCCGGTCACGGCCAAGGAGTTTGACGACGCGGTGCAGCAAGTCACGGATCGCGGGTGGCTGGACGCCGACTGGTATCTCAGTCTCATCGACATTATCGAGGCGGGCGACGTCATCGCCGACAGTCGCCGGCAGGCCGAGGACCACTACAGGGCGCCCGTGCGCGGGGCGGACAGCATGTTCCAGGACCGGTACGACTTTCTGAGCGAAAAAAAGCGCAAGGAGTACAGGACGTGGAAGGAAGGCATCCTCAGGCGCATCGAGTCAATGGAGAAAGAGGGAAAGGGCGGGGAAGCCATGGAGATTGACGCCTAAAGAGGGACGAGAGGTATCGAAAATATTGCTCGGCGACCGGACGGGAGCTCACTTCCCATGTCGTTGCGAAAAAAAAAAAAACACCCAAGGAACCGGCGCCGGACGGTGCCGGCTAAGCCGCATGCCCTCCGGTCCCCGGCACCCAGGTACCGAAAACAAAACCGGGTTGGGTGGTCACTTCTCAGAATGCTCAGTCTTGGGAGGATGCTGGGGGATTCTGCCCCTGGCACTCAGCCCCATAAGGCCACAGATACCAAGCGCCAAGCCCTTCGTCCGTCCTTGCCTTTTGATAACTGGGGGGGGGGGGGGGGATGGAATGAAAATGGGGAAAATGAAGAGAAAAGGGTAAAAAATAAAGAGGGGCGGGCCATTTACCTATTTGCATGCGTTCAGACCAACTCGTGGAATAAATAGCCCCTCAATGACGCTCATACGAGTTCAAAAGAACCCACACCACACACCACCTAGGGAAGAAAAGAGAAAACAAGAAAGAAATGACAACAACAAAAAAAAAGAGAGAGAGAGAGAAGGGGATGCGGTCTCGGTCTCGCCTCCGTCGGAGCGGGTACGCCCGCGCTTCCCCAATCACTCGCTTCATACGGATGTCAAGTGGCCAACCGAGAGTGTTCGAGTACACACACCTCCCACCCATGGCCCGCTCTTCGCGTCCTTTCCGCATGGGAGAACCTCTTGCAGCTTCTGCCACGAGAGCGCGTAGGATCATCACTGGTAGAAAACCTGGCCCAGTCGGTTGTATCATTTGGGGGGTGAGGACACCCACTCCCCCCGAGTTGCTCGTCTCCTGTATCCATCCCCTCATTCAAAATGTGATATGTACAACATCAAACGAAAAGAAGAAAAAAAAAAGACTTCTTCGCCCCCCTTTGGGGGATCGCACGCCGCCCCCGCCTTCCCAGGTTTCGTCGTCTCGTGATATAATACTGCGTTTGTCCAAACGTACTCTGCCAAAATGCCGCAAGAGCCTGAAATCGTTGGTCTCCCCCAAATCCCCGCCACCCCCCCGTTCAGCCAAAGACCCCGCCAACGCCGTGCCGTGATGATGATGATGATGATGATGCCGTCCCGCCTGCCGAATAAACACGCGGTGTAAACGCCCGACGCGCAGGTCCGTGGATGAACCGTAAAAAGACCACCCGCCAAGGGCATGATTTCGTCGATACTCCTGATCCAGGACAGAGGAGACCCGAGCATTCCGCTCTCAACGCTCTTTTTTTTCCCGCTTTCCCGCTTTCCCCCCTTCGCTCCATTAGCCATCTCGTTTCGACGCTGACGGCGGCGTCCCGGCGGCTTGTGCTCGTTGCGGCTGTCGATTCGCAGGTCCGACGCTGGAGCTGGACGCTGGGCGTCAGCGGCCGGGTTCGACTCGCGCCGTTCCGGGGTAGATCGTTCGGCCGTCATACGCAGCTGGTCTCATACCCCGCAGCCCAGAGCCGAGGTTTCCCACCACTCCATCCGTACAATTACTCCGTGCGATTCGCCAGGCGTTCACTCAATCAACGGCTTTTTCTGCCCTCCCACCAAGCACAAGCCCAGAGTCTTCATCGACTCTCGGTCGTTCGCCAAGACGATCGAGCGGGCCGGGAGCATCGGGTTGTTCGGGTCGACGTGCGAGGCGTCCTTGGCAGCTTGCTCAATGGCGTCCATCTCCTCTTTGCATGCCTGCTGATCCAACGGGCAGATGACGAGCGGTTGTCGAACCACCAAGTCTTTGGTAGAACCCAGTTGCGCCTGCGGATATCGTGAGCAAAAAGGAGCATGGCGAACGAGGGGCAGTCAAACCAGCTCACCTTGACAGTCAGGTAGAATTCAATCTTGTACAACGTCGAGCTCGTGGTGAAGGAGGTGACTTCGTAGAGGGGGAATGCGGGTTTCCCTCTTCGGATGATGCCATCCGGGTCGCGCAGGTCCTTGGAGGGGAACACCAAGCCGAGATTGGTGGCATAGCCTGCCTCGGGCATCCTTGTGTTCACCAGCTGCATGTTCTTTGCGACCTTGTTGACCTTTTTCGTTGGCTCGTCGCCTTCGGGGTTGTACGTAATCTCCTCCTCAATGGTGACGGTGATCTTCTGAATCGTAACCTTCAAGGCCTTCTTCATCCAGTCGGGGTTCGGTACCAGTTTGATGTAGACCGTTATCGGGTCGAGGGGCCCGTAGCTCCATTTCGGGACCGAGATGCCCAGGGTGACGACGCTCGCGTCGCTGACTTGGCGCGATTCGGGCTTGTTGTACATGCCGAACGTCGACAAGGTGTCGTAGCGCTGCAACGGTATGGGGAAGGAATATTTGTTCTGCAGGGTGTGGCCTTGCTGCACGGTGACAACAAGCTCGTAGTACGTCTCAGCCGTCCGGCTGGGGAGCTGAAGCGATGCGGGAGGTATTCGTCGGTTCGTCTCCTCGCCGCCTCTTCCAAAGGGGATAAAAAGGACAAACGGCAGGTCCATGGCAATGACGCTCTCGGCCTCCTTCCCGGACTGGCATCGGAACAGCAGCAGTTCTTTGCCGACGACGTCCGTCGTCTCTCTCCTCGGTGTGCCCAGGTGTCTTTTCGCGACGTTTTCGGCGGCGGGGTGGATCGTTTCTCGTCGCTGTAGACAAATGCGCACGAGTGAAACGGCGACGGGCATGGAATAGCCCTGCGACGGGCGGATCTCGACTTTGCCTTCGATTCGGGGCTAGATTGCGGGCAAAGAAAAAAAAAAGCACGTCAGCAGGGTTGCGCATAGAGTAGGCCAGACTCCAGCCTCTCCGACGTCATCACAGGGCAATGGCACATACCAGTGTTGCAGAGATGCCCGGATAGCCGACGAGAAAGCTGCTGTTGGGGGGACCGGAAACCCTCACGAAGGCGGCCATGCTGGCTGAGTAGCCAGGAGTGCGAGAGAGGGTCTCTTGTGGGCGTGGGATCGGTAAGGTCGTTTGGCGGATGACGAGGGTGAGGTTCTCATGTGTGTCGGCGGGCGGCAGTCGTGCGTCTTAGGCGCTGCGCGCGTTGCCGCCTTGTGGGTGTGGGGTCGAGACAGTTGCGTCCAAGCTGTCGGGGGCGTGCAGCAGCAGGAGGAGGAGAAGCGGCAGCAGCAGCAGCAGCAGGAATAAGAGCAGAGCGCAAGGCCCAGTGGCGGCATTACATGAACCAGATGGCAATCGGCCGGGAGCCTGTTTGGCGCCGTCAGGGCGCTATGGGAGGGGGGAGGGGGGGTTAGTGCACAGGCCGGCGTCGAGATGGGCGCTGATGGGGACGTTGGCGCGCAAAGGTCAGATGGGTCGGAGAAGCAGCACGGTATCGTGAAGTGTAGAGACGTGACGGAAGGGCGGCGGTCGTGGTATTGTGGGCGGGGTGGGAATTAGAAGAGAAGAAGAGTCGAGAAGAGTGACGAGCAGGTGGAACAGAACCTATCGGGTATCAGGGTACCTTAGCTCTGAGTGGATACAATCCGGGCTGATGCAGCTTATTTTTCGCTTCGGCACCGATCTTCCCCAAGGTATCCGTAAGGGCACCGTCAGCCAGACAAAGCCAGGAAAGCAAGGCTTTGGAGAGAGAGAGCGATGGTTTGCGAATGGCGAGTCGGGGTGAATGTGATGGGAGGAGAGGTATCGTATGGTTGGTTGGGTTGGGATGTATTCGTACTATTACCTTGGATAGAGGGGAAGGTTGGTGTTGGTGGCGGTGGTGGAGGAGGTGGTGGAGGAGGACTGACTGCCCAGCAAGGAAGGGGATTATGCGGGCTGGTGTAGCGCGCACACGTCCCGTCCCATGGCCGGGCTGCAGCTTGTTTTACCCTTCCGTCCTTGTTTGGTAGTCCTTTCTTAGTGGACCGGCTCCTCTCCCGAGTGAAACGGTTTCCTGGGTGAAGAAGGACTTCGGCTTCTCACGTGCAGAAACGACGATGCTGTGCCAATGTCGAGGCCAGCGGGTGCTGCTGCTGCTGCTGCTGCTGCTGCTCATGCTCTGGGGATATGTGCACGGCAAGCGGTACCTGTCCAGGCTTCTCTGAATGGCGGCTATTTGCGCCTATAGGGCGGGCTCGCTTCTTACTCGGGGGTGTATTGGTGTTGGCAATGATTGGATCGCTCGCTGCTCAGCCGCAGAGAGAGATGGGAGGATCGGTATCCGTACAAGGGGGGGTGTTGTGGTTGAGGGATCTGCGAAGTCGGGAAGAATACCTACGTAAACTAGTAGAGAACTATGTACAGTACGGATACAGCCTCTTGCCTTGGGTCACAATACAATGCGGCGAATGGCCCTCGCTGTGATGGTGACAGATACGAAAGTGTGCTTTGTTTGTTGGTTGGTTGCCTGTACACCAGCAGGTTTTGCAGCGGCAGAGGTCATATTGCACCAAATAATGAAGCTTTCTGGATCGTCTAATTGATTCGACCCGGTTTCGCGGCCGCGACCAGGGGGGGCCCGGACCAGGGAGCAAGCAAATGCTGGGACGATGGGCGTGACCGCGGAGGGTGCTGCCTGCGGGGGAAAGCCTCTAACGCCATTCTACAGCAGGTACGGACAGACTTCTGTGAGTAGTAGGGGTTAAGTACACCGGCGTTGCACATGGATATCATGGATGGGGAAATTGCAGTCGATAAAACACACTGTACGGCGGTGGCATTGGCAACGGCATTAGTGGTGGTGGTGATGGTGGTGGTATGAGTCAGGAAGCATCAGACCGAGTCTTGTGGTCATGATGCTTTTCTCTCAGGGAATACGCAATCCATTCGTCGCACACACCAACATGAAATGCCACGGACAGTCTCCACGCATCTCACAATACCTGCATACGTAGTAGGCAGCGTGGCTTTGACAGCCGCTCATGGCCCCGCGCAGCAGCTGAAGGCGTCGGTCGCTAAATCTGGCCCGCGGTCCCCAGACATCGATCGACACACGGTGCTGAGGCTTCGCCCTGCTGCCTTGTACAGCCTGGGGCAACCATGGCCACTCCCAAGTAAGCAGCAGCCTTCGCTTCAGCTGCTGCCTGGCGGCCTCTGAGAGTCGCAGAGCAAGCACCAGCCCTCCAGCAAGAGAAGCCAGCACGGGCAACCGGTCGGTGCAGCAACTCGGGACCACATCGGACGACAGCGACAGTGGAGACCGATCGTGCACGTGCCACCGGAGCCGCCGACCAGATCTGATGGTCACGTGCCGCGTTACCAAAGCACCCACCCGTCTATGACATGGCTTATCGCCCTTATCGCCGGCCCTGATTACCTCATCCGCCTACCTGTCGGAGACTTGTCTTAACTCCAAGCCCTTCCGCCTTAAGTCCTCGATGGTGCATGCGTAGTACCTATACAATATGCGGACGATGCGGCCGCCTACCCGCACATGAACCCGCCCGCCCCGCGCGAACCGTCTCAACAGGCTATGTCAGCGGGTACGGTAAGCGGGTATGTGACTAACACGGGTGAAGGTGCTGCTGCTCAAGCTATCGAAAGAATGTAGACACAACGTCCCGCGAGCTCTGCTACAGGTGCTACGTCCAATGGTTTCACACGCTTTATAGCTACTGGCAACATGGAGCAAGAGTGCGGTCCTTGCGGCCGCTTTCGTTCTGATATATAACTCCACGGTACGCGAACATCAACGAGATTGTGAAATTCAACAGCATGCCGCCTTTGACTGTCCTCTGCTCTAAGAAAACGACCATACCCGCACCCACGTCTCTCCAACATTCGCCTCCATCATCAGACACTTCCTCCCATAGACACCGCCACTCCGCGCTCAACACCATGTCGTCTCGTTTGGCCCCCTACGCTGAACAGCACAACAGCGACAACCTCGCCGGTCCCGGGGACTCCCGTCCCACGGCCGTTCAGATCATTCAAGACCAAGGCCTCGTCGGAAAGTGGACCGGCAAGGTCGCCATCGTCACGGGCTGCTCCCCTGGCGGCCTCGGCCCCGAGACCGCCAGAGCCCTCCACGTCGCCGGCGCCGACGTCTACATGACCGTCCGCGACATCGCCAAGGGCGAGCAAGTTGCCAAAGACATCCTCTCCGACGGCAAGCCCGGAAAGGTCGACGTCATCCAGCTAGACCTCGGCTCCCTTGAAAGCGTTAGACGGGGCGTCAAGGACTTTTTGAGCAAGTCTGACAGACTGAACGTCCTCGTAAACAACGCCGGTAAGCCAGACATGGTCCGAGTTTTACCATTGACATATATATATGGGTCCTAATCATGTTGTCAGGTGTCATGGCCTGCCCCAAGGGAAAGACTGTCGATGGGTTCGAAACTCAGTTCGGAGCCAACCACCTCGGTAAGCATGGCGAGCCCTTGCGCAAAAGTCATCGCCACTAACATGGTACAAAAACAAAAGGCCACTTCCTGTTATTCCAGCTCCTGAAGCCGGCCCTCCTGGCCTCCTCAACTCCCGACTTCAACTCCCGCGTCGTCTCCGTCGCGTCGATGGGCCACCGCTGGGGCAGGATCCAGTTCGAAGACCTCAACTTCCAGGGCGCCGTCGAGTACGAGCCCCGGCTGGCCTACAGCCAGTCCAAGCTCGCCAACGTGCTGTTCGCCAACGAGCTCGACCGCCGCTACGGCCCGTCGGGCCTTCACGCCCTGAGCCTCAATCCGGGCGGCATCCGGACGGCCCTGCAGAGGCACACGGGCGAGCGTACGGAGGCGATATTCAAGGACCCCGAGATCGCCCGGTGGATGAAGTCGCCCGAACAGGGCGCCGCGACCTCGGTCTGGGCCGCCGTCGCCGCGGAGTTGGAGGGTAAGGGCGGCAAGTATCTCGAGGACGTCGCCGAGGCCGAGGAGGCAACGCCCGAGGGCTGGATGGCCCGCCCCGGCTACGCGCCGTCCGCCTACGACCCCGCGACCGAGAAGAGGCTGTGGGCCGAGAGCCTGAAGATGGTCGGGCTTGAGGACGATGCGTGATTGGGTGGTGATTCGCTTGACGCGGGCCTTTTCTGTACGGTTAGGAATAGACTGCTGATTCCTCGGCGCTGGCGGGGACGTTGCTGGCGGCTGCGATGAAGATGATTCGAAGGCATCTGGAGGAAGGGACTCTGACCTTCGCAAGCTGGATGGATGCGCCATCAATGAGAAGAGATGCGCGGTTTAACGAGGCCCAAGTGGCTCTGGCTGCATAGTTGTCTTCCGAACTGGCTCTCGGACCGTCTTCCCGCGTTAGAAACTCGCTCACGCCAAAATTTGTCAGGGTTCTCTCGGCAAAAATAAAGAGCAATCTTGTTGGGTTCCGTCACTATAAGCCGTTTGTATTCTCAAATCTATTTCCCCAGTCTACAGGCTCGGTTTCTCCCTCGTTTGGTATCGCTTTGTTCCCTCCTCTCCTTTCTTTCACCCACACACACACACACACACACACACACACACACTCGCCCGCTCACTTGGTGCACTGGCCCACAAACTCGGCAATCTCGGCGTTGAACCTCTCGGGCTGCTCGTAAAACAGCCAGTGGCCGGACTCGAACACGGAAGCCCTGGCCAGGCCGGGGCGGGCCATCTCGACGCGCCTGACGGTCTCGAGCATGCCGTCGAGGGAGAAGCAGCCGGAGCGGCGGCCGGCCATGACGAGCGTCGGCACGGTGATGGCCTCGATGGCCTCGCGGTGGTCGTACCGCGTGTGGTCGGCCAGCAGCCTCGCCAGCCAGGCCGGGTCGCACAGCGCGCTGATGCCGGTGAAGAAGGCCTCGTCGGCGCGCCTCGTGTCGTCGTCGGGGACGTCGCCGTCGGCGGCGGCGGCGTCGGGCCTGGCGCGGTACCCGAGGCAGCCGTCGACGAGGTCGACGTGGGCGGCGGCGGGGTCGCCCATCCAGGAGCGCTGGGCGGCGAGCAGCGTCCGCTCGTCGTAGCAGCCCGCGTGGGCCCTCGTCTCGTCCCAGCCGTCAAAGGCGGAGCGGTCCTGCAGCGGGGCCTGGTCGACGAAGGCGAGGCCGGCGAAGTCGGCGCAGCCGAACAGCTCGACGTAGGTCCACAGCACGGCGGCGCCGATGGAGCAGCCGACGGGGACGATGGCGGCGTCCGGCGCGGCGCGGCGCAGGCGCGCGACGAGGTCGCGCAGGTCGGCGGCGAGGCGCGCGACGTGGTACCCGCCCCGCGTGCGGCCGGACCGGCCGTGGCCGCGCATGTCGGGGGCGACGACCCAGAGGCCCGCCGCCGCGAGGGCGTCCGAGTTGCGCCGGAAGTAGTCGCTCGAGCCGCTGAAGCCGTGCATGAGGAGGACGCACCGCGTCGCCGAGGACGCGCCGCCGCCGCCGCCGCCGCCGCCGCCCTCGATGGGCAGAGACGTCTGGAAGGCGAGCCTGCAGCCGTCGTTGGCGTCGCAGTGGGCGTAGTGCATGCCCGAGGTCGCCATTGTTGATTTTTGTTTTTTTTTATGAGGGGAGGGGGGGGAAGGGGACGGGACGGGTTTCTTGCTGGAGTTGGGCGAGTATGAGAGTGAGATGAGAATGGGTTATCAAGTTGAGGTTTCGTGTGAATTAAGGGGGGGGGGGGGCTCCTCGGTTCTCTCTGTTCGGGATTGATTGCGTCGACGGCGGTACGTCAACGTCGGGGGGGGGGGGTTGTTTCCTGTTGGTGGGGCCGCTGTGGATTGCGGGGGGGGGGGGGAGGGGCACTCGGCGGCCCGAGCCAGTTGCCGGCGATCCGGCCCTGATGGCATCGCGGTTTGGCTGGCTGACACCGCGACAATGAGCGGTGCCGGAGCCAATATCACAAAATAGGCGTCACGAAATAGGTGATGTTTTAAAGATGGGATTAGACAACGCAACAGACGGACGGATGTAGATTTCTTGGCAAGACGCGCATGAGATGACACCAAACTCGATTTCAAGCAGGCCCAAGCCAAACGTTTGCTATACAGTAATGTATGTACATAGATAAGAGACCACACAGCGGTGTAGTTATGTACATGTGAGAAAAACAAGACGACGCATTTTCAAGTGTTCGATGGCCAGGACTGCCACGGCTCTCTTCACGTATGTGCATGCACCAAGCTCGCCACTGGGTCACGGGGCTCCAGTAAGCCCCCTACAGAATCCCCACCCCCTTTTTTTTGGGTCCGCGGCAGCAAAAAATGTCGACGGCTTACACGACGTCGTAAGAGTCGCCTAAGAGGAGCCGGTGGCACTGCCGTTGGGAGGGGGGCCGCCGGGGAAGCCGCCGCCGCCGTTGCCCTGGTCGACGCCGCCGCCCTCGTAGTAGTGAGCGGCGGGGGTGACCTTGTCGTTGTAGTCGGCGGTGGTGTTGATGCCGATGGTGATCCACATGAGGAGGCCGTCGCCGAGGTCGTCGCCGAGCCTGACGTACTTGAGGAAGGGGTCGTACTCGGCGGTGGCCTGGTCGGCGGCGATGCCGTCCTCGAGGTTGGTCGTGACGGCCTGGGTGTTTGTGTTGTAGGGGGCGAGGGCCTCGACCTCGTTGATGATGGCCTCGTCAAAGTAGAGCTGGCCGATGTTGCGGGCGGTGCCGCCCTCGAAGGTGCCGTTGGGGAGGACCTCGGCGCCGTCGGTGGACATGACGTGGATGTGCGTGGTGCGGCCGGTGTAGTGGCCGGGGAAGATGGTGTCGAACTGCACGACGCCGTCGCCGTCGGTCTGCTGGACGGCGCGGCCAAAGGTGGTGTTGAGGCCGCCCTGGCCGGCGGCCGAGACGCCCGAGTAGATGCCGGTGGCGTTGCAGGCCCAGATGTCGACGAGCTGCTGGGGGACGGCGGCGCAGGACGCGACGTCGACGAACTGGATGTCGAGGTGGACGGGCACGCCGGCCTGGCCGTCGGTGGCGTCGGTGCGGATGAGCTCGCCCTCGACGTAGTAGGGGCCGATGATGGCCTCGGGCACGAGGGTGCAGGTGGCGTTTGAGCCGAAGATGTCCCCGATGGGGGTCTCGAGGGAGAAGCCCGCGGCGGACTCGTGGTCGACGGCGGCCCAGGACTCGAGGTCGTCCTTGGTGCGCTTCATGTGCATCTTCTGGCCGCCGAGGCCGCGCTTCTCGCGCAGCTGCCGGGCGGTCGCGGCGCGGCGCTCGAGGGCGCGCTGCTTGAGGGCCATGGCGGCGGGGGAGTTGGAGCAGGCGTCGAGGGCGCGCTTGCCGTGGGCGGTCACGAGGTCGCGGAGGGCGAGCTCGGCGGCCATCTCCTCGGGCGAGTGGTTGCCGTGGGCGGCGACGGATCCCAGGAGGGGGGAGAGGGCCAAGGCGGCCGCGAGGGCGGTGCGGAGGGCCATGATGAATGGGATTCTGGAAGGGTGAAGTGGGGGACGGGGGGGAGAGACGCTCACACAACTGAAGCCAAGGTCAGCGACAGCCCGGGGAAGAATGTCAAGGTTGAAGGAGAGCGAGGATGAAGGGCTTTTGGTGAGTGACGAGGCAGATGGATTCGCCGTCTTGGAGGAAAACCTGCTTCCTTCTTATATCATTCGGTCTTGGCGTTTTTCGTGATCCATAGTATCTCCTTTTTTTTTCCCCCGTCCCTCGTGCCGTTCACGTCGACGACATCTTGGCGTGGACGGCTCTTGCAGCGTTCTGCCCTCAATCGATGCCGGGGAGAGCAGCTCGGAGGGAAGATGGAGCACGAAGCACGCAAAAAGCAACGACGTTCCGGCCAGAGCCAAGACGGCTGAACACCCCCCCCCCACATGCTCCCGGGCCACCGTCACCTTCCTCCAATGTCGTTTCGACCGATGCATACAGGAGTTGAGGTGCGGTGAAGCATATCTACCGGTGCTCTACGAAGTATCCGTACACTGCCTAGCCAACGGGAGGGTTGTGGGAGGGATTTTGGTAGTCGGACCGGACCGGTGGCTGTAGGGGGGGGGGGAGAGGATCTGCGTCCGCCACCCCCGCGCGTGTGCTGCAAGGAAAGAGGGCATCGTCTCCGCTCCCGAGATGGCCCTGTCGGGGCCGTCATCCAATGAAGACGGGAGCGATTCCAATCGCGATACGTGGACTGAGACTCTGAGAGAGAGGTCTGTTGTGATTTGCAGTGACATCGGGATGTTTGTGTGGATCCCGTCCCCGAAAAAGTGGGGAGGAGGAGGCATGCGGCGATTTATCTCCATGCTGGGATGATGCATGGGGCTTCGGGATGTGGGCGGACGCGTCCAAGTGTCCAAGTATTCAAAGAAGGAGAAGACCAAAAAAAAAAAAAAAAAAAGGGCGGTGGTTACGTGGGCGTGGCTCGGCCCGAGTGGGGATCGGCCGCCATGCGAATCGTCGTTGGAGGCACGCGAAGAAGGGAGAAGGCTGACGACGGAGCAAAGATGGACAGGAGGGAGAAGCCCGCTACATGACGCGGCCACTTCCCGTGCCAAGAGGGCGCTTGGCCAAACACGTCGAGGTGTGTCTGGAGATGCAATTTGCTTCGTTTTATGTTGGGTTGGGGGGGGGGGGGGGGGGGGGGGGCCGGTTGGAAAGGACAAGACAAGAGCCTCCCGTCGCTACTCGAATCGGCGCGTGCCCGGTCGACCCCTGGAAAACGTGACGTAGTCGTATGCCCGGGCCGCGTCGTGGGCGAATGAGGACGAGAGTGAATGTAAAGAACTGCCCTCGTATGGCGGCGCGTTGCCGTACGCACATGGTGGCGCATGTTGCCGCCGATCACTTAGAGATACGATAGGTTCCTGCGTGAGAATCCGGCAAGGGGGGAGGCCGCGATGAGGTTGTTTGCTTCTCCGCCGAAGAGGCACCGGAACACGGAATCCAAGATGGAAAGTGGTAGTGGCGTCCCGACTTGTTTAAGCTCGCTCGGGGGGGGGAGATCCCTAACCAAGGTGCATTGTGACCCCCCCCCCCCCCCCCCGTAGGGTCGCACATCTCTAGGTAGTGTAGATAACCGTAGAAACGCATGTCATGGAATCTCGCAACCAAACGTCCCTATCAGAGCTTCTTTTTGGACACGCCTCCCCTTGTTGATATGCCTAGTGCTCCGGGTCTGTTGCCGTGACAGTCCTGCCATTTGTTCTACAAATCAACACACTGTGACAAACTGCAACGCTCCAAGATGATCCGTCGCCTCACGTCGCAACCTCCCGGCCAACTATAACCCGGTTTTCAGGGCCGCAGTTATCCAGGACGTTGGTAAGGGGGTGCAGAATTCTGTCTTGGACTGTCGTGGTTTGTTTGTTATGGTGTTGAGTGGAACAGATAGCAAGACAGTCAGTCACAGCACTTGTGAAGGCCGAGGGCACTAGCGGGGCATCCCTGACAAAGTGCCGTAGTGTACACGTAGATCAAGAGGGCCAAAGCAACCGTGCTCCTCATCGTCGTCGTCGTCGTCGTCGTCGTCGTCGTCGTCGTCGCCGCCGCCTTGTCCGCCCAATGACCTTTCGGATGCCTCATCCGACTCCACCATGAGGACCACCCGAGGCCCCTGCCGACCTCGTCGATCCTGTCCTGGCCTCCTCCAAACCCACACCGTATACGTGAGACAGAACCCAAATACGGGCGACATAGCCTCGGCCGCCTAACCGTCTTGCGTGGCCCTATGCGGGCACGACTCCTTCATAATTTCCGTCAGGAGATATGATGTATTCAAACAAATGCCTGCCATCCACATAAGTACATACACACCCCAGCCAGCCTCAAGTGCAGCGCAAGAAAAACAAACACAAAATGAAATATATAAAAAAAGAGGCAGAAGAAGAAAACAAATAAGACAGAAAGGGGGGGGGGGAAGAACAAGGTCGCTCCACGCTCTTCACGCAAGCTTTCCAAGCACGTACGGATGCCCCGCGCTCAAGCCGCCGTCGACGGCCCAGGCCTGGCCGTTGACGTAGCTGCTCTCGTCGCTACCGAGGAAGAGGGCGACGCGGGCGATCTCGTCGGCGTGGCCGCCGCGCTTCAGCGGGTTGACCTGGCCGATCTTGGCCTGGGTGCCGCGGGCGCGGGCGGCGTCGTACATGAGCGACGTCATGCCCGTCTCGATGAGGCCCGGGCAGATGGCGTTGACGCGCACATTGGTGCCGGCGGCCTGGTAGGCGCAGGTCTGGGCGACGGAGATGACGGCGGCCTTGGAGGCCGAGTAGGGGGTGGTGCCGGCGTTGGACCGGAGGCCGGCGACGGAGGCGGTGAGGATGACGCTGCCGCCGGGCGTCTTCTTCTCGGCCGACGTCTTGGCCATGGCGGGGGCCGAGTGCTTGACGGCAAGGAAGACGCTGGGGAGGGGAGCTCAGCACCAAGCAAGGACCCGGAGATGGCCGCACTGGAAAAAACTCACCTCAGGACGTTGGTTCGCATGTTCTGCATAAAGTCGTCCTGGTCAATGTCGGTAAAGGCGCTGTGGGGACCGGTGACGCCGGCGTTTGCGAAAAAGACATCCAGCCTGCCGTAGGCGGTGACGGCGTGGGAGACGACGTCCTTGACGGCGGTCTCGTCGGCGGCGTCGAACTGGCGGGCGTGCACCTCGACGTCGGGGTACAGCCTGTTGAGCTCGCGCTTGTGCGACTCGAGGTTGTCGTCGACGTAGTCGCAAATGTAGATTGCGCGGGCGCCGTTCTCGGCAAACTGGTGGGCCGAGGCGCGACCAATGCCCATGAGGGAGTTTGCGCCTGGGGTTGTTTTTGTGAGCGCCAGACGGACACTTTTTTTTTTCATTTTTTTTTTCGACGGCACGCACGCACGCACGTGCAGTGTAGCATGGCGCCGAGGCGCCGGGGATGGATGGGCTCACCTGTGATGATGATAACCTTGCCCGGGACCCGGGGTGCCGCAGAGGGGCCGGCCATCTTGACGGGAAGAGGAGCATCCAGATGCTTGCCCAGGGCCTGGAGCCGTTGCTGCGCTTTATCTGACATGACGAGGGCGGGTGAATGGATTGAACGGCAGGCAAAAACAGACGGTGGCGTGATTTGTCGTTGGAGATTGGAAAAGATGTTGGACGTGAAGAGAGAGAGAGAGAGAGGTTGGACGGCCAGAGTTGGACCGAGGCTCGGCAGGATGGAGGACGTAGAATGTAGAATGTTGAGGTCCACCACCCGCCACGCCATTGGTGGGGTTACCCCAGATGTCTGCGGGGGGACCTGCCGGAAACGATTCCCCGGCCGGCTCGCTACTAATACGTCGTGTCGTATCGTGTCGTATCGCATCGCACCTACCTATCGTAGGTATCGTACGCACGCACGTATTCGTAGTGGGGAGCAAACAACATGGAGGCATTTCCTGCAGCATGCCGAGGACTGACTGACTGACCGCCATTGTTCACGGACTCCCTGCTCGCACTGTTGCTGCCAGAAGCACATTCGACTGACCGGAAGACTTCTGCCATCTCCGGCCAACTCATGCCGTTAACATAACAACTTTCGACTTGGCGGAAGCACTGCAAGTGTTCCTGTTCCTGAATGCACATATTTGCTGCACGCTTTACGCCGATACATTCCCGAGCCAAGACCATGGCCGACCCTCGTCTGACGGCCAAGGGCATGATTTCACGGCGCCAACCCCAACACCTGTTGGTCCCAAGCCAATTCCCGTGCTTCCAGAAGACACACAGTTTCTTCCATTATGAATCAATCGACGTTTCTGGAACTGTTACCGATAGTCGAAATTTGAGGTCCCCGGCAACTGCTGCACGGAGGGGATCGAGGCATCCCTTGTTCCGCATATACTGCTTCGAGATGAGCGCCAGTTGCATCATCTCTACACCCCGGGGATATAACTTGTACAGCCGTCCACTGCTTCCACGTACGTCTTGCCCTTTTCTCGAGGTACCCGGAAGGTCCGGTGGCATCAACAGCCGATCCAGAGCCATGCAAAGGAGGATACGCCCAAACCGGCCGGCAGTCTCATGGCGCCAACTCCCTCCTGGAAGCCATCTCGTAGGGGTCTCACAGCGACCCGTGTGAGCTCGCCTACTGTCGAAATCCATTGGGTCGCAGCACTGTGAAACCTTGGTACGTGTTCTTCAGTCCATACCTGGAGATCCCGGCCGCGTCGTGTCACCTTCGCAGCCTTCACTCGGGTGAGATATGCAGCAAGGAATGGCCCGTATAGGCTTGGTCGGCTTCTCGACGGACCTTGTCAGCAAAGACCATACTCAAAAAGGCCCAGCGTCTAGTCTTCTTTTCGACATTTCTCCCCCCCCCCCCCCCCCGAGCTGATGGACCGGGTCCCGAAAGCCGTTCCTGCGGCCGTAGGCGTTTCCTTCCAGGTTCGTGCGAAGTAAGGCCGGTCGTGGCACGAGAGCTCCGCGGCGCAGGCCCAATCGCCGTGCTCTACGAGGCCACGCCAAGACTGGTTTCCCTCTGGGCTAAAAGAGCTGAAAAAGAGCGGCGGCCAGGCCCGTTTTCTGATCGGGGAATCTACAATACGAGCCTTGTGGACGTCGAGCAGCGACAGATACGCATCGAGAACTCAGCCCTCCCCCCCCCTTTTCCATCCCCAGAGATGCTCGATGCAGCCCCATTACGCGATGCGCAAAGACTCGGGGGCTAACGAGCCAAGGAAAGGGCTTTCGGCCACTTCCTGCAAGCCGACGGCCGCCTACATGTCTTCTGCCTGCGGCGGATCCACGGTTCTGCCTACGTCAACCTCCGTGCCCGGATCCCCTCTTCCTCATACCTACGAACACTTGCCTGTGGCCAGTCGGGTGCGTGCAGTTGACCTCCCAATCTTTCCTGCGCGCTGTGCAACCAGGGCACCCGTACGAGGTCATTTTCGACCGGCAGCGGACAGGCGCGTCGCGATGCAGCCAATAGTCTGGCGTCCGAATGAGTCTTCCATCTCCCCTTTTGTCGACCTCCCACCGTCACCGAGGCGCCTTCCGTGCGAGCCACCGGTGCGTGGGCGTCATAATCGTATATAGCGACGGCGTGGGCTCTCGCTCGAGTTCCAGCACCTCGTCAGACCTTGCTTCGTAGTTGGCTAAAGCGGCAACCACCTGGGTGTCCCTGCGCTTACCTCGTTACATTTTTGACAACGGCGTCTTCACTCGAGCTTACACGCATTCACTAGTGTGGCCTCCTGTCTCTCCATCCCCCGAGAGCCATATTGAGTTTGACTCGGACCATGTCATATTCGCCGTTACACTCACAGGACAACTGAAAGGGCGCTGAAAGGCGAGGCAGCCCTGCCGAACGAGGGCGACATGAGCTTGGTATCGGACACCTGCTATCCGGAACCAGACGACGAGGGACAGGCGTGGGCCAAGGTCGCGGGCAATGTTCCAGATCCTCCAAAGTGTATCGAGACGTGTCGGGCCCGGTTCCTCGAGAGCGTGGTACCTGGCTTCGACAAGACGAGGTACCCCGAGGTGTGCAAAACGCTGTCCAACGGCCAGGGGGCGGCCGAGAGGCTATGGGAGGTGTATTGCTGCGACTCGACGTCATGCGGGGTCCAGCTGAATGGGAGCATCGGTCAAGATCGTGAGTAGACAAAGGCTGCCATGTCTCGATGAGCCGGGGTTTTTTTTTTTGACGGGACCTCTAGCCAGTGTCAACTTCATCATCAATACCTGTCAAAAGTGAGTTTGCCCCTTGAAATCCCCGTACCCTCAGCGGCTGACGCCAAAGTGCAGCATTGGATCCGGTATCGTCCAAGACCCGGGTCCGCCGCCAGCCGGATATGCCTGCCCTATATCATCCGCAGACAAGCCCAGTAACCCATGCCCGAGGCCATTCATGATGACGGACGCAAGAGGACCCGTCTCGACCAACGCAAACTCTCCGCCGGCTCCCACCCCAGACCTGACAACACTTGCATCGCCCACATCAGTCGTCACCAGGCCTGCGGCGCAAGCCACAACGTCGGCAATGCAGACTACAGGCGTCGCGGTCTCGGATTCCACCCGGTATAAACAAGGCCGGCCCGGCGGCTTGCCGGCGGGTGCCAAAGCCGCCATCGGAGCGGCCTCTGGCGTCGCTTTCCTTGCCATCATGGCCTTTGCAATGTGCCTCCTGCGCCGCCGCCGCCGCCGCCGCCGGACACGCAGCCGAGACACAAAGATGGAGATCACGCACCCGAATGTACAACAGGCCAGCCTGCTGTTACCCTTGCCCTCGCCTTTGGGATCGCCGCACGGAGCCGTCCGCGCTCCGCTGACACCGCCGCCGCGTCTCCAAGAACGCAGACTGCTTCCAGTCTCCCCCAGCCCCGTGAGACCGAGCATCGTCATCAGCACTCCCGCGACACCGCCGGGCGCCGCCGCCACCGCCGCCGCCGCCGCCTTGGCGCAGGAAAGCCCTCTGCCGACCTCTCCCGTCTCCTCGCCGACGTCCAGCAAGCACCCCCCCGGGTTTGACCGCTCGACCAAGCCGTACTACGGGATCCCTCCGCCGGGCGACCCCGTAGGCGGCCCGCCGGCGGGAGGGAAGACGGCGAGCGTGAGCAGCGCCGCGAGCGGACGCACCGCCGCCACGATCTCCAGCATCTCGAGCTCGTTCCCGGAACTCGCCCCGTCGTCGTCGTCGTCATCGTCGCCGACGCGGCCTGTCCGTCCCACCGACAAGCTGCTGCGCATACCCGATCTCGTGTGTCCCGGCCCGCCGCCGAGCCGATCGCTGCCTTCGCCGCCAGCCCGGAGCCCCTCGAGACCCGTGGCCCTTCTCCAGAACCAGCAGCAGCAGCAGCAGCAGCAACAGCACACGGAGGGCCGCAGCAGTGACGGGCGGGTACCGCCGCGGCAAGCAGCTCTAGGGGTCGTTCGGGGGAAGAGTCGAAGGACGCACGCAGTTCGACGGAGACTGGCGCCCGAGAGCCGCGGGAGAGGGACAGCTGGGGCAGCTGGGGAGCCGAGGGCGGCGACACGGGGGCCGGGATGAGTTCGGTGCCGAACGAGGGTGCAAGAGGGGACAGTCCGGTGCTGGAAGAGGCGGATCTGGAGAGGATAGGCGGCAGATATTGACGCAGGATCCGTACGCTCGACGGCTATTTGCGACTGTTTTCTGCCGCCTGAAATCGCTTGAGAGCGTCTTATGTATATATGTGATATTTCATCCAGGTTTGCTGGCGGCTCGTCTAGGAACACGAGTTTTTTTTGTTGGCGAGTTCAAACCGAGTGATACATGGCGGACAGCCCAGAGGAGCGGACACGAGGTCTGTAGGCTCTGGGCCCGGCCGCTTTACAGGGAGGTATAAACCATCTCCCAGCAGGGCTCTTTGATATCCGAACCCGAGGCTGCGGCTCAGGGACTCGAGATGATCCAAGGTGCTTCTGGGACTGGACCCCTCGAAGATGAGGGCCGCTCCTCTTCTCACGATACCCTCGTAGCTGAGCTGCAACTGAAAAAAAAAAAGAAGAAGAAGAAGAAGAAGAAGAAAAACCAGGCACATACGACCACACCCATCGGGAAACCCGGGGATGCCGTCCGCTCTCCCATCGATAAGCCAATGAGAGCAGGTTCATCTAGGAGAGCGGGATCCCTACTGACTCGGCAAGCAGGACGGTACTGGGCTACGCCCCTGCTGCTCTACCGCCGCGCAGTTTGCCATCTGTAACCACTTGAGCCCGCTTACCTAAAACAATCCGTCTTTGGGTGATTCCCAAAAGTATATCATTGTGCTGGCTGTCGTGCGTGTCCAGCAGCTGTATAGGCCGCTGACAGAAAGGTTGGTTGAAATAGATGACATATTACCGTTCTGTAACAATAGCATTTGTATAACAGGGGGCTGATGGTAACGTCCTGTAACGAGAAACTTTCGCCAGCGTGGCCCCGAGCCAGGTGGGCTAATATCGCCAACAAAGGATGAATCAATACCTGCGCCCCGTCATGGGCAGAAGTTCTAAAAATACAACACGGGGCCAGAGGCCCGTAATTGATATATAGAGGTTGCGACTCAGTCACTTTGCATATCAGTTGTTACTTTGGCGTTATGTATCCCGTAGTTAGCAGTTACCTACTTGGTAACAAAACCTATAGCTGCTCTAAACCTTTTTATGCATCGCTCCTGAAATTTCATGTCTGGTTCACATTAACACAAACTCTCTAGAGACAGTACAATGGAACCATATACCCTGTCTTTACTATAGCCTCATGAAGCACAGCCATGCTCACCTGACAGAAAGACTTTTTAAACTTTTTTCATTTATTTACCTGAATGCGTAAAGAACCCCAGGGTTTCAAGGAGATGTCGGATCTTTATACATGTATATATATCGACAGTAGGCGCACCTCTCTCGAATCCTCTCGACATTCAGCACAACAGACACACTCATTTGCAAGACTCGTTTCCAACTAAACAACACCACTCTTTATACACACACACACACGACGTCGCTAAACAGAACCATCTTTCGTCAAGGACAACAGAAACTTGAGGCTCAATCTCGACAACCGGACAATTACACACCAGCATTTTTAAACAGAAGAAAAACCACCAGCCACGCTTCGTCGCCATGTACTTCGCTACTCCCAGCGTCCTGGCCGCCGCCCTGCTCGCCGCCTCGGCCAGCGCGTCCACGTTTTGCCAGGAGTACAGCCTCACGGACGGGGTCGCCTGCACCACGGCGGACAACGGCCTGACCTTCCAGTGCGCGGACGGCCTGGTCTCCTCGACCGTCGAGGTCGCCGCCACGGGCACCGTCCGGCTCACGTCCAAAAACGGCAACCAGGCGGGCGCCAAGGTCACCTGCGGCACCAGCACCAGCACCTACTTCGTCGACTCCAACTCCACCTTTGGCTTCCAACAGGCCGCCTGCGACGGGTCGGTGCCGGCCTCCGTCATCACCGTGAGGTCGGCCAAGCAGCTCCAGCTCCCCGGCGTCGGCCAGCAGCTCGACTTCACCGACGGCCCCGCCTGCACGCCGGAGGCCAACGGCGGCTTCCTCTGCGGCGACGCCACCATCAGCGAGGCCCAGGGCAACGTCACCATGCAGGCCGGGCAGAGCGACTCGGCCATCAAGGTCAGCTGCGACGCCGGCAGCAGCATCTACTTCTGCTCCGGACCGGCCGGGTCTGCCAACTTCACCGCGCCCACCTGCAACGCCGGGTTCAAGTCGGCCAACAGCATGATGTCGGCGGCTCCCATCCTGCGCTACTTTGGCTAGTTGCATTTCACTAAATAGAGAGAGAGAGAGAGAGAGAGAGAAAACAACTATCCAACATTGTCTACCCGTATAGATGGCTAGAGTCGATACATTTACTTTATATATCCTGCCTGGCTTGCGCTGTGCCCTTTTCTAATCATGTGACTTTGCGCCTCCTTCGCCCTTGCTCTCTGATGCCGCCACACTCTTCATGTCACCTGGGAATTCCCGGTGTTGTATGGTTTTTCTTTTGTTTCATTTTGGTTCGCTCCATCTGGTTTATCGCGTTGTCTGGCTGTTATAGAGGGTTGTTACCCCCTAGGTGTCGGAGAGGTTTGGCTGCCACTCGGCGCAGTCCTCACGGCGGCCGTTCCGGATCCGACAGAGAGAGCAGGCCGTGGGAGGCTGGGAGCTCTCGAGCAGAAGCACGAGAGCGGCGTTGAGAGACGCAGCGAGAGAGCGAGAGCGAGCGGGCGACGGGCACGTAGCGAAGCAAGCAAGCAAGCGATGAGCAGACGACACAGGCAAAGATGTCAGCTAGTAGGTGCAGATGGAGAGGGGCAAATAGGAGACGGGCCACATACCCGTGACGCGCATGAGCACGGGTAGTGCGTGTGACTCGGGTCATTCGGGCCAACGTGTCCATCTACACCTCTGCTTGTGACGCTTGCGATGATGCATGTATATTCTCTGACCATCTCTCGGTATCAAACCAAAGCATCTTGTTGACGGGCTACACGAACCACCCCACTACTAAATCGACCGCACGACCGATGACCAGGTAACCAATAGGCCAGCAAGCCAGCAATGCTGTTGCCGATTGTTAGTCTTGGCTATACTTCTGGTAGAAACGCTGCTGTTCGATGACTAACCGTGACATGAGGCCGCCCACTCAGTGGCAGGCTAGCAGCCAGAGCAGGTGTTGAGGTCCGATTCGACAGTGTGTGCAGGTACCTTGTGCCCACGGGGGGCGACATCTCGCTTTCCAACCGCGCCTCCGTCTTTGATAATGACCGTAGTGTCGGCGTCGGCTATCTCGAGCCGGCGGTCGAGAGATGACTCTCCAACCTTTGGCACAGCCAGAGCCAGGGCGGAGCCAACGATTGCGGCTTGGAGGAGAAGGAGAGTGGACTTCATTGTGCTGGAGATGAGGTGGTTGGTAAGAGTAAGTATATTATAATTATGTTTGTTCTTGGGTGGGGGTTTTTCTTTTCTTTGTTGAATGTGAATATAGAATGATTTCTTCCCATGGTGATGAACCGGTACAGCTAGCCCTCTATGTAGCCATGTAGCCGCTCTCAAGTCTTGCTCCCTCAATTCGCAGCTCGGGGGGTAGGATTCGATGTTTTTCTGCTACCACGGACGCCGATAACTTGGGCCTTGGTGAAACCGTCGAATTTTACATGGCGAAACGACGATGAATGGTACCGGCCAGTCAGTCGCTGGCTGCGACGGCCTCAACACCCCGGTACCAGGACGTCGACTTGTCTGGATTCAAGAAACGAGCATCGTAAAGGCTGAGATGTGGCCGACCGCCCAGCCGTCAGCTACCCGTACGTCTTGGGCCGGTCTAGGTTGACAGGGAAATTCAACCATCGAGGAGACGACGGACCGACGTCGTAGGTTTACCGCCTGCTGCGAAGCGAAATGTCACCGCCAAGCTTCGCGATGGGGGCAAAAACGTCGTTGGCCGCGTGGGAACGTGTGGGGCCCATTGGGCACATGGCAAACGTCGGTTGGCACGCAGCTCTGTTACCCATCGCGCAAAGTGTCTGCTCGGAAACCGTCTTCCCTTCTCGCTCCATGCGAAACCCCCATCTCTGCCCTGGGAAACCGCCTGCTTCATCGCACTACGACGACAAGGCATCGCGACTGATGTGTCATATCCGACATCCGCCTGCCGGCCGCTCTGCAAGACCACTTTGCCGGGACCAACTCGCGGCGCTGTCGCCATGCATCGCATTCGCCACTCTAGATGTCGTAAAGCAAGTGAGACATGCCCACACGGCGCCCGGCAGACTGGCGGCGTACGCGAGCAGACGCCTCGGCACAAAGGCCCGCTCAAACCCGCGGCTTGCCTCACAGATAGATAACCACGAAGCCCCCCCTCGGCGTTCTTCCGGACCTGGTGGCATCATCAACGCTCGCTCGACATGCATGCCGCACCTCTGCTCCTCCGCGTTTGCCCATCTCGACCCAGCACAGCGAGCCGGTTCGGTTTCAGCTGAGGATGGCCGGGAGACCTGCCGGACGGTCCAGGCCAGGTCCGGGTCGCAGAAACCCCATAAATGATATAAGACAGAATGCGGACGACGACGACGACGGTACGCGCATGATCCTCGCCGCCACCACCACTACCACCCCCCCCTTTCTTCGGCAAATGACGAACGGGACCGCCACTGATTCAGCATGAATGCAACCCGCATTGCGTCTTTTACCACGGCTGGTCGATATCGTATCCTCGTGTCCAGAAGAGAAGAAGAGAAAAAAGAAAGGAAAAAGGGCAGAAAACTGACAGGTCACAAGTCGGGGGGAGGGACGCAATTTGAGACAGAAACCACTTGCGGTAAACGTCGAGCGGCATTTCAAGAGCCGGACCCCGCCGGTCGAAGAAAGAAGAAAAGAAATTATAGACAAGCCCGGCAAGCCCGACAAGCCTGACAAGCCAAAAAGAGGGCCCCCGAGGGAAAGGGGAGGGGGGGGGGTTCCGGTTCTCAACGTCGTGGCGGCATAGTGCTGACGCTCAGAGACGCATGCATGCACGCATATTTGCTTTTTTTTCCCCGAGGCTAGCCCAGGCTGAGCGAACGACAGCCCCCCTCCCCCCCCCCCCCCCCTTGGCCTGTCAGATTTTCATGATCCCTTCAGGAGCTCCGGCCGTTTGGAACCGGTTTTCACGAGTGTGAGGGGAGGCCACCCCGGCCGGACATCGTCCGGCTCTTCCTCCCCGTGGTGATCCGGCGCCCTGCCGGTAACATCGTCTGGATTCCTGCGTAAGCCGGCAACATGTCCGTCGCCGCGATCACAAAACCCCCCCATCGCTTAGCGCCCGCCGAGCCGGGAGCTCTTCCTATAGCTTGGGCTAATCACCTCCAGCCAGTGCCGTTGCTTGACTACCTGGCTTCCGGGACAGGGGGCGGGATTCCTGATAGGCAAAACGCGCCGCACAGGATTCGCCAATTCATAATCCGCACATCAGTTGGAGATGCTTCTCGCCCTCCCCCCCCCCCCCCCTCCCTTGCGTCGGACCCCACACGACGGGGCATGCATCGCGAGACGGCGTCTCAAGCCTGTCAGACTGCGGGTTTTGCTTATACGCCACGGGGACTAGCTCGATCTTTCCAATGCAAGCACCTCCCCCATGCCGGAGGGGAGGGGAGGGGGCGCATCAACCTCGCAACGGGCACTTGACTCGAGTTCACGCCCGGCGGCCATCCGGTCGACTGTCAAGGCGATGACGTGCCTTCTTTCAATGTCCCTTTTCCCGTACAACACGCCTTCGCCAGGAGTTCTAATGTCAGCATGGCGAATCAACCCCCCCCCCCCCCCCCCCAAAAAAAGGTTACTTTAGAGTTACTTAACCTCTAATCGATGCCTCCAGATTGACGTTGTTGAAACGTTAAAGAGGTACCTGCCATATACTTGGTAGCAACAAAAGTGTTTCTATTCCCTACCATCCGTATATGTGTACCTGTACGTAGGGCTCGTGATAAGCTAGGCATTCAGAAAGGACCCCGGCAGAGTATGGTCGGACAGGGATGCACCCGGAACCTCCGACGATCAGAACCCAGGGATCTTCGTCATATATCTTGTTATGCCCCCCCCTCCCTTGTCCGCCGACATTAAGGGCACATGACCTGCGTAAACTGGTTGAGCAACTGCCGTGGAGCAAAATCAATATTGCTTATCGCCGGGAACTGCTCTCGTCGTGGCTGCATCTGCAGCCTGCGGCAAGTCCATGGCTTCTCATCTCGCTAAGCCAAACCCCTCGGCCTTGTCTGCCCGCCCCGATTGCGGCTTCAGCAGGTCTGCGGTTGCAATCCGGCGGCAAGGGGGACGATGTCCACCCCTCTGTTACGAGATGGCTGTTTTCTTCACCTGCGAGATCCTGCAGGTGCATCTATCTCCCAAGCCCCCCCCCCCCTTACATATAGTATCATGCATCATAAGGGTGCCACCAGCGTACCCTTTTTGTTTCTTTTCCATCCCGCGTGGAGGACAACTCTGGTTCGTCAAATCGCATCGCCGCTATCCGGCCGTCACATGAAGTGGACGTGTGCTGCTAGAAAAGTATTGCTCTTCTTTGGATTCGGGTTCCTTGGCTCGTCAGCCACTCCCAACCAGGGAGGCCGGCACGTGTACGCATCTTGACCGTCCGCGGCTGGTTGTCCGGGGACAGGGCTGGTCGCGTATTGTGAACCACCGCGTACGATGTACTACGCCGGCACCCTCGGGCCCATCGGCCATGGGCGGCCTTCTTCGTGCATCCGGCCGGCCGGCTGGCTACCTCGGCGTGGTGACGACCAGGCCGCCCCCATTGTCGTTTCCCGTGGGGTCGCGTGCGCAATCATCCACATGGGCCCGGCGATGCTGCCTGGCACCGCTCGAGGCCCCATCCAGGAACTACTACTACTGAATGCCCGAGTCGCAACTAACCTGGCGCAATCGCCTGCCTTGCATTCGCGCGACCTGCACCGAACTAGCGACACTGGTTCGGTGCTGAAGGGAGAGGAGAGGGGGGGGGCCGAATGCCGGACCCTTCTGCTGATGGCGATCGGCATGCTCCGGCTCGGGCAACATGGCTTTGGTTGTGTCACGGTAGAATCAGCCAGGAACCATGTCCAACCGCCGGGAATCCGTGCTCTGCGAAGGCTGGATCTCACAGTTGGGCCATGTGTTGGTCCAGTCTTCGGTGGCCCTCGGGCGATCGGAAACTCAAGGTGCATGTCCCTCCCTCCTCTCCTCTCCTCTCCTCTCCTCTCCTCTCCTCTCCCCCACCCCCCGCTCCTCCGAGTTGAGATGAAGCTGTCTCACGGCATTGCACCTCACACCCGAGTTGTTGCATTTGGCGGTGCCAGCCTCACCCGAACAACCCCCCCATCGGCTTTAAACTTGATGACATAGCCGTCAAACAAGTTTGGCCATGCACCCAGGAAGCTTCTGATGCGGGCCATTCTCGACCAATCCGCCCCCAGGCTTTCCGGCCATGAAGTTCGCCAAGCGTCGCAACTATCTGGCTCGACAATTCGCCTGCTCGTTCACGTTAGTCCAAAGATTCTTCTCAAGCTGTCTGGTCCAGGGGGGGGGGGGGGGTGGCGTAACAAAAAAAAAAAAACCATTGCCACCACGAACCGTTTCTGTTTCTTGGAGGTGTTACAGGCTCGGCCGAACCTACACCACAACCGTGGACCTCAGCCGTCATTTTCCGTGTCTGCCTTTTTGCCTAGGTTGAGAACGCCCCGACTTGGCTTCAAATTTGTCGAACCCTGTCCGTCCGCACCGGGAATAGTGCATTGCGAGGGCTGTTGATGATCAACGGTCATGTGTGGAGGGGGGGGGGGGGTGGTGCGACCGGGAATGAACAAGTAAACAAGCTCTGCTAGTGAGCTTTTGCAAGCAGTTGCGCAGAGTTTACATACTACTAGTACGCAGTAGTAGGGTTGCCATTGTCCTGCCATGGGCGACCCCTGGTGGACGCAAGCCGTAGCAAGCCATTAGAGCTCGTGATGCGACCTCCCCCCCCCCGTGATAAACCCGAGGTGGACTGACTCGGCCGCCATCCGATGCCCAAAAATCCCTGTCCCGAAAAATTTCTGTTGGAAGCAGTCGTGCTGTGTTGGGAGGAGGCCAATATAGGCAGAAGAGGCGCGCGGTGACGGCATGTATGATGCGGCTGACCACTATTGCTTGGTCAAGCTTGGCGGCGATACATGTTGGCTCGGGATCATGGCTCTCTCCGCGAGGTTGTCGGGTTGATGATGCTCTGCTAGGCAATAGGGCCGCCCTGAGCCGCGTCCCATCATGTGCCAAGCCGAGTCCTTGGGCCACGGCATGAATACTTTGCCGGCGCAGGTACGGACGCTTCGCGGGACAGATGTACGGGTACATGCCAGATCTGGCCGCCTGCAGCGCCTCGCCGGGGCCGCGATGGTCTGTCTGTCTGTCTGTCTGTCTGTCTGTACGTCTGTACGTCTGTATGTTCGCCTCGCCAGAGCCGGCAAGGTTCGGATATGCGGCCCTGGACGCTGCAGAGACCAGCCCAGTCCTTGGCCATCGCCATCTCTTCTTGACGGAATGCGGCCGGCGTCTCGAGACCGGGCCTCCCGGTATAAAAAAAGAAAGAAAAAAAGAGAGAAAAAAAAAAAAAGAACTGCGCCCTGCAGAAGAGATGGCCTTGCTACAGCGCTCGATGCAGCTAAAGGATCTGCCCTTAAGCACGATGATCATCCCTCTCTGCCCGGCCGGGGTTCGTCGACGTACCGTACATCCTGCAGGAGCGGGCATTACGAGACCTGCGACGTCGTACAGTATGCCAAATTGCGGCTTCGTCAGAGGCGACACTGGACAACTCGGACGATTGGCTCTGTGGCTGACACGTGAAGCCAAATGCCCCCGAGTATACAGCAGGCCGGGCCCAATAGAAGCCTACCTTTGACGACGTCCTCTTAAACTAGCCGGGCTCGACCAGACACCGGACGGGGCCGCGAATCACGGTTGCAGATACGTGACGCAGCAAGGGGAAAGGGGGATGGCTGCGTTTTCGGGAACTCAAAGGCGGCCCAGGCATCTGCCCTGGTCGGAGGCCGCTAGGAAAATCCCACCGTGAGTCCAGGACGAGATAAATCCTTCTTGAGTCAGCTGCGCAGGTGTGCTCGTAGCGGCGTAGCCGGTGCCAGTGGCAGGGAGATTCCTTGCTCGAGGCTTGCATCGGCTGGCTGGGGGCCACTCTACAACTCGTGTGTCCGGCAGACGTACTGTTACAAGGTGGTCCCCCTCGTCAGGTCGAGGCGGGAGACGACGGCCTGGACCGACCATCTGGAGACTGGCCGAGGGGGGGGGGGAACTCGCTGGACTTGACGCGGAGTGAGCCGTCGACGGTCGTCCACCACGTCAAACCCGCTGCCGTTTGTGGTCTCGTGCCCGACCAGCGGGCCCTGGGCTCCGGACTCGACACGTATCCGGTGGACTGCGCCGACGCAAGGTGAGGGGGTTCTTGTTGGTCATACGGCGGTCAATCCAGAGTTCGACCTCACATTGTTGCACACATCGGCCGTCGCTTGGCTGCAGGGCGTATCATTGTGGCATCCTGCAGGGCGCGACACACGACAGCCAACTGAAGCAGCACATCACACAATTTCCGGCGCGCTTGACAAGGCCCTGGGCGCCGGGAGGCCTTCCGGACACGTGGGATGCTTGCCGGGGGGGGGGGGGGGGATGCCCTCCCTAACCTCCAACGCAACGTTAAGATGGAGGGCGAGGGAGCCAGGGAAGGCCTACCATTCCCTCTTGCTGATCATTTTAGTGTATTACTGTACCTACTGTGCGTGTGTACTACTACGTCGTACGTACAGGTGTGCACGATGTGTAGTGTCATGTGCTGTAAACCATGCATCTAGGTATCCCTCACCACCAACCCCCCCAACAGGTCTACCTACGCAATACCTAGGCAGCGTCACTTGGCCGGAGAGGTGGACATGCTTGTTGCAGAACTCCGAGACAATGATGAATGACCCGCCATACACGCCCACCGCAGAACCGCGGCCAGGAGAGGTTCTTCTGAGGTTGGAGAACCGCAGCTCCCCCCTCCCGTCACCCCGGGAGGACGGGCGGGGCGCGGCCGTGTAGAATACGAGGGAGAGTGCTATTCAGCAAACCTGAATGGGTAAAACATATTGAAAACGGGCTCCCAAATAAGAGGCCTGCACAAAGAGCGTCGTCATCAGGCGGCTATCCATCTCCATCCAGCCTCGAATGCCTGTGCCGTGATCCCCACCAGCACTCGACGACGCCTTGGAATATAATTCTGGATAGCTCGACGGCGCGTCCTATCGGACCCGCTCCGCCCCCGCTCCGAAAGAACGACCGGGGTTGTCGGGCGGGAGCGTTCTTCGCCCTTGATCAACTGGTCGAGTCGACAAGGGGGGTTGGTCTGCGGAATACGCATCCGGTGGTTACCTACCTACTCTGCAGTAGCAGAATGCAGGTCGCTCGAAACAGATTGAAAAAAAAAGAAAGAAAAAAGTTCGGCTCGATAACGTCGCCCCCGCGGATGGCTTCCCCTGATGATGCAGATACAACAGTACAGCATGTAGGTTTTGAGCCCACAGGGATTCCCGTTCATGCTGCTCAACTGCCGCCAAGCACCAGCTCGATCCGGGAGCGTGTGCCGCAGCAAAGCCAAGAGGGTTAGCCTTTGATCAGTAAGCCGCCATCGCCAACTCTCGATTACGAAGCGCAGCACCGGGAGGGGGGGGGGGGGGGGGGGGGGTTTGAGATGACGATCTCCTGGCTTCCCCGTTTCGACCAGACTCTATTTCGAGGAGGGTCAACAGAATCGCAACGGTGGGCAAAGCTAAATGCATTCTAGCAGTAGCGATCCGTTGAGCGTGTTCTGCAGTAGAGGGGGGAAAACAAGCGGCTGCTTCAGCCCCAGCTCTGGCTGAAAGATATGTTCTCGCACCGGTTTCAGACCCCGCTGAAGAACTCAAAAGTTATATATGACAGAAAGCGAGAAAGAGAAGTACCTAAGCCGCGAAAAATTGCATCTTGATTCGAACCCCCCCCCCCCCCCCCCTCTCTCTCTGTCTCTCTCTCACGACCAGCCATATCCGTACTGCTGGCCCCCCCCCTCTCCCCCTCCTCCGGCATGTCAGCCCCAGAACGGGCACTTTCAGGGGTAAGAAAGGGGATATGCACACGTCCAGATACAGAAAGAGAGGAGCCAAAAAGAGTGAGTTTTTCCATCTGCATAAACATCCAATATCTCAAGTCGCAAGGTATCCAGTCACTTTCCTCTCCATCTTTGCTCTCCCCCTCCTTCTGGTTAGTCTTGAGAGCTGCATGGATCGAGCTTGCGGCATAAACGCCATCTGTGAGCTTAATTTGGCAGGTCGTCATCAATACCTAGAGAAAGCAAGAGCGAGAGGAGGCATGGCCGAGATCTGCAGCGGGGGTTCGCGTCAAGCTTCCAGCTGGGATATGCTGCGTAGTCACATCTACCCGCAACAAGCATCATTCCATCACACACCCAGGGGGGGTAGTCGTCGTCGTCGTCGTCGTCGCTTTCGTCGAGGCCCTGCTAACAAATGCGGTCTGATGGACAGCCCTAGGAGGAACTGCCTTCGGCCCTGTAATCAATATGAAGGACCCTCAAGCTGAGACATGCAGTCTCCACGAACCAAGGGCAGGCGGTCCAACAGACTCCCTGCAACGCACAGTCGTGCGGCGAACAGACGCATGCCGCAGCCGCTCGCTGTTGCAATGGCTGGGTATCTCAGCCCATTCTGCATGCCCGCACTGCCTGCCGGGAGTGTGTTCGCTATCTATCCTATCCTACTCCACGCAGCCAACAGCGGCGACAACGCCGCGGCCGCCGCCGCCCTCGTCGATGGGATGAATTCTCAAGGAACGTTGTCAGTGGGTTGCTTGCGAGTCCGCTCAGCTTCGCTCCCCGAGCCATCCGGTTTCGTGAGTGAGCCAAAAAAACAAAACAAAAAAAAACAGAGAAGCGGGATGACAAGACGAACATGAGGCCGGGCTTGCCTGTCCCAGAACCATTGTTTGTCCCCCCCCCCCCCCCCTCGATTCCCCGCAGACCTTTGCGCGTTCCTGGCAGCCGCCTGGTGCTAAATTGCGCCTCTCCCACCGCAGCTCGCACGGGCTTCTGGGCCAGCCATATGGAGAGGGGGGGGATGAGGTAGGGGACAGCATGTACGTGTCCGACTATCACGGTGTTACCAGCGACAGCGCCCTGCCGGCCGATTCGAGCAACAGGTTTCCACAAGCCGCTCCTGTCGTCGTACTCGCACCGGGCCGACGGACGGTGAGGCCTTGATGCGGCGTCATCCTATCTAGGCGAGCGGGGCAGCCTGCTCCAGTTGTTGATCAACCGTCGGGATGAGCAGAGCTACGGCGGGGGAGCTTGCGATAGGACAGTGGTGGAGAGAGATAGAGAGAGAGGAGACTTCAGTATAGCCCTGCCGCGGCCGGGTTCCCAGTCATCAGCCCGTGTGTGCTCAGCCTCCCAGCGACGACAGCGACCGGGGGGGGGGACACCAACATGCTCTTTGCCAGTATCAAATTCGTCCCATTGCCCAGAGATCGGCGTTTGTGCTGTTGGGTCTGGAAGAAGTCTAGGTGTGCGACTCACCAACGAACGAGGCCGAGCGGTCTGCAGGCCACTGGACGAATTCATGCAGCGGCATTAGTTCGACCGAGCTAACGCCAGAATACACACACGCACATCCATCTCTCTCTTGTTGATCGACGGCGCGGGCGGCCGTCGTCCACCCTCGTCGCCGGCCTCGGGGCGCCGGACTCGATTTCCGACGTCCAACGACGAAGCCCCCAAGGCCGACCCCCCCCCCCCCCCCCGGTCATTCCCAAAAGTACGACCGAAACTCGCACTAACAGGCACTACGACCAGAAAGAAGCCAAGAAAGTTGAAAGGTTAAATATGGAATGGCGTGTGGAAAAAGCAAATATGAAGCTGGCCGGCGATACGTACCAGCCACCAACAGGCAACTAGGCCCTCTAGGACAGGGAAGATCGCACGCACTTGGAGGGGAGGGGGGGGGGAGAGGACGGGATGGGACTAGACCTGACGGCACAGACAAACACCAAGTTTGTTGTGGTGAAACCGGGCTGCCCTCGTGATGACCGGCCATCGTTCCGCGTACCCTATTGTTTGTGTTTCCCTCACCCCTAACAGATCGAGACATCGTTGCCCGAGGGCTTCGGTATGGGCACACCCATGGAAGGGTAAGCAAGTTCCTTTCTTTCCCGTCCCGCCCCCCTCTCCTCCGACATACACCCCCCCCCCCCCCCTCGGCGCGCGCGCGGTGGGAAAAGGAACATCTCCGGCTAACCGGGGCCGAGAGAAGGACGGGAAAAGCTCACACTTCGGATGTTTTGGGACACCGCGAAAAGGCGCGAAAGGCTACTTGCTTTGCTGACTTGCTGACCTCCTTGCTGAGTAGAGAGAGAGAGAGAGAGAGAGCGCCAAGTTGGGCTGCGGGCATCGGACGAAAAGGCGACGATCTTGAACCCCCCCCCCCCCCCCCCCCCCCTCCCCCCATGACGAACGTCGCGCGATATCTTGTTCGCTCCCTCGGCACGAATGGGCGTCTGCGGTATTAGCTCTCTCTAGGCGTCTCTCCACCCCTGTTTTCCGCGTTGGCTTTTCCATACCGCTCTCGAAAAATCCCACCCATCTTGGTATCTTGGTATCTTGGTGCTGACCACCGGGCTAGCAGCAGTCCGTTCTCATTCATCTCCAAGATCATCTCCCCACCGGAGCTAGCCTCGGCCGGCCGATCCCACGTTTTCCCACGTTGCGTCCTGCTCTACCCCCCCCCCCCCCCAGCTCCCCTCACCGTGATGGCGCCTCACCAAATCTCCACAGTCTGAGCGTTCCCCTCCACGCCACGCCATGCCTCTGTCCCTGTGTCTCTCCCTCTTTCTCTAGCCCGCCATGATATAGTGTCATGTTAGGTGGTTCTAGCTCACCGGACTAAATTGGGGAGGGGGGTGTTCGTGGGGTGTTGGAAAAAAAAAACAAGAAATAGGGGAGAGGAGGACCACTTGGTTCGTCTCACGACCAATGCCACCGGCAGCGATCCCGTCGAGAATAGAGCCTCTTCTTGTTTTAGTATCGTTACGGGGAACCGACCAGTCCTGATACACCCCATTCGGTCCCGCAACGGGCTTGTCTCCCCCTAATGCCCCCCCAGTGCCGCCGAATCCTTGCGTCTCTGGTTTACGAGCCGCGAAGCTTACCGTGGAGCCTAGCCTGAAGGCGTGGCGTCTCACATTTGAACACATGGAAGATTGTCATTTCTTTTTTTTATTCTTCATCATTTCCCTACGATAGAGAGATAGAGAGAGATGGCTCTCGGCGCTCGTCCTCGTGAGCCGTGTGGGTGGGGGGAGATGGGAAGGCATATGCGAACTCGGTCTTGGCAGGCCCGAAGTTCGGTCGTTGGGTGCATCAGAGATGGTTGGATTGGATACATGGAGGGTGTACGAATGGGATAGGAGGTCTCGTAGAGCCCGGAAGACGCGGAATGCTCAGGGATGGTAGAGAGTTTCCCGTAGGTGGCTTTCCACGATAACCCCCTTCTAGCCCGGGGGGGGGAGCACGCCAGTTAAGCACAAGGTTTATTCTATCTTTGGAGCCTCTCCTACCGTGCCGCAGCTGGTGACTCCTGGCTCACGATTCGCCGTTTCCTTCTAGACGCGGAGAAGCCCAGTTCCTGGACGCCCAAAGGGACCGAGCATAACGTGATGGCGTGAGGAGCACGGAGGAGGCCACGGAAGGGGGGGGGGCACGGAGGGAGGCGTTGAAATCGAACGGGACGGACGGACTCGACGGAGCACGGAGGGGTGTTGGGGGGGCAGGATGGAAGGGCCCATGGAAACTCGGAGGGAGCACGGAGTGGAAGGGCCCGGCCACACGAGAAACACGAGGAGGGCACGGAGTAACGTTGAAGTGGCGTAGGGAACAGACATGACGCCAGAGTGAGGGAAAACAATGGCACGGAGGGGAAACAATGGCACGGAGGGGAAACAATGGCACGGAGTCCGATGAGGGCTCGGAGAGGCAACGGCGCAGGAGGTGAGCCGCGGGGCGCCCCCGACATGGAAGGGGGGGGGGGGGGGGGGGGGGCAGCAGGCCGAGATGGTTTGTCGTCGTATGCCCGTTGATAGGACGACCGAGGGACCGAGTGTCCGGACGCGCGAGGCCGGCCACTCGTTCGGCTTTGATGCTGTCAGGATCTCCCCATCCCAAGATGAGCCTGTACGCGGCGGGGGGGGGGGCATTTACGTGCGTGCGTGCGTACGTACGCGTTCGTGGTTTTCCCAACGAACATCCTTCCGCGCTCGGGCGAGAACGCAATGGAAGCGGCCGTTCGCGCTCAGCCCTCCTCCGCCTCCCCAGCTGTGGTGGTCCGGCTTCGCCAGGTTTCGACAGGAGGAGAGAGGGGAGGGAGGGTGTGAGAAGATGGTGTCGTTTACCTGTTCGCCCGCACGTCCAAAGTAGTACGTGCAGTAGCAGGGCGGGAAAAGGGACGCGACGGTCAGACGGTCGTGAGAGAGAACGCACAGCACGTCTGGCTAGCTGGATCGTTGGATCGTTTCGCTTTTCCCGTAACGTCTGAGAGCAACGCGCGCCCGTCCCTTTCGTTCCTCTCTCCTTGTTTTCTCTTCCCATTCTCCCCCTCCCCCCCCCCCCCCCCCTCTCTGGTCTCTCTGGTTCACGAACACCAGGTGCGAGCGCGCTGCAACGACGGAGGAGAAAAATAGCAAACGGACGGTCGGGTGGACGGACGGGCGGGCGGGCGGGCGGACGGATGCTGCCCACATGGGCTTCCCCAGATCTAGGGAAATCGCAGCAAGCGGAACTCGAGATGATCTCGTCTCCTCTCCTCTGTGCGCAAAAGAAGAAGAAGAAGAAGACGACGACGACGACGACGAAGGCGACCTGCCTCGTGTCTGCGACGCCACGCCCGGTTCCTCCTGTGGGCTCACGGCCGTTATCATTCTTGTGCTGTCGTCGTCATCGATGCCGGGAAGCTAGCTTACTTGGATCTTTTTTTTGTTTTTTGGAAATCTGTAATAGCACATCGCCATCCGTCAGTACGGCTTACACGCGCGCGCGCGCGCACGCACGCACGCACGTATGGACGAGAGATGTAGGTACCTTTGAGCCGGCCGCAAACTCTACACCGCGCCGCTGTTTAGCGTGGCGCGAACAGACGGCGCTCGCCCGCCGCCGCCACCGCCGCCGTACCCCCTCCCTCCCAACGGTTGTCGCCAAGGGGGCGGTACTCAGGGCGTTGGTTAGGTAGGCCACACGGCGTGGCGGGCAACACCAGAGTGGTGTCCTCAGGGAGGAGAGGGGACAGAAGAGAGTTCTGGGCTGAGTGTTGCGCACAGAGGATCAGAAACGGGGCACCTAGTCTCCGTGTTAATCCTAGTGAAGCTCGATTGTTGTGTGCTTACGACCTTTTGGTATACGACAGAACGTTTTGCATGGGCGTTTGTTTTTGTTTTTCTTTTGGGCTCGGTTCCCGTCCCAAGCACGGCATAAACAATGTTGGGGAACGGCCTCGCGTTGGCCGTTGTCCTGACGCCGTCGTCGTCGTCAAGTCGTCAAGTCGGCCCACGTCCCTCCTCCTCCTCCTCCCCCTCGGGTACGGACACTAGCCGAGCCTATCTATCTCTTTCATGATTTTTCGTATCCTTCTGCGCAGAGCCGCTCTGGCCCGTTCCATCGAGAGGCCTAGAATGCGCCGCGTCGCGAATGAGGGAAAGACTAACGAGCTCTACGAATGTCCATTTCCCGGCCAGGCGGTATCAGAGTTTAGGAAAGAACCAACCAAATGGAAGTTTCGATAGTGTCGCCCGCCCCGAGAGAGAGAGAGAGACAACTGCCGACTGATTGGCCATGCGGCCAGTCATACGTCCGGGCAGTGCTTCTTCACCGCGAGAAAACAGAGAGACGGTGAGAGGGGGGGGGCAAAAGAAGGAACGAAAAACAAATGGAGCGTATGTAGTCTTTTTTAGGAAATCTGTGCGAGGGCCACACTTGTATCGATTTGTTTCGGCACCAGTCATTTTCCAGATCTGGCAGCACGACAACTGCCGACATGCAGAAATCACTATAAGGAGACACGACAGCGTTATTGCTTACATGGCAGAGGGGCGCAAAGGGGTGGGGTGAAAGGGGCATGTCCAACCGGACGTGATGCCGTGCAGGCGTGCATATTGGATCTGCCGAGAAAGACGGAGCTCTCACCGATTCTCTCTCGCGGCACGGCACATGGAACGGCCATTGGGCGTCCTTTCCAGGGGGGGGGGGGGGGGGGCTGTGATGTGAGGCCCGGACGGCAGAGAGGCGGTATCCAGTTCGACACGTCGGTATTTTTGTTTTAATCATCATCTCGTCTTGTCTTCATGCGGCCTGGGTCTGCCGCATCGAGCTGAAAGTGCGTGTATGTGTGTGTGTGTGTGTGTGAGATAGAAGAAAAAAGATCCGAGCGTCCGATCCCTCGCGGGGCCCAGCAGGCCGCCGCCCGCCCCATGTCGTTGCGTGTCCGCGGCGAGGATTCGTTATCAACTCTATCCGAGGAGTGAGCACGCAAGGGCGTCGATCACGACGATGTCGGGGGTCCAAAATTCTCCCTCTCGGAGGGGGGACCCCCCCCCCCCGGTCCTCATCTGTCTGTCTCTCTGTCTCGCGCTTTGCGAATCGACTAGGTGGCAGAATTTCGACCTCCGTGCAGTAGTCGAGGGGCCGCAGCGACCATGACATGGTGTCGACAACGGCCCTGTTTCGACGTTGGACACGATTAGTGGGTGTTATTCAGAACGGGGGGGGGGGGGGAGGAGCGAGAGGCGGGCTGTAAACCTGAACTCTCTTCTACGCCCAGCCATCCGCGGCTGCCAGCATACGGCATCCGGACCCAGTCTTCATCTGTACGTGAGGGCTTTGGGGGAGGGGAGGGGGGGGGGGGGGTTGCTGAAGATGCCTGCGCAGTAAGCAGACATGGCGTCGGTGAGAATACCCAAAAGAATGAATGTTGCGGCCGCGCCCGGGCATGACATCACGAAGACGCGGTCGGAGGAGCGCTGGCCGAACTCCG
Organism: Colletotrichum falcatum; assembly: GCA_019425465.1. Taxonomy (NCBI): domain Eukaryota; kingdom Fungi; phylum Ascomycota; class Sordariomycetes; order Glomerellales; family Glomerellaceae; genus Colletotrichum; species Colletotrichum falcatum. Next base: position 1,422,380 of record SWKJ01000021.1, on the reverse strand, counting down.
GGGGGTGGGGGGGGGCAAGATTAAAACATCCAAACCGCCAATACTCGGTTCATGCGCGCAGCAGCGGAACCGAGTCGAGAGATGACGAGAGCGCGGCCCCGGCGCGAACCTCGACTCGTCCCAACGGGCTCCCTCGTCGCGCGGTCTACGCAGTACGAAGACATACCTCGGTGGTAGGGTTCCCACGAAAGGGGAGGGGGGGGGGGGGGGGGGGCCGAACCTCGGGAAGGTCGTGCTGGCACCGATCTGGGCGCATCGGACGACGTCTGCCATGGCACGTACGACGGGAGGCTCAAGCGAGGGGGGCCGCAGCGAGCAGTTGCGCCGTTCCCTTTTTTTTTTTTCCCTTTCTTTTCGTTCCCTTGCCAAAAAATCAGGCCGTTGTGACATGTGAGAAGACTAGGAGGGAAAGGGGGGGGGATATCTCTGACGCCCAGGTTCCGTAGCACTCCCGTTGTGGGTTCGTCGGCGGGAGAGGGGTGTGTGTGTGTGTGTAAGTGTGTGTAAGTGTGAGTGTGAATGAGGGGATCAAGATCCGGAGTGAGCGAAAAGGCCGCCCTTTCGCGCGGCTGTAATGCCTTTCGTAGAAATCGAGAAGAAGTCGGTGGGTTATTCCCCCTTGACTCGACCCGCTTCAGCCTCTCTCTCTACCTCTCTCTCTCCCTCTCTGTTCTGTGCGCTTTAACGGCCCGTTTTGGCTCCTTGCAGCAAAGGCGGCGGTCGCTCTTCTCCGCATAGCCATCGTCCGTCCTCCGTTTGACGAGAGACGAATTCCTGCAGCCTTCCCCCCTCCTTGCTCCCCTGGCATGTGTCATTGGTAACCATGTTCCAGCAGTTTGACGTCCAGAGGCAAGGCCATCGCCAAGTCTCAAACCGCTGAGCCGCTCAAGAAGCAGGTGGCAAATTATCGTCGACTGTACGGATAGAAGCCGAGGAGAGAGAGAGAGGGGGGGGGGGGGGGGGGGGGACGAGAAACAATTCCACGGGACTCGGTTGGTGCGATTGGGCAGGCCGGCAGTTGTTCGTTTTGGCGTTTGATTGATATTAAGTGGCAAGGTTATAGTAATAGTAAGGCCCTCCTCTTAAGGATTATCGGTACCAATTATTATCCATCGTCATGCCTGGGTTTTCCCTGCCCTCTGCTGCGAACGCCTGCAGACGACAACCAGGAAAGCGTTGCATTCATTCTCTCTCTCTCTCTCTCTCTCTCTCTCTCTCGCCGTCTCCATATAGCATGCATGCATGCACGTATCTGCAGGTCGCTTGGAACGGCAGAGTGGGGGAAGGACTCCAGCGTCTCATGACGAGTCGGCATCCTCTCCCTTGCCCCCCGTGGTCGCAACACATACATGCAGGCGATGGTTTACGGACGCGAACAACAGGTCGAATGCGACAGAGCCGTATCCGCTTCGGGCAACGCAGCGCCATCTCCTTGTTCGTCATGCCGCCCGCGAACCCCTCTTACACCCCGCCTCTCCTTCTGCAGCCTGCAAGACACTCCCACTCGGCCGTTGATCATACTACGTATACCAGAGACCTCACTGCCCACTCTGCGCACAGGGTAGTAGGTATTTGATCTCCTTGAAGAGAGGATGAGGGGGGGGGGGGCTGAGCTAGTGCGCCTTGTGGGTAGGTAGGCAGATGGACATGCGGGTTCCAAAATACACCACCGATCAATACTGTTTCTCTCTCTCTCTCTCTCCATTAAGCACTAGGAAACAGAAGCGTCGGCTGTATCCGTATTGAATGATTAATCACCCTGTCTGTCTGTCTGTCTGTCTCTCTCTCTCCCTCTCCCTCTCGCAGTCCCTTCTCGTCTCCCCTCTCTTGCAACTCCTCGGGTAGGGGATCCTAGGTACATACCCGCAGCCGATGCTCATACAACCGGGCCGGGAAACTGAGGTAGCTTTGGGGGGGGGCCTGCGCATGATCCATGTCGATACAAGGCGAAATATCCGCGGATGACTTCCGTCAAGAGCACACCGTTGAAGATGTTTCAACGCCTGCACGTCAAACCTCTCTGGCCAGTGTCCACCCGGCGACCCATAATTGATTCCCGCTTGACAGCTTTCCCAATCCCCGTTGCCAGTGTCGGGCCGCAGCGTCGCTCGTTTGCCTTTGTTCCGTGCTCAGTACCACCACGACCATCACCACCACGGCGACTCAGTTGGGTGTAGGCCTGGGCCTGTTGCCCGCCCGCTCCCATACGGTGGGCCTCTCGCCTTGCAATGGCCAAGGGCAGAGAGAGAAAAAAAAAAGCCACCGCCCGGCCAGGCTGCGATGGATTCCGCCTCGGACAACCAAGTAGCAGTGCAGTCTACCTACCGACGACGTGCCGGCAGTGAGGTTGTAGCCGGTGACCCTCAAAGTGTCATCATCAACGACGACGATGATACCACCACCACCACCACCCTTGTACCAGCCACGTCTCCTCCCCTGCGACTTTTGCACTAGTCTACCTACCCAGGTCAATGCAGCGTGGGAGTCGTCGTCCAGAGTGTGGTTGTCATCCAGCGATTCTGTGACGGCCATGTGACGGTGCCGCAGTCTTGCCCGGTTCGTCTTGTGGAGGGGGGGGGGACCAGGTTTGCTCGGTTCGTGTTATCGAAAGCCCGCGCCCATCAAAAAAAAAAAAAAAAAAAAAAAAAAAAGGGCCCCCTCGGACGTGCTTATTGCGACCTCGGAAGGCTGGCCTAGAACGCACTTGTTCCTGGCTAAGGGCCTAGTTGTTTACTTTAGTGTGCGGGGGATGGGCCGAGGGGGGGCACCTCTTTGGAAACCAGCGAGTGAAGCGTCGCGGGTGCCCCTGGGTTAGTTAATTGATCGCCCGTACAGCAGCCCCCCCCTGCCATTGTGGTAGGTATTAGTCCGTACTGTATCCGTACAAAGTACGGATAGGTCGCCTCAACACCAGTCCTCCAGCGTTACTTCGCGCTGCCATAGTCCGTCGACGTCTCGTCCATCTGTCCGCCTCTGATGGTAATGGTAAGGGGAGGGAGGGGGCCTTTCCGGAGATTGCGCCACGGCAAGAAAACACCCCGAAACCATAGGTGGGATCAGCGAGAGGGTTTTTTTTCCCCTTCTTTTTCAAGCAAGAGAGGCATCTTCAGTTTCGCAGACAACCGGCCAGCGGAGATCCGAACGAGCTGTACCGAGCCCCCCCCCCCCCCCCCCATCCCTGGGGGGGGAAGGGGGATTCGAGTGCACACACCTAGGCATGCATGACGGGCATCGCTCTGGATGCAAGGCTTTCCGATGAACCCCGTGACTTTTTCTCTTGCTGCCTGCCGCGTCGAAAGTTGGGGGAAGAAGGGGGAGGGGAGGGGGGGGGGGCTACAATAGTCTGTCCTCATTGCCTTGATTTGATTTTAAACACTTGCCGAAGCCCATGGTTCGCCATGTCGTAGCAAATGGAGAGGGATCCTCGTAACGCACCATGTAGCCCGGGTTCCATGGGTGATGCTTTGGCGGCAGAACCCTTGGTTCCAACATGCATGCCCCCCGCCCTGTGGTGTAGCGGGAAGCAGCAGACGTTTCCCTTGGGCAGGGCGTGCTGGTGAACCGCCTCGCCTTGGCCCTTGGGTGAGGGGGCGAGGGGGGCACGTACGGTAGTTGCAATGATTCCAAAAAAGACATTGGACGATCGTCGTCCTGGCGTGAGAGTGTCGCAGAGAGGCGGAGACGATGGACGATGGGTTGATGGGCGAGTTTCCCGCTCCACCCTGCAGATGGATGGTTGATAGATACCCTTTCTCTTCTTTTTTCTTTGGGGCGGGCCGCTGCTACTGTACATTGCACCACCAACATCGTCGTACGAAGCACAAACCACCCCAAATGGCGTAATGGCGCGTCCTCTTGTCGGTACATGGCGCGTGGGAGAGCCATGGAAACAAAACCCATCCTCCTCACTTGCCCGTTGAAACGCTGCAAGCGCCCACCGTGCTCCTCCGCGGTTGGGGTTGCGACATGAGAAGGGCGAGTCAGCCGGGTGGTCTGATGTTTTGATGTTTTGCTCCCGTTCAACGCTGGTTGAACCAAACCACGACGGCTTGTGTTATAGGGGCGGCCCAACGCCAAGAAACGCCTGCGTCGACTTGTAGCAATAACAACAACAACTACTTACTACTGCTGCTGCTACGTTGCACGTGTAAACGGTGCCGTCATTACAGAAGACGACGACGACGACGACGACGACGACGACGACGACGTGGAGCGCGCGAGTTCGCCCGTAGCCTGCGTACGTTTCCCATCGTCCCACTCCACACCCCTGGAGGGGGAGAGGAAGAGGACGAGATGGACAGACAGACGGGGCCTGCTATGCTATAACGACGGCAAAACCCGCTGTCATATTTAAGCGAGAACAGTGGACACTGGGTCCTGCTGGAAATGAGAGCGGATTCGTGGTGGCAGGCAGGCGTTTGCTTACTATGTAGGTATGGGCCACGGCGTGGGGGGGGGGAGGCGGTGGTCCTTCAGGTGGCTTGACTATTCGTACCTGAAGAGAGACAACTTGAGATATCCCCGGGGGAAGGGGTCGCGACGGACCAGGCCGGGTTTAGAGTTGGCGAACAAAATTAATGCTCGCCCAATCTGCCAGGCAGGCCAGTGGGATTTGACATGATGGCAAGGAACTGACTGGGCCGCGAAAGGGTGATGAAGGAGACAACTAAGAGAAACCGATCCACGGGGAGGGGGGGGGGGGGGGGGGGGACCCAGAGGAACGGAACTGCGCAGAAACGCCGCCGAGGGAAGGAAAGCCCATGGCGTGGGATGATGCAGCGGTTTCCGCTGGTCTGGGATTCTTCAGTCCTGGCCTGGTCCTGGCCTCTCTGGCCTGGTCTGGTAGGTATGGTCTGGTCTGGTCTGGTGGTGTAGCCATTACCAGCCGGCAGACCCAGGAGCCCCTCTGCCATTGGACCAGGCGAGACAGCAGCCAGCCGTAACCGGTATCGGAAATTTGCTGCTTAATGCCCTTTCTTGCCCAATGGCTTTGGCTTCCCCTCGGCTCTTGCGCTGTGGAAAGGGTCCGGCTGCTGCTGCTGACTATCGACCAATAAAGACCCCCGTTGTGCGCTCCATTTGGAATCTTCAAATCAAACAACCCCCCCCCCCCCCCCCAGTATGTGCAGGTCCGTATCGTGGAGTCGTCTTCTGTGGTGTTTGAGATGGAGATGGCCGTTTCTTTTGCCCGGCCCGGAATCCTTCATTCCAGGGCAGACCGGTTGTTAGTAGCGCCAACTGCAGAGTAGCCACACCGAATCTGACTCGATGTCACCGGCGCAGTCTTTTGACATTGCCTCGCGCCTCCCTCCCTCTCTCTCTCTCTCTCTCAGAGTCTCCAGTATGGTACAGTAGCGCGCATGTCGGGACAGTGTACGGATGCTCTGTGGAGAGTTTCGGATCCTATCCCGCCAGACACGGGGCTGATCGCCGCAAAGTTCGGATACATTGCCTTGGGTGTACCTGGGTGAAAAAGTATCTGTACTGCGCGATGGTGGATCCCCCAGTTGCCGGCCCTGTCCTGGTCGTGACCCGAATACCTACTTTGGCTCACGCCCCCCCCCCCGCCCCCCCCCCCCCCCCCCCCCGGGAGCATTGCTTATCACAACTTGGTTCTGACCGGGTCTCAACAGCGCCGAAATACCAGATGTGAATCCCCTCCTCCTCCTCCTCCTCCTCCTCCTCCTCCTCCTCCTCCTTCCCCCGGGCTGCCGCATCACCTACCAAGATGGCGTCTTGTCTGGCCCCCGAAAGCCGCGTCCGAAAATCGGGCTCGGTCGTAGCTTTCGTGCACCGGCCTCCAGAGAGAGAGGTCTTGCCCGGGTGCCCGCCCCCCCCCCCCCCCCCCCCCTCTATCTTGCCGACCCGTTTGGCCAACGCTTCTGCGCTGGCTTTTGTCCGTGTGTCGTGTTTGTTGTCTGCCTGGTCGTAGGCCATCAAAGTCCTTCCTCTGCCCGCCTGCCGGCCGGCCGGCCGGCGTGTGCGGCGTCTAGACGTTTCTGCCTCGCCTCGCCTTGTCACGATGCCTTCCTCGCCCTTCCCCGTTGGCTTCCCATTAACCCTTGAACCATGCCCCCGACTCTCCCTGTGGCCCGCCCGTGGCGTACCCGCCTGACGGTGTGCAAGCAGTGTCCCCCCCCTTACACAACGAGACCGGATTGATCCTTGCCAGGAGGAGAAGTTCTGCTCGCGCAGGACCACGTTTTCTCCCATGGCGCCAGTGCTTCAAGGTGCATGGTGTTGGGGGGGAACGGTCCAGGCAACAGCAAAAGAGGGAAACCAGCAATGTATGTCACAAAAAAACAACCTTGAAACCCAAACCTACTGCCCATCCTCACTTCGCTGTTGTCCTCGTTCTTCAACGCGGTAAATCAAAATAAATGAAAATGAAAGAAAAAAAAAGACAAGCAAGCGGCCTCCCCCCCCACACGCACACAGTCCGACGTTGTTCCGGATTGCTTGGCCTTGTCTGCTCGCTCGGCACAAGGTAGCATTGGGGAAGAACTATGTCCGGTATTATAGCTGCCATTATTCCGCGATGGCAGCCAAGTCCACCGTCGCTTCCAGGCGACCCAGCCCCGACCAGTCCGAGGCACACCGACGTGACCGAAACAGAACCACCTCGTCGTCAACCTCCACCAGAAAAAAACCAAGCGACAAACCCTTTCGACCGCGCCGTCAACCGACGGCTGCCATGGCTGCCATGGTCGCCCCCCGGCCGCCGTTGCCCTCGCTAGCGCCCGAGTCCGAGCCTGTCGCCGCCCGCTCGCTTCTTGATGCTTTGCTCTCCGCAATGCAACGGAGATGAAGAAGCAAGAGACCGGTGGTGGCTGTCGCTTGATTTTGCCCGTTGCGTCCATCCCGCGAGCCAGAGAGAGCTTCCCCCAGCAGGCTGACGTCCCCGGGACCGTTTGCCGGAATGGGAGCATCTTCAGGTAAAGCCGCCAATAAAACCAAGATATATTATCCAGCAAAGTAAGTGATATGCCCGTGCCCTCGAGAGGGCGGCCCAGGCTTCGCTGGGCGGGGGGGGGGGGGTCTTGTCCTGCTTCTCGGGACACGAGAACCCACGAAAGCCTCCAGCCATCCAGTCACGGCGGAGACACCGCCCTGTGGCTCTGCAACAGGAGCGATAGTGGCCAACACCTGTGCCTTGCCGTCGCCCGCGATCCTCCTTCTCGTCTGCATTGACGCGCGAAATGTGTATTCCCAATAGTCTTCCGAGACCCAGTCCTCTATAGTATGAGCCCACGCCGGCCCATCAATAGCCCCGAGGAGCTTGAAAGCTTGATAGACCCGTTGTAATATGACTTTGGTAGCATTCTTCTTTTTAGGGCTTTCTCCGGGCCCGTGGCAATCATGGATGGAGCCAGTTCGACGGTTCCCTGTCCATTATGGCTATACCGAGCAGGGCCCGGCTCAGTCATGACGCCTCAAACCCACACGCTAAAAAACAATAAAAAACCCAACAACAACAAGGAAAAGTCCTCGCCGTCGCCCAATTGACATTCAAAATCCAGCTTGCATGGGGCGACCGCGTGTGCTAAATTTCAATCAACCCTGAAGAGGAAGATAAAAAAAAGGATACTTATTGATTGTGATGACAATGTTTGGCGACGAGACTCGCGTCTCCATTGCGTCTGATCCTTTGACGCGCCCTTGGCCGAGTCTCGCCGCCAGGTACGCAGTCGCTGTCACGATCATGTACGCCCTTTGAGTTTTTTTTATCCATTATTTTATTTTAATTTTTGCCGTGGGCGCGGCGTCCAGTTGTCGGTGGACTTGGAACTTGCAGAGTCCTTGCCTCCGGCATCTCGACGTAAGAAACTGGTGTCTCCTGAACGTCCGTGCAGACCGATCCGGAAACCCCATCCTCCGCGGATCCTTGGATGACAAACGGAGCAGGAAGTCACAGAAGTAGGTGGGCGTACTGCCATAGCCCTTTCGACGGGCCTGGCGGCAAGGCGTGCCCCGCGGGTCCCACTCGCCGCCGGGCATCTCCTTGCCAGTAGTACGGATACTCCAGGCTCCTCAGTCCAAGTCCGCGAGATGGTAAACTAGATAGGCCGTGTCTGTGTGTTGCGAGCGTCCGTGTGTCGTGAGCCACTGCGGAGATGGTATCTAGAGAAAAAAAGGCTTTGGGGAGGGGGGGCTAAAGGTGATTTGCTTGAAGGGGGGTGATGGCGACCCGCTGCCGCAAGTGTTTATCCTAGAGCCTTCATTCAGTTTACGGATAGTAGTGTAGATAGATACCTGGCAAAATGGCGTGATGGCTGGGGCAGCTGAAGGCGGCGAGGCGACCATTGACAGGGTCGTATGTCAGAGGACGTGCGCGGTGAGCTACTTGGGATGGACGGCATGGCGATCTGCGGAAGCACGAATCCAGGGCCTAGCCTGGCGGAGGCCCAAAGGCAGTGGGTGTGTCCACGGACAGCTGGGCTCTTGAAGACTCCAACAAGAGAGACGTTCAAGGCAGTGAGAAGGACGGGGCCCTTGCCAGATTCTGGGGAAGGGGGCTTTCCGAATGACGAACGAACGGCAGAGCCCGTCCACGTATCCGCGTATCCGCAAGAGCGGCTCGCATATCGCAAATCTGAAGTGCAGGTCGACCGACGGGTTGGCCCAATCCGACCCCGTGCGGAATCCGCGCCACGGTTGCCAGGTGGCAAGTTTCCCCAGATCATCGAGAGCCAAATTGGGAGGATAACTGCGCCAACAGCAGAGAGATTGCGACGTCTTTAGCCCCTCTGCAGAAACCAGAGAGAGTTGAAGCGTCAAGCCCAACTGTGACTAATTGTGGTTAGGCTGCTATTGCGTGGGAGCCGTTGGCCTAGGTAGACGATGGTTCCTGCATAGGGGCGGAATATGCACCAAGGGGTCCCCCCCCTATATCCGGAGGTTCCTCAGACCCCTCCCCCCGCCACGACGATGTCTTGGGAGGATTATTGGAAACGCCTTAAAGAATAGCCCAGGCCGGCGAACCCGTGATGGCAGACAAGAATTGTTCATCCCATTGTAGCGCAGTGCATACCCCATCTCAAGACGATTGGGTGACCCGTCAATTCAGGATCCCTTGAGCGTGCGATAAATCCGAGGGCGGAAATAGAGACGGGATTGGAACCGGCGACGATCCACAAGGGCGGGGATACCCTGCCCCCCTCTCTGGCTATCCTGCCCCCTACTTAGCCACAGCCCCGTGGCCTAGCACTTACCACCTCTAAAGACCGGCGAAAGGGTAAATACTAACATAAACTACTTCTTACTATAGCCCCTAGCTAATTTAGTTTTAATTATATTTTTAAATCTAGCTAACTAGAGGCTATAAATTAAGTTAGACTTATAATAGTTATATAAAATTAAAAAGACCTTAGATTTAAATAATTTAGCCTAAGGCTAGTAAGGCTAGTAAGGCTACAAAGTAAAAAATCTATATACTGTTCTTTTAGACCTAACTAGGGCCTAGGTTAGGTTTAGGTAACTAGGCGACTAGCTAGATTATTTATATCTCTTAGTAGTAGTAAACTCCTCTATTACTATAATATCTTTATTCTCCTCCTCCTCTTACTACTAGATAGCCTTATTTATTACTCCCTTATACTTAATAGGTATATTAAGGCTATATTTATTATTAAGGAAATTTTATTATATATTAGACTATATTTAGCTCCCTATTAGCTATAAAATAGTCTTTATTAAGGTAGGAGGTTATTAGGGCTTATTAGTAGTTAAGTTAATAATATCTACCTCCTTAAGGGGCTCTTTATCTATTATATAGCTACTATTACTAGTATTAGCCTCTTTACTTAGCCTTATAATACCCCTCTAGTAGCTTTATTATATCTTAGTACTAGGTTTATATATATCTTAAAGGGCTATTTATTATAACCTATAATAAGTAGTTATTATAGGGGAAGTCTAGCTAAGGGCTATAAGCGTAGTAGAGGGAGGTAAAGCTACTACTCTAGCTACTTCTTTAGCTATAGTATATTTAAAAAGGGATAAGTTATAGTAGGTATCTATAGCTAAGTTATTACTTTATTAGTTAGCTATAGGAGCTTAGGTTATAAAAAAGCCTTTTAGCTAGCCTTTACCCTTAATAGTAATAAGGTTAAAGATAAGCTAGTAGCTATTAGTTATAATAGTAAAGTTATTTTAGTCTTAGTACTAATAGCTATAGATCTTATTAGGGGTAAGTAGCTTACTATACTTAAGATATTACTAAAGTATATACTAGTAAGGGAGCTTATAAGTAATACTAATCTAGTAGTTTTAGTAAGGTTACTTAGGTCTCTTAGGTAATCTATTTTTACCTATAAGAAATAGCTTTTTTAGTTTACTATAGAGAAGTTAAAGAGTAAAAGGGTAGATATACTATTAAATATCTTAAAAGAGGTTAATATTACTACCTAAAAGTATCTTTACCTACTACTATTAGTTATAGCTATTAATTTACTCTATTTACTTTAACTAAAAAATAACTAACTTATTAAATATACTTTATAAGTTACTTATATAGTAGTATATTTAGGTTTTTATACTAGTATATAAAGACTTAATAATAGATATTATTATATAGCTAAAGTAGGTAACTTAGTTAACCTAGTAAGTTACTAGCTTCTTTCTCTATAAGTCTAGCTAGGTCTAAACTATATAGTTAATAGCTTTAACTAAATAACTACTAGTCTTTAAGTTATAGAGAAAATCCTTATATTTCTTAGGTATACTAGTATTAAGTACCTTATTTTAGTAATTAAGAAATACCTAAAAGCTAGGGTTATATATTATAGTACTATTAGGGTTCTTTATAGTAATAGGAAAGTAGTAGTATATTTTAGTAAAAATATTAATATTAATATACTAATAGTAAAGTAAGTAAGGTACTTAAGAGAAGAAGAGATTTATATCTAAGGCTATTAAGAGAGTAGTTTTATAATTAGTATATATAACTTATAGGAGTAAGATTTTATTTTCTTTAAGTAGCTTAGTAAGTACTATAATAGCCTAACTATAGAGGTTAGTAGTAGGTTATTTATAATAAAGTAAAGGTAACTATATTAATAATTATCTTTTTTTTTAGCTAGTAAAAAGTAACTTACTACTTAAAAGGCCTAGTTATTTACTATAGTCTTATATATATTAAATAATAGTAAGTTAAAGTAGTTAGTTTTATAGGTTAAGTCTATTAATAGTATATCTAGGTACTTATAAAGTAGCTTAATTACTAACTATAGGGTAATAAAGAGGGAGGTTATATAACTATTAGTATCCTACTTATACTAATACTAGTATTTTAATAGATTTTTTAGTTTAAAAAAAAGCTATTTAATAGGGGTTTTACTACTAAGTTATTATTACTAATAAACTATAAGAAGGTTAAGAATATTATAGCCTATAATACCTTTATACTTTTTACCTCTTAAGTATAGATTAGTAAGAATTTAATATAGGTAGGTACTACTATTCTACTAGTTAACTATAGAGTTAACCTTAGGCTAAAGAAGCTACTAGTAGTACTAAAGAAAAGTAGTTAAGTAGTTAAAGGGATAGTTATAATAGTTATAGTTAGGTAACTAGACCTTATAAAAGGTCTATTTACTATAATTAAGTTTTATAGTAACTTACTACCTATAGCTAGTTATAAAAGATAAGCCTTTCTACTACTTATTCTTATAGGTCTAGGCTATATTATATTACTTTATAGTATCCCTTTGTAGTTTATAGGAGTACTTATAGATAATAGTAGTAGGGTTTAAGGTAAAGGGTTTCTTTGTATTAATATAGGCGCTAAATCTATCTTTAATATAATAGGTAAAGAGGGTAGCCTAGGTAGCCTTAAGGCTAGCAAAAGACTAACTAATAACTAGGTAATTATATAGTATATAATCTGCGTTAATGTAATTAACGTTATGCTTATAAGTGGTATCTATTGCGGCGATAGGTATATTGTAGTTGTAAATAGCTTTAATTAATAGCGACGGGGGTATTAGTGAGTAACTGCGTTGTTGTTGTTGCGGACGCGGTCTCCAGAGATTGGGTGGGCTGGCCAGCGAAAGTCCGGTATCGCAGTCCAGGTGGATAACAGCCACACTAGGGGGCAGGATAGCGGCAGTGGGGGGCAGGGTATCCCCGCCCATCCACAAAGATGGCTGTGGTGAAAAGGTCAGGAATTGGTCATGAGAGGGGCTGCTCGGGCGAGGTGCGGACGAAAACCCCCCTATCCCTTTTTCTTTACTGCCGTTCATCGGTTTCCAAATGTCGGGGCGTGCCTAGTGTGGAGCTTGGCAAGCAGTCGGCAACGTTTCCGCTCAAGTGGCAGAGTGCGAATTTGGGTGCAAGACAGAGGTTGAGATCCTTCCGGCTTCCGTTACAGCATCGTCCAACAAGACAGACTGTGAATCTTCAAACGGCTTCCGGGACTTGTGTGGTTCTGTTCGCGAAGGGGTAGGTAGGGCAGAGTTTGCTGTGAGACCGGGTGCCGGACTTGAGCTCTGGTTGAGGGACTACGGATAACCAGGCACTAGTTAGTGAGTAGCGCAGTGTGGTGCACGCCCCTCTGCACAGCAGAGGCGAACACATGGTCCGTGGTAGAAGCAGCTGCAGACGGGCCAGTGTTTCGCCGGCGGTGCGCAGCCACGCTTGCGGGCCGTACGCGTACGTATACGTAGTATGTGACCGATGACGGATGTGTGTTGTGTTGTTTGAGAGGGGGGGTTGCTTGGGATAGCTTGGGATAGGTATGCGGCGCAGCGTGTGTGTGAGGCCAAGGGCTGCTGAGACGACCCTGCATGTGAAATCAGCAACGACGTGCGTGTTCTCAAGCCCTAAGGAGGGGAGGGGAGGGGGATGTGATGTTTGGATAGTGTGTCGATGTCTCGGCTGTCTCCGTCTAGGCTGGAAATAGGGAGGATGTACGGAGTATGGATGGATGATCCGTGGACGGATGGACGGATGGAATCCATGTTGACGAGCGGGCGACAAGCACGAAACGTGGATGGCCGAAAGACGTTAAGCGCGCGGGTGTGACAAGCCAAGCACGCCGTTTTTTTTTTTTTTTTTTTGCGCATATGGCCTCGGCTGTCGTGGTTACTTCTTTTGCGGATCCTCTGGGCAGGCGATTTGGCTTTTAGCCGGAAAACGACATGTGACAAAAAATCATTAAAAACGAACACCACCAAAAGTAAAATAAAACGAAATAAAAAACAAAATAGAGGCGGCTTGCCGCGGGGCCGACTAACCGCGTTGCACCGCTGTCGCCTGGCGCCAAGTTTGTGTGGATCGTTTGGTGACCAGGTTTCGTGATCTCACCGACGCAGAGAGCAGACAGTTCCCGGGCAGACAAAACCAGTAGGCGCCTCCCTCGCCCTTGGTTGCCTTGCTCCTGCATACGAATACGTGCCTGCTACGTAGGTGCGTGGTTCAGGTAGGCAGTAGGCAGGTAGGTGCATTACATGAGGTACCTGCTTAGGCATCTTCATAGCAACATGTGTACAAAGTTCAGTCGATCGACACACCTACCTCTACCTACCTACCTTGGTTACTTACCCAAGTAGGTAAGATACTAATGTTAGATACAAGTATACGGATGAGCTCCGGAAAACAATGCGCAATCCGAACTTGCCATCGCAAAAAATACACCGCAGTACCTACCTAGTGAAGTGTATCCGTACCTGCCTTACACTAGGTATGTACGCTACGTAGTATGTGACTATGTATGTTCCGTTTCGTGCCCGTTTCAGAGCAAGTGGCTCGACGGGAACCGATCATTGGTCCGTCGATTTTGGAACAAGTGGGGGAGTAGTAAAGCCCGAAGTTCTGCGCGCTGTGAGTGTGCGGAGTACGATACTCTTTACTGAGCCACTGAAAGAATGTGGCTTAAAGGTGGCTGGAAAGGTCAAGTGACGCAGACTTCCAAAGACACAGACGTCGCCAGACCGACTCCAGCTTAGCTGGTTTCTTAGGCCCCCCCTCCCAAACTGCAACGGCTGTTTTATGTCTGAGTAGGTACGGCTAGTTGGGTACCCATTGTCTCCTGATATCCACCCGAGAATAGTCACCACGTTTTGTCTCTGACGAGAGGCTATCCCGAGGCCTTCCCTAATGTGGACAACATCATGCCACACTCGAGAGAGAATCATACTTCCTATGCATGTGCTGCGGGCCTCATGCCGTTTGATGCCTTTCTTAACATTGTACCCCTCGCCCGTTGATTCGCGCCCTCGGCATTGGTAACCAGGCACGTCGAAAGAGTGGTCGGTGTATCTATGTATGATGTATGTATGTATGCATGTATGCATGCGCAATGGTGGTGTGGCACTCGGAACAGTTGCCATGCGACCCGAAATCAAGGAAGTCGACGGACGGCTCTTTCTCTCTCTCTCTCTCTCTCTTTCTCTAGCATCTGCAGATGCCCTCGACGTGGGCGATGTAGAAACAAGTCACGTCATGGCCTGAGACGGGCTGGACTCGGCCTACCTTACGCAGTAAGGACTTGGAGTCTAGCCACACACAGTTCTGCTTCCGACACATTGCCCCTGAAGCGGCGCAGGAGGCACGTATGCACCAACGCACGCCAGGGCGGATCATCGCTAGGGGTTCGGGAGAATTGTTTCCAAATCCCATCTCTTCCGCCTGCGGCCTCCCTCGATCGCAATCGCAAGGCTCTGACTCGCAGAGGGCATAGGTATAGGCAAGGTATTGCATGTGGGTGGTGGGCTGTCTTGCTGCCATGCACGGGCTATTATTCGCTTGTCAGATGTATCTTTTGCATCGGCGACCAAGATTGAGCATTGGATGCAGGTCATGTTGGATTTCTCCTGGTGGGATGCAACCAACCCCCCACAGCCTGGCAGGCTGCAGCGCATGAACAAGAGGGATGGCAGGGCCAGCAAATGGGTGGCGGGCAATTCTTCGGCTTAGATAAGTGGCAGCAGGTAGGTACCTACTGGGTAGGTGTTTTGCCAAGGCGGTCGCTCTTAGGTCGCATACCTAGGCAATAGCCGATTCTTCAGCGCGAGGGCGGCGGATAACCACATCGCATTCGTCCTCGTCCTCGTCCACACCCTCGTCCACACCCTTGTTCCTGAGTTGGATTCCAGAGGGTCTGTGCGCGTTGCAGAGGAGAGCGAGCCATTTGCACGAGTCCGAAGTGGTGGAGTTGAGGCATGATTGGGCGTCTCGTCATCGGACAGTATACTCCGTACAGCACCTGCCTGCATCGGCATGGAAGGGGGCTATGTTGTCGATTATCTCTATCTGCTCCGGTGGGAAATCGGGCATGCAGATAGAGAGGAAGGGGTGTCGGACCAAATATCTCGTACTGCATGATATCCGAATGGCATGTAGCATTCGGGACTTTGATGACTTGATCTGGAGGGAGTCGGGTACGTGCGCGCGGAGGTGCCACAGCCGGATCTCTAAATCCGCTGGCCGACTCAAACTTCTGCAGCCAAAAACGGTCAAGGTCCTCAGAGATGGAGGATGAGGGGATGAGGGGAAGAAGAGTGTGTTGTTTCGAGCCAGACATGGAACGGCACATAAACCACCTACCCAACCGAGTATCGAGTACGTGCCTGTTTACTTTCGTAGCACTCGTGGCTCAAGAGGACATGGGGTTGGCGGGAGCATTCTGATTGGCTTGGAGAGGGAGAGCATGGCAAGGAGAGGGTTGACGTTGTCAGAGGGCGGTGAAGGTACGACAGCACACACACACACACACACACACACAAGGCGGCCACACTCGTCACTCTAACCCCGGAGAAAGAGTACGATGAGAGACAGAGGCACTGCAACTAAGACATGGGAAAGAAGGAGGACCCTTTGGATTGTGTGGGGCAGGAGACAGCGCATGGTCGACATGGCCAGCACGGATCATCAACAGACCACTGCTGGAGGAGTGGGGCGGGGGACAGTTTCCACCTTTTGTAGTACTTACGGAGTACGGATACTGAGGCACGGATTCATACACACGCTCTTGAGAGCAAGCTGCGCTGCTTCTGCTGCGGTTTGCCGGCCTTGGACCTTGGCCGTATCTATATTTGCAATTGAAACCCGGGGTGGGGGGAGGAAGATGGAGGCCTGATAAGAACTGGAAAGGAGATGCCGAAGAACGTGACGGATCACTGCGGTGAAGAATAGGTAAATTGGGTACTTACCTAGATAGGCATCGAGGTTAGGAAAGAAATGGCCCACCGACTTTTCCCCCTCCCAAAAGGCGGACAAGCCGCAGACAGGATTTACAAGTGGGGGGTGCAGGGCGTAAATGCAGATGCGATGATGATGCATTGCATCGAATCGTCAACTTGCCTCTATTGCCCCGTGCCTGCCGTACATACACGTGTAGTAAATTACCTGGGTACGTGTACGTACCTGCCCCATCTACGATCTTGTGTGACGGGCGTCGCCGACAAGCAAGTGACATTTGACGTCCATGACATTGGAATCTGCTACCTGCCTGCCCTGTCCTGTTCCTTCCTTAAACGTGGTGGGGAAATGGCGGGGAAAGGAAGAGACTTCTGACAGAAAGGGAGGAAGGAGTGTAGGAAGGGTGGATGGAAGGAAGGATGGAAGGATGGAAGGAAGGATGGAAGGAAGGATTCGCAAATTACGGCGACGACTTCTGCATTTGCATCTTATCGATCAATATTGTCAAATGCCCTACAGGTATCAACCCTGAATCCTTCTTTTTTTTCTCCCCCCCCCTTTCTCTCCGTGGCTGTGTTTTGTGCCTGTGGCTAGACTGACCATCCGCCATATCGTCACCTTGCCTTGCCTTGGACGTGACTCAACTCAAACCCCTCTTTCTTCAACCCGTCTGTCCAACCGTCAACACCATCTCACCCCCCCTCCATCCGTGCGCCGACCCTTCATCCACCGCCCCTTTGCCTCTTCAACTTGGCAGTTGGGCATGTACATACATGCCTTCTTAATATGGCTTGTTGTTCGTGCTGCCCCACCACTTTGTTCTACGCCATGCCAGAACCTCTGCCTTCTCCGCCGCGCGCGCGGCAGACAGATGCCACTCCGGATGACACAGCAGAGCCGTTGCACACCCACTCCACTCGAGCCTCTCACTGCCAGGTGCCAGGCGGGCGGCCGATTGGCTACTGACACTTTACGAGTGTTAAATTGGGGCTCTTCGGCTTCCCCAACGCCCGCTCGACGCCAATAACAGCCATTCAGCCGCCGCGCCCACTTACCTCTGCACACTAGCATGGGTGACTACAGCCAAGACAACGCCGCAAGTAGGACAGCAGCAGGTAATGTAATGTCTTGCCCGGTAGGAGGCTCTGGCTGGCTGCCATGGCCAATTCTTGTCTGGCTTTTACTAAACTACCTACCTACGGATCCGGATCATGATCCACCTTACGCCCTGGGTCCAGTTGTATGCCGACATACTCGACAAACATCACACACACACAGTCTCCCTCTCTCTCTCTCCCTCTCTGCCTGCCGTTTCTCCTTTGTTGCGTCGTCCATCGACCTGCTGGCCGGCTCGGCCAAGACTGACGTGCATGCATGGCAACACTCGCTGGCCCAAGTTTCGGTCAAGGCTCCCTCACTTCCTCTCCACCTGGTGCCGTTACCTTCACCGTCCCCCGGCCCCGAAGCGTGTCACCCGCGGCACCTCGTTGTCAAATCCCGCATTGCGCTATCATCCCTGCCTGCTGGGATCTGCCTGCTTCCCGAGCCCACTCTTCCTCGACTTCTTGGGGGTTCGCTCACCTGTGTGCCGCCAATAGGCTCCATCGGAACACCACTTTTAGCACGACATGGTCTGCTGTCAGCAACATGCCAGGCTCGCCCGTGACCAATCATGGCCATGTGCCTCACACCTCTGCGAATACGTAGCACACTACCAAGTACCTCTGCCGTGCACGGACGCCCGCCTGGCTGCTGCTGTCGAGAAAGAAACCCAAAGGCCAATTCCAACCCGACTCTTTGCGTGGTCTGGCTCCGACGAGAAACTGTCGCCTGCGACTATCCCGACGCAGATCCAACGCGTCTACAGCGGAAGAAGAAAAAAAGTCAAATTTCAATGATACAGTACAGTACAGTATATTACAGTTCAGCCCACATGGCCGCCTTAATGCACTAGAGCCACTTCGGGCCCGGCCAGGCCACACCGACCGACTGACCGACCTCGCTGAACCCCGAGTCGAAAGCAATTGCCGGAATTTGTCTTGGCGGCATCGTTCGCTACCACCGAAATCCAGTTCCGCCCAGCTGGGCGCGGCAGTTCATTGACGGTTCGGCAGCGGAAAGTTTCCGACCCGCCTCAGTTATTTGGGAACTTCGCGCAGTCACCCCCCCCCCTCCCCCCCCCTACTGTACACTAGGTATTGCAAAGTCTGAGTGACTGGAGATCAACCGGATGCTTCATATTGCTTTTCCTCCAGAGAGCGCTGCAAGATATTCCCCTCGGGGCAGTGGTTCATTGGACGCCGCCTACGTGCATATGCAACCTTAACGACGGAGCGGCGGGTCCACGCCGTGCCGTTGGGGTCCGCGAATGGGAACGGTTGGTTCGGCAGGGGCTTGGGAAAATAATGTGAGGCTTTAGATAACGGTAAGAGGAAATGATTCGAGTGGTCGCACGCTAACCAATAATGATAAGATCGCCCATGGCGTTGTCTTGGACGGTTGAGCTGGGTCCAGGTACGTATCGTCGTAGATACTTGGGCAGCAGGTAATTTAGGTATGCTAACTCAAAGAGGCCGTCATCTCGCAGATTCTCTGGTCCGTCACGGGCCCGATTGCGCGCCCAAAGGCCAAGCGAGCCACCCTACCCTGGTGTCTTGGGTTGCCGCTGTTGCATAGCGAATTTGCTGAAGCATGGGAATCCGGCGCATCTCTCATTCATTGCGAGGCTTAAGCCGAGGCCGGAGCTAGTGGTTGGGGAGGAACCGATCTGCACGTGTCACGCTATTAACCACAGCGATCGGTCTACAAGGAACGTTGTGTCTATTCGGACCTAGGTACCTACTTATGCTAGGCAATCAAGCAGGGGAATGACCCGGCTGGAATTGCGACAGACCCAGAAGATGCCCATCTTGCTTCGAGTTCCATGCCAAGGAGGTGGCTTTTACAGGTTAGTGACCTTGGCCTTCACTAGATGCTGGATTAGGTGAGATGTCATTTCACTCGAGTGGGTTGGTCGTCTGATGTGCCGGTTGGTCGACTCCAGTCTCCAGAAGACGATGCTGATTGAGATTAATGCAGAATTGCGCCACAGGCAAGACCAAGCCTCTTCGGGTTTCTTCAGCAAAGTGGACATGTCTTGCCCCCCTCTCCCCCCCCCCTCAGACCTTGGACAAACATGTCCCCCTGTTTCTGGCTGGAACATTATTTGAAAGCACGCCGGTGTAAGAGACGGACTGCACTACAAAAGGACAATGCAAATAAATGCAGAAGGCGTGGAGGAGGAGCTCTCCGTGCCATGGTTCAGCACCCATGTGCGTTGTTTAAGGCGGATAGCAGCGCTGGAGACATGGCATGGTGGTCATGGGTCCCTCCCTGTCCGAACAGCAGACATTGACGACGATTGACAAATAGCATGGTTCCCCTTGCACCAATCGGCTGAAGAATGTCCTGAGGCAAGACGGTTGCACCCGCTGAAGTTGTTTATTTGATCGTCAAATGCTACACCAATTCGGGCCCTCGCGATGCTGGGCGAATTGGCTACCAGCCGCCTCCCACGGGAAAGTGCATTGCCTACGAAGATGGGCGACGGCGCGCCAAAAAGATATTTTCTGATTACACTAGGCCCTGGGAAATGCGCCACTGGAAGCATCTGCACACGAATTGAGCTTGCTAGACCGGACTCGACTTGACGTGAGGTGGAACAGGTTAGACGCAGGGAGAGGTCACTAAATCAACGACCCCACCCAAGGAATACACGGAGGCACCTGATGTGCCCCTGGCGATGCAGGACGACATATCCGTACAGCTAGTCGGGTTTAGCACCAGAGATTGGGGGTAATTTGGTGATGGAGGCAACATACGGAATACCCCATGACTGACAGGCCAATACGACAGGAGACGAGAGCCAAAAAAAAAAAAACGAGAAAAGGCACAGCGGAAGCTGCACTCATGAAACAACGGGACCCCTTTCGCAGCATCGTCTCCTTGGAGCTTCAGTACCTAGTAGTAGTGCGGCACCAGCCGTCGGTACGTACACCACTGCCCCCTTGGCCAGGCGGCGAACATCAACATGAGGTAGGTACTTGCTGCCAAGTATCCTGCACCTAAACCATTTAGGATAGTTGGGGGCTGGCGGAAGTCGACAAGCTCAGAACAGGGGCCTGCGACGCGACGAGCCCAGCGAAGTGACAATCGCCCAGCGATAACAGAGCCCAGGGTGGTCGATACAGCGGGGACCCGGGGATGGCCTGGCACGATTTACCAGGCCCCAGGTGCCCTGAGGCCAATCTGCCCAGTGCAGTGCCCCCACTGAGGGCGCTGGCTGGGCTGGCTGTCGACACACTCTCGGCATGCAGCAAGTGTTGACGGCTCTTGGCCAGGGCCCACGCGCTTGGCAGACTCGCTGTCACAGGCACCAAGTGGACCGATGTGTTTTGAATGTAACGGGGGCATGGGGGTGGCCATGTCAGTTGGAGAGGGGAGGGGTTTGACAGGGCTCAGCCTCGGCCTCCCGAAGCTGATGACAACGGCACTGACAGACAGACAGCCTGGCGACTCCGGATGGAGCTCAGGAGTGGAGGAGAGAGAGAGGGAGAGAGGGGAGGGGTCCTTCACAAGGCGGATGAGCCGCGAGGGTAGTGTAATTACTCGCCCGACGCTGAGGGACAAGCCTTCTCCATACTTGAGAAGTCGAGATGGGGCGGGCGGCGCGCACATCGCATGCTGGTTGTTGGGAGCCCAGACCAGCGATGCTTGTTTGCTGGATACATCCGCGGCTGCCAGCGCAATCTTGTGAGGGTGCCGATCCAAGCAGGGCCTCTTTTTTTTTTTTTTTTGGTTCCCT
The DNA here is from genome assembly GCA_019425465.1 of Colletotrichum falcatum. NCBI lineage: Eukaryota > Fungi > Ascomycota > Sordariomycetes > Glomerellales > Glomerellaceae > Colletotrichum > Colletotrichum falcatum. The sequence continues at coordinate 1,401,397 of SWKJ01000021.1, read as the reverse complement.
TGTAATTTTTTATTATTCCTTCGACGCTCATTATGCCCTCGGAAACCCACCAAGTCGGCCATCGCCACAATTAGCCCTTGGATGTTGGACAACGAGACCAAGACCAGAGAAAGGAGGATTGCGGAACGCAGGGGAGTATGAAAATGAAAAGACCAGCATGGTTTTGGAGGGGGGGGGGGGGGGTTTGCAGAGCGGGCCACCCGTAACGCTACACGGCAGGGAAGATGCTTCACGATGCCAGCCGGGGCGCAAGTAAGTAAATCTTGGGTGCACGACACGCAGCATGGAGTCTGTTTTTTTTTTCTAATGCTGTTAATAGCCTGCGACAGCAGTAAGCGAGGAGGCAAGCCAGCCAGCCAGCCAGCCAGCGAGCAGGCGGGAGCCGGCAAATAGTAAGATACAATGTACACGTACTTTGTACATGTCGAACCAAGGCGATGTGAAAAGGAAGCATCGGCAGAGGTGGCGACTGAGGTTCGAGGCGGTTGACGTGACGCTACCGGGACCGTTCTGCAGGTTCCTAGTCAAACTCTAAACACACACACACACACACACACACACACACACCAACTGCAAGATGATGGTGGTGGGGATGAGCCACCTCCAGGAGGGTGGTGAGGTAAGCAACCGAGTACCTACATTATTGTCGTCTACACTACTACGTATTCGTAGTTATCATACGCCCAACATGCGGGCAGGACATGATAGACATCACCCCTCCCCTTGCCACCCGGGGGATGCGTGCACGTACGCGACACGCAGAGAGCAGTCACATCAAAAGCGCACTAGGTAGGTACTACGTAGTATGTAAGGCACCAAAGTCAGAAAGTTGGAAACACGTCCCGTTGCCTCCGTTGCCTCCGCCCCCCCTTCCTCACCTTCCCCGAAGGCAATGTGAAGTAGAGTTTGAGACGAAGAGAGAGAGAGAAACAGAGAGAGAAAAGAGAACAACGAGCTGTGCACCTCAACTAGATGGCCGTGGCGGAAAGGCTACATCGGGAGTCCGGAGAGGCGGATGACTCGGGGGGGGAGGGGGGGGGGGGAGGGGGGGAGAGCATCAAATATCCCGAGAGAGCTTGATCCGAACCATGTTTTTCTGATGATCGAGGCAATCTTGATGAGGTCGACAAGAGGAGCGACCAATCGGGAAAAGGGGTAGGGGTAGGGGGGGACAGGGTCTTCAGGGGAGGGGGAGTTGACGAGTAAGGCGTCGACGGGACCATGCTCAGATGCGATGCTGCACGACAGGAACAAGATTAAGAATAAAGAGGAAAAGAGGAAAGAAGAGAGGAGCAAGACCAAGAAAAAGGCGCAAAGAAGAAGAAGAAGAAGACGACGACGACGACGACGACGACGACGGAGAAGAATGCCTATCCGTACAGGCTACAGGGCACCCTACGCTACGCCACCCTTCTCGAGACCTTGTTCTTGGAGCTCGAAGCTTTGGCGTCAAAAACCCTACCCGTCCCTCCGGGGCCGAAAGCCTTGACCTCCGCGGCTGGTACCTCCGTGCCTCTCTCTCTGTAAGTGTACGACGAGGGGGGGGGGGGGGGGCACCTGACCACCTCGCTTGTTTCTGCGACCTGGGTTTCTTCGCGGACCTGGGGGACCCGCACCTTGACGCGGATGACATAAGATAAACCGGTTGTCTTGTCTTAATAACGGGTCTGCACGGAGGGGGGAGGTACGACGTAGCGTAGGTCTGCCGCCTCTCTCTCTCTCTCTCTCTCTCTCTCTCTCTCTCTCTCGTGTCCTTTGTCGAGTTCAACAGGAGACGGGGTCTCTCCTCCCCCTCTCGTCTCATGCGCAGCTCCGTCTTTTGGCTTCGAGGCCGCACATTAGATCGACTACGTCAGCCGCGCGAAAGTCTACATGCTCCTTCGTCCGTTCTCCGGGTGTGGGGAGGGGGGGGGGGGGGATTGCCTCAGTTCGTGGTCCGGCATGTCCGTCGACCCAAGGAGCTCTCTCTCTCTCTCTCTCCTCCGGAGGAACTTGACTTTGTTCCCCCACCTTTGTCACGGGCTTCCCCGTCCCCCCCCCCCCAAAATGCCTTTCTTTAGCGGTGGGAAAAAGAGAGAGAGAGAGAGAGAGAGGGTAACGGGTGCCACTGCGTAGAAAAGGTTCGATCCACCGGTATGTAACCAAAAACGTGGCCAGGGTTAGCGAGGGGCGCGGGCGCGCGCAGAGACCGAGCAGAGCGAGAAGGAACCAAGAAATAAAGAAGGAGAAAAAATAACGACAGAGGTCTCTTTTGGCCAAAATGCTAGTTAGCGGTGGGGAAGGAGACGGAGAGACAGAGAGACAGAGAGAGAGAGAGGGGGGGGGGGGGGGAGAGGGCATCCACAAGCCCTGCCAGGGCGAAGAATAGAAAGGGGATGCAGAGGCCCACTGCAGGCCCCATGCCTCCTGCGTCCCTTGTGCCCCTGTCCTAGCCGGCCACGCACACGCACATACTACACACACACACACACACACATACGGGGTGCTCTCTCTCTCTCTCTCTCTCTCTCTCTCTCTGTGTACCTGTATCAGCAGGTCCTCTCCCCTCCGTCGGGCCCCTGTCCCTGAGACGATGGCTTCTACTAGCGACGGACCTGCAGATAGGCAACGGGTTTAGGCACTCCGGGGAAGTGGCTAGAACGGAAGTAGGATTTTATAAAGTAAAAACAAAAAAGAGGTACTTCGTTACCTGCGCGTTGCGATCCTTCCCCTCGCCTTGCCCGAGAGTGAGAGGGGAGAAGTGTCTGTCCGGATAGCGTATGCTGCGCGCTGTTGGCGACGGGGGGGGGCGCCGTGCAGTCGGGATCGGCATGGCGTAGTGGAATCGAATTGACGTGGTTTTTTTTTTCAATTTTTTTATTTCATTCTCTTCTCTGTTCTGCCTTACATGGCGGATGTCGACGACGACGACGACGACGATGATGATGACAACGGCGACGACGATGGGCCTCCCGTTGGAAGTCCTCTTCATTTTTTTTTTGTCATTTTTATTATCATTCAATTCTGTTTTTGTTTTTGAGTTTCCATACCGGACAGCGCGGCACGACCCCTTCCTCTACTCCTCGATCCTCTTTAATTCAGATTCAAGGGGGAGAGGAGCGGCGGCAGGAGATTATCCTCCTTTCTCTCTCACCCCCCCCCCCCCCCCCCCCTTTTGGTGAAAAGTGATAGATGGGCAGAGTTTGGGCAGAGTTGAGTTTGTTGGTCGCTGACTCTTTTTTTTTTTTTTTTTAATTCTTCGGATGCTCTCCCGCAACGTAGAATCAATCCCCCCCCCCCCTCTGGTTGCGCGCCGTCTTCTTAATGCGCCGGCGCTATCAAGCGAGAGAGCGAGCGAGCAAAGCTGCCTTCGTCCCCCCCCCCCCGATTGATTGCCCCGTTTGATGGCTCGTCGAGCTTGACTTGCAAAGACTTGGCCTCGACTTCTTCCAGGGACGCGTGGTTGTGGAACCGGCGGTGGGATCCTCCGCGCGGTGCTGAGTGTGCGAAGTGTTCGTACATATCCGTACTCCGTACAGAGAGAGAGAGTAGGTAGGTATCCGTACGAAGGGTAGTCCGAGGTACGTACCCACCCAGCTGTCATGCTTTCTGGGAGAGCTGGGAGCGGAGCTGGGAGCTGGGAGCTGGGAGCTGGGGCCAAGCTGAGTACGTACCTTTCCTCCCCCTTCCTCCTATCCACCTATTCGTACCCTTCCTCTCTCTCTCTCTCTCTCTCTCTCTACTTCTCCCTTTTCTCCCCTGACCCCTGAATGGATAGAGAAAGAGAGACGGATGGAGAGGTGCCTAGTAAAGACAGGCAGGGACAAGGGAGAGATTAGTAGTAGACAACGCTACCAGGTAGGTACGGAGTGGTGTGCCTCCCTATACTACCACCAGGAGCAGTCTTAATGTACCTTGGCTTTGGTACTTCCACTACTACTACTATTACTACTACTACTACTACTACTACTACTACTACGTATGTTTCCAGCCTGCGAATACCTGCCTACTGTCATATCTTAGCTTTGTTGCCTACACGCACCCTTGCTCACATATTGGAGCGGGGCCCGGCGTGGCTGGGGGCCTGTTGGGCAACAAGACGATACCTACCCACGAATTACCTAGGTAAAAACACAAATAGTGGCTGGGTAGGTAGGTAGACGAGACGAGGCGTGACGGGAGAAACCACACTGGCCCATCCGGCAATGTGGAATTGCATCCCTAGACATGAGCACCGGTTTGTCCAAATCAAAGACAACGGTCTCGTGTGTATCCGTACACCAGAGACCGCCAGCCCCGTGTCGGCTGTGGAGACCCATGGCCTTTATATATATAGATATATATATATAACTAACTATATATTTTTCTCTTTTTGAAATGTATACCCGCTCCGCTTCCCCTTGTACTTACAACGCCCTTTAACAGGCACCCACGGAGTACTGCGTCAAAAAAGTATATGTATGTACGAAGTATGTACGAAGTACTCGGTATAATACAAGACACCGCGCCACTCACGACGTTTTTTTTTTCCCTATGGGGAGAAGCCGCTAGTGGCTTGAGTGGCCGGATGGCGAAACGCACTGGTCTTTTTTCTTGCTACGATGGGCATCGTAGGTAGGTAGGGTAGGTAGCCTTGTTTTCTTCTTCACCACCTCCAGGTGAGGTGAGGCGAGGCGATGCGAGGCGAGGCGAGGTGAGCAAGACATGAATGACCTGCCCAAGTGTGCCATGGCATGGCATGGCATGGCATGCCCGTTCATGCAACCCGATGAGACAGCCTGCAAGGAGTCGCCAGCAAAAGGCCGAGGGCAGAAACTTACACATCGCATTTTGTTTTCTTTTCTCCTCCCTCCATGCGACCAACGACGGCCGGAAACATGAATGCGTAGTAAAAAACCAGGACCACAACTCCCTAGAAACCGGTACGGGTGACGTTCTTCCCCCCCGCCCCCCTGCCGCTTGCCTCTCCAAGGTGGGATTACTCATCTGGCAATGCGCCTATGCGCCTATAACGTCCCTACTCCCCCCAACTTTTCCCTCCGGCGTGCATCATCGTCCATCCCCCCCCCCCCCCCCCCCCCGCCAATAACGACCAGAAAACTGCCACGGCCGGGTCGTCGTTCGTCCCGGCAGAGACAACAACGACGATCCGGTCGGACGGCCGACCGGGGGGGTCGTGGGGGGGAGAGAGCGAGAGAGCGAGAAGAGCGAGAAGAGCGAGAGAGGCGAGAGGCGAGAGACGGGGGCCGAAGGACGCGAGGCTGTCGCGTCACTTTTCCAAGCAGCGGGCTCGTTTGGGTCCGGATGAAGCAAACATTCACTCACTCACCTATAATACTCCGTTACGCCTGGGGTATATAGCATAGGCGCAGGTGGTTATAGTGCGCCTTAATACTACCAAGCTATTAGTTCGGCTGCCCGCCGCCTGTCTGCTACGTTGCCTCGAGTGTGGCGGGCCAGGGCCCAGGCCGGCGGACCTTGGGCCGAAGTATAGTCGCCCTTTCGCCTCGGTTTGCTTGCCGGCCGCCTCTGCCTCTCCGGCTTGGTAGCCGTTGATTAGCACTGCTGCGTTGCCCGCCCGCCCGCCGCGTGTGTGTGTGTGTGTATGTGTGTGTGTGTGTGTGCCCCAGCAACGGTAGACGCCTAGCGGTGGGCGAGCTCGCCCCGGTCCCGCCCCATCTCCCCATCCCCCCCCTCCGCCTCGTCGTCGTCGTCGTCGTCGTCGTCGTCGTCGTCAACAGCAACAGCAACGACAAGATGCACGGGGGAGGGAATCTCAAACACACAAAGAAAAATAGAACGAACAGCGAAAAAAAAAGGTAGAAATGACAGACAGAGCCATTTGGTAATTACCCACACTTCCCACTCGCCGAAATCGCCCGCGTCCCCCCCCCCTCCCCCCTGCCTTACAAGACTGGCAACGGTAACGCTAGCCGCAACCGCATCTAAACCACTTGAGCGACACCTTTGGTACTGCACCACAAACTGTAACTGCACATCACATCACATCGGGCCAAAGAAGGACCATTCATTTTCTCTCTTTCCCCCCTTCTGGCTGCCGTATATGCCCATTGCCCCCCGTCCGCCCGTACTCCGTACCTACATAGTACATACTCTCTGTACGTGCTTCGCACCCCTCCCCCTGCCTCTCTCTTTCTCCATCCTCGGAACCCATCACACTCGTTTTCTGGTTCTCGTCGTCTCAATTGCGACTCTGCCCAAGAAAAGGGCTCCTCGGTCATTCCAGTTCCCAAACCGTCCCTGCATCTTGCTTTGCCGTTGCTCGTCTCGCGCATGCACTCTGTCGTCACTGAACACGCCCGATTACGCCCGGCCGCCGAGCACCTCGACCCCTCCACACCGACAGTCCATCACGTCCGTCCAGTCCACCATACCGTCGCCGACGTCTGCCAGCATCCATCAATAATCCATCAGTCCATCCATCCCATCGTCTGTGTGCATCGCATCTACACATGCGCCACACGCCACACACACATACACACACATACACACACACACACACCACCACCACCAACCACCCTCTCGTCTCCTCGTCCCACACAAGATAAACCTTGTTCGGGGTTTTTCTCGAGCTCAGGTCCTTGAAGCTGGAGCTTCTTTTCCTTCTTTCCCTCGGCCCTCTCCGCGGGTCATTTTACCTTGGCTGCTGCGTCTATTTTCCTCAACAAACCCATTTGTCCACCTCTCCGCGCCTGTAGGCATGCATGTCTGTGTATGGATGGGCGTGCATGGCAAGTGAGAGCTCCTCTTCTCTCTCTCTCTCTCTCTCTCTCTGTCTCCCCCTTGAGGGGTCATCCCCGATTTGTCCGGCGTGCATCACACACAACGCGCTCCACGACTTAGTAGCACCACCACCACCGCCACCACCACTACCGGCAGAAACGTCTTGGAGAAAAAGAAAGACATCTCACATCTCGTCGAGACCGCTTGCCCGTCACATTCAGCCCTGCTGCTTCTCCATCCAAGCCGACACAGGCAACCTTCGCTTTCCTCTTTCTTTTCTTGCTGCTCGTCTCCCTCGATTGGCTTCGGCTTCGGGGTTTATTTTTTTTATTTTTTTGATCAGATCTCGGTTCCCTTGTTGCAACGGAAAGCAAACTAATCAACCCCCCCTCTTTTCTCATACATACGGTTCCGTACCTAGGTACACTTGCATTGTTCACACCAACGGGCGACCCGAGAGACATTTCCAAGAAGACAAGCCGGAAAGATAATTATAACTAAAAAAAAGTATCAAGAGTGACAGAAACCTGCGAGGCCCTGGCTATCCAGAGATTGATTCCCTGCCCCGGACCATCTCGTCATTTCCTAGCTCATTCTTGTCGACTCGTCACTTCGGCACCTTGCTTCTTCCTGCTGCTTTGCCTTTGGAGACGTCTTACTCGCGGGAGGGGCTCCGTCGCCATACTGCGTTGCCTACCTTGTGTACGGAGTACCGAGAACCCAACTTTGTACGGATACACTCAACTCATCACCAGGGCCCTTTCCCCGCCGCCCTCCTTAATCGGCACGACACCCGGCATCTTCCAGCTACCTAGTCGCCAGTCTCTCTCTCTCCTTCTCTCTCTCTCTCCCACACACACACACACAGAGATATCGAGATAGAGATTAGGTATTGCGTTCCGAACTGCGGAACGGTGCTTGTGCGCCTGCAGCTCATCTCTCAACTCAGTCCCCAATTGACTGCAAGTCCGGTTCGCCCAATACAAGGCCGCCAACCACGGCCTGTCGTCCGCTATATCAGACCCCATCGAACTCCATCGCCAACCGGCCCTCTCGTTCGTCAACTCCGGCCAACCCAACCCAAAACATATAATATATATTTATATCGAGGCTATTCCGTTTCGAACGCCCGTCGACCTGACGCACAGAACCCCCATACTAAGAGGACCCCCGTCCTGACGATCGCCCACGCCCGCTCCACCATCTGGGGCCTGGCGTGTATTCCTAGTCTCTCTCTCACTCTCTCACTCTCTCACTCTCTCACCCTCTCTCTCTCTCTCTTGATCTCATCAATTTCTGTAGCAAAGCCAGGCCTGCCAGCGCTCGAGCGTTTTTTCTCTCTCTCTTTCTCTCTTTCCCTTTCCCACGCCCCCAGGGCCGAAGCCGAACACGCACGACAACGGTTACGGTACATGCCAAAAGTCACTCAATCCTCCTCTTCCTTACCCTTACCCTTCCTCCCCCCCCCCTCCCCTCCAGGAACCCTGCCCCTGTTGCCCGCCCTCCTCTACTCCTCTCTCTCTCTCTCTCTCTCTACCCATCTGCACCACTGAAAATAAGAAAGGGCCCAATCTGTACTACCTCAGGTACCTCACTCCACGCCTCCACAGCTCCCCTGATCCCCTGTCTCCTAGCCCATTCCCTACATCCAGGAACCCCCCCCCCCCCCCCCCCCGGAACCCTTAGCTGCCCGCTCCAGCAGAACGAGAAAGTACCATTTCTTTCCCGATCCATTGCTTCCTGCTTGCCGATAATATAATACTGTACCTTTACCAGACGCCTCACGTCTTCTTCCCGGTCGTACTACTAGATCAACACCTCCACACGATAACCCCGTTGAACTAGCCCGTGGTCGTCCCCCCCCCCTCCTCTCCCTGTGGTATAACATAACCCACACGACGCACACCACACACCACACACCACATACACACCACAGACACACACACACACACACACACACACACACACACACACACACACACACACACACGCACGCACGCACACGCATCTATCTGCACTTCATCTCAACTTCTCACCTTGTTTCGTTTCTTCAGACTACATCTGCTTCTCGTGTTTGGGATTGTCTTGTGCCGGGCATACCTCCTGCGTCCGTTGTCCGTCTTTCGGATACCACCAGTTCCCACCCACAGCCATCGTCATCGCACATAAACCATACACGCCTTTGGAACAACAAGACCAACTGGACAAGACGCCTGTCCTTCACCGGCCGGCTCTCCTTCTCCACCACGCGCGCGACGACTTGGGGGAACTCTCACCAATCCTCGCGCACTAGGGGTTTCTCCATCTTCGGCTCACCGTCGTCGACACTTGTGACATCCTGGCATCGCCCCGAGGTAGTCTCGTCACGAGGTTAACTAGAGCCTCAGACTTCTTTCCCCTTGCCCATCGTTTCTCCGGTTCTCCCCACTTGGGTGATTCTCGCGGTCCGTCTGTCTGAACCAGCTTCGCAGTGGATCCTTCTTCGACTTTGGAGACCGTCTGGAGCTCTGTGCACACACGCCGTCCTCCGCGAGTCGTTGAACAAGGACGAGACGAGAAAAGAACAGGAACCAAGGAAGGTGCCCGCAAAAGCGTCGAGTTTGTTTCCTCGTCATCCAGACACGCCCCGACGCGAGGGCAAAAAAACAATACACACAGAAAACCGACGCCAGTCTGTCTGTCTGTCTGTCCGTCCGTCCGTCTGTCTATCTGCCTGCCTGCCTGCCTGTCCCTTCTTCCTCTCCCACCACCCACCCCAAGATCCGCTTAGTCTCCCGTACCTGAGCGCTCAGAGGTTCGACGATCGCATTGTTCCTGGTGGCCACCCATTATGCTTCTAGTCTCGGAAACTTAACACACGCCGGCCCTTGACACTTGGACTTCGAAACGAAATACACGGCAAGCCAGCCCGAACTTGGTTCACCCTTCTTATCTCATCCGCAGCCCGAAGAAGGGATTGTCCTGCAAGCAACATCAGCACTTCCCACCAGTTTGCGCTCGACCACTCGCATCAGATCCTCCAGTCAGGTGGCTAAACTTCATCGAGGACGGAGATTTTTAGTGCCTGTGCACCCAGGACCCTCTCTCACCTTTCGGTACGTCCACACTTTGTGGCTGTCTTAAGAAGGCTACTTCCCACCCGCTATGAACTCCTTCTACTCTCTGGCCCTCACCAGTTCGTCGTACCTTGGGTTATCTTGAGCTGATCGTTACCTACCAGCTTCACTCCCCTTGCTCTCTCACCCTCTCTCACCCTCTCTCTCTCTCTCTCTCTCTCTCTCTCCTCATTCTCTTCTCGACGCACACCACTCACCCTCTCTCTCTTTCACACACTCCTCACTCACCTCCACACCCACCCACACCCACCCACCCAGACACACTCTCTCTCTCTTTCTCTCCCAACCCGAGAAGCATCAGCTTCCCCGTCACCGCCACCCGTGCCTGATTAATACCACCACCCCCAACCAAGCTCAGGCCTCCTTGACCACCTCTTCCTCTTCCTTCTCTACTCTCCCTCTCTTCCTCCATATCAACCGTCCATCTCCCGTCCCCTTTGGAAGAAACAAAAGAACGTTCTTGAACGCACCGTCGTCTCCAACGCTTCGAACGCTGCTCAACTTCGGCAACCCTGCGCTGGACGCCGCACCGTTCCTTGTCTCACACTGTCGGGCCTCCTGTTTCTCGGTCCCAATTCTCCACCATTACCTTGGCTGTCCCCTACCCGTACTTCCCTGAACGTCGATTCGGCAGTTCGCAGACGGAGAGCCCGCATTGAGCGTCCCGCTTAAGCAACATTCCGAACCGGGGTACCATAATATACGCACATCCACCCACGCCACGCTTGCTTCTCCTGCTCCCGGGGGCACTACATCAACCCACCCCTTTAATACCCGACAAATCAAGACGTCCTCCTAATACCTTCCACTGCAAAGACTATAAGTAGTACAGCTGCTGCACCAGTCTGTTGCTTGGTACTTGGGCCGCCACACACATCCACCAACACACGCAACACCCAAAAGAAATGGAACTCATGGAGCTCGTCGAGAACGAGCCTACCGCTCGCCCCTTCCAGTGCGACTGGCAGTCGTGCAACAAGGTGAGTCGCCACAAGCCACACCTCGGCGTCACTTGACGGCGTGCCTGTCGTCGTCTCGCTGCCTGCGCGGGTCCCTAACTTTGACATCCTCTAGAGCTTCAACAGAAAGTCGGACTTGCAGAGGCACTACCGCATCCACACCAACGAGCGCCCCTACTCGTGCACAACGCCCGGCTGCGGCAAGAGCTTCATCCAGCGTAGCGCTCTGACGGTCCACATCAGAACTCACACGGGAGAGAAGCCTCACCAGTGCCAGCACATTGGCTGCGGAAAGCGATTCTCCGACGTACGGCCCCGTTCACCCCTTGCTCTTGTCGTTGCTGCGCTGGAAACGTACTGACTTCAGCAGTCTTCAAGTCTGGCCAGGCATCGCCGCATCCACACCGGCAAACGCCCCTACAAGTGCGCCCACGATGGCTGCCTCAAGAGGTAGATTTCGAGCCCAACCGGACCCTTGTCTTCTTAGTGTGGCCTGTGTAAGAGCCCGGAACTAACCAGACCGAGTAGCTTCTGCCGCAAGACCACCATGGTCAAGCACCAAAGGCGTTCTCACCAGCGCGGCATGCACAACGGCGGCGACATCCTTGATGACTGCACCTCGGACTCGGACAGCGGCGAGTCGCCTTCGACACCGAAGCACGCCAGCATGCAGTGGCCCCCTCACCACCAGGGCGTCATGGCCATGAACCACCCCGGAATGGGACACGCCATGAGCCGGGCGGCGTCCTTCAACGACTACACCCAGCACATGAACGGATACCAGATGCAGCAGCAGCAACAGTACGGCGCCCACCGCCACAGCCTGTCCGGCGGCCCCCACGAGTTCCACGGACAGTCGGTCCACGACCAGCCGCACCCCGCCGTCATGCTCCAGCGAACCGCCAGCATGCCTCAGCCGCCGTACTTCGTCACGGAGCAGGGCAACCCGGGCGTCGCCACCATGAACACAAACATGTACGCGCAAGTGCCCCGGCAGCAGCAGCAGCAGGTGGACATTCCGTACTCTGCACCTGGTATGAACCAGTCCATCCAAAGCAGCCCGAGCAGCTTCTCGGCAGCATCGGGTAGGAGCCCATCCACTCAGGAAGGGTTTTATACTCACCAGCCAACGCAAGCAGCCACATATGCCCTGCATCATGCCTCCCCCGTCCTCGAGCACCAGCAGCAGCACCAGCAGCAGCACCAGCAGCAGCAACCGGGTATGGTCGCGTACCAGCACCAGCAAATGCAACAGCAGATCCACACCCCCCAACCGATACCGACGCAGGCACCGCAGCCTCCCCCCCAGCAGCACGTCAGCCAGTACACCTCACCGACGCCCCAGGCCCAGCCCGAAGAGTACTGGAACAACGTGCCGTATCAGGCCCCCGTCGAGGTCGCCACCATCGGCCAGATCCCGACGTACGGCTCGGCCGTGTACGACCCATGGGGAGGCCCCAAGATCGAGTTCGAGGACCCTTCGATGCAGCTCCCCTCCGCGCGAATCGAGAATATGTAAACGGCCCGGCCCCGTCGCCACTCGGCGGCGTCTCACCCCAACCGCCGAACCACCACCCCCTGATCAGGCGAAAACTCATCCATCATTTCCCCCCCATCGGTGTTCCCGCCTTGGGCCACCGCCTGTACCACCACCGGAAATAATGACGGCGATTTGATTTTTCATATTCCCCCACAACGTTCAGCAGAGAGAAAGAGAAGGAGATACCACACGGGCTCCACAGTACCGAGCTGTCGATTGTTAAAGAGAGCGCAATTCCCATACCCTCCCCCAGATCTCCTCGCCCACCCAACCCATACAGCCTGTCACGCGGGGAGGGGGGGTGGCTCCTCATCTTGACAGGAGAAAAAACAGGAAAAAGGAAAGGAAAAAAAAAGAAGAGAAACAACAGGTCCAAACCAAGCCCCCAAAAGCATACACACATTGGCGGTAATTTGTCTTTTTTTGTTCGCGTCTGGCTTTCCACACTTGTGCGCCCGGCCGCCGCTCTCCTGGCATCATGCTCATGCTGCCGCGTAATCGCCATTGTGACGATGGAGAAGACGAGAGTCCATCGCGCAACACACACGCTCCTTGAGCTCCTAGACCCTGTCGCCACGATAGCCTCCCCCCCGGTCGACGCATCGTGGCCCGTTCTTTGCCCCCAGGCACCATTTTCTTTGTCATAGCACATACGGTTACCACCCCCCATCGACGTCGAAGTTGCGCATATACCGGTTCATATTTTTTGTGGGTTATCATTGGGACGCCTCATGCTGTTTTCGAGTTAATATTTGGTTTACTGGTATCTGTACGTTTTGGCCGGTCTGGCTCGGGGATTTTCTCTCTCTTGGTTTTTGGCGGCACATTTGTCTTTTTCTTCTTCTTCTGGAGCTCGGCTCAGCACGGCGGCGGTCTGCTGTCTCATTCAGTATTCTCTTTTTCCATATTTCTTTTCCCACTCCCTTTTCTCGAGTCAGGTGCTCATGTGTCGACCTTGTCGGAACGAGGCCCTCCTCGATGGCACGATGCGATGAAAGCATATCAACCGGAGCAGACGGGAGGGAGGGGAAGAACCTGGGAATCATTTTACGATATCCGAACATCGACGGCCCTTTGACGACGAAGCAAGACGAAAGGAGAGATGAGGGAACAGATGAAGCGAAGGGCGATAATGAGGTTGGGATCGGGAACAAAGGGGTCGTCAACGATGCCTCGCACACGATAGGCTTGGTCGGGTTCTGGAACAGCTATTGTCTGTGGTCCTCTTTTTTGTCGTTGGTGTTGCTCTTTTCATGCCTCGCGGCACCGGAAAACAAAACATTTCCTGTAACAACAGTACGCAGTCGACGACTTCTCTGTCTGGATGCGCATATTATTCCTAGACTGGTGTATTCCCTCAGTACGGTACTTGGCGAGGTGGAACAGCCAAGAGTGAGGAGAGGGGGGCAAATAGGAGAGAGGCGAAGGGAGGGTTTGTTGTCCATATGTAATTTTAGTGTGCCCCCTTAGTTTGCGATGGAATGTTCAAAGGGCCCGTGGGAAACAATTGGGATAGTTTTGGGAATCGATACCTTGCCACAGAGGAAAAAAAAATAAAGACCAGTTAATAAAAAAATCGAGTACCCACGCGGCTCTGGTGAGTGATGGGCCCAGAGCCATCAGAAGCACGGAGGACATTGTTAGGATTTGCGGGGTTTGGTCGGTAGATTGGACCACCGCAGCTCAGGCGGGGGGAGGCTGCGTGACGGGAAGTCGGAACTGGCCCTTGTTAGGTTCAGAACCGGGCGCGATTTCGATGAGTTTGTCCACGTCTTCGTGCGGTGTAAGTGCTGGCGGCCTGCGGTTCGCGTGTTGTCTTGTCATCTTTTGCCGAAGGAGACGCAGGCGGCCATCTTGTCTAGGCGCGGCTCGGAATCCTAGTTGTCGTCGGTTATGTCGACGTACGTTCGACGACGGCTGACTTACTTGAGGAGCCTGACAGGGCTGGGGCGGCGGGCGATCGAGACGGCGCTGACGGTTCATGTTATCTCCTGTCCGAGGCTATATCCTGGGCTTGAGATTGTTCCGGTTGCAGCACGGAATCTTGTAGAAAGCTCCGCTACACAGCATCTGTATGAGCGAGGTCGCTCGAGGGCCACCTGAGGGCGAGAGTGGCAACGACGTAGGGGGCAGTAAGCCCGGTGCCTGGTGTGATGCCCGAGGGAGCCTGCGCCATTTATCGCAAGGCTCTCGCCCGGATAAGTAGTTTGTGAGCTCGGCGACAGCCTCGTAAGCGCCGGAAGCCGACACGGGTTCCTGGGTGACGGGATCGATAGCGATGGCATGTTCGCATGCCTATTACCGAGAGAAGGACGAGGCAAAATCGCCCCAAAAAAAAGGGAGAACGAGAAAGAGAGAAGGGGAGGGGGGAGGGTGACGACGTCCAACGGAGAAGACGGGCGCGTAATCAAAATCAAAGGTCCTTGTTCTATTCGAGCGATCTGCAGCGTCCGCCTGAATGCGGAAGGAATACAGCCATCTCGTTCCTCGGGCCTGGTGATGTTCCTGGGGCTCCCGAGTGGACGGGGAGGAGGCAATTTTGTGATTGGCTGGAATTATAACCAGTCATATGCCTCGGGCTTGACGTTCACAGGCGTTGCTGTTTGGCAAACGAGGGCGAAAGGTCGAGCCGAATCATGCAAGCAAACTGATGGTCCGAGGGAGGCGTCCAGATGGCAATGGCTTGAAGAGAAGAAGAAAAAGAAAAGTTCCAGAATACGTAGTACTCCTTGGTCGACCTCATGTTCGGTTCGCCAAAGTCGACGAAATGAGACTCAATCTCGGCCGAGAGGCGAATATCGGCCAATGACGTGTGGTTGGGATATTCCCTTGTCCTGTTGCACGGATCGGCCTTTCTCTCTAGCCGGGCCGGGACCAACTGGTGATGGTGCTTAATCAGCGTCACGTGGACCTGGCAGCTTGAAGGCAGCTGCGTTGCATTGCGCTCCTCTGCTCCTCCCCCGGTCACGGACCTTCGGAGCAGGGAAAAACTCGGAAGGCAGCACCGCCGGTCGTGGTCATAGAATTAACGTCAATTAGCGTAATTCGCCTCAACGTATCCATATCCGAACGACAAGCCGATGTGTATCTAAACCGGCGACAGACCATGTCAGCGTCATCCCAACCGCACCCACGACTTCGATAGCAGCTGAAGAAGCCTACATCGTTTTCTTCCCTTTTTTGCTAGGAAGGGGATCCCCCCCCACAACCAACTCGTCTCCTTTTCATCACGCATCAAACGGTCGAGGTGTCCACTCTGACGACACGCGCTCGAGAACCGACACCGCGCCCCCGCCTCTTCCGGCCAGCACCAGAGGCATCATGGCCTTACGCCCGGCTGCGCTGGCGCTGAGCGCGACCAGTCCGCTGCTCCGGCGTGCGGTGATGCAGCCCGCGACGATGCAGTCCGTCTTCCGGCTTGCGACAGCTTCCGCCCTGCCCGCTCGCCCGGTGGTCCCCCTCACGAGAAGTCCCGGCCTGGGACTCGCCCTTCAGCTCCATCAGCAACGCCTCTTCGGAACGAACCAGCCCATTTCTCGCGCCCTCCTCGCCACCCGGGAGGCTGCGGCCAACAGGAACCCCGGCAGCGCCACCGCGCAGAACGCATTCTATCAGCTCCTTCTCAAGGCCAACATGCCCGCCATCGTCATCGAGCGCTACAACTCTGGCCGATTCGCCAAGAACGAGGCCGTGGACCAGGCATACGCGCAGGCGATAGGAATACAGAGCGCGGCGGCCGTCGGGGGCTCGGGGGCCACGACCACCTGCCTTCCGCCTTGGGCAACGTCGGCGCTGTCGGCGGCCAGGCGCCGGCCCAGCAGTCTCCGGGCAACCTGTCCCCGGCTCAGCTGCAGGCTGTCGGCCAGGCGCTTGCCGCTAGATCGCGCGATTCCAACATGGCCACTTCCAAGATTCAAGGCAACGGGGTGGATACGCCGCTGCACGTCGTCGTCGACGAGTCGCTTGCTAGCCTCGTTTTCCGCTGGGTCAAGTTCATCCTTTGGTTCTGTCTCATTACGTATCTCAGCTTGGTTCTCGTCACGATGCTGATCGAGGGTCTCAACCTCTTCAAGCGGACCGGCGGCAAGGTCGACAGCGAGGCCAAGGCCGAGAACCAGACTACCCGATTCGCGGACGTGCACGGCGCCGACGAGGCCAAGGACGAGCTCCAGGAGCTGGTCGACTTCCTGCGCAACCCGGAAAAGTTCTCCACGCTCGGCGGGAAGCTCCCCAAGGGCATTCTCATGGTTGGACCCCCCGGTACTGGCAAAACCCTGCTGGCCCGCGCCGTCGCTGGCGAGGCCGGCGTTCCCTTCTTCTACATGTCCGGCAGCGAGTTCGACGAGGTCTACGTCGGCGTCGGTGCCAAGCGCGTCCGCGACCTCTTTGCGTCTGCCAAGTCCAAGGCTCCCGCCATCATCTTCATCGACGAGCTCGACGCCATCGGCGGACGCCGCAACACCAGGGATGCCGCCTACCACAAGCAGACGCTCAACCAGCTGTTGACCGAGTTGGACGGTTTCGAGCAGAACAGCGGCGTCGTCATCATCGCGGCGACCAACTTCCCGGAACTTCTCGACAAGGCTCTCACCCGGCCCGGCCGTTTTGACCGCCACGTCACCGTTCCCTTGCCCGACGTCCGCGGCCGCATCGCAATTCTCAAGTACCACGCCAAGAAGATCAAGGCCGCCCCCGAGATCAACTTTGAGGCCATCGCTTCCAGCACCGGAGGCCTCTCCGGCGCCGAGCTCGAGAACATTGTCAACCAGGCTGCCGTTCGCGCCAGCAGACTCAAGGCCGCCGCCGTCACCATGGCGGACTTTGAGTGGGCCAAGGACAAGGTCATCATGGGCGCTGAGCGCAAGAGCATGGTCATCGGCGAGAAGGAGAAGGAGATGACGGCCTACCACGAGGCCGGCCACGCCCTCGTGTCGTTTTACCACGAGAGCGGTCCCAACAAGCTCTACAAGGTCACCATTCTGCCTCGAGGCCAAAGTCTTGGACACACGGCCCACCTTCCCGAGATGGACAAGTACTCGTACACGACTAGGGATCTCAAGTCTCTGATCGAGACTTCTCTTGGCGGAAAGCTCGCCGAAGAGCTCGTCTACGGCACTGACAAGGTGACGACGGGTGTCTCTAGCGTAAGTTGACAGGACATGCGAATGCCACCAAGATTGCTAACGTCGCCCCAGGACCTGAAAAACGCCACCAACCTGGCGTACCAGATGGTCGCTCTCTACGGCATGTCTGAAAAGCTTGGCCCCGTGGAGTACGGCGAGCGCTACGACCAGCTCAGCGGAGAGACCAAGGCTCTGATCGAGTCGGAGGTGCAGCGTACTCTGACCGAGTCGTATGAGAAGGTCCGTGTGTTGCTCACCAAGAGGCGCAAGGAGCTCGATCTCCTCGCAAAGGCACTTGTCGAGTACGAGACGCTGGACAAGAACGAGGTGGAGAAGGTCATCCGCGGCGAGAAGCTTCCTGGTCGAACACCCATGCCCAAGGGCCCTATGAAGGTGCCTGCGGGCGCCGCTGCCGACATTGGCCAGAGGGTGCCTCCTCCGCCCCCTGAGGCGGGCGGAGGCTCTGCCGCGCCGCCGCCGCCGCCTGCACCAGCGAAAGGCGTCGTTTCTGAACCGGACCACAAGTCATGATCTACAACAACTCTCGGTGGCTTCATAAAGAGCCACTTTACATATCCATTCGTTTTACCGGGCGGCGGCAAACGGGAGTGCGGAAGCTGAGCCGCGGCCGGGGACGAAGATGCACCCGCATTATACTACTTGTATCATTTGAGTCGGTACAGCATGGCAGGCGTTTCAACGATTCGGTGAAGAAAAGGTTGCCCGTCTTTGAACAAGAGAGAGGCGGGCAAGTTAGTCAGGCCAAGGTGAAGCACAATGACTTGGGCGAGGTTTCTCGTACCAAGATGTCGGCAGGAACAGAGGGACCCAACGGACCGCTGCCCGCGAACAACACTCTCCCCTCACATGGGGCCTTGACACGCCCTCCCCTGCGAATAGGGTGTCGGCGTCTGGCATAGATGGTTTGGCTATCGAGCAAAGGAGATGTGAACAACCGCGTGGGTTGTTGGAACTTTGAACACAGCGAGGATAGCGCGCGATGCTGTTTAGCGGATTGACAGCGGGTGAGCTCGAACGAGTGTATTATTTCATTTGTAGGAATATGTAACAGATGCATACCCCGCATGTTTTGGCCACTTTGCTGCATGCATAGCGTCCTCCCCCTCCCGTCCTGTGATATTTTCCTAGGAAAGATGCGCACAAGGATGATTCGAGAACACGGGGCGGGTTTTCTGGCAGTGGAAGCGCCCCATTCTGACGGTATTGGGCAATTTATGCCGGCGTGCCGAACTATGTCAGCCGGATATCACATCAACCTTTAAGTCCGGCCGCCGCGGTGGGTGGAGCAGGCCGGCTGCGATTTCGGCGGGACGAAGAGCCGAGGCGCGACGGGGTGGGGGGGGTGGCACATGAATGGCTGGAATGACGTGACGGTGCTGGGCCCCTGAGCTTAACCTCCCACGCAAGGGGTTTAGGTGGGCGGGGCATGTTGGTGGGGGGTTCGATCATAAATCGCCATGCAATATGCAATGGAAGGGGGGGTAAAAGTGACGGTGTTGAGGGGTCGAACTGTAAAGGCGGGATAAATCGGGCGAGTCCTTTCTTTGCCCATTGTCTGAAAAACACCGTCTCTCGAGTCTGTGATACTTGGCTGACGGAGCACTTAAGATATCGACCAAACGACGAAATGACCAAGATTCTGCTTACCGGTGAGTGTGAATGCAACCCAGCCTTGGGTTGTGCTGGGTTCCACCGAGAGATGCCCCCCCCCCCCCCGGTTTGAAAGGAAAGGGTGGGCGATTCTGGGCAGACTGGAAAAGAAGAAGAAGAAGAAGAAAAGGGCACAATGAGCGACTAGACACAGCAGACTAACTCCGGCACAGGCGGGTCCGGCTTCATCGCCGCCCACATCCTGGAGCAGCTCCTCGCGCGCGGGCACTCGGTCGTGACGACGGTGCGCTCCGAGGACAAGGCCCAAAAGATCCGCGACGCGCACAGGGACCTCGACGCCTCGCGCCTCGCCGTCGCCATCGTGCCCGACATTGCGCGCGAGGACGCCTTCGACGAGGTCGCCAAGACGCCCGGCCTCGAGGCCGTCCTGCACACGGCGAGCCCCTTCCACTTCAAGTGGACCGACGCCCAGAGGGAGCTCCTCGACCCGGCCGTCGTCGGCACGACGGCCATCCTGAGGGCCCTCAAGCGCGACGCCCCCGGCGTGCGGCGCGTCGTCGTGACGTCGTCCTTCGCCTCCGTCATCGACGAGGCCAAGCTCGAGGACCCGGCCACCGTCTTCACCGAGAAGCACTGGAACCCCGTCACGGCCGACGACGTCGGCCGGAGCCCCGCCACGGCGTACCGCGCCTCCAAGAAGCTCGCCGAGCGCGCCGCCTGGGACTTTGTCGAGCGCGAGCGGCCCGCCTTCGACCTCGTGACGCTGACGCCGCCCCTCGTCCTCGGCCCCGTCGTGCACCACTTCTCCGACCTCGCAAGCATCAACACGTCCAACGAGCGCGTCGTCGACCTCGTCCGCGGCAGGTGGCGCGACGCCGTCGCCCCCACCGGCGCCGCCTACCTCTGGGTCGACGTGCGGGACCTCGCGCTGGCCCACATCCTGGCCCTCGAGAAGCCCGAGGCCGCCGGCCGCCGCCTCTTCACCACGGCCGGCTGGTTCAGCAACGCCGAGATCGCCGCCGTCGTGCGCCGGAACTTTCCCGAGCTGGCGGACCGCCTGCCGGCCGAGGGCACCAAGGGCGGCGAGCTGCCGCCCAGGGACAAGCTGTACGGCTACGACGACAGCGAGACGGCCAAGGTCCTGGGCATCAAGTGGCGGTCCCTGGAGGAGAGCATCACGGACCTGGTCAAGGACATCAAGGCGTTTGGCATCTAGAAGTCTTGTCTCGCAATAGGGGGGGGGGGTTCGCTCGTGTGCTCTCGGGGCAGAAACTTGGAAAGGGCCTTCGCAGACTAGAGTCTCAACCCGACACGGACAATTCTGGGAGTGTTGACAATGCCTGGTATCGTAAGAGATACGCAATGTTGACCATGTGAGATATCAGCACGTGAGCAGCCGTCCTTTCGGAGGACTTGCATCTCAGGGTGCTTGATTCATGAAGTTGGCACTTTACATTTGGGTGACCCAACATTGATTGGGCCGGCTCGGAACAAACGTCACGTAACAAAACGACGCCGTTAGTCACGGGGCAGTAACTTGACGCTTGTGTATCTCTTGGCAACAAACCGTTCGCTCCCTTTGTGAATGCTTCCTTCTCCCCTCCACCTCGCATTGGGCTTGTCCGCCGGCCTGGAGCAAGGGGTCGCAGATTCGGTTCTTGCTAGCGAAACTATATAGAAGAAAAGGGGGCCAAGACGGCTCTAGCGGGAGACGAGTGCCTGTCAAGAGCTAAGCGAAGTGATAAAGCCGCCAAGATTGTCCGTATAGAGACAAAAGTGCGTTTCTCGCAATGACAAGCTAGGGCGCCCTGCTGCTGTTGCAACCTCGAACTTGACTCTTCAACCATAGACATTTGACGAAATGAAACCAGGGCGTAGACACAAGCGGCAACACATGATCCGCCGGCTTGGTAGGCCGCAGTGTAGTCTTGCGACCATTCCTAGCCGATATCTATACCATTAAGTTGAGTAAAGCCTTGAATGCACCTGACGATATTAAGCTATAACGAAGTGCAGGTAGTCCCCGTCACAAGGTTGCCATCCATCGTCCCATCTCCATCAGCCTTGATATCTTTCTCTAGTACTAGTTACCACTTCTCAACACACCGCCATAATGCACGCCTCAACAATTCTCTTCACCTCCCTGTCTCTTCTGGCCGGCCTGGCTGCCGCCGACAACTGCTGCAACGGCGGCACAACTGACCCGAGGGGGGACTTCTGTTCAAACCTCCAGCTAAACACGTTCTGCGTAGGCCCCCCCCCCCTTCCCCCCCGTCCTAGCAGGACTCGAAATGCTTGCACATCTGGCAACGTGTGTAGCTAACTATGTCTTGTAGTGCAGTGACGCCGATGCCTCCGCGCCGGGAGGGTGTGACAACAATGCCGATTTCCCAACTGGACGGGCCGTCATAGGCACTGTTCCCGGCGGCAAGAGCTGCTTGTCTCACGGATCTACAGGAAAGTTTGGCTTTCCTGCATGTGCCTAAGTGAGATGGGAGGGTTACCAACGAGGTCGACGGTTGTTTGTAAATAGCGATATGATAGTACACTACGGGTGTTGACCACCCAGCCTAGCACAGCAGGCTTCATAACCACCAAACCAGAGATTCCCAGCAAGAAAGAGGTCCATTTCCATGACGTGAAGAAAGAAAAAAAAGTCTCGACCAGGAGACCCTTGCTCTTTTCCGATCCGTCTTACAACGTGGCGTTGATCCCCCAGCTCCCAAGCCCAGGCCATCCACCACCACCACCCCCGTACCCGAACGGTTCCAGGCTCAACACACCCCTGCGCACCGTCCGGACAGGCGCGTTGCGGTTGTGCTCCCTGCACATGGTCGGGTCCGGCGCGCGGGCGTCGACGCCTTCCGCGCAGCCCGGCCGCCGACACCTCACATGCGCCTGGCAGAAGCCCGAGGCCCCCGCGCATCTCTCGGCGCACGCCTCCTGGCCGCACGCGTGGGCTCGGCAGTAAGGCGACAGCGGCCAGCCGGCGCCCTCCACTCTGTCGACGCCGAACATGAGGACCGTCTGCGAGGGGGCCACGCGCACGCGCAGCTGCGGGCAGCCCGTGACGGCGCACTTGTGGACGGCGCAGTGCTCGCTGAGCTGATGGCGCTCGTTGTCGCAGGTACGGTGGGCGCAGATGTGGTTGACGCAGAGCGAGGTCCCGTCAACGGCGCGGGCGCCGCAGGCCGGCCTGCGGCAGCGGGTCTGCGAGTCTGGGGACCGAGATGTTAGCCGACGTTATTCAGACCAAGCTTCCCCCCCCGGATGGCCGCTAAAAAGGGGGAGGAGGAGGGAGGGGAGGACATGGGTTTGGCCTCGAGAGAAAGGACGAGCAAGCACTCACGCTCCTCACACATCTCCCTGACGTTCTCCCCGTCAACCGACCGAAACCGGTCGCATCCGGGCGTCGCGCAGACCTGGTGCTTGGCGCAGTAATGCCCGAACTCGCCGGCCAGCTCGCAGCCGAGCCTGGCGCACTGGTGCTGGGGGCAGAAGGCACCCAGCCACCGCCGGTGCCAGCAGCCCCTGGCCTCGCACTCGTGGTGCTTGCAGTACCGAGATCCATCGGCGCGGCGCGTCCGGGCCCTCGGGCAGCCGGCCTCCTCGCACACGTGCGCGGCGCAGACGTCCTCGGTGCCGGGGGCCCGCTCGCCGTCGCAGCCGCCCTCGAAGCGGCAGAGGTGGGCGCCGCAGTGGCGAGAGGGGACGCCCTGGTCGTCGAGGTGGGCGAAGCGCCGGCAGCCCCCTGCCGCGCAGACGCGGTGGCGGTCGCAGTACCGCGAGGAGTCGTTGAGGTCTCCCGAGGCGCCGGCGCAGCGGGCGAGGCAGGCCGGAGAGGCGCAGGTATGCAAGGCGCAGAAGGGCGAGGGCGCGGCCTTGGAGTTCGCGCAGTCGGCGTGGTCGCAGCGGTGGTCTGGACAGTATCTGTAGTCGACGCCGTTGGGGTGGTTGCGCTCGCTGGCGCATCCTGGGGTGAGGCAGTTGTCTTTTTTTTTTTTTTCAGAGGCGTTAGCTGACGTCAGGAACCTGTGTGAAGAAGGACGGGAGGAGCAACAGTTGATTGATGACAATGGAAAGGGGAGAACGTGCAAGAGGGTTGGATGGACGTACGGTACTGCGAACAGAACTTGAAGTCTTTCGGGTCGTGGTTCTTGATGTAGTTGGTACATCGCTGGCCGTTGATCGAACCCGTACACAGAATGTCTACGGACGGGAAAGTCAGCCAAGCCAAAAGATATTCGGTAATGATCAAGGGGCTCCCCACGATGCTGACAGAATCCCTTGTTGTTGCTTCTCAAGTTCAGGCACGCAGCGTTGCCTTCAATCTTCTTGCAGCAGTGAGCCTTGCAGAAGCGGGATACATAACGGACGCCGTCCTTCACCAAAGTGACCCTGGAACACGGGCAACGTCCCATGGGCGTCGCATAGCCACAGAGCCGTTCGAGCTCCTGGGGTGTGAGGCGTTTTCTCCTGCTCATGGTGAGTGCTGACACGTTACGATTTCCGAGGTAAGACTGAGGCCGGGTCTTGTTGGGTATTCAGTCGAGAGATGAAGGAGAATACGATTTTTTTGGAGTGGGGATAAAGAGAAAAGAGGCGAAGCCAGTGGCCCTTGGGGACTATGGTGAACTTTTGGGCTGATGGTGAGTTTTCGGGCGATGGTGAATTTTCGGAAGCGTGCCGGGAGAGGGGGGTCATGGGACCGCCCTCAGTGACAAGAAAAGTCGGTGAGCAGGCAGCCGCAAGGCAGATCGAGGCAGGGCCATTCGTCTCAACTCGAGTTGTATGATGCGAGATATGATGGCGGAAAGCAAACACGGATGACGTGGTAGGGCAGTGCTCGAGGTAGGACGAGGACGGAGTGCGCATGTGAGGCCCCGGCAGGGACCTCGTTCGGCACTTCCTCTGCGGGCACTGTCAACCTTGGAACTCTGATATAAACCCAAAGGTTATAAATCGAGCAGCACGAGGTCCAGAGGCAGCAGGCTGATACATGTTTGGTGATGTTACCCGAGGAGCGAGCGGTGTGCCTCAATATGGGTGTACCAAGCATGTCGACACCCGTTCTCGGGTTCAACAGCCAACTGAGTTCGGAGGGAATACGAGACAACTGCTCATGCCATCGGCCCCGAGAAGACGAGTAGTGACCGGCTGTTGCGTGAGCAGAGTTTCAAACAATATGGGCCACCCAGTGTTTAAGCTGGGAAGTACCAATGTGAATGACAAGTGTTTCAAGGTGACGGGATTCCCATACTAATCAAGACCAACACATCAAAGTACAAACCTCAGTGTTTGAAGCAAATACAGAACCTACAAGTCGCTAGGAGAGAGCTATGCTGGAGCGGTGTTGACTGACGGTGCATCCCGGGGCTGGTCTTGTTGCTGTCTAGCCTCCCAGTTTCCAGCATCAGTCGTTGTGGGATCGCCGCCATCTTCAGTTTCTTCTTCAGTCCTATGTTGGGCACCCGCAAGATACCTGCTACCCGAATCTTATATGCTTCGCGGAAAAGATCGGCCGTGTGCGTTGGTCGCGATTGTGCTTCCCTCGACGGCAGAGACGAAACGAGATTCCGCATCGGCTGTGGCGAAGCAGACATGCTTCACTGTGATCTTCTTGGGAGGCATCTTGTCGCAGATCAAGGTTCGGCCCCTGCGATAATTGCAAAAGAACATGACAGCGACGACATCTTTCCCGCATGAATCCGAAAGGGTCCCCATCATTTTATGTACAGAGGGCAATAGAGATCCGTCGCTCCGCTCTGGGAGTTTTGCCTAAGAAGCCCTCCAACTATTCTTCAGCGTCCAACGTGAACGTGCTGTATTGGCCTTCTCGTCGTCGTCTTGATGAGTGCGATGTACATCGATGTAGGTGTATTATATCGGTCTGGTCGGATGGAGTTCATCAGGGGCTTCGTCGGGGGCGATCATCTGCTTTAATAACTTCAAATTGCTGTCGCAAGTTGCTCCTTAATGATCAGGACTGAGGCATATCTCCCAGTAACGCCAGAGCGGTGAAATACAATGTCGACTGTTCCTGTAAGCTTCCGTCATGTGTGCCGACTGATCATCCGGGAAGGCGGGGGTCAGCTTGTTGTCTCCCAAGTTGGTTCTGATCTTCAAGACCCGGAAATGGTCACTCAACCATTCATTGGCTTGGGCGCGGAGAGTAGGATGGAAACCTCGAGGCTCTGTCCATGCCTCTGGATGGTGTCTCGTTCGTAGGGCACCGATCTTTCAGCGTCAACTAGAGGGTCAGTCTCTTTATGTACTGTTGTCATAGGTGCCTGCATATACTGTAGAATACATTGTAAGATACGATATGATAAAAAGCCTAGGAAGCTAATAATAAGTTAATAGGCTAAACCTAAGCTGTAATAGCGTACAACGTTAAAGGCAGTTTGATTAATATATACAGTCTTAATTGGTGCGACTCGTTATATATTTACCGGCATCTGTGTACTTCACAGCTATTCCTCGCAGCCCATACAGAAACTAGCAATAGTTCTTGTTATAATACTCCGAAGAAACCTTATTGACAATCCTCGAGTCATCTGATTTTGTGGGTTAATTGCATTTCTATTCGCGGAGCCTCACGGCCTTGCATCCGGTATTCCCACGAGACATCGAAGGCTCAATGGGATACCTCTATATGCTGCATCTTAAAGCCGCCGTCTTCAGCAATTGCGTTGTTTCAAGTGCTTTTTTTCAAGTTGTTTGTTTTTAGCAACACATAATTGTAGAAAGCTCAGCACGACAACATATAAGCGTCGAGTCAAAATCGCAAACATTAGCGGCGCGACGGGCGACGGCCCAAAGGCGTTGCATCGGATCGTACGGAAAGGTCCGGTAGATGTTATTCCAGCTGAGTATCTCGCAGAAATCAACATCGGTCAGTGTAGCCTTCCCTTATAGCTATATATCTCTTGCCCTTGAGCCGGCAAGAGGCGCAGTCTAGCTTGGCTAGCATTGGAGAAACAAAAGACCCCTGACTACGAAAGTAGCTTCTTGCGGCATTTGAACCGGCAGACCTCTCAGATCATAGCCGAGAAGGGCATCAAGATCATCAATGACGGCGGCGCTCTCAATACGAAAGGCCTGGCTGAGGAGTGTGGAAGCCCTACTTGCTTGGTACGCAGTCACTACTTTGAAGGTAGCCAGCCTATGTGGAAGTAGTCAATGTGATGGGGAAACATTCACGAGTCATGCCAGCCAAGAACGCCAAGGACGCCAAGATGTCAAACATACGTTATACTACCTGTCCTGAAGTAGCATATATAGACATGCCCCCACAAACATGTAACAGAGGTATATATTCATATTAGTGCTGTAGTAAAAATATCACCTCGCATGTTACATAGTTTTGACTCGCTGGTCTCAAACATGACTTGGTGATCACACGAGGGTTTTGAATGCTTCATCAAAGGAACCAATTATGTGGGAAATACTAGGTATTCAAAAACATCACAAGTTATATCTTGACTTAAGGTTTATGGATAGTAAAGTAAGTCTATTATATTAACTACTGTTTCTCTTTGCTGGGCATAGGAGATATGAAACCCTACGGGAAACCACTTCTATACTATGTATAATCTTGCCTATATGTTGCCATCTGTTCCCATCACTTCCACTCCATCTTACTTCTTCAAACCACATCAATCTTAAACATAAGTTTATCTTACAAACACCTCTCCATCACAATGTTCTCTTTCAAGGCTATTATCGTCGTTGCTGCGTGCCTTGTGCAGCTCGGACTCTCTACACCAAACCCGGCCCCGCAACAACAGTTAATCTGCGCTGGTATCCAGAGAGAGGGAGTGCTTTGCAGAGTGAGTAACAAAGAAGCTCCTATATAACATCGTGGTATACTAATTAGTTCCTTTTCAAGTTCTGCGGTGACTGCAACAACCTTGGAGACCCCTGCTGCTAAGGGAAACCGCTAAGATACTGTTTCTTTATTTCTTAAGAATATGAACTTGGGGTAGTGTGGTGGAATCCAGAGCCGACTTCAGGAGCGTCACCGGATGAGCTGCCTGCAGGGCCTGGGCGAAGTCGTGCATCATAGCGTTGCCTATTCCAGTAGGCGAGAATATTTCAGTGTTAAAATACAAGTTGAATGGTACCACAGTCTGTGCCGGAGAGTCGAGGTTACGTCCCAGTGCTGAATTCAGGTCATTGCGTAGTAGTAGTCATCTGTGACGATGAGAATGAGGCACTAGTCGACAGAAGTGGACCCACAATTGCCGTGCTGCAATTGTGGCTTACATCACCTCGTGACATCATCGAGAGCCCAAAACATCAAAATATCCCCCCATAATGGGCTGGTTGGATTAGCCGACCCATGCTGTCAAATAAGGAAAGGTGATGACGGCGGAGTGATAGGAGACTCGGAACTACCCAAGTGTATGAAGGTGCTGAAACCCGACCCCTTTCTAGATATCCTCTAAATCCCGCTTATATAGCTGCGTAATCCCTCTTTTGGCGCTAGGTTGTTCCGACCTCTGACACATCTGGTGTGTATTGTCTAATTTCACGCAATGAATTCAAACCGTCGGCGCCAAGTTGAGCATTGATATGATATTCTAACACACGGGGTATAATGGAAATGGACTATTATTTTGCAACCTTTGAAGCAGTTTCCTATTGGCTGGTAAACACCTTTGAGAAGTCTACTTCAGATGCGCACAGCTGGCGTTCTTGTTAGTGATTTTGTCAAATCTATAGCTCAACGTCATGTCGGGGAGGCGGGTAGCTATGGGCCTATGGCTGCATTTCTCTATGGATATTTGCTCTATTCTACTCTATGTTGCATGTACCCTTCGCTGTCTGCTTGCTTAGCCTTTTTTTTTTTTTTTTTGCCCATTCAAGGCCCTACTTCTCTCTTGTCTAGGGTATACGATGTGCCGGATTAGGCGGGGAGATCAAACTGCCTCGGGGTTGCCTTGACGTAGAGCGGTCTCTTCTGCCGAATGATGCGGATGAACTCAGCCTTGGTGCCCTTGTCCCACCCTAGCGACCTGGGCGCAAGCTCAAAATCAAAGTGCCAAATTAGAGAGACAAAAGCCATGCGGACCTCGCAGTAGACGAAACTATAGATAGGCGCGCAAGTCAGAAAACAAGCACGTCAAGTCATAGGTTTACGATTGGAACCAAGGTAACTTGGCTGCCTTGAACGTATGTATGGTGGCTTACCGTTTTCCGATGCAGTCGAGACTGCCTTTGGCAAAAGGTCGAAACGCGGCCCTCTTGTCGTTCTCGTATCTAGCGTTCCGCTCATTCGGCAGCCATCGTTCCGGCACAAAATCGTTGGGGTCCTTGAAGTTGTAATCCCAGTGGCCAGCGCTATAGTGAGGAACACCGCAGGATATCTAAAGGTCGCAGCATGTTAGCACGTCATTCCATGAATAACGCCAGGTGGAGCGGCTTACCCCTCCCGGCAACCAATACCCATCCATCCAGGCACCCTCGGCCGGCACGACGCGGGGGATCATTGTTGCGAACGGCGTGTCTGTCCGGAGACTCTCTTGTATGATGGCGTCTAGATACGGTATCTTATCTGTGCTCTCCGCCGTGATGTCTGCCGCCGTCTTAAACATCCCCGAGTCCCTGATTTCGTAGCAAAGTCGCTTCCACACCCTTGGCGTCTTAAGGATATTCCACATCATGGCGGTCATCAGGACTGGGGTTGCCTCGCCGCCCGATAGAGTCAGTATGGACGCTACATCGAGCGCCTGTATGGGCGTGATAGGATCTTTTTCGCTCTGCATCCCTTTATATATCATGGCCATGATGTCTTCACGGTTCTCGTCGGCGACCTCGTCGATCCACTTCCTCGCCTCCGCGTCCGAAATGGTCCGCAGTGTGTTCCACATCCTCATCCAGGGAAGCTTCACGGCCCAATCGTAGAACCATCTGGTCTCAGGAAAGCGCAGGATGACCTGCATAACGGACAAGAACGGCGCGCCAAGCTCAGCAGCCTTCAGATAGGCGTGGTCACGCTCGTGAGCCAGGCAGCCAAAGTCAGTCCCAAAGGACAGCGCACCCATAACGTCAAAGGTAAACCAGCAGAAGAAACGGTCAATATTGATCTCCTTGGGTGACTCGTTGTTCCTAATCTTGGAGAGGAGCTTCTCGATCCAGGAGGCAACAAGCTTCTCGTGTGTCTGAAACGCCTTGTTTGTGAAGGCGGGAAGCAGCATACGCCGGATGGCGTGGTGGTCCGTCTTTTCGAGAGAGATGAAGGACTTGCCGTCCTTCTGAAGCTGCGAGACAATAAAAAAGCTGGGATCGCGCATGAACTGGCGCGATGTCCCGCCGATGGCCTCCCAGGCGGCGTCTGAGGGTGCCGAGACCTCATCGGGGCCGACGCGCACAATGGGGCCGTACTTCTCATGGAGCTTGACGAGATCGCGGTGGTGGCAACCTTTGACATGCTGCCGCCAGAGACGGGGAAACCAGGAGACGGCGTAGAGCTTGGGACCCGGGACTTTAGATAGGGGATGGATGTACAGGTTATAGTAGATAAGATAGGCGCGGTAGATGAAGAACTGGTGAGGTATTAGAGTGGGCGGGAAATGACTGCTTCAGAACCAGCAAGGGGATACTCACGAGACCAATAGCCAGAAGCCATATTACTGAAATGGCAAACTCCATGATAAAGGTGGTAGGTAGTGTAGTCAGGGATATGTAGCTGTATTAGAGGGAGTAGTAGACCTGGCAGGAATGAGATGCCAAAGCTGTCGTTTCGTTTATAGCATCAGGGAGAGATGTACAGACGGCTTCTTTATACTTGTTCTTGTTCTCCAGCATCAAACGCGACTTGCGTTCTTGCCGTTCTTCAGTCTTACCCATTCCAAAGATTCTCCAAAGCCGTGTTTCCGCTCTGCCCGCTCGAATGTTACGTCCGGGGTATTAGCCAGGGCACTGCCTTGTTCCTGGCTCTAGATCGTAGCTGAATCATATTCACCTGTACCGGCCTGAGTAAGGTCAGATGAACGATTCAATAATACAACGATAGAGTCGTATGCGCTTACCACGCCCCATGTCCCGTGCTCTTCCCCCACAACAATCAAAGTACTTACTACCATCTATCCAAGCGTTCCCACTTAACGTAACCCTTTGAAGTCCTGCAGTAAAGTGCGCCGGGGTTCTAAATGTTAGTCTGTTACATGTCCCAGGTGCATACATAATATAGATAGACACACCTGGCTCCAAGTAGCTAGTAAGAGTCAGTACTTTTATATGTCGACTTTAATATGTCGATCCCGTTAACCGGGAGGTATACCTACATGTACGAGGTCAGGCAACTGTAGACAAGCATCCTCCTGCCACAACAATAGGGAATGTGGGTTTCTAGCAGACTGTACAAAAGGTCTTAGTCAATAGGGAAGCCGTGCAAGCAGTATGTTGATATCATCGGCAATTGACCCGTTTAGCCGAGACGCTGGAATAGCTCACATATACTCCGTAGATGGCGCCTGGTTTCAAAGGGATAACAACACCTAACCTACATATCTTTGGATTTTATCTCTTTTTTTCACCATCTTATATTAATAACCCTTCCTATTCTTACAATATTGTAGCTCTTAGAGAAGGAGGGAGCTGTTAGTGTAAGTTTTATAGGGCGAGTGCGCTCTTTCCAAATGCAGTTAGATACCTACGGCCAAATACCCGCACTCGATAGATGGAAACACGGCTCCGCAGGGCTCATCCCCGTCACCCTTCGGACCAGGCACTCGGGCTTCAAAGTTGATGGCCGGTCCAAACATCAACAGTGCTTATATCTTAGCAGCCTACCATGCCCCTATTGCAGTTAATAACCAAATACAACCTTTTTAAATATTAAATAATCTATTTGCAAATGTTGGATGTTATTTACAGGCATTCTGTAGAATATTCCATGTGAGAAGGGGAGAGTAAAAGTGGTGTCATACTGCTTGTAGATGGGTATCGGAGCGAGCGGCCAATTTGCTTTTTCTGAACCCGAGTGCCAGGGCGAACACACACAGACACGGGCCCGTCCTCGACTAATCATGAAGGAGGAGAAGCCAGTTGAATACATCTCAACCTGGATTCCTTGCCGTTTCGTCCCATTGCCTGTGACGCTAAAGAAAGTTAGCTGAATTACAGTCCCCCCCTCTCTCTCCCTTGCCCCCGTCCCCTTGTTATTGTGCCGAGTATTGGGCATGATGCCCATACTGTGTTTTTCCAACTGTATCGCTGTCATGGTATACGAAGGCTGGGGCCAAAAGTAACCGCGTATTCGGGGGCCCTTGTCACTGTGTGACAAGCTGCCTAGTATGTACAGTGTCTTATCAAAAATAGATATGATTGGACAGGGTTAGGGTTATGCTATCGATAGCCAAAACGACCGACACTGATTGGTCTGTACTGTGGGGCATCTTCGGATCTAGGTTAGTCCGGAAGAGGTCATGACTAAGGCACGTAATCTATGTTGCCGAGACACTGTGTTGCTACCCTTGCAATACGCGGTTACTTTTGGCCCCAGCCTTCGTACCTGGCGACCCAACGAGGAACCAATCGCCTTGGTAGCTGTATCTGAGTCCCATTCCCCCTTGTTTTTCTTCAAAGGTTAAACGGACCCGCCTTGCCTCGGATCCCGGCGACAGGCATTCGCAAACCATTGAAGTGTTCCCTCGAGATTCCCATCACCGAAAGTCAAATGATTTGACTCAAGTTGGTAACTGCGTGCGGCCGGTTTCTCCAACAGGGTTTAGGCTCGCCAAAGACCCAGAGTTACCTGGTGCACCAAGTTCTAGCCAGTATAAGTGTGACCGGCGGCCTTGTTTGTAATACTTGAATCAGCCTCATGCTCTGAATCGTTTCCAAACGGCGCACCGGGCATTGCGTTCTTCTCTTGACACCTCACGGCAGTTCTCTGGCGCTATGGAAACACCCTGCAAGCTGAGCGAAGCTGAGCTCTACCCTTACTCCGTACCAATCGATCGCAATGAGGTGGTGCGGTCCGGGGCAATCACCTCTCTTCCGGTACGAATCCATCGGTACGACCATCTTGCCGACACCGGCGCGCTATGCTTAGCGGATGACTGGCGCCGTACCATGCAAGATGGGCAGCACACGAGATCCAACGGTTCGCCATCCGTCGTGGGGAACTGGGCAAGTTTCATCTGGCCCGAATGGTAAGCAACGGTGTCGTTTGATCGTCGCACCTTGGCCACTGCCAGCCTCAGTTGCTGGCCTCGGCGGCTGACATTGGATCGTGGGCAGCCGACCGGAACGGCTTGGGCTCCTGTGCTATCTGCTCGACGCGGGTTGTTATCATGATGGTAGGCTTCACGCTGCCGGTCCCACCGAGATCTTCGGAGCACTAAACGTAGCCGGTGAACCCAGATGCCTGCGAAGAGATATCCATCTCTGCCGCCCAGCAGGAGCACCTCGACTTTGCCGACGCGATAGAGGTCCAAACCCAGGAAGCACATAGCCCTCTTCCCGGCCACTCGCGCTCGGCCCGTATCAAAAATCTGATGTCGAGCGCCGTCCTCGAGTGCATCAAGATCGACCGGGCCGGTGCGATGCGCATGGTGGAGGCGTACAGCAAGAAGTGGCTGCGCGTCATGGAGACGTACAATACGGACGAGATCGACGGCGTCGACGAGTATTTTGCCGCCAGGGCCAACAACGGGGGCATGGGCGCATACTACGCCATGGTCGAGTTCTCGCTCGGGATCACAATCACAGATGGCGACTACGACGTCATGAGCGAGGCCATCCAGCACGTCGAGCGCTGCATGCTCTTAACCAACGACTACTGGAGCTGGCCGCGGGAGCGCGAGCAGGCCAAGCGCCAAGAATCGGGCAAGGTCTTTAACATTGTGCATTTCCTCATGCGCAGCAACAAGTCGTGGTCCGAGGACGATGCCGTTGCTCAGGTCCGCAAAATGGTTCGCGAAGAGGAACAGAAGTGGGTAGACGCCAAAACAAAGCTGTACCAACAGGTTCCTAACTTCGGCCGGGATGCCACCCTGTTTCTCGAGAGCTTACACACGGCACTGGCCGGCAACGACTACTGGAGCTCCCAGTGCTACCGGCACAATGACTGGGAGCACATCCCGGAGCTTCCGGGGGAGTCTACGCCGAGGGTAAACGAGCTTGCTGGCCTAAGGATAGAACTACTGCAGAACAGCCACCAGGATAATGGCAACCGTTATGATGCTGACGGCACCGTTGCGGATGCAAACCCTCACAGGTTACCGCGTAGCCCAGCCTCCCACGACAGGCAGTCCTCACATTCGGCTCCTCAATCGCCATGGAGCGCAGCTACCAGCCTCTCATCTTCATCATGGCAATGCGCAAATCTCTTTGTTAAAGCCCCCACCACCAAGCCAATTGAATACATCAGATCCATGCCCAGCAAGAAAATCCGCACGCAACTCATCGACAGCCTGAATATCTGGCTATCAGTGCCTCAACCCGCGCTGTCCGTCATCAAGGAGGTTGTTGACTGCCTGCACGACTCCTCCCTCATCTTGGATGATATTGAGGATGGATCTGACCTGCGCCGCGGGCTCCCCGCCACCCATGTTGTTTTTGGAACCGGACAGGCTATTAACTCTGCCACGTTCCTCTACGTCCAGGCCGTCGAGGCCGTTCACGGACTTGTCAAGGAGTGTGGCTGCAGACTAGAGTTCATGGACGTGCTTCTGGTGTCCTTGAAGCAGCTGTTTCAAGGCCAGAGCTGGGACTTGTACTGGACACACCATCGAATCTGCCCTACAGAAGAGCAATACCTGGGCATGGTCGACCAGAAGACGGGCGCCATGATGCAGCTCTTGGTCGGCTTGATGAGAATCGCGGCAACGCCATCGGGTCCGCAGCACGACTCGTCGGAGCCCACTCCCCCCAAAGCCGGCGACGGAGCGGGGCAGAGACTACTCAGGTTAATGCAGCTCTTTGGCCGCTTCTTTCAGGTGCGCGACGACTATCTGAACATATCTTCTTGTGAGTCGTCGTACGCGGAGAAAAAGGGATTTGCCGAGGACTTGGATGAGCAAAAGTTTAGCTACATCCTGGTCCACATGTATGCACGTCATCCCGAGGCGAGGGACAAGGCCGAGGGGGTGTTCAGGGCGGCACGTCAGGGAGGAGAGCAAAAACATGATTCAGTCCAGTGGAAAAGATACATCCTGGGGCTGATGGAGGAGAGCGGCGCCCTCGAGGCGACAAGACGGGTGCTGAAGGAGTGGCACGAAGAGATGGTGGCGGAGATTGGGGAGCTGGAGAAGGAATTCGGAGCTGGGAATGGCTTGCTGCGGCTCTTGGTTGAAATGCTGAGGATTTGATTCAGTCTAGACTTTGAAACACTTACTGGTGGTTTCGCCCTGCTCGATATTGCCCTTGGTGACGAGATCATCGGCATTTAGTATCCGATGGGAACAAAAGCCATGACAGCTGGAAGACGCAGCAGGGTCATACCCAGCCTAGGTTGCCGCCTGAGATACCAACAGCTATCCAACGGACCGAGCATCAAAGGGAATGATCCTTGAGGCAACAAGTCGTCGCCTGCAATGTTCACTCTCTTCTATCATCTGAAATGTCGTAGGCTAAGGCCGTGATAAGCAGCGGCGAGAGATCTGCATGTCGTGTCGTGTGAGACCTCTTACTCAAGAGGTCTGGCTCTGCGCGCCAAAACTGTTAAAGTGCCAAAGTACAGGGATCCATGTAGCATTAATAAAAGCAAACCTCTTAGCAGGGGGTGTCTTCGCTTTTATTGATTGCGACATGAGCATTTCAACTCGCAATAAGTCGAGCACAGGTTGTTCCTACAGCCTTATAACCCTTTGCGTATCTAGCGCCTTTATTGTCTGTCCTCTGACTTTTTGCGGGGAGAAACTAATCCAGGTTACACCATCTATCATGCCGAACCTTCTTTTCCTCTTCTTCCCGAGCCGTTAGAGTAAGAGGCCACGACCCTTTGCCAGCAACGACGCCGGTGCCGACCCGACCGACAATTACCTCTCACAGCAGAGATCATACCACCATGGCGAGCACGAGCAGAAGGAACTCGCAATCTGGGAAGGAGAAAGGCGAACCTGTGATGGCAGCAGTGGTGCTTCCCCCCTTGGAAAACGCCGACTATTGCATTCACTCTTCTGCCTGCAAACGCATCCTCGTGCTCTCCTCCTCCTTCGCAAGTCTCCTGTCTCCGCTGGCCAGCTGCATATACTACCCGGCTCTGAACCCGATCAGCCAGGACCTTCATGTTAGTGACACTCTTGTCAACCTGTCCATGACCACCTACCTCATCTTGGAGGGGCTGGTTCCGACCTTCACCGCCCAGATTTCCGATACCTATGGCCGTCGGCCGGTCTACGTCGTGTGCCTGTCCATCTTCCTTGGCTCCAACATCGGTCTCGGCATCCAGAACAACTACGTGGCCCTACTTGTTCTACGCATGCTCCAGTCCGCAGGCAGCTCCGGGGCGCAGACCCTCGGCAACGCTGTCGCCGCCGACGTCGCGCCGCCGGCCGAGCGCGGGGCGTACGTCGGTTACGCCGCGGGGCTGCCTATGCTAGCTACGGCCATAGGGCCCGTCATCGGAGGGTTGATGACCATGTACGCCGGCTGGCACTCCACGTTTTGGCTCCTCGCCGCCCTCAGCGCCACGACGCTGATCGCCATGGTCCTGTTCTTCCCCGAGACCTGCAGGAAGGTCGTCGGGAACGGGAGCGTCTCCCCGCAGCGGTGGAATCGGTGCTGGACTAACGTCTGGTTCGAACGACCAAAGGAGCCTGGTGCTAGTGACCTGAGGAGGCAGGGCGAGAAGCAGGAGATTAAGCTGCCGGCGTTCAAATTTCCAAACCCCCTAAGGCCACTACTGCTTCTCTTTAAGCCAGAGTGCGGATTCGCGCTGCTTTACTCCTCCATCATCGCCTGCTCGTTTTACGCTGTGCTCGCTTTGATCCCCACTCAGTTCGGCCGGATATACTCATTCGACGAGCTGCATGTCTCGCTCTGTTATCTCCCCTATGGCATTGGGGCGCTCGTGGGCTCGCTGAGCCGGGGCTACTTTATCGACGCTAACTTCCACCGGCACGCAGCCGCGCATGGTATCGTCGTGGAGAAGAACAAGAAGACGGACCTATCAAACTTCCCTATCGAGCGCGCCCGCATCGAGGTCGCGATTCCCAGCATCGTCCTCACGACGGCTTGCACTGTCGGCTTCGGCTGGATGTTGCACGCAGGTATCCATGTATCCGGACCCCTAATCATACTATTCGCCCTCGGATTCTGCGCGGCGGCAAGCCTTAATTGCATCCAGACATTGATGATAGACATCAACCCGGGTCAGGTGGGGACGGTGGTGGCGTCGAACAGCCTGCTGAGGTGCTTGCTAGGCGCGGGCGCCACGGCGGCCACAGTGCCATTGATAAACGGTGTCGGTATTGGGTGGGCAATGACGGTCCTTGGAGGGTTGAATGCTTTATTCATGCCTCTGTTGTGGTACATCATGAGGAAGGGCCCGGAATGGAGGAGGAAGTCGAAGGTCTAGGGGCCCAACATTGGTCTGGAGCGTTGGATACTAACAATGTTGGAGGCCTGGCATTTATTGGGGAATAATGGGACCGGGGCGAGGCTGCGTGATTCACCTCGTGATTCATCTCCTCGTCTAGGCCCCTATTATCGTCAGCGAACGGCGAAAACTTCACTTCTTAATTATTCATACATCATATGCAGCGAGGCCATTAAACTCGGCTCACATCCCTCCCAAAATCTTAAATGACGAAAGTGCTAAACACTATAAGCCTAGTGTAACTGACGCTTTTTCTAGCGGCAAATTTACTTTGATGGAAAAAGGATGGGCATCTCATTTTATATTTGGGCATTGCGTCGTGAGCCGGTGATTCTGTTGTCTCACCCGCGCTCATAGGATTGAGCATTCGAGCCGTGTTTACACAACAGACAGATCATAGCACCTTACTACGTGTGATAGGTAGATTTAACCGGGCTACCCAGTAGCACCCCCACCCATAGAGCCATAGGGATAGGATAGATGACTAGTAGAAGGCAAAAATGGCTGATATAAGGTAATAAGTCGCAACACGCAAAGAGCTGAGAATCAGGAAAACTATCACTTGAAAGTCTGATGAATTTAGGCCCATTGGTTGGCTAGAGAAGGGGTGTGTGGTCCGAACTACATACTGTACTTGACTATGGGGTTTTATTTTGGCCTGTAGCCTCTGTATTGGAAAGATAGCTTATTGACCCAACAACCGGCTGAAAGACGAATGTATCAACATATGGCTAGAGAGGCCATATCTGAACGTCTCCATGCAACTACGTAAAGAGATGTAGGCGAAGACCTAGGTGGCTAGCTTAACAGTCATCGCCGAAGATATCTTCAGTCACCCAAACTTTTGGATACAATCGCACCGAATCTCTGTCTCTCGATTACGGTATTTGACGGGGGTTTGTGTGTCTCGGCTTGACCGGTTTACGCCCGCTCCCGGGTCGCTAGATGTACACAAGCTTTGCCGCCAATTCGGCAGTTCCGCAACACACGGATAAGAACCGAGTTGGATTGCGATGCAGCAGTGTCTGATTCAGACCAGCTGTTACGAACCGGCCTACGGGAACAAAAATGTGCCAGATTTGAATAGGTAGTACTTGCTAATCACCTATGACGGCTTGTTGCTTATTTTGTTGAGCTTCCCTTTATACTTTTCTGCTAGTCAGGCTCAGGGCGCTGCGCTCAAGTCCTTTGCGTCTCATTCCATGACGCGTTGATTCTGTGCAGTGTTAGTCTGGCAGCCAACTCTTACTAGCCTCTCCGCCAACCTCTACTAGGTTTCCTTTTGGTTCCTAGGCAATCCCCCGGCCTAAGGTTTCATCAGTGCAAACCAATTAGTAGAAAATAACCTTGTTCAGAGCGCTGTTCCTATTTTACGGCCGTTCATGAATCATGCGGTCAGGTTTGAGCGATACATTACGTGACTTTGACTTTTTTTTGATATCAGCCGCTCATTCGCCGCCGGACACATTATCTAGGTTTTTGACCATGCGCTACGGATACAGTTCTCTAATACAACGTGACGTTTATGCCGATATTCGTCCACGAAATTGCGATGTGCCAGATGCGACGCCATGAAGGTGTAGATATGATGTATAATCACACAAGGGTATTTGCACTGCACTTGCTGTTGCTTGATGTAACACTGTGCTTTTCCAACTGTATTGCTATTATTGACTAGGTACACCGTACCTGGCGACCCCACGAGGAAGCAACCGCCTTGGAAACTCTATCTTAGGTGGTTGGTGCGACAACAGGCATCTCCTGGCCAAGCATCGAGCTTAGATGAGAAACGTATTTCCATTAGTGTGCTGTATACGTAGTGAGTAGTCAAGGCTCGCTGCAGACACGTTTTAGTGCGAAGTAAGATACATTAATATTGACTCAAGGTCTCTACCGTGACGAAGCGATCTCGTGAACGACTCAGGACATGATTTACTATGTAGAGAGGTATCTTCAGTTAGTTTTACGATCTAATCCTGGATTAGTGAAACCGACCATTTCTGTCTTCTATTTTCTCAATCCTGTTCACGTTTCACCTCAATATCAAGTTCCTCGCATGTGGTGATTGGGGTGTGAGGGTCTAACCCCAAACTCATACAAGCAACCAGATCCGAAAACACTACTACCTTCACCATGATTAATCTATATGACATATCATTTTTACGCAACATACAGTTAACGGTAGCGTTGCCTGTATCATTCCTTGTTTTAGTAAGTTTATGGAAATGATTGAGGTTTTGTGGCTCAAAAGGTCAAGCAACTGAGAAACCACAGGGGATTATCAGACTTATCTCAACTATTGTTTACAATACGTGCTTTCACCCACTATGTCGCTATCCGGGTCCAAAGCTCTACGCCGTTACGAGCCTTGCTCACTCAAGAATGATTCTGAGCGGCGAGGAACATAAGAAACTTACAGAGCTACACAACCAATATGGCCCCGTTGTTCGGCTTGGCCCGGATACACTTGACTGGGCTGATCCACGGGCTTTCAAGGACTTGATGGGGTACAACAAAGGCAAGGGTGAGAATATGAGGGACCCCATCAAGGCCAGTAGCAAACCGCATGGAATTATCTACGCCAGCCAAGAAAACCACGCCCGAATCCGCCGAATTCTTTCACACGGCTTCTCTGCCCAGAGTATGATTGAACAACAGCCCCTGATTCAAAAGCACGTTGACTTAATGATCCAACGTCTACATGAAAAATGTAAAGATGGGGTTTTGAATATGGTTGCTTGGTATAACTTTACAGGGTTTGATGTTATTGGAGATTTGGCGTTTGGGGAGCCGTTTGGCTGCCTAGAGAGATCCGATTATCACTTCTGGGTGTCATCTTTTTTTGACAACCTCCATGCAAGCGTATACAACTCCGAGCTCAAGCGCTTTTGGATTACACGCCAATTGGTTAAGTGGTTGATACCAGGGAAACTAAAGGAGAAAGCAAGCATGTTCAAACAGTTAACTAAGGACAAGGTGGAAAGACGCCTAGCCCTAGACGAGTGGAGACCGGATTTTATCCAGTCTATGATGATGAAGGACAATGCTATGGTAAGTCCGCCCCTATGTAGAACCCTGGCAGAATTTGAGTAATTTCTGACCTGTATTTTTATTACCTAGTCCATGTCAAAGCCAGAAATTCAAGAAACAGCCGATACCCTGATTGTCGGCGGCGCAGAAACCACGGCAACTGTGCTCTCAGGCGCTACCTTTTTCTTGACGACGCATCCAGACGCTATGGCAAAACTGGTCAAGGAAGTCCGCTCATCGTTCAAAGCAGAGGAAGAAATCGATCTCTTAAGTGTGCAAAAGCTTCCGTACATACTAGCAGTCCTTGAAGAAACTATGCGGCTATACCCTGTTTTACCAACAGCCATCGCTCGAAACATCAAACCTGGAGGAGACTACATTTGCGGGAGATATGTACCAGAGGGCGTCAGTGAACCACATCCAGCATTATTCAATAGGGTAAAAGAAAAGGCTGACGATAAACCACATGCATTAACAACAGACTAGAGTAAACATATCCCAATGGTGTATGTCTCACGACGATAAGTACTTCGCACAGCCAGACGCCTTTATACCAGAGCGATTCCTTGACGATCCGAGGTTTGCGGACGATAACAAAAGTGCTCTTATGTCCTTTGGTTGCGGGCCTCGCAATTGCATCGGCCGCAAGTAAGTGCAATGCTTGGCTGACTCGCAAATCTCTGCTGACCGCTGGGGGGTAACAGCTTAGCCATGTGTCAACTGAGACTCATCCTTGCTAGAGTGCTTTGGAACTTTGACCTACAGATTGCAGACGATAGTAGAAACTGGATGGAACAACCGTTGTATACCCTATGGAAGAAGGGTCCTTTGAACGTACATTTGACACCGAGAAAGAAGCGTTGAGAACCTTCATGTTGGCGATTTCATGACGAACGCAATGCTACTCGGAGATCCTGAATAATCACACGAGATCAGTTCATGATTATTATCACAGACTGTATCAGAGCGTTTTCTACCAGACTCAGATCTGCGATCGAGCTGATCTTTCGCGATGAAAAAGAATAAGAAACCCGGCCGGTTCTCAACAGCGAGGGAATTTGACCAGTGACACGGTGGTCTATGGCTCAGTTGGTCCTTCCAAGATAGAATGCATAGGTCCGCTTCCTGCAAGAATAGAAATTATTGCCGTGCTAGTGGCCAGGAATCACGCAGAATTTCCAGTCACGGGTAATTTGGAAGCGGAATTAATAGATGGTAGTGGCGTTCCTAGTTGCTCTCGGTTCTCTGCTTCAACCCGCATATTCTGATTTCAACGTTCAATCGACGCTCAGTTCATTAATGGTGTGCCAGCTTGTGTTGAGGCATTAGGTTGAACGCAAAGTGTCGTTGTAAAATACGACCTCACTAATGTGTCTGCTCTCACAGATTGTGCCCAATCACACTGCAACACAAGGGCCAAAATTGAAGTTTGGCCCATGATACCACCCTCCCATGCGGTCATAATTCCGCTTGATGGGGATTACGCGACTCGGCTTACTAAAAAGTATGTTGAAGGAAACTGGCAACATGGAATGAAGGAAGCCCTTCGAACCTTGTTTCATGAATCATGGCCAGCAAATGCTATCCGAATGCGCCAATAGCTCCGAACCGGCAGGTTAGCCTAAACCTTCTCGACAGCCAATGCAGCTCGTGTGCCACACCCAATTAGTGTTCAAGTAGGTATATAGCAAGGCAGGTTTCTTCCCAACAGACGCATGCTTAACATTTTCTTTCCCACCTCCGATTACGTTTGCCAACGTTACATCGTCACGATGTCTCTATCAACCTCGTCCAGCGTCGACAGCAAAGGGAAAATCAAACTAACTGGTTCCGAGGAAACGCTCCTCCTCACACTTTTGGCCCGCGCCCATGACGCCGAGTCGCCCCGCCCAATCCTGAACGACCATCATTCCCTTGAGCTTGTCTCTCAAATAAGGGAGCGGGGATACAACTTTGAGCGGACTTCAAAAGGCGGTCCGGTCCCCAAAAACTTTGGGCACTCGGTGGCTATGCGAGGCCGCATGCTGGACATATGCGCCGAGAAGTTTCTAAGGAGAAACCCCGGCCCCGCCACGGTCCTCCATTTAGCTTGCGGCCTCGACACACGAAGCACACGTATACGGTGGCAAGGCGAAGGTCGCTTATGGATTGACGCGGACCTAGAGGAAGTGGTGAAGCTGCGACAAGATCTGATGAAGGGGCCAGAGCTGGGCAAGGGGAGGGGAGAGTACCGACTAATGCACCCGAACATTCACGATGACGCGTGGCTCAGCGACTGCAACATTCCCACAGATCGGCCTGTGCTGGTTCTCTTTGAAGGCCTCACGCCGTATCTTACGCCTGACGAACTCCACAGCTTTTTACAACGGACCGTGAACCATTTCCACTCGAGCGGAAGCGGCGTTCACGGTGAGATGTGCTTTGACGCCATGGGCTCATTCATGTACCATCTCATCAACTACAAATACAGGAAAGCTCTTAAGCTCATGGGAACAAGAGTATCTTACTATCTTAATGACCCTAAGAGCTTGGAGCAGAAGGTCCCTGGGTTGACGTATCAGGGAAGGATATTCAATACACTGGATCTTCATAAAACACGGTCCGTTAAGGGGTGGGCGGTAACATGCATTGGCTGGATAATGGATGTATTTGGCCTTGCTGGTCGCATTGGTGGAGCCTATCGGTACGAATTCTAGGTTGTAAAGTTGTCCTATTCATTATTTCTTATTTATTATTAACTGATTTGGACAGACAAGAGAACACGCATGTCAAGGCCTTGCTTGGTGCTCTCATCTGTTCTACCAAGGCATGCCACTCTAGTGCCACTTCGCCAACACCTTCAACATCCCCAGCCTTTAAGACAGTCGGTCTTTTCCTCCATATCCTGAAGGCGCGCTTTCAGATCGCTGGCGTGTAACTGTCGAGAACCTCGGGCGAGATAGCGGCGATGCGTCTACGAGATGACAGGGGTCTGCGCGATGTCCAACACCAACACAGCTTCATTCGCAGATTGGCATTCGCAAGGGCGATATTGATGGTAGACTTATGTGCGGCAAGCATGGATCTGAAGTCGTTGGTATCTCATTGGAGATAATTCTGCGTGATCCAGTCGCGCATGCTGGGTCGCAATGCGTTATTAGAATGCCTTGTGCATTGCTCGATGGTTCTCCGATATTCCTCGCAAGCCTAACCACACCGCCGGAGCGGCTGTCGGAGGAACCCAAAGTCGAGGTTCGGGTTACTCGCAATCGTCTCCAGGAACGCGCTCAAGACCCCGGCCAAGTCGCCGACTCGCGCTTTGGGCGCGCGGGCGTCTTTGTTCCGACTTTGCAAGCTGCGGATGAGGCCGTAGAGAGTAGTGCAGGACGCGAAGGCGACACCACGCCGGCGCTATGCAGCGGCCCCCCGTCTCCGCCAGCACCGGCCTGGCGACGATGCAAGCGCTCTCGCCGTCGGCTCATGTCCCTTCGTTCGAGTCACATCCTTCAGCCCCCGCAGGAAGATTGTGACCTGCCTAGGCAGGGGAAAAGTGGACGCTTTGGCTTAGCAGGACCCATGCGAAAGAACACTTTTTTCCCTGATTCTACATCAATAACCACTGACACCACAGTCTTCTTGGCGGCTTTGAACGCGTAGTTGGCAGATTTGAAGAATGGCGTCTTCTGAAAGACCGGCCAGAACGGATCAGTAGGGTTGATAGTGACTTTGACTGGTCGCTGAGCTCCTGGGTTGACTTGGTGCTTCCGCCAATTTTCAAAGTATTGGTCGATGGCCTTACTCGTCGCTACATTAGCGACACCGTGAATCCTTAGCCAGTCGATTGTAGCAAGCGACTTATGTGCGTGATTGCTTGCTACAGCTTGAATTATATCAGATAGATGCAGCCGACTGCTGCGATCGGTATGTCGTTCTTCTTTACCGTTATAGGCATAAGGAATAATTATCTGGTCGGGCTTGTCGCTTGGGAATTCTAATTTTGTAATCGGACCTCTGTTCTCCTTGTAGTAGGGCGTGTATACGAGATACTTGTCTCCTTCAACCCCGACAGTATAAATATCCCCGGCCTCTCGGAGAGGCGTGCGGGGGCCTATTTCAGGTAGTGATGGCGGGGGCGAAGGGGGCGCCCAGACTGGGGCGGCAGATACAT
This sequence comes from Colletotrichum falcatum, assembly GCA_019425465.1. Classification (NCBI taxonomy): domain Eukaryota; kingdom Fungi; phylum Ascomycota; class Sordariomycetes; order Glomerellales; family Glomerellaceae; genus Colletotrichum; species Colletotrichum falcatum. The sequence continues at coordinate 1,357,573 of SWKJ01000021.1, read as the reverse complement.
AGGAGAGCAAACAAAGGATAAGGAGTAGACATGTATTATGCATTTTAGAGACTGAAGTTGAGGTTGTAAAATAATTCATAACGAGTGATGATGTAATTAGGAGCAGCAGACTGAGAGTGTGCGTGATGCTGGTGTAGTTTAGATCTACGTAGTATAGAAGCAGAACCTCCGGTGGATGTATTTATATTTTTAATCTTGGTAGGACACTTCTGCCTTACCCTACACACCATCAAGTTCATCTTGTAATTACATAGTAGGCTAAAGTCGCCAGACTTAGAATAGATCGGATTCGCCTAGCCAAGATACCGGAAGGTACTTAAAAGACCCATTATAAACAAAGCCACTGGGATCACCTGGTTACGCCTCCTATTTTCAAAGAACGCATAAATATAGGGTTGCTGTCATTACAGCGAGACAACAAGTCCCTAGCTTGTTGACGACTTTTAACGTGCGAGCTTATTGGGGTCAATTGTGACAATTATTCTAATCTACCCTCCTTTATAACCCCGGATTGTGCCATGAAGCCTTTTTAACCGCAGTTAGACCCAGTACTTCAAGACCCAGCTATGTCCATCTTTTCCCCTCAAAGAGGTACACAACGGGACTTAATACGTTGTTATTAATATTGGTGTATAATAGTAGCTTAAAGGACGCCTAGGATTGGTAGAGGGTAGTTATACATTAACCCTGTTAGTAAGTTAGATAAGAGAGCAGCTTCTAATCAGCCATACCCGCTATATTGAAGCACTGGGGGGTAACTGCGGTTCAAGGGATGCTACCTAGTTACGATAATCCCTGCTTAATTAATTGTTCGTAATATCCAACTCTACGGCATTCTACTACACAAGAAATCAATGATATATAACCTGAGGGGTAAAATATATTTGCTATTAGATTTTCTTATTCTAGGTAGAGAAATCCTGAAAAGGTGTGGGTAGCCGGGGCAGCGAAATAACATTAGCTGGTTAATATAGAACAATTAAAGTAGTTATAGATAGCGAGCTATATTATCGCAGTAGAGCGGCGGGCACCGTTCTGCTTAAAAGTCTGCAGGGCTCACGCTCTTCTAGACGAGCCTCCCCTCGTCGGCTTATCTGTGTGAGAGCGGACGGGACCCCGAGTCCTCCGATGGGTATGGTCGTGTGTGGTGAAAACCGCAAGCTAGACAGTATATATCGGTATGCCGATGATGCATAGATAGGTCCGGTGTTGCCCGGGGTGTGTTATGGGAGCGCCATGCATCTTTTTAAGCTACGAAATCTGCATGTCACTAGCATCATGTGATGTGCGGGCGGAGGGAGGCGATGCGGCTTCCATTGTTGATACAGACTGAGGCGTTGGCCTCGCGAGGCGCGGGGAGCGGCGAGAGGGACTCGGCCTTTTTCTGAGGGGTGAGGAATAATTCAGCTTTACTCCACCCGAGGGGGGTCCAAGGCAGCATGACTTTCTCATATTCGCCTCTCTTGTCGCTCTTGGAAGGACATACAGAACCTCGGCGCCCTCTTCACTTGCCTAGGTACGCAAACATTCTTCGCCAAAGTGATGGAGGTGGGAGAGCTTTCTTCGGATCTTCCTCTGCCTTTTAAAATTCTCTCTGTTGCTCAGCCATGTCTCGTATGGCTTGGGTAAATGTGGTCCCTCGATTGGTGCAGTCTGGCTTGTTGATATGTTGGTGCTGTAGAGCCTTATAAGAATGGTTGTAGAGATAGCTGGAGCGACAAACTGCCTTGTCAATGGTATGGGCGATGGATAATGGCGGGCGAGATGGTGGTTTTGGCTGACGCGACGCCAAGCGGAGGTTTAGATGTCCTCGAGCATGTAGTCAAGAAGCGTACACAGAGACCAACCTTGATTGGCCGCATCATGATGAATGTCTTTGAAATTCAGGACATAGCAATGTTGCAAGATTGATACGATGAAGAAATGTCGAGAATTGCGGTAGCTGAATGTGCGTGGTTGAGGTGGTGTTGGTGTTGTAGGTGTTGTAAGGTGGTCCGTCATGGGTTGAATGGAGGACGACGTGGAAGCAGCGGAGACACATTCGAGGTTGAATTCCGTACTTTACTGTGCTGGCCCCAAAAGGTTGCTGCTGCCTTGAGTGAGAAGGCACCCACCCGGTTTGAAGCATCACATGGCGAGGAGGCACGAGATCAAAGCTTCGCGAAGAATTGGCTGGGACACAGTGTCATGGAGGCGTAGAAGGAAGAAAAGACAAACAGGGTCGAGAACGAGTTCGGCATCCAACGTGTTTTGTCACCTGAGACAGGTGTTGGCCGGCGTTGTATGCACCTCACTTTTCTTTTCTTGTCACCAATCACCCTCGCCAACTTGCCTCGCCTTCACCTTCACCTTCACTTTCGTCACATACCGCAATGAGTTGCTTTTACTTCTGCCATGCTGACCGGTAGACTACAGTCATTTGTCACAAGGTCCGTCCGAGATGTGTCTGCATGGGTGGCTTTTCTGGCTTGCCTTTGCAGCCGTATCATTGAGCTTTCAGTGCAGCGAGGCCAAATCTACCATGTATTTGGAGAGGTAATTGATTGTCCTGACCCACGACTTGCCACGGCGCAAGCCGATCTGGATCCAGGGACCATTGAGTTCGGACGAAGGCCGGGATGAGAACTGGAATGACAGGGTTCTTCAGACGAGCGCGACATGTGATTTGACACCCGTCGATAAACGGCCCATTGACGGGATAATAGAACCTGGGGTGCTTTCTGGTAAACACCGGCACAAATCCCTTTCTAACCAAGCTATTAACCCCGCTTATCCATACACCAAGAGTCTTCACCTGTAGCGCCTGCCCAGGTGCAAAATGATCGAAAGTCGCAGTTGCTAAGGACTGCCTGTTTGTTGGCGTCAAACGAACCCATTGAGCACCATGTTGTATTATGCTCATCTACCGTTGGGAGATAGGCTGTGTCGGTGGCATAATAGCCAACGCCAGTTGCCCTACGGTACTCGGCGCACGCGGTTGTTGTCATGTTGTTATCAATAACGCCTCCAGCCATTGTGCAGCGGCAGTGGGCGTAAAGCGCGCACGCGTTGGCGGCCTGGATAGTAGCGGCCAGAGCCATGAGGGTTTTAATGATTGACGTCATCGTTTTAGAAAAGAGTGTGGCGTAGAGAGCATTAAAGAGATATATTATGGACTAGTGGGTGCTGCCGAATAGGTGGTGAAAGAAAAAGTGGCCTAAGCGACAACAGACCAAAGGGTTTATATTTTCTGACTCTTTGGCGATCATTGATAAACTTCGTAATTCGTCTGATCATGCGCGATTTTGAACAAGCTATTTCCAAGTAAAGGCATCCTATATAATCCGCAGCGATATAGATCGCATGCTCGATCCTCCGTCGGTGACTCCGGCTCCTATGGAAGGAATCCCTATGGAATGTGGGGGAACCGAGTAGCTTGGCAACTTGGGTATATCTCTTGTCTCTTCCTGTGCCCCTCCGGCCCCTCTGGCGTCTCCGAGATCGCCAGGGGACCCACTTGTTTCTCTCCCAGGCCATCCTTGCCGGCGAGAGTCAGCAGTTGGCCGTCGACAGCGCCAAGGCGGCCTACTCTGTACATATTTCGGCCTGCCCGCCGACCCGCCCAAGGCACGACGACCCAAGGCCGAAAGTTTGACCCGTCTCCCCCCGGGGAAGTGCGTCGTTCAGTCTCAAGCCTTGATGCCACTGTAAAGTAGACATGGCCAGGAAATGGCTTCGTCTTGTACGGCAGTTCCGCTTCAACGAACCTAACCAACCAAGTATCTCACCGCGGCTGAACTAACCAACAAGATCAAAGTTGGGTTGGCTGTTCTGAGTGCAACCCATGTCTGGCCGTGAGGGCCTCGGAAGGCGGTTACGGCGCGGCTTGGTACACGGCTGGCTGCAAACACACGTGCAGCATAAACCATGCACGAAACACCGATATTCCGAGTGGTGAGGCGTGATTTCACACGCAGCAGAGGAATCAAATAGCCCGGACAGATCTAGAGGCAAGGAACAGGGAGACCGGACGTTTATGGACTAATGGAAGACTTACAAAGCTCATCCACGCGGCCTCCGATGAACGTGGATCGTCCGGGCGGGATTCTTCGCACCTGGAACCTCCACTTTCAAGCATTCGCCAAAGCTCGAGGTTGCCGGCGCCGGGAAGACGACACGCGGTCCCGTCCACGGCGGAGGCGTCGTCAGTGATGGCTGGACAGCTCGTCCTCGGCGTGGGCAAGCACCCCCGAGGCCGGGATTAATATGTCTTGGCGATCTTGGACCAAGATCAACGGAGCCGCTCAACAGGGGCGCAGTCCCAGCCTCCAGGCAGCGGTAATAAGGGGCGCGTGGTAGGTTTTCGTCCTTGCCCATCACCGTCTACACTCGCATCAGCCGCACAGGATGTTCCCCGGGACGTTCCGAGCTGTCGTCTCTTTGTTCTTATTTCTTATTTCTTCTTTCTTTCTTTTCCTTTGGAAATGTGCGCCGCCGCGGTGGTGTTACACGGGGGGCTTTTAGCGGCTTGACACCTGGTGGATGGGGACGATCGTTCTCGGCGGTGATAGCCGGCCAGTATGGTTTGATCAGCGGCGCTGCAAAGCTGTCTGCTTTCTAACCACAACCAGCTCGAGTCAAGGAGGTGTAACCACATATGTAACAGCGCAACCTTTGCATTTAAGTGGCTTCAAAGCTTAATCGACGTTAAGTGGAGAAGCCAGTTGATGGCTAGTTTCACCCCTGGCTCAATAGTGTCTAAGTGTAACTCCTAAGTAGTGGCATGCCAGTCCAGGGATAACTGGTGTCGCCTTTGTATGTTTTATATGTAAATGGGATCTACGGATATAGCCGACCTTTTCAATACACGGTACTGTTGAGCCAGCAGGCCGAGAGGCGCAGCATTCGGTCTGGAGATCAAACCCCAAGTATACACACACACACACACACACACACACACACACGTATATATATACTCCGTATATATAGGTATATATATAAAACAGACACGTCACAGCCTGTCGTAGAGGCTTCGCCCATCCCGCCAGAGGGTGGCCTCTCTCATACTTATTTGCCTCCTACATATTCCCCGATGCACTTCTCGTGTCAATTCATTTAGACGCAATCGTTAGTAGCAATGCCGCTTCCTCGTTCCCTGTGACAAATGTGCAGACGCGGCCTTCCTTATAGCTTCTTTGAGAACCAACGCTGACCACTCTGCAAAGACATTCCACACGCCCAGAAGCGAGACAACCATGCACACGTCACGAGAGCGGCTTTGGCGAAAACGGTCTCTCAGAACCGCACTATTGCTGCTTTTCATCGCAGTAGTGCACTTGCTATACACGAGCAACGCCCGGTTGGCGCCGCTCGCCTTTTGCCACCCGTACGCGGCGGCACCCGCGACAGGACGCGTTGCAGAAGATGAGCCGGGTTCGGTGACGCTTCTACCGCACATCCCGCCCAAAATCTGGCAGATTTCAATATCCCCGGGTAGCACCTCCGGCACCCCCGCCCGGGTTCCGGCCCACGTATCCGAGTGGCTCTCGCTCCATCCTTCCTTTGCGTACACGATCGTCGACAATACCGGCGCCCTTGCGATCCTCTCGCGTCTACAGCAGCTCTTGTCGACGTCGCGGCGGAGGCGAGGCTGCGACGCCCCGACGCTTGACACGACGGCAGTGCCGTCGGAGCTCGTCCCTCTCTACGACCTGATCTCCCGGCCGGTCATGCGAGCCGACTTCATGCGCTACGCGGTCCTCGCCTTGGAGGGCGGCGTCTACAGCGACTCGGATACGTATCCCGTGCGCCCTCTGCGGGAGTGGGCACCGGAGGGGACGCGCGACGGCGTCGGGCTCATCGTCGGCATCGAAGCGGACGCGCAGCCGCCGATAGCGGGCACGTTCTACCCTGTGCAGCTGGGCCAGTGGACGATAGCGGGCGCCAAAGGCCACCCCGTCTTTTGGAGAATGCTCAGGCGCGTGCTGGTCGAGGTCCAAACGAGGGCAGAGGCCAAGGACGACCAGGCGGTCGAGGGACAGCAGACGATGGCGCCGTCGTTTACGAACGCGGACATACTGAAGGTGTCGGGACCCGCCGGTTGGACAGAGGAGCTGTACCGGTATATGAGCGACGTGACTGCTACAGAGGTCACATGGCAGAATCTCACGGGCCTGAGGGATCCCACAATGTTTGGCGACGTTCTCGTACTGCCTATCGACGGCTTCGCGACCGGACTATCTCATTCAGGGGCAAGTCTGCAAAACAGCGACGCGACAATGGTGAGGCATGAATTTGCAGGTTCTTGGAAATAATAGGTCCAAAATATCGTCCGTTCATTCTGTGTGTAATTTGTATTGACTTGCCTGTATCTGCACCCTCTATCCGCTTGGGTGTGTTGATTGTCTGTATTGGTGCCCTTCGTCCACCGGGGAATGTCCATATAATCGTTTTGGTGGGCTCCTGATCGACCTGGATGTTTCTCCCATCCATTTTGGGTCTATTGATGATCCGTTACAGCGTGTCCGTGATGAATAGGGTTATGGATCAGATATCTACCTGTACCCAAACCCGCACCCAAGTATGATTGATTATACCACAAGCGCGAGCCGGGTGGGTGCCGCCAAGATAATAGACGCCGGATCCTTCCAGGGTGCTGCGGGTCAGTTCGCGCGTCGACCCCAGGGACTTGACCATTCCAGCGCTGACAAACTGCCGGGATCCCGGGCAGAATCCCGGGGCAACACTCAGGTCACGGGTCCGAGGCCGCGCGGGGTACCCCGGGCCGATGCTTTACGTGTGTACCTACCTAGTGGGGAGGGGAGCCTCGGTGGCCCGCAGCTTCTTTTCTCGATTGGAACCTCTCCTCCTCCATCACTTCGCAAGATCAACACTCGGAGCCATCCGACCCCATGAGGCCATTTTCTTGCGACAAAGTCCCTGGTAAAAAAAAAAAAAACTACTAAAAAACTGCCGGGATCCTTCGGGCTGCTTTGCGCCCAGTCAATCGCCGACCCTCCCGACCGCGATGCCTCGTAGCTTCAACCAGGCAGGTGAGAGAGACGGCGTTCCGAGGCCCGGAAAAGACGTGGAACCCCGTTTCGCTGACGCGCCACGGCAGCATGGTCAGAACCCAACCGCCCTCCGGAGGAGATGATGCGCTGGCGTGCTACTTGCCGACGGCCCTTGCTGACGAGCAAACCGGGGGGGAGGTGCCTGTGTAGCAACACGTGTCGCGTCCGCAAGGTCAAATGTAAGCCAACACCACTCCACGGTCATAGGAAGAGGCCCTCTGCTCATCGAGAAACAGGCGACGAGGCGGTGCCCGTGTGTCAACGGTGCTCCAAAGCTCAGAGGTACTGCGACCGGACCGCCCCGGTTCCGCAGTCCAGCAACGACGGCAAGGGCCGTGAGGACGGCACAAGTGAGCGAGCGCCCTCGAGAGTCCCGCGGAAGAGGAGGGTCCCCCCCGTCTGGCTGACACCGCGTTGCACACACACACACACCAGCCGCGCCCCCGTGCCCTTTCCCGGCCCCGACGGACCCTCGCAAGGCCCTACAGAACCCCTCGATGGCGCGCTACTTCCACCACTACGTCACGCACATCGCGCCCTGGTACGACCTCAGCGACGCGTCCTCTGCCTTCGCGACGGCGCTCCCCGAGGCCGCCCTGGGCCGCGCCCTGCCGTTGTCCGCCATCCTCGCCCTGTCCGCCGTGCACATGAGCCGGACGTCGGCGCCGTCCGCGAGGGCGGCGGCCGAGTTCTACCACGGACACTGCGTCCGCCTCCTGATCGACCTGACGGCGGGGGTGGCTGCGGCGACGAGGACGACGCCCAGGGGCTCGCGCTGGCGTCCGTCTGTCTCTTGCGGTCGTACGAGATCCTCAGCGGTGAGCATCGTCCGTCTTGAATGCCTATTTCCTTCAATGTTTCTTACCAAAAAGGCCACAGAGGAAGTCGATCCGAACAGGCACCTCCGGGGCGCCTACTCCCTGGCGGCCCACCGCAGCCCTCTCAACGACTATTTGGGGTCCGGCCTCAGGGCGGCGGGGTTCTGGAACTACCTCCGCGAGGACATCACCTTCAGCTTGTTCCGGCGGTGCCCTCTCAAGATCGACCTGGAGCGGATGCCTCTTCCGACGCGGCACGAGACGGACCAGGACCACCTCAACACCGTATCCCTCATCCTCGGGCGCCTCATCAACGCGTGCTTCTCGGGCGCAGTCACCGAGGGGGCGTGGACGTTTCTGTTCGGGATGCTGCGCGATTGGCGGTCGGGCTTGCCGCCGCGCTTCGCCCCGTTCGCCAAGACAGACCGCGGTCTGGGCCTTGCTCTTCCGTCCATATGGATGCTCAAAGATTGCCACGGTAAGCTTTCGTCCCGCCCCGCCCCCTGGAGATTCCATCCCACACCGAAGCTGAGGCTATGCAAGCGGCGGCATTGCACTACAGGCTCGTTTCGACGACCCTCCTCTGCACCCACGCCACGCCGGGGCGGTTACCGGATCTGCGCGCCTTGCTCGACGACGACGACGACGACGACGACGGCGACGACGGCGCCGGAGTCGGCATCACGGAGCACGACGTCGCGGAAAGCCTGGCCCTCGACGTCTGCGGCGTGGCGTTCACCACCGACGCCCCGGCCGTACAGGTCAACTCCTTTGGCCCGATTGCCTTCTGCAAGTGCCCCCTCCAGGCCCGCGCATGCAGCCCATGCCCATCCGCACCCATTTTGGTATTCAATCTAACAAGGGACGAAAAATCCCAGGCGCCAGGTTCCTTCGCGCAGAGCCCGCGAGACAGGAGCTCGTCCGCCGCCTCTTGGCGTGCAGGCGGACCACCGGATGGCCGGTGCAGAGGCTCGTCGCGGATCTCGAGGCGGGGTGGAGGGTGTCGACCGCGCACGCCACTCGAGACGACGAGTGAGATGACCGGGTGTCTCGAGCCAGATGACAGGCCCAAAATGCCGGCTCGATCCCCGGACAAGGTGGGAGGGGGCTTGGGTGGGTAACGTACCCCGAGCTCGGGTTTGGGGAAGGGGTTTTGAGGGGGGGGGGGGGGGGTGTAAGTGGCTCCAAACCCGAGCTCGGGTTTGGGGGAGGACTTCCTCGCGCCGCCTCCTCACTTCCAACATCTAGTACATATAACTGAAATGTCTCTCCCGTCCTCGTCCATTACAAGTGTCCCCGCACCACGAAACTTCTCCCAGAAGCGCCGACCCGCCAGGAAAAGACACCATGAAGCCCGCCCCGTCCGCAACAGCCCTCCTCCTCCTCCGCCGCTGCCGCCGCCTGCCTCCCCTCCCGACCCACCCCTCCCGGCGGCGTGCGACGGCCTCGCTCACACAGCACCGCGGCGTGGCCACCACCACCACCACCACCGCCGCCGCCGCCGCCGCCGCCGTAACCACGCCGGCCGTGATACGGCCCTCTGACGGCGAGATCCGGGACCAGGCCCTCTCCCCGCGCAACCTCGAGCTCGCCGTCCGCCACCTGCACGCCGACGGCCTCGTCGTCGTCGAGGACGTCGTCCCCCACGCCGACCTCGACGCCCTGAACCGCAAGATGGTCGGGGACGCGCTGCACCTCCAGTCCCTCGGCGACGAGGGGCCCTTCAACTACAACCTGGGCAACCTGCAGCAAGACCCTCCCCCGTGGCGGAGCACTTTTACAAGTCCATCTTCACCAGTAGCTGAACCCAACCCCCTCCTTCCCGCCCGTTCCCCCACAATCATCATCACCATCCATAGTCATCGAGTCGCAGTCTAACAAGACAGACCCCGTCGCGACGCAAATCACATCCTCGGTCCTCGGCCCCCGCCCGAAGCTCACCTTCCTCTCCGCAAACTCCGCCATGCCCCCCTCGCCCGCCTCCGGCCCGCCCCAGCGCCAGCCGGTCCACTCGGACGCCGACTTCGCCCACCCGCCGCACCCCTTCGCCCTCGTCGTCAACGTCCCGCTCGTCGCCATGACACCCGCCAACGGCTCGACCGAGGTCTGGCTCGGCACCCACGCCGACCCCGACGCCTACGCCTCGTCGCAGGAGGGCGCCCACGGCGACCGCGCCAGCGGCCGCATCCGCCAGGCGGCCCTGGCCGCCCGCCGCGCCGTCCGCCCGCCCTCCCAACCCGCCGTCCGCAAGGGCAGCCTCGTCGTCCGCGACCTGCGCCTCTGGCACGCCGGCATGCCCAACGCCACCGCCGACGTCCGCGTCATGCTCGCCATGATCCACTTCGCGCCGTGGTACCGCAACCGCATGCGCCTGCGCCTCGCCGAGGACGTGAGGCCGCTCCTCGAAGCCGCCACCGGGGGCCGCCTCGAGGTCCCCGTTGACTGGGTCAGCCGCGACGAGGCCCTGAGGACCTACCTGGGGAGGGGGTTTGGGAACAGCTACGACTTTGACCAGGAGCCCTGAGAACATCCCGTCTCGAGCCGTGTCGCAAGTTCTTTTCGGGTGACGAGAAGGGGGGGGGGGGGGGGTTGTAGAGTTGAGTCCGGCGTGACCTCGAAATGAATGGCAAAGCTCCAACGAGTTGGTCGACGTTTGTTGGCTTGAGAGAAACTGTACGCGGGTCAGGTTGGTTTGTTGAACATGCCCTGGCTCTGGCCGGCCCCGAGCAATACCAAAGCAGACACCCAGAATCCGAAGGCTTGCTGCCCCTTCCTGCCTGTTGGTTGTTCATTCCAGAGTTGAAAAACAATGTGAGAGTAGAGTAACAGAAGAGAGCTTTATTATTCCATCATCATGACTTCTCCGGGAGGTTCTATAGGACTACGCGAGAGACTGATGATGTCTCAACAAGCCGCAAGGTCTGACGAGGAAACGAAAAGCAAAGGAAAACGTGGTATAATAGCTCCCAGGCAAAAGCTCCCTCCCTGAGTGCTGACGAACAAACTGCAAAGGCTTTTTTTCGCGCCAAAGTGACAAGACAAAAGAAACAGTGGTGATTAGTCGAAAATGTTGAACAGGGGGAGAGAGAGGAGAAGGGGGGGGGGGGTATAGTAGGAAAATTCCGCGGTCGCCCAATCCTCGCTTCTTTTTGTCGCGGGGGAGAATTTACACAAAGAAAACCCCCATGCCGTCATCCCGCCACTCCGATACCGATCAAAACAACAAAAGAGGGGGCGCACATTCGTAGGTAGTCAACCCTAGTTGGTGAAATACCGATAGCAATACCTTGATAATGCCGGCCGACTAAGCGGGCCCGAAGGGAAACAAATGTTGCGGACCAATAAATCTCCCGAGACGAATTGGTTAAAAAAAGCTCGGCTTCGTAAGCACGCGATATTCGACATAATCTTCTCCGTCGATGCTGATGATGGTGCCCTGAGACACAAGCTTGCCGACAAAGGGACCGTTCGTCTTGCGTTCGTATTTTATACCGCCGTAGAATTTGGTCTCCTCGCCTCCAACCTTGCTGCGGTGTTCTTCCTGGCTGGCCCAGACCTTGTTGAGACGCTGCATGTCTTCGCGCTCGTGGAAAAGGCTGCTCATGCGCGAGCCGTTGCCGTTGCCGTTGCCGTTGCCGTTGCCGTTCTGCATGGGCATCTTGGGCATGGCCTGAGACATTAAAGGGGGAGGAACCATGTTGCCTCCATTGGCGGCGGCGGCGGCGGCGGCGGCTTCACGATCGGCTGCGAAGCGCTCGGTGCGCATTTGCGCGGCCTCTATCCTTGCAATCTCGCGGCGGGCGCTGGCGTCAATCTTGCTCTGCGCCTGCACCGGCGTGCGAGACGAGTGCCTGACTTCGAGATCGGGCAGGGCGTGCCGAATGCCTCGGGTTTCGGTCCTACGGCTCTGGCGCAGTTCCGGATTCGCCTCGACCTTGGTACCGGGAGAATGAGCCATGTCGTCGTCGGGCTGGGGAACAATGACCGGGGGGGCCATGTTGTTCATGACACCCGGCTTGTTAAAGCCGTGAGCCACGCGCTGCTGAGCCTCGTATACGGCCTGCGCCTCGTTGTTGGCGCGGGCCTCGGGGCTCTCTCCTTGGTCAATCTGCCACTGGCGGACACGGCAGTATTCCTTGACTTCGGCACGAGACAGGCTCTTGAGGTGAGGCTCGAGCTCGACCTCTTCCCAATGGATCCAGAGGGCACCCGCTCCGACGGGGAAGTTGCCGTCGACGAAGCGCTTGTCGCGAGTCTCTCTCGCCACCTTGACGCGGAACATGTCATTCTGGCCCAAGATACCGTAGACTGCATGGCGATTGGCGGGGTCCTCCTCGCTGGAGCCCTTCCAAAAGCCGACGATGATGCGGGTAGGCCTGGTGCCGAGCAAAGGATCGAAGTGGTGGAGCGGGGGGATTTCGCGTGCCGGCGGGGTCTGCAGAGGACCTCCGCCGATGGTGCCGATGCCGCTGCCGGTACGGCGGCGTTTGGAGTCGGGTCGCGGGGGCATTGAAGCATGGTCCGGAATTTCGGCGCCGTAGGCAATGGCCGGGGCCACGACGTTTTCTGGAGGGGGGTTTTCCTCAACGCGGCGGATTGCCTCCTGGGCGGCGGCCAACTCTGCCGCATTCCGGGCCTCTTCTGTGTCCTCGACGGCATCGGTGCGCAGCTTGACGTATTCCTTGACTTGATGGTGGTCCATACCGACGAGGTGATCGGCGAAGACGACGCGCTCGAATGTCACCCAGCTGCCGCCGGGACCGGGGGGCAGGGGGTAATCAGCACTGGATACGGGCTCGCCAAAGCGGGTGTTTTGCTGGATACGGGTGCGAAGACGGTCGCGGACGTCGATGAAGCCGATGACGGCATGCTTGCCCTTTGGTTCGGGGACGGGGGAGTCTCGCCAATAACCGAGAATGACGCCCTTGACGCCGCCCAGGCCGTGCCTACGAGCGGGCTTAGTGCTCCTTGGGGTGCCCTCCTTGTCAGTGGCGATGCTGCCTTCCATCTTGTCTTCGGCCAAATCGTTGAAGACGGATGCCCGTTTCCGCTTAGGGTAATGTGAGACGATGGGCTCGTCCTCGACGTCGGCCATGTTCTCGTCCTCGGGGTCCGACACGACGCGGAGAGGCGACGACTTTGGTTCGCCATTGCGGTTGCCGACGACAATCTCATCCTCCAAGGCACGGTCATTGCTCCCCGAGATGGGGCTCAGATTATCTGGAGGAGGGGTCAGGTCATCATCGTTGGCTGTATCGTCGTCCTCCAGAGCTGGGGGCTTGGCGCCATTTGTGCTAGCCCTGTGGTTCAGATTAGCAGGGGCCACGGCCCAAGTCTAGTTGTTTGTTTCTCCAAGCGTAACGAGTCGCCGAGGCGGAATATTGTGTGCGCTTGCACTACGGCTGTACTCCGTATACTCGACCCTTTCAAACAAACGTTCCCGGTCGCGGCAACCATGACGGGCCCCATGTTTTCCCCACGTTGACCCAAGAGATGGTGTGCTCGTTGTGAAACCGGCTTCGGTCGCGGGATGTGAAAGAGGTCAGAAGGCGACAATGTGAGAGTCTGGTGAGATGAGATGAGATAATGAGGTCGAGTTGAGCAGGGGTAGGAAGGGTTGGGGAACTGACTCGGTTACCGCTTGGCAACTGGGCAAATATGCTCTGTGCTCTAAAGCAAGGAACCTGTAAGCGGGCAGTGTCTGGGAAAGCAAGAGAAGCGGAAGTAGGGGACAGGAAAAGAAGAAAAGAAGCAGCGACTTTGGGCGAGGTCAAGTCGGTATTTTCACAGACTGGTTTGAGAGACAACGCACCTTGCCTCTTTGAAAGGGACTGAGGGTTCTCCGAGCGGGCTCTTGGCAGTCGATTCTCGTAGGCGTGTCATGACGGTAGGCGCTCAAGAGGTAGGCGGATGACAATACAAGGAAACGAATGTTGGAACGAATAGTCACACCTGTGGTGAGGGACAAGAGTTTTGGAAGGATGGGTAACCCGGATCAATGATGCAGAGGGAGAGTTGCGGTTGAATCAAGGGAGGGGTCGGTGCTCGGAAGATACCAGGTAGGTTGGGTTCCTGAAGTCTCTCTCTTTCTCTCTCTCTCTCTCCGCAAAGGTACCGGTAGTAGCGGCCGACACTAGACGGACATGGAAAGAAGAGAAGGCGCGTTCGAGGAGAGCAGTTGTCACAAGGACACGACAACCAAGGGGGGGGGAAGAAGCACAGGAACAGAGCGGAGGAAGGAACAAGGTAGAGCAGAGCAGAGCAGAGCAGAGCAGAGCAGGTTGATTGATGACTGCGGTAAAGTGCGATGCAGCGGCATGACTTCACCATTGGTCATGCATGGCGTGCGTGTCTTCGCCCGGCACATGCCGCAAGACAGGCGCCAAGGAAGCAGCAGCAGCAGCAAGCGCAAGAGTCCAAGTAGACGGCCAAGACGCGGGCGAAAAGCGAAAAGCGAAAAGCGAAAAGCCAAAAGCGAGAGCGAGCGAAGGCAAGGGCAAAGGAAGGAAGAAAGTGGGACAAACTTACTCTGTGGGAGTAGGGGTCTCGACGGCGGGGGACTGTTGTTGCGGCTCTGAAGGTGCAACCGACGGCTGCTTGATTTCGGCCTCGGTGCTCTCCATCATGGCAAAATGGTTAGCGACCGGGAGAGGTTTGAGCAGCTAGCTGGCTTTTAGAGGGCGGGCGACGGCGAGAATTGGGGGAAACTACAAGTTGACGGGGGACAAGCGATGGAAACTCGTAGTTCAACCGGGCTCTGTGGATGGAAAGGGCGATTGAAGCCGACGGGAAATTTGGCGGATGAGGCGTTCCGAATGGGATGGATGGGTTGTGTGTGAGTGAGTGGGTGGGTGTGCGTGGTTGTAAAAGGACAAGAGACTAAAGGGGGCGACTGATGGTTTGGGGAGAATTGAATGGCCCCAAAAGAATGAATGGTGGACGCGGTGCGTGTTTGAGGCCAAGATTTTCTATGTGCCTGAAGTTGGCGCAAGTGGAGAACGGCAGAGACGTGTATGTGTAATGGAAACCGGCAAGGTGAGAGGTGAGGTCAGGCGATCTAAGGCAAGAAGGTATTGGATTCCTTAGCCTTTACTGGTTTGGTTTGGTTTGGCTTGGTTTGGTTACCCGCAAGTATTATTATGTGCTGGTGTTAAGGAAGGGGGGGCCAAATGAGATGAGGCGACAGAGTCCCAGTCCCAGTCCAGTCAGACAGACAGACTTCCGCAAGTAGTCCCAGACAGGGCAGAGAGGGGGTGTGTTGGGTGTATTGGGTGTGTGTGTGTGTGTGCGTGTGAATGTGAGCGAGTGTGTGAGTGTGTGTCGAGGTTGAGAGCGGTACTTCGTACGGTCGGTACGGTACTCCCCCCCCCCCTAACTAGGGATCTGTATTGCTCTTCTTCACTTCGGGCTTGTGTCCCAGAGCACGGACGCCGACACTTCAAGTGGCGTGTGGTAAACAGGCTCCGGCGCGGCTTAAACGAGATGAATGCGTCTTTAGTGGAGGAAACTGTCACGGTTGACGGATGATAACCACCAGTTACGGGTGACGGAATCAATCAAGAACGGGGTTGCGGGAGTTGGGGCCGCGGGTTTGTGTGAGAGCAGCGGAGGGGGGGGGAGTGTTGGGGTTGGAGAGAGAGAAACAGAGAGTGAGAAAGAGGAGGACCGTGTGAGGAAGGCAACGTGTGGCTTGGCTCCGTTGTGATTTGAACTGGACCACAGATAACCCGGGTTGGGTTGACGTCTTGTTTGGAGAGATGCCGGGGGCGTGTAAGAAGGAAAAGGGAATGAAAGGAAGGCGAGCGATTGGATTGCTATGGTATGGCATGGGAAAGAGATGCGGTCGAGGCGAGGAGGGAGGGGGAAAGGCCCGGGGCTTCTGCGCCATGGGAATAGGGGAAAGGATGATAAGAAGGCGAATGAGAGAATGAGAGAGAGAGAGAGAGAGAGACACAGGTTTTAGTTTCCCAAGGGAAGAAGAGACCAACCAGAGTTGAGAACCGGATTTTTTTCTCTCTCTCCCCCCCCCCCCCCCCCTTGATTTCGGACGTGGTTCCAGTTTAGTGAGCGAGTTCCCTCTACCCATTCGTACTGTACTCCGTACCTACTAAGTAGATGGGTAGACAGCTACGATAGTGCCGAGTGTGCAATAACGAGATTGTGCTAAGATGGCAAGTACCGACTCACGTCCCAGAGCCAAGCAAAGGTACCCACGCCTATGAGGGACGAAGACAGATGCATACGGATACTCCGTACGGATACTTGAAGCACAATGACATGACAGCAAGTACATCGTAGCACCAAGCACGTGCCGTGCACTGGGCGGGCAATTTGCATCACTGGTTCCTCTTTTTAGGCCCAACCAGCCGGATTGTGCATTCCACCAACCCCCCTGACCTATAAGCGGGTTCGAATGCACAAGTATCCGTACGACGTGGGTACTTTGGAGTTTGCACTTTGCTGGGTGGGAAATGTAAAATATGTACGTACGAATATGAGCATTTATATGGATCATTGGATACTGGTGCCCAGAAAAGGAAAAAGAAATACGCCCTCTAGACGAAAGGGCAAATAGGCAATGCAATGCATGCAACCATGGGCTCGCCTATCCGTACATCTCCCTCAATCCCGGTCGTGGTTGTGACCAAAGTTCCGATTATTGGTTGCCGACGGGGCTCAGAGAGGTACCTACCATGGCTGATTGACGCGTAGGTAATATGTACATAATATGCGGATATGGACCCGAGTGAGGTGAGATTTCAGAAAATAAAAATAAAAACCTCGTGGTACCTACCGTCTTTGCTGTCTCGGCAGACATACCACCTTGATCGTCAAGCGCACCCAGGCATGCTGCGACCTGGCTACTAAGGTAGCCAGGCAGGGCGACTGACTACACTGCGACCCAAACCCTTTCCTCCCCGTTCCTTTGTCGCCCTGTCCTGTCTCTAGCTTCGGTCGGGATTGGTTGGTTGGTTGGTTGGTTGGTTGGTTGGACGCGGCCGCACTGTTTGGATTGAGTTGAGCCACCTGCCTAGGTAGATTGCGGCCGTGTCCAGTTGTGCAAACTCGCAACCTAATATCACGGCATTTGGCTTTTTTTTTATTTTATTGTCGCAAGGAGAGGGCTCTCCGGCCGGCCGCCTAGGTACTTGAAACCATGTTACCGTACGGAGTAAGTAGTCTTTCTTCTCTGTCCACCAAACTGCTCGACGTCCACCAACCTCCAACCTGTTTTTCATCCTTTTTGGCGATTGAGTGTTTGGGTGATGTGACTAATAACCGGCTGGCCCTGGGTTATCTATGGTCATCGCTATCGGGACTAGTGCAACCAGCTACCTAGCTGTCTTGGAGGCGTCGCGAATGGTAGCAGGTAAATTGCCGGTGGTCAAATGGTATTTTGCCGGTATCTAACCCAATATAGTAGGCACCGCCACCGCCACAGTCTCTAAGCCTCCAAAAACCCAGAAATACCATAATCCGTCACGCGAACATAACCCACGCGAATCCTAACCCGAACCCTAACCCGAACCCTAACCAGCTAACCTGTATCTTTTTGCTCTTTATTCTCTTTTAAAAAGATGCAGGTTAGTTGGTTAGGGTTCGGGTTAGGATTCGCGTGGGTTATGTTCGCGTGACGGATTATGGTATTTCCGGGCTCTTGCCTGATTAGGTTAGACACCGGCAAAATACCAAAACTACACCGGCAATTTACCCGCTACCGTCGCGAATACGTACTGTACGTACCGGAACACATGAGGTGCTTATCACGAGTACCGGCCGACATTGACGGCAACTGAAGCACAACCCAGCACAAGACATCGGCCAGCTGTCAACAAGCCTGGGGTTTTTTTTTTTTTGCCCCTTTCCATTATTTTCTTTCATCTTCATCTCTCGTCGCTTTCTGAGACGTTGGTCGCTTTGCGACGTGTAACCTTGGGAGAGCGTGGGTGACGACCGTTTTGGCGCAGGCCTAGCAACTCCACTTGCTCCGGGAATTAAATACCATAGTCACGCGTAGTAGTAGGTAGGTAGCTAACAAAATCATATTGTTGAAACGAATGCATATAGGGGGCTTTCTTCCTTGTCCTGATGTGAGGCAATCGATCGGCCTGTTTCCGACCCTCTATCTCCCCCCCCCTCCCTCTCGATCGCTCCCACTCGGCTTACTCATTCCCAGCAAGGAACCGGATCTTGTTCTTAGCCCGAGCCCCCCTTTTTTTGGAATCCTGTATATAGTATGTACCAAGGTTGAGGAGCTAATACAATCGTGTTATTGCGCTTGCCGTGGATCTCCGGTCTGACACTGCACCAGCGTGTCAGAAGGTATCATCCCTCGCGGCCTTGGCCACTCGGTCAACAAACGACGCAGAGTCTCGTCAACCTCAACTTTACCGACACTCATGCCATGCCAACTCAATGGAGGCGGGGAACGAGATCCGACCTCGATGCCCTGTCTCGCATTGGCAAGGCAGTCGCCTGCACGGCTTCGATCAGCTTGCCAACCCCATATAGCCGGATCTGCATCGCACTCGAGCCGGTCGTCTGTCTACCGGTAATGGGCCACCGTGAATCAACGAAATAGGGGGCAAGGGGGCCCTTTCTTCCGCAGCAAGGAACGCTGCTGGCAAACGACAACTCGAAACGTCGCCCATGGTTGCTCTATATCCTATCTAGGAACCTTCCGAAACGTCGCCGAGGTCTGAGGAGGACAGCCTTTCGGTCGCCAGCACCGTTTTTTTTTTTTTTTTTGCCTTTCCCCTTTCTCCGCGATAGAGTTTCCTTGAATAGGGTGCCAATCATCTCGAGCGGGGATAAATAAGCACCTCTTTGCGTCGGGGACAAAACGCTGTCTCGTCCCGCTCATGTTGGGTCTGCAGCGTCACCTTTCCCGTGCACGATCCGGTACCAGTGCCAGAGTAACGTTTGAATCATGCGCCCTTGAAAAAATGAAAACAAAAAGCATGTTGGGGAGAGAGAGAGAGAGAGAGAGAGAGAGAGAAAGAAATTGAGCTGTTCTCGTCCAACTGCATGCACGCAATCAGCACGGACGGCCACAGCCTAGCAGTACGGTCCCCCGTTTAGCCTTCTCCCCGACCACTTGCAAATATGCTTTTGACAATCAGACCACGCAACTAACAGAAATGTCTAAACGTAACCCTCTCGTCACTCGTCATTCTAAATGCACTTATAGTCTCAAGCTCGGGTAGCTCGGGTAAGACGACGGATCCGACGGAGGTAACGGGAAAGGATAGCAGGAAGGAGATCATGGGAGCACGTCGGGGCACATGCGGACAAGAGCAAGCTTTCAGGGTATTAGAACGTGTCTGGCCTTGGCCTTGCCTCCATTGTCCCGCCAAGGCAGCAAGAGACACAACTCGAGGGCTTCATGGAGACGGACAGACTGGTGAGAGAGAGGCTTTGGCCAATCGAAAGCTGCCGCCCATAAAGACCCACATCGCGAGAGGGCCCCCACATGCCGGGTCCATACATGGAGCTCCAGGCATACTTGTACCCAGGGTGTCGAGGGCTGTTCAACAATAAATGGCAACATGCCCGAGTGGTTAAGGGGACAGACTTGAACTAACTGATCGTTTGATCGGCTCATTCTGAGGTATCTGTTGGCTTCGGCCGCGTAGGTTCGAACCCTGCTGTTGTCGCATTTCCTTTTGTTTTTTTCGGCAACCAACCACATTAGTGACTGCGTTATTATCTATCGTCTAGGTACCCATAGTTCGCGACAAGTCCTGGCTGACTCATTTCGTTTTCTTGTTTGTGGTTCCGTTGCATTTCCCTGCCCACAAACCCGCCGCCGCCTGTGTATAACCACCATTTTGAAGCTCAACCCACGTTTGGAGATGCGCACCACGCCAGCTTCAGACTTTTTTCTTTCTTTATTTCTTTCTTTTTTATCTTTCTTTCTTTTTTTTCTTTTTTCTTTTTTTTTCTTTTCTTTTTGCCTTTCTCTATTGTCTGGACCCGGCAAACATGGTCCCGAAAGGCCCGTGCTGCTGCTGCTACGGGCGAGAAGTCGATGATGGCATTGTCCGAGTTAATCGCACCATGCATATCATCCTTCTACCCAATACGCGCATACGTGCTTATGCAGACGTGGTGGCAAGGGATAGGCGAGCGTACCCGACAGGTGGCCCTTCTGGCCGTGGCATGATTCCCGCTGACAAGACTTGCATATGCGCTTCACCCATGCAAGGGATTGGTTTACTGCTCGCGCCGCCATCAACACACGCTGCCGAAGTAGGTATACAAAGTAAATGGAAGAGAGAGACAGACATGCGCCCAACGGAACTCGGCTGACGGCCGGTCTAGCAAGGATCCCGGTTGAGGGAGGGGGGGGCGCTCGCTGTTGCGGTCAGCTTCCTTCGTTCCGTCACCAAAGGGTACTATCCCAAGGGTTTCCTATTCAAGTAAGTCCTTCGTACGCATACTTTTTCTAAAGAGGTACTCTACGTCCTGTGACTAAAGATGACTCTGGCGACCCTGTCCGACTTCTTCTCACCGTCCTTCCTTCCCCTCCCCAGCTCGTCTCGATATGACTCTTCCCCCGCGCCAATCCCCGTTTCCACCATAGAACCAGCCAACCGGCAACCAACACCTTATTCGCCAACTACCTCTTGACAAGTTGCCTACTTGAACCAGAAAAAGAAAGAAAAAAACCGATGCTTTGCGCCCCCCCCCCCCCCCTTTTCCCCTTGCGCCACATGCCCTAGCTTTGCACGTCAACCTTGTTTATCCTTCCTGTCCTTGTTCCCATGTGACAGGCAGAGAGCTGAACCCCTGCTCGCCAACGCTGTCCAGCGCTATACTTACATACCTACATACATGGCTTTTATAGACCTACCCTTCGGGAGGCAGCTGTGCATAGCCTTGGATAGCGCGGTATGCTGTTTCACTCGCACCTCTTGCACAGGTGACTTGAGCTGCATGCGTCGGCCGGTGTCTCCACACTACACGGCCCCCCCACCCACCGCTCCGACACCCGAGAACCGTCTGGTGTCCGGGTCCCAACGGGGTCCCACGTGCCAATGTCGCCGCGAACAAAGGTGCGGATGTGTCTCCATGGTTTGCATTTACGCCATCGAGCAGCCCCGAACTACGCGTGGGACGAGGCACACCCTTGGCGAGAGTTTCAACCTATAATATAAGTGGCCGAGCAACCACCGCGACCTTGATGCCTGTTGACGCGACCGACTCTTTGCCCCTTGCAGACTTTACTAAGCCCCGGAGCCGCCCCCCTTCTCTTTCGTTGTTGTCGCTTTTACTACCCTAGGCTCCAGAGCCTAAACGGACAACATCGGGCCGTTTACGGGCACACTTTGTCGAGTTGCGGGTGGCTACCAAGTTGTAGAGTTGACGTCGAGTAAGTTTTGCAACAGATCATGCAGCGAGGGCAAGGTTGGATGTATAAGACTAGAAGATCTGCTCGAATGACTAGCACAAGGCAGCACACCGTGCATAGCTCGCAGCCCGTATTGCCGGGGAGGGAGAGGGGGAAAAAAGTCGGGGTCACGTAGTTAACAAGACCCATGGTTTGAAACTGCTCTCGGAAACAAGATTCGCGGTGCCGTCGTTTCTTTCAGAGTGCTGGGCGCACCGCACTCGACAGCGTGGATCCTTACCGGCAAGGCCAAGCCCTCCCTGCCACGGAGCAGTGTGGAGGTATCTCGTCATGGTTCTATTCATGTTCGTTTCGGGTATACAATAAACGTCATCCGCTCTTTGCAACGCACACCCCCCGCCGTCCCGGAGTTCCCGGGCTTCAGTCGCTCACCGGCCACGCCCCCTCGCCCCCTTTCCGGCCCCCCTCCCCGTCCGCCGCCCCTGCCGCCCCTGCCGCCCCTCTTGCCCCCGCGGATCCCGCCCCGGTTGTCGAACCGCTCGTACAGCAGCTCGTCGCCGAACGCCGCCTGCCCGAACCTCATAAAGTTCACCAGCCCGCGGTCGACGACGGCGATCAGCACGTTGCGGTGCCCGTGCCTGAGCCTCTGGTACAGCCTGCCCGGCCCGCCCGTCGTCTTGGGGTCGGGCGGGTCGTACGGCGTCGAGTCCAGAAGCGCCGCCACCTCCTCGAGCGACGGCACCGCGTCGCCCCGCGCGTCGGCGACGGCGATGCGGATGTCCGGCGGCGGGAGGTCCGTCACCCGCAGGTTCGGGTGCTTCGACGGCTTCCACACGTGCCAGTGGACCTTGTACGGGTCCCCGGGCGCCGCCGGCTCCTGCGCCGCCGGCGAGGGCCGGTACCGCGCGAGGAGCTCGAGCTGTTTGTAGACCAGGGTGTACTGGCGGTAGACGCCCGGCCTGACGAGGGGTCCGTAGGCCGGCGGCGCCGGCGGCGCGCGCCGGTCCAGGAGGGAGACGAGCCACTGCCACAGCGACGTTTTCGCGGGCCGTGGCCGGGGCGAGGCGTCGGCCGCGTCGGGCGGCGCGCGCTGGACGTAGTACCCCAGCCGCCGGAGGTGGGAGTAGACTTGGTATTTCGGGAGTGTGATCTTGCCCCGCTCGCCGTCCACGCCGACCAGGAGAGCGTACGCGGCCTGCAAGCTCAGCGGCACGCCGGTCTCGAATTCGTCGTCCGAGCCCTCTTCGGGGCCCGCCTTCGCCTGCTCCGCGTCGTGCACGTGTTCCTCCGCGGCCCTGTCCTCCGGCGGCGGCGGCGGCAAGACGTCCTTGAGCTCCCGGAACGGCCACCAGAGGTCGAGGCTGCCCCTCTCGACGAGGAACAGCGCCTCCTCGGGCAGCAGCCACAGCTTGCCGACCGCCGGCCTCGGGGCCTTGAGCCCCCTGACGACCCGGCCCATCGACCTGGCCTGCGTGCCCTTGAGGTCCTCGACGACCACGACCCGCTCCCTCGCGTACATCGACGCCGTCTCGGCCAGGAACTCGCGCAGGTACTCGGGCCTCGCCAGCCCGGACGCGTCCCCGTCCTCCTCGATGGCCCGCAGCGCCCCGGGCCAGTAGTCGGGGAAGTACCACCCCTTGCTCCAGGCGTCGCGGTGCACGCGCGAGTACGCGAGCACGTCCTCAATGACCCGCCTGCTCGTCTCGAGGGCGTCCTCCTGCGCCCGCGTGCCGTGCGACTCAAAGTCCTTTTGGCCCCTGCGCACCGCCTGGCTCGCGACGCCCTTTTTGTTGAACATTGAGGCGAAGAGGCGCATATCAAAGAGTCCTTCGTCCTCGGCCTCGTCGCCCGCGCTCGAGTCGTTTTGGGGCTGGGCGGCTGGCGCCGCCATGGGGTTGTCGTCGTCGTCGAGGGGCATACCGGCGGTCGTTGGCAATCGGGTTTGTGTTTTTTTTTTCCTTTCTTCTTCTTTGCTTATAATAGTCGAAGGATCGATGCGGAATTTGC
The DNA here is from genome assembly GCA_019425465.1 of Colletotrichum falcatum. Taxonomy (NCBI): domain Eukaryota; kingdom Fungi; phylum Ascomycota; class Sordariomycetes; order Glomerellales; family Glomerellaceae; genus Colletotrichum; species Colletotrichum falcatum. The sequence continues at coordinate 1,334,342 of SWKJ01000021.1, read as the reverse complement.
CGAGTTTTGGTTCGTGTCTGGTAGTATCTCGGTTGGCTCGGCGGGTTGCGAATTGTAGGAGTCTCGTCGACAGTACGGTGTGAGTCTCGAGATTGCCCCTCCAGGAAAAAAAAATCCGTGCAAGCAAAGGAGCTTGCAAGCTTTGGCCAATTGGAGTTGCACCGTTTAGCGTGCTGAGACCAAAAGCGTCGGCTGCGGACCACTGAAAGCTGACACCATCAATGCAGCCACGTCAAAACTCAAAAGTGACGAAGATGAGTCAACCAACCGCCACCGTTTTGCTTATTTGTAACTTGGGACTTTGAGTCGAGTTCACCTTGGTTCGAATGTGATGGCGGAATGTTGGGAAGTTGTTGATACCAGTGCATATGTCAAACGTTGGCTTGCCTCTGTTTGTCCGACTCAGAGCGTATTGGGGAGTTGGCATTGGCTCTCACTGCTCTACAGGACTAACTCGATTTCAAGAGAGAACAAACGTCGCATTTCTAAAAGCAACTGAGGTTGAAGGGCGTCTTTGATGCATCGAAATTCGCAGGACTGGCCCATTCATAGGTGACAGGCTGAGTCGGGGATCTCGCAACTAATATGACTCTACACAACAGCACTGCTCATTGACAATGGAAACACTTTCTTCCTCGATTGATCAGGGCTCAGAGAGCTCATCCCAGTCACTCATAATGCAGCGGATCGCAGCATGGGACTTGAAGCTTGACCCAAAAAGCCAAAAAACAACAATGATGGAGACGAGATTCGAACTCGCGCGGTTTCCCACAACAGATATTGGCTTGTACCGAGGTACGTACCTAAATGTTGCACCTTAACCACTCGGTCACTCCACCTGATGGCTTATTTCTTGTTAAGCGGCCGCGGTTTTGATAATATGAAAGTTTGCTTGGGCGGAACGGCGTCTTCCGGTGTTGGGGGGCGGGTTTGGCGAAGAGGGGGAATGCGGAGCAGTGAGCATATGCACTAGTCCGAATCCGGAAGAGACGGTCCCCACTAGTGAGCCAGGGAGTGTGTGCGGGTTTGTTTGGGGCTGGGATATGGTTCTCAATACGACATATGAACCATGAATGAGATGAACTCAGATTCGGAGCGGCACAACAAACACATTCAGGAATGAACACGAAACCAAGAGAAGTCAAATAAAGAAACGTAGAGGTTTTACCAAAAGTCGTCTATTGATATTTGCTTCGATACAGTTGATCCATAAGCATCATTGGGACGGCACACCATATTGATTTTGTGAGTCCGGCTGTTTCCGTGTACGTGTTTTTCCAAGACCGCTCAGGAATACAAACCAGATACAGATCTCTGCATCTGTGCCATGTTGCGAAAGAATCCAGTTTGTCTGTCAGTAAGCCACCTTCGCTGAAAGCCCATTGAAGTACACGGCGAGATACCGGCACGGCGGCCGTGAAGCTCGGGGATAGTGGGGCTGTGTGTCGGACTCGGGCTCGGTGTGGGGGATCACGTGCCGTCCCTTCCTCCTTCCTCGAGGACCCGAACTTCGAGGCATCGACCAGGGAAGAGGGTCCCTTCCCCCTTCCCCCTTCCTCCTCCCCCTTTGTGAATCGTAAAAGTCGACAGATCCACAGGGAAGACGGCTCCTCCTGTCAGCTACACATTCTCGAGAGAACCGGGACAACGTTGTTCTCCTGTCAGTTATTCTTGAGAGGACCGAGATGACGTTCGCCTCCTATCTGTCTTCCCTTGAAGAATAAATATCAGTCGGAGGCTTTCTTCAAGGCTTTCCAGGTCTACACCACTATACCATGGAGGTTAGACAACGGGACAAATGCAGCCGGATCCTGTCCGGTCTCCCCCGTACTATAGCCTCGCCTCGTCCTCGATGCTCAAACCACCCGCCCTCGTCTTTTTATCCCATGCGTGGGCTCATTCATTCGGACTTCTCTTCTATCGTCCGCCGCACTTGCTTCTTCTCCACGCAGCAATACTGCGAACCGATGGGGAGCTACGTGGACGACACATGCAAAGCTGCCGGCCTGGATATGAACCGTTTATGTTTTCATTCTCGCAGTGGCAGATGCCCACCTCCCAGACCACACAGCACCACTTCCATCAGCGTGGCGTTGAATTCGAGTGCACGGATTGCTGGCGAGCGACGATGTTTTCTTCTTCATCGATGTGGTTCTATCACGCGTTGTTGCTTCTTGCCTATCTGCCAGCTAAAACCAGGCACCTACCTCAACTGGGCACTTTACCTTTGGGACGTTCATAACGATTTCACCGAACAACACTACCTCGAACGCCTATCCACAACTTCACCCCCTTCCATCCGCCATAAAGCACCACTTCCCGCATCGTCAATTGACTTTTGATGTTGTTAATTGGTACGCCTCGACTGGTCTTTTTGGCGACAGGCGCCCCCCTGCCTCTTTCGGGAGACGGACCCCCCAACCTGGTCTAGCTGCTAGTGACATCGAAAATGCCTGCGATGCAGTTAAGATCGCACGTTATCAATGTTTTCTGTTAAGTCTAATCCCTAGAGCATTACTGTATTATACTGTTTAGATTATCGCTAAAGCAGTGCCTGTCTGTAACTGTAATGCTATTATGTTTGATACACTGTCGACTCTTTCGTGTAGTGGCAAACGGCGTCTGCACGAGCAGACGGGCACAACGAAAACTTCAAGCTTGCTAGAGTCTTCTAGCATTCGGTATCTCTCGACAGACTTATGTATTATCTCATCCTGAGCGCCCTGTGACGAAGCATACTTTACAATCTGTTCTCCGCCGTCTTCAATCGACCGATCCTATCTCGACCGTTGGTTTGCGTGTTGTCAAGATCGGGCCTGATGAGAAATAGGGACCTCTAACACACCTTGTCTCCTCCTATCTCGACAAAAGAGGCGTGTAAATAACGCTGAGATCTGGGAGCAATTGACTCTACGCGTTCTTTCGACGCTCGATTACCCTGAGCCGCTCTACGAAAAGATCACTTCCTCTCCAAAGCTCCAGCCCGCAATGAAAGACACTGCAATCAACTGGATTCAACAGCTTCATGACACTTCTGAAGAAGCCGAGCTTTGAATGGAGACACGTATTGGCGTTGTTGGCAATACACTACGGCTTAATCGGCTACTAACCGACCATCTGCCCCAGCAGCCGCATTCCTTCCATCAACACTTCTCTATCTCGCGACATTCCCTTATCCCCCTTACATTATCATCCATTCCATCCACAAATCACCCGCTGCATCACTCACAGCTCACCTCTGGTGGAGCTACTCAACACAATGGCCGACCCCACGTCTGATACGCAGGACATCAAACCAACCAAAACCTGAGAACCATACACCCACGAGGCCTTCTCTACAGCTCAGATCGGCCAAGTCGGCGCCTCGGTCGAAGTTGCCGGTGAACAGGTCGTGCTACATCATACCAGCCTCATTCCGAGTTTTTCCATACAGCCATCAACCCGGATGCGGTGTGCTTTTCTCTAGCCGGACATCACAGCGACTAGAACAAGCGACCAGAAACTGAGGCAGGTGCGAGAAGCTGGCCTTGGGGAATTCTATTACAAGTTCCTATACCAGCAAAAGCTGGAGCTTCGACAGGCTTCAAAATCTTGGAGGCTTCGCTCTGATCGCTGCGAAAACGGCAAATGGGAGGTCAACGGTTTGGTTACTCCGCTGATGAACCGCCAGCTCATTTCCGTACCGGCGGCTATCCCTGTCATGATGATTGTCGTGCCGACGGTCGTCGTGCCGGTCATTACCAGGGCTGATGCTCATGTCCTGGTTCCTGACTGGTTGTTTGTCGGAACGACGTCTCTTGGGGAGGGGGGTAACAGCGTGGGTCGTCATATCGCGGGAGTACATTCGCGTCGCCAAGCCCCTGCAAAACACGAGCTGCTGCCTGTCGAACGCGGTGGGTGCGGGGATCCGGGATGGCTGAGGAGCCGTCGACGTAGTCTCCCTCGATCAACTCCAGCAGGTCTGCTTGTTGTTCTGGTCCCAGAGTTTGCATGGCGTAACTTGCTGCTCAGTTAGCCTGTTGGGGATCGACTGCATTGAGATGCAGGTGTTGTTTCTGAGACCAGAAATATACCAAGTTCACCAAGAGGGGGGCTCAAGTGAAGGCGAAGGGGCGGACAGGGGCAGGACGACGCAGGTGACCCAGCTTGTCTGGGACACAAGGCCCAGGGCAAGCTAAGGACTCTGATCAGTCGGATGGTCCTGCCTGGGAGGAGTTGACGGCGTTATTTGCCCCAGCGTGAGAGCGGCTGACAGCGTGACTCGCCATAGTGTGGGAGTGGTAATGAGCTGGCCGGAAGAAGAGAGGAGTGCTTTGAGGTGCATGAGCGAAGATGAGGTTGATGAGAAGAAGAGATTGATTCTGTGGGGTGTGATTGAGTTGAAGAAATACTAGGGGTCCCAAGCAATTCAGATTCTTCCGTTCCACCCAGAGAACCTTGAGAGAGGCAGGTTCGGGTCATCCAGGTTCTTCGGCAGAGCAGGTTCGTGTGAGGTGGCTTCCCGTGAGGCGACCCGTGTGGTCAGGGCTCCCAATCGTCGCTGTGAAAACGCGTCGAGTTGCGCCTCCCGCCTGTGGCGTGACCGCCTCTGCCGCTGGTGCTCAGGAGGGAATCGAGATTGAGGGTGAAATCGTGGCCGTGGTTTGGTTGAGAATCGGCGTATCAAGAGGAGTGAGTAGCTGATGCGTCGACTGCTCCCGAATTCATTGCCACCAACACCAACCCACATCCCCAAGAGGACGGGAGTGATTCCTCAGGAGTCTTCTGAGCTGTGTTCCCGCACCTTTTGTGGGAGTCCAAAGACATCCATCTGTCAAGGCGTTTGGGGATGAGATGTACGCAAGGGCCAAAGGCTTCAAAGCAAAGAGGAGCAGTAGAGAGAGGGCCGTCGCACATCGCACTTCCTGGCATATACGGACCTCATTGGTTGAATAGTTTGAATTCCATCAGAGTTGCCCTTCTGCTTTGTGCGTTGTAAAACACTATAAATACAAAATGCTCCCCCCCGCCTTTCCTTCATCTACAAAACCCCTCACTGCTTCCAGTACCCAAACCAGAAAGCCCGTCAACACCCCGTTTAAATCGAACTCTTCATTGATACATGGTTTTTCCAACACACTAGAGATGCCCGCTATACGCCCTACCTGCCGTAACGATCGGGCTGTCTAGCATATCCGTCGTGCGGCGGACGGAGTTGGCGCTGGAGCATCTCCTGCTGTTGTATTTCCCGGGGATCTCTCGGATCCCTGGGGTCGCGCATTTGCATTTCTCGCGGGTCCGGAGGGTAAGGACCGGGAGGAGGACCGCGTGCATCATACCCTACGGGCGTGTAGCTTCGCTGCGGCATTTGGTCACGAGGATCTCTGGGCGCAGGCGTGGATGCGTAGCGCGGCGGGTAGGCCTGCTGCGGTTGAGGTGGCATCGGCTCTGGCGCTCGCGAAACGGGTGGATATCTGCCTTGCATTGCATGCTGATGTTGGGGAGGCATCTGGCCATACATGGACGCTCCTCTGTCGTCGCGCATCGACAGGTGGTGATGGGGCGGCGGCGGCGGCTGCTGCTGCTGCTGCTGCTGCTGCTGCGGTTGCTGAGGGGGGCCAGAAGCCCAAGACTGTTGTGGAACGGCTGGGCCCGCTGGAGGTGCTTTCTGGGCCGACATGTGCGGCGAAGCCCAGTTCTGTGGAGGCGGCGCTTGTTGAGACTGTTTCGGCGGCGGCCCGTGAGATGCTGGTGGCCAAGAAGACTGTTGTTGTGGCGGTTGCGGCTGGCCCATGGCGTGGCCCTGGGGTCCGGGAGGCCATGCCGATTCTCGGCTTTGTGGGGGCGGCGGCTCTCGCCTCGAGGCCGACTGATGAACTGCGTATTGAGGAGGTGGCGAGCCGGCGTGAGCGGCAGGGGCGCCATAAGCAGGATAGCCGGTCTGAGGCTGATAAGCGTCCCTAGGAGGCTGCGACTGCGGCGGGTAAGGCTGCGCAACCTGAGGCGAGTTCATGGTCTGGGGTTGGTATTGCCTGTAATAGTCACGCTCAGCTGCTACCGCCGCCTCATGCGGAGATGCAATGGCCGACCTCGGCGCGTTCATATGCTGCGGTTGTGGCGAAGCAGTGTAAGTTGGCTTCAAAGGTGGCATTGCAGACGCTGGCGGAGCGTTTCGGCCATAAGGATAAGCAGGAGGCTCCCGCTCCGGGCGCAACGGGGTCGGAGCAGGGCCTCTCGACATGTTCTGTGGGGGAGGAGTCGGCGATGGCTTGGCTTGGGCCATGTCGTTGAGGCGCTTTGGTTGAGGGGGGGGCGTCGGTGCGGCGGCAGCAGCAGCAGATGGCGGATCGTCGTTAAGAAGAGACATGATGTTGGATGTCTTGCGCTCTGAAGCCGACGGGCGAGATGCCGTAGGCGGCGGGGGTTGTAATTGCTGAGGCGGAGTGCTGTAAGAGTCCATGTGGGTAGGCATAGGACGTTGTGCAGCAATGGGTCTCGGGCCTGGAGGGGTCGATACGGGCGGTTGAGGATCCCCGAGCAACCGTCCGCCTGGTTGCGGCATGGGCTGGCCGTAGCTTTGTGGAACTGGGGTAGCTGCAGACCGAGGTGGTTCGACAGGCTGCCTCGATACAACCGGGGGTTCAGATCGAGGCGGCGGCGGCACGTTGCGGACTGGCTGCTGACCGTACGAGAACGGCTCGTAGGGATGGTGTGGCGGCGTCATTTCAGGCTCTTGCTTCAGTCGTGCGCGCTCAGTCGGGCGCAAGTGTTCCTTGGGCTGTTGAGCCTCCATCTTCTGCCTCTCCATCTGCTGCCTCTCCATCTGTTGTCGTTCAGCCTGCTGGCGCTCCATTTGCTGTCTCTCCAACTGCTGTCGTTCAATCTGCTGTCTCTCGATGGCTTGTCTCTCAAGCTGCTGGCGTTCGATTTGCTGCCTCTCAATCTGCTGCCTCTCGATCTGTTGACGTTCGATCTGCTGCCTCTCAATCTGCTGCCTCTCAATCTGTTGCCGCTCCAACTGTTGTTGCTCCAGTCTTTGCCGCTCCAACTGTTGCCGCTCCATCTGCTGCCGCTCCATTTGCTGCCGTTCAATCGCTTGCCGTTCAATCGCTTGCCGCTCAAGGGCTTGGCGTTCAAGCGCTTGGCGTTCAATCGCTTGCCGTTCCATCTGTTGGCGCTCCATCTGTTGGCGTTCCATCTGTTGGCGTTCCATCTGTTGCTGCCTCTCCACTTGCTGTCGGTCAATCTGCGGTTCAGGCTGTGCAGGTTGGATGGGTTGCGCCGCAGCCAGAGGTCGCTGCTGGGCAGCTTCGATGACTGGGGCTGCAGATGGCTTCTGAGAGATCCTGACAGGTGGAGGGGGTTGCGTCGACTCTCGCTCCCTCTCTTGGAAGCCAAAGGTTTGCTGAGGCGGCGCTCTCGGGGGACGAGCGATGGGCGACCCTGACTGCGTAACCGCAGGCTGAGGCGCTGGATGTTGCTGTTGGGCCGCGACCGGTGTTTGCTGGGGAGCCTGAGGGGGGGCCTGGGTAGCAGCAATTGAAGTAGGCGGAGGTGCTTGCGCCAGCGGCTGCTGCTGCTGCTGCTGCTGCTGCTGCTGCTGTGGCTGAGACGGCGGTGCCGACGTGATGGGCATTGTAAAGCGACCAAACGGCGGGTTTCCAGGTTGCTGGACAGGAGTCTCAACCTTTGGCGCAGGTGCTTCGCTCGGCAGCTCAGTCGCTCCGGGCGGCGCGGGAGTAGCAGGTGCAGAAGCAAGAGGCCGGTTAGACGCCGCAGGCGTAGAGTCGTACTTCTTGCGTCCGCCAACGGTTGGTGGGGGTGGATCAGGCAGCTTCTCCCCTCTGCTTCGCTTCCCATCCGCCTCCGCTGCGAACTGCTCCCACTCTGCTTTGCCCTGATCTCTCTGTCTGACGAAGTAATTCTTCACCATTACAGCCGTCTTCGAGCCCATGTGTCCCGCAATAGCTGACCAGTCGGTACCAAACGACTTCAACAAGCCTGGGAAGTCGTTTGCTTCCGAAACACTCCAGTAACTCGAGGCCTGGCTTTGAGCACGACGTTCGGGCTGCGGCTGAGCGATATCGAACGTCGCTATGGTGGGCTGCGCAGGAGGTGGTGGCGGCTCCGGCCGCAGAGATGGAGGCGCCATGACTTCGGATATCGCGGAAGGCGTGGCGGAAACGGGACGCTCCTGGACTACCAGAGGTGACTGTTGAGCGGGAACAAGCGGGGACTGGACGCCCGTCGTTGGTATTTCGAACTGCGATGGAAGTCGATTCTCCACCGGCACGGGTGGCGGTGGCTGGAACTCGGGGTTCTGAACCCTCGAATTGGAGCGAGACCGCCCCTTGCCTGCAGTCGTTGCCGGAGCCGCGGCAAGAGTCTGCTGTGGTTTGGCGGCTTTGGGCTCCTTGTCCTTCGCAGCTCTCCTGCCCCTCTTCCTGCCGTCTGGCTTTTCCGGATCCCCCTTGGCTCCACGACGGCCAGGTGTGCCAGTGGGCGTCGCGTTGTCGGAATCCGTAGGAGGCTGCTCAAAGCCCCATGTCGGGGCAGCGGCACGTCGCGGCCGTCTGCGTTCTCCGCCCTCGCCATTTTCCTGGTTCTCCTCGCCCTCGTTTTCGACATTGCCCAGCTCCGAGACCAAAGCACTTGATCGTGTTTTGCCTCTGCCCTTCTTCCTGCGCTTGGGCTGCTTCTTGAGCTTCTCTTTGAGGTTGAGCTCTTTCTTCATCAGATAGTAGTATTGAATACAAGTACCGAAGTTGCGTTTCGGAATGTTCTCAGCAATCACACCCCACTGTTTCGGGTTTGTGAGATACCTCTTCTCGAAGAGTTCCGCTTCTTCGGGCGTGAAGTTGTTGGTTGGCGGCAGGATCTGCCAAGCAGGCACAAGCTTTTCCACAGGCGTGAACCCAGTGGTGTCCTTAAAGAACTCGGCGTCCCGGTCCTCCTTGGACCAGTACATCTCGGGAATGACCGCCTCCTTGTCGCTGCGATACTTTTCTTGCATAGCGCGCTGCTCTCTCTCCTTCCGTTCCTCGTCCTCTCTCATGGAAGCTTGCAAGACTCTTTCCAGATCGCGTTCGCTTGCATACCTTCTTCCGGCTCCCCTCCCTTCTGGCTTCAGTTCAGGTGGGGGAGGAACGGGAACGTGTTTTTCGGGTGTCGGCAGACAGCTGATGAATGTCTCTCGACTCTTGACGGCAATCGGATCAGTCGAGACTGTGAAGTCGAGATATTGGACGTAGTTGTCAGCGTAGTCCTTGCGCGCAACTTCCTGTCCTGCCATCTTCTCCAGAGATATTTTATCAAGCTGCTGCAGGATGAAGTTGTCGATCATGGGGTCTGAGTCGAGTGATTCCAAAAAGTCCCTGTCCCGATGCCAAGCGCGACAGCTGTAGTCGGGTAGACTACTAATGGGAGGGGTTGCCGAGTACTGTCGAATCGTATCAATGAGCATTGCATCCGTATCGGCGTCGTCTGACTCGGTCGAGTTGTCCTCGTCATCGTCTTCCATCTGGGAGGGTGTGCTCGGCAGAGCCTTGTCCCCTTCGATAGTTTCAATCGGCACACCGGGTGGCTGCAGAAGCACGGATTGACCGTTGGTGGCCGGTTCGTTTGGTTCATCGTGCTCTACAGTTGGCTTTGCAGACGGGTTTTCGTCCTCAACAGCATCTTCCATGGCAACGTCGGTATCCTTGTCTGGTTCAGGAAGCTTAGGAGGGGAAGGCGCAGAAAGAATAGAGGCAGGCTCATCGACATCCATTTCCTCGGTCTTGGGCTGCGGTTCATCAGCGACGGCATCAAGCAGGGGTCCTTCGGCCTTTTCGACATTGGTTTCTGGTGGCTTTTCGGCGGCAGCCTCGACGGCCACATCTGCGGTCTTCTCGATCGGTTTCTCGAGAATCTTGTCTTGGGGCTTCTCGATGGGCTCCTCGGCGGGGATTTCGGCGGATTTCTCAGCGGAATTCTCCACGGGCCTGTCGGTAAGCACTGCAGTCTCTTTTTCAACCTCCTTTTCGGCCTCTTTTTCGACCTTCTTTTCGACCTTCTTTTCGACCTTCTTTTCGATCTGATTTTCGGTCCGCTTTTCGGTCTCGTGATCAGTTGTCTCGTTGGTCTCCTTCTCAATAGTGGGTTGATCTGGCTCTTTCTCAATCCGCAGCTCTGTCGCCGGTGCAGCTTCGGTTTCTGGCACTGAGATAGTCCCCTCTGGCGATGACTTGGTCTGCACAACAAGATTCGGGGCCTGGGGTGGCTTGTCATGTTGCTCGGCAACAGGAGACTTGGCAGCAGGCGCTTCCTCCTTGACAGGTTCGGCGACGACCTCGGGGACCGGACCGAGCATCTCGACGAGGCCTTCCGATTCTGTGACAAGCGCAGCCAAAGCATCGTGTGAGACTTTTGCGTAGCGAGCGAGGATCTTGTCCGCGGCGTTATCGGCCGTCTCGCGTAGCTTTTCCAGTTCCATCTCTTCCTTGGCGATTTCCATGGCAAAGTATTCACCGTAATCCTCATCGTCGTCGGATTCGGAAGTCTGTTCGGATACAGGCGCCAATGGTTCTTGTGGGGCAGGACAAACCGAACTCGTGGCACCGACATTCTGCTTTCCTTGGCCGGCCGAGACGGTTCTTGTTTCTTCTCCACGAAGCCGTCGTTGATAGCCGGTTTCTCATGCGGAACCGACTTTTCTTTGCCTCGTGATGGGGGCCAGCGGTCATCATATGAGTTGGCGTCGGTTCCTGCCATAATCGTATCGTGGGCGTCTGGGTGCTCTGAGTCACGATCTATCGATCCCCTGGCCGAGTAACTGTCTCGTTCGGATTTGACGATAATTTCACCGGGTTCGGGGAGGTTGAGCGACTTCACCGAACCTTCGGTGGCGGAGTTGTGAGAGTCGGCTTTGGCATCGCTACTTCGAGGACGCCTATCGTAATCGCCTTGCTCTGCTGGGACGCTGTCGTGGCGGTAAGGCGCTGGACCTTGCTGCTGGGCGAAGCTCTGTGATCTCATGGTCTTGGGCGACTCGGGTACCTTCTTCCCACCTAGTGCTGGGTTTATCCACTGCTTGCTGGAAGGTCGTTGCTGCTTCTGCTGTTGAGCACGGGGCCCTGAGGGTATGGGCGGGCTGCCCTCTGCGACGTTCATTTTTGCTGGTCCACTAGGGGGCACTGGATAATCGCCGCCGGTGCCGCCGCCGCCGTGACCTGCGGAGACGGGTCGTTCAGAGTTAAAGGCTCTCGGAGCTGTGGGGGGTAATTTACCGGTGCCTCCAATGATGGGTGATCCGTCAGCGGCGCCGGCATTTCGACTGGGGACCGTGCCAAAAGCAGGCGCCGAGGGGGCCAGAGGTGGAGGTGACACATCCTTGGTGTTGGGCGATGGCGCTTGGGAGGACATGCCTCGATCGCGTTCGCGGTCGGCCTTGGGCCTCAGTAACTCGCGTTCGCGGGGGTCGCGGTCGTCTCGAAGGTCTCGGCGAGCGTCGGGATCGATCCATCGGTCGCCACGGTCTCGTTCGTCTCGGTCACGGCCCCAGCGCCCTTCCTGGGAGCGGCTGCGGGGTCCGAAGCGATCGCGGTCGTCGTAGAAGCCGCCGCGTGCTCTGCCGCCTCTGTCCCAGCCGCCGCGTCCTCGGTCTCTGCCTCCCCTGAAGCCGCCGCGAGGCATGCCGAACGGGGGGTCGGAGTTGGATGATCCGGCGGATGGCGGGCCGCCGTCTCTGGAGCCTCTCCGGGATCTCTCGGCGTCGACCCCAAGAGGTGGGTCTCGGTCGCGAAAATCCCGCTGCGGTGGTGAGCGTCCCCTTCCAGGCGATCGCGGGCGTCCCCGGTAAGTCTCTCTGTCTCGGCGATCCCAGTCACGGTCGCGCTCGCGACTTCTCTCATCTCTGTAGGGGCCATCGCGTCGGTCCCTAAAATCAATGTCGCGGTCTCGGCCGCGGTCCCTGCTGTCATCGCGAACCCAGCCGCGGCCGCGACCTCTTCCTCGGCCTCTAAAGTCACCGGCATAGCCGCCGCCGCGAGGACCGCTGGGAGGATCTAGAAGGGCCTTGGGACCCCGAGGAGGATCGCGGGGCAGGTTATCGCGGAAGGAATCCCTGTTGTTTTGGAAGGCGGAAGTGTTGGAACGCGCCTCGGCGGAGGATCGACGGCGGTCGCCATCGCTATACTGGGATGCGCGTTCGTAGCGATCGGGCGAGCGGTCGCGGGGCGACCTCGAGCGACGATCCCCACTGTCATACCTCGAGGAATATCTCGAAGCCCTGTAGAGATCGTGATTAGCATGAAAGGGTCGGTCGACGGAACGCCTCGCATCGGTATGACGCCTCATCTGGTCATACGGGGGGCGCATCGGGATGTTGGGCGTGTGGCTCTCTTGACTGGATTTGTCCCGAGCGAGGCCAGCTCTGGATCTGGCATGCGTGTGTGGGATCGGAAACGAATATTCAAGCCGGGTTCGTTGCTCTCGACTACTCACATCGCACTAGGCCGGGCGACAGCCCTTAAAGATGCCTATGATAAAAGGACGTCCAATACCATATGTGTACACTAGTGATTGGGACGTGGAACCAGAGAACCTTGGCCGATCGTGGGTCGTTGAAGACTTTTGGAGTGGTCGGGTCCCAGCCTCGGATAAGGGCTGCTGGGTGTGGTGGTGTTCAGGAGGTGGGAAGAAGGCAGACAAGCGGACACGGCGGGGAGTGGGTGCATCCGGCAGCGGGTCGTTTGTTGGGTTTGCGCAAGGTATCCTGTTTGGAATCTGACTGTATCGATGGTCGAGGGATAGATGTAGCGAGCGAGTAAGCGAATGGGTGGGTGGGTGAATGAATGAATGATGTGTGGTGTTTCGTAGTAGAAGGGTAAGAGCTGCTTCGAGATGCGCGGGCGTTGCGGAGGAGGGTGAAGGCGGAGGCGCTCGTGTGATGTTGAAGCACAGAAGATGCGACGCCACACACTCGGGGGAGCAAATCGTGTGATGTTGAAGGATTGGAGACGGTACCCCGGCTGCCCGGCCACAGGTCCAGCCTGCAAAATACGGTTCGCGTGCAGTGGCGCTTAATCGTGCTAAGCCTGGCTGGCTGGCTGGCTTGGACAGGTTCAGGTTTGGACCTCAGAATTCCGGCCGCGAGAGCCTTTTACCGCCCGATGCGCTAAACCCCCTTGGGACTTGTAGCGGACCCCGGCACTTCCAACTTCCAAGTGTCAGGCCAGTAGGGCCCTACGGTACATCGTACGAAGTGTCGTAGATTCTTAGTGCCTACATATTATCTCCGGAATAGGCGCCTAAAGATCAGTACCTCCTCATATGGCTTGGATGTTTTGCCTCTCGGTTCTCAGTCCGTCATGTCAATGTCTTTGTGGTTTCTTCCACCCATCTGTCAGCGGTTCCCCACAGCCCAGGCACACAGGCGGCACACACCCATACCCACACACACTCAACGCATAGTATATGTATATTGTGTACGCAGTAGTAGTAGTATCCGTACACACCACACCACACACACCGAATAGGTTGTTGCCGTGTCGCCTTGTCATTAGGCCATGAGGTCCGCTGGTGGACACTTTGGAGAACGTCCAGGGTGGGCCCTATGGACTCCCTGCGGCCTTGGGACTCCACCTTTCCGTCAAAATTCTTTGCAGAGTGGAGTCCCTCTTTTTTTTTCCAAACATCGCGACCCGTGGAGTCATTCATTGCATGCACGCCCGGATCATATGGAACCGTTGAAATGGACGGGTGTGGATGGGCCTTTTACAGCATAACATCCCGTTCGCACATCGTTTATTGCTGAATTTGCCGCGTTTCGGCAACGAATTAGAAATAAGAAATAAATAAAAAACAGGGTGTGTATACGTAGTACCTTGGTGTTAATTTGAGTCTGAGACAGGGCTCTTGCTTGCCTGAAAGCATTCCAGCTCTCGTTCCCACAATTCGTTGTGAACTACAGTATCCTTACCCAAGTTTACCTACCCACGCTACCCTGCCTTGGATCGCCACTCCCCTCACTGGTATGTCGACTGGTTACACTCGCCGGGCCTGAGACATTCTCATTTGTTTCGCGCACTGTTTTCCGTCTTTGACTGACTTGGGCATCGCGAACCAAGCAACATGGCTTCTCAGGAAAACCCCAACGCCCCACCAGCAGCAGCCACCGATGCCGTCCTCGTCGTGTCCGAGGAGATGCCAGAGGGCGCCCAAAAGGTCGAGGAGTTGGACTTTGACGGCTTCGATGGCCCCGTCACAGCCGACGATTTGTTCAAAGGCATGAGATACATGGGCTTCCAGGCCTCGTCCCTCGCCGAGTCCATCCGCATCATCAACGACATGGTGAGCTGCTCCCACGTCTGTACCTGATGCGACTCTGCTGACAGGGGTCTCAGCGGGCATGGCGCGACCCAGAAACCGGCGACAAGACCACCATCTTCCTCGGATACACCTCCAACATGATATCCTCTGGCATGAGGGGAGTCTTTAGGTGGTTGGTCAAGCACAAGCACGTCTCCGCCATTGTCACAACCGCCGGAGGAGTCGAGGAGGATTTCATCAAGTGCCTAGGCGACACTTACATGTCCTCCTTCAGCGCCAACGGCGAGGACCTGCGTAAGAAGGGCCAGAACAGAATCGGCAACCTTGTCGTCCCCAACTCCAACTACCGCGCCTTCGAGGATTGGGTCGTGCCCATCTTTGACAAGATGCTTGAGGAGCAGGAGGCCAGCAAGGGCACCGAGGACGAGATCAACTGGACGCCCTCCAAGATGATACACAGGCTGGGCAAGGAGATCAACGACGAGCGCTCCGTCTACTACTGGGCGTGGAAGAACGACATCCCCGTCTTCTGCCCAGCGCTCACGGACGGGAGCTTGGGAGACATGCTGTACTTCCACACTTTCAAGTCATCGCCGAAGCAGCTCAAGTGTGATATTGTCGAAGATATCCGACGTATCAACACCATTTCCGTCCGTGCCAAGAGAGCAGGCATGATCGTCCTGGGTGGCGGTGTCATCAAGCACCATATTGCCAACGCATGCTTGATGCGTAACGGGGCCGAGTCAGCTGTGTACATCAACACTGGCCAGGAGTTTGACGGAAGCGATGCTGGTGCCAGGCCAGATGAGGCTGTCTCCTGGGGTAAAATCAAGATCGGGGCCGACGCTGTCAAGGTGTGTAACTGAGAGTAGTAAAGGTGGATTCCGAACCTGCCGCTAACTGAGTCTCCAGGTCTATGCGGATGCTACCTTGGTATTCCCGTTCATCGTTGCAAACACCTTTGCCAAAGACCGTTCCTCATAGATTTCAGAAAAGAATGACACAAGTTCAAAAAGCTTTCAATTTGATGCAACCGACGCGCCGCAAGGAGTCTCGGATATTGTCAATCCCACAGGATGACTATTGCCTCTTTGACTGTCGCTTCAATACTTTTGGTTCTGCTTCCCCATATGTGCTTATTGGTCCTTGTGCTGTTGTCCCGGGAACCATTTTCGCCGCTTTCCGTTATTGTCCGCCCCAAATGACGCAGTAGGAGCGCCGTGCAACAACATAAACCCACGTCGGCTAGGTAATTGGACGTTGGCAACGTCGAAATATAATGGTTTATGCCCGGGGAGCGGCGTGCTTTCGATGGCCGCCGAGGCGTTTCCGGTACATGTTTTGCTTGTCGATTAGTTGCGGGCTCTCTCCAATCTGTCTACCGTGCCTGCCTCCATAGTGCCTTTGCTTTCTCTTTCATTTCAGGGGATCTGACAAGATCCAACATCCATGCCGAATGTTCTTGCAGCGCTGTTGTCAAGGGAGCAACATTGCCTACATACTTCTATTGTTTTCCAAACTGTTTGCGAAAATACAAATAAACCTTTCTCTGAATGAGCCAAAACACGAGTATTATTAGACACTGCCTGAACAAGAAACGCCGGGGACCGGAGTCTCGTTCATCTGATCACATCCTAGTTATCTGAAATGGCGATGTTGGGACACTCGTCAGGCCCGACGCGGGTGTGTCGGAGATGCTCAACTTACCTAGGCAGACGCCCAAAGTTACCACATATAACCAAAATTTCGCATTCCAAGAAATTCCATAGTTACTTGCTGCCCAGATAAGTTTGTTAACTGGGCAGCTTCTCCGAATGGCCGGCCCTCGTCAATGGAACGGGGCCAAGATGACGTTGTTGAAGATACACGTGATCTTATCGATAAAGCAATGTTGGGCGAACAACACGGCGCGTTCAAGAAACTTTGGTGGTTGCATCCACTGCCATCTCCACGATTCCGCGTTACATTTGTCAGTCTCGTCCTCCTCCTTCTTTATCGCTCCAGCAGACCCGTGGTCTGATTCCCACAGAACAGGGATTCGTCGCGGCCGGCCACGATGTCGGCCATTTACAACCTCGAGCCGCAACCGACGGCATCCGTCATTCTGCACACCACTCTGGGCGACATATCTGTCGAACTTTTCGCAAAGCAAACTCCACTCACCTGCCGTAATTTCCTCCAGCTGGCCCTCGATGGCTATTACGACAACACGATATTTCACAGACTCGTGCCGGGATTCATATTGCAGGGCGGCGATCCCACAGGAACAGGCAATGGCGGCGAGTCGATCTACGATGGAGGCGCATTCGGCGGCGAGCTGGATCCCTGGCCGATGGACGAGCGACGAGGTCACAACGCCGGTCCGACGGGCGTTGGCTTCAAGGACGAGTTTCACTCAAGATTGAAATGGAATCGGCGTGGCCAGCTAGGAATGGCAAACGAGAGCAAACCCGACACGAACGGCAGCCAGTTCTTCTTCACGCTCGACAAGGCGGAGGAGCTGAACAACAAGAACACTCTTTTTGGCCGGGTGGCCGGCGATACAATCTATAACCTGGCGAAGATGGGCGAGGCCGAAGTTACTCCAGGCACCGACCGACCCACATATCCTGTCAAGATCACGAGCATCGAGATCCTCGTCAACCCGTTTGAGGATATGGTGAAGAGATCGAGAGTCGCGACCCAGGCTCCGAAGACGGCTCCCGCCGAAAAGAAGAAGAAGAGAAAGGGCGGGAAACAGTTGCTGAGCTTCGGGGACGACGAGGGAGATGCCGAGGAGGTCCCGGTGCTGAAAAAGACAAAGTACGACACGAGAATAGTGATGGACATTGACGATGAGAAGCCGGCCGAGAAGAAGCCAACTGAGAAGAAGCCGGCCAAAGCCAAGGCGAAGTCCAAGGCAAACGTTGAAAAAGCTGGCAGCCCGGAAACCCAAAGTCGCCCGGATGCGCAGCCTGCCGAGGAGCAGAATACAACGTTGGCGAAGGAGGTTTCAGCGGATGGGAGGAAGAGCGACATGCCTATCCGGCTTCATGAGTCGCCATCGCCTGAGCCAGAGGTCCGGACTACCAAGTCCGCCCTCGAGAGGACCAACGAGGAAATTGCAGCGTTGAAGGCGTCGATGAAGCGGAGCTATCAGCCCGAACCGGTCAAGGAAACAAGGAAATCGGCACTGGAAAGCATGATTCCGGAAACATCAATTCGAGGCAGGAGGAGAAGGCCCGGCGGCAATGCGAACCCGCGTGATGATCAGCAAGCGCTCGACTTTCTAAAGGCTTTCAAGTCAAAGCTGGAGCAAGCTCCGGAGGACAAAGGCACCGGAGCCAGCTCCGTTGGTGACGATGTGGGTGGCAGGGAGGAGAAAACAGGGGACGAAGAGGCCGAGCTTTGCGATCTTCACTTTATTGCCGATTGCCAGAGCTGTAGGGCGTGGGATCAGGCCGCCAAGGAAGATAGCGACGACGAGGGGTGGATGTCACGGGCGCTCAGCTTCAAGGCAGATAAGCTGGGCAAGGACCTCAGTTATCGCAAAAAGGCAGAGGAAGAACTGGTGGTGATTGACCCCAGAGAGAAGGCGCGGACGCTGCAGGAGGAGAAGAAGGCATCGAGAGAGGCCCGGAGCGGAAACTCCGGGCGGGAATGGGACATGGCACGGAACTCGAAAATGGCACGAGCTTCGGCTCTCGCGGGGAGAGGAGCCAGGTAGTACTACGTATGTGATAGTGATGGTAGTACATACCTAGGTAGGTACCTGCTGCGTAGTAGAGCATCAGGCCCATTGACAAGGATGAAATGCGAGCCGGTATCCGTAGGCATGGTTGCAGCACGGCAATGATACCCCCTCCCCGGCCAAAAAAGAGATCGAAGATGAGTCTCTCATAAAGTTTTGAGGTTGCGTTAGTCGGTGTAATTCCTTGATGCTATTCAGACAATAATAATTGGGCTGGGTCCATGTCGGAAGGATTGAGATCGAAAAATAAGCTCGTCATCGGGGAAAAATGACGTTGCAAGAACGAAGCCCCCCCCACCGTCCCCACATGCTTCATCGAGATGGTCTCAAGTGAGGGCGGGTGTCGCCGAAAAAACAGCCAATTCAACCGAGTCCAGACCCTTGTTTTTTGGGGGGTGGGCGCCTGTATTACCTACCTACCTGTGTACCTACGGAGTATGTAGGTACACATGGCAGACTGGGTGGGAACACGTCCCCTAAATTTGGACACTGGAGTCCCCCCCAAGTCAGCAGCCAGGCACTGTTTTTGTGGTGGTTTATGCTCCGGCTCCGAGGCACTGAGAAGCCTACACGTAGGCATCACATCTCCGGGCAGCGGTTCGTACCTGCTTACTCAAGCACATACACGTGACCAGATTGCAGAGAACGCCCCTCTTTTCCACTTTTGATTGGACCGGACAGTCTGTCCCGTAATCTGATCCCGACCAGTCCTACGACCACTGTGCGTGCGTTTGGAACGGGGGGTTGTCTGATGGTCTGATGGGGCTCCTTAATGGGACAAGTACACGATGCTGCTCCTGGCCCCCCCCGAGCCTGGTGCAGGCGGACCGTAGGCGCTTTGAATGTTCTCGCCCATGGGACTCCACTCCGAACCGTCCTCAGCCTTGGGCCTTCAGTGTTGCACCGGGCTTGATAAACATTGATAACAGCAGCAATCATCCCACTTATGTCCGTCCGTTCGGGCCAGAGACAGCTTCAGTTCCAACCCAACCCTTTGATGCTTAGACTTGTTACCCGTCTAGAAACCAATCTTTCCTCTCTTCTTGTCCCCGTCTTCAGGTGTCTCAAAGTGCTACTAGGCCTAGAGAGAGACATTGTTTCCTGGAGCTTTCTACTACCAAGACAGCCGTTCAATTGTCCACCCCCCACCACACACACACAAAAAAAAAAGTTGTGTGAGAGGGAGACGCGCTACTACCTACATACATACGCCCGCAGTCAACAGTCAGCAACAGCACTGAGCACTTGCTGCGCACCACCTCAAGCAACACACACGACCTCCCTCCCGCTGCTGGCGCCTAACGTCTTGCTTGCTTGCGCCTTGCCTTGCGCTGCGTTGCGTCCCATCTCCCTCACCTCACCTCGAATTACCTAACCACGACCTCACCTTTTCCACCAAAAAGAAGCGGAACTTGCCATTCAAAGCTTTTGCAGCATCCTCCGCGATCCAGACAATCCCAACCCTGCGCCGAAACCCACACCCGACTTATTGCGACAAGGGCTCCTTTGCCGACCTGTACTCCTGACTATTGTTGTCGGTGTCTTCCCTCCACAATAGACTTCCTTTGCGAAAGCTTCCACCACACTGCTGCCGATTGACTCAGGTCCCCCCAGCCTGCCTTTCAATTCCCTTGCCGTCACATAGGGACGGAGCCACCGACGCCGACGAGACCACGACGACCACGACGACACCGACCCCGACGACGTATATAGACCCGCGCCCGTGCCCGTTTACTGCGCCCTCCACCCACCGCGATTTCCGACGACGACGGCCTTTCCCCGGTTTCTACCAGTCCCGGTTCTGCGCATACAGTAAGCGCCTACCCGGTCCCATCGGCATCATCCCGAGCCGCTTCGTCCGTCGTTTGGCCTCCATTATTCGACTGCCGCCTTCACCACGCGGTTTGCCTGCCCTCGGCGAGGCTGTACCCGGCAACCTGCAGCCTGCCTCCCCCGCCCGCCAGCAAACGAGCCTTACTGGGTACGACGTCCCCGCGATTGCCATCGCCTTCGTCTCGAGGCTCTGCTTCAACCGGCCACTGGGCCGATACAAAACGGCCTTTGCCTCACCACCTACCCACTCACATACATGCATATTCCCAAGTCTTCCAACACTCGAAAGCGACCAGCGCCAGGAACCACACCAACCATGCCGATGCCCCAAGTGCAACAGCCCTCATTTCCTAGTCCTACGGGTGATCAGTTCTTGCGATGGGGAGGGGCGGCGGATGCAAATGGCCTTGTTGACGGAACCGGGGCCCCCGCCATCAGTCCTTATGGCATTGTCCCCGGCCCGCAACAGCCGTTCGTGCAGCCTACACCAAGCCCTAATAATGCGCTTGCACGGAGACAAATAAACAGAGCACTCGTTCCCACCGGCGTCAGGCCCAACTTCGACCCGCCGACCGACCCTTGGTCCTTTGGCGGTGAAGATTCTGCACTCCTGCAGCAACAAGCAAACGGAAACATGGCCGACACCGACAACATCGAGGTCTTGGAGGAGATGGCCCGGAAGGCCATGAGAGAGGCACAGCAGAAGCGGAAGCAGATCCCGCCCTTTGTGCAGAAATTGAGCAGGTCAGTAGCAGGCTCCACCTCCCAAACACGCCCATCAAGGCGCCTTTGGGAGGCGGGGGAAGATTACAAACGAGACCCCCCATACTGACATGTGCTCAGCTTCCTAGACGATGACAAGAATTCGGAGCTCATTCGGTGGTCCGAGAAAGGCGACTCCTTCATCGTCCTCGACGAGGATGAATTCGCCAAGAAGCTGATCCCGGACCTCTTCAAGCACAACAACTACGCTTCTTTCGTACGGCAGCTCAACATGTACGGCTTCCACAAGCGCGTCGGCCTGTCGGACAACTCGATGCGCGCAAGTGAGCGGAAGAACAAGAGCCCGAGCGAGTACTCGAACCCGTTCTTCCGACGAGGTCACCCAAACCTGCTCTGGCTCATTAACAAGCCCAAGGGCGGCAACAAGGGCAAGAAGGGCAACAAGAACGCCGAGGTCGAGGGCGACAGCGAGGAGGATGCCGTCATCACTGAAGACACAGTGAACCAAGGCTTCGGAGCTGCCAGCGCCCCCGCCAGCAAGGCCTTGCCGCCCTCTGGAGACATGCCTCTCCAGAAGAAGGAGATGGTGCTGATTCGCGAAGAGCTGGCCAAGGTGCGGGAGCAACAACGGATGATCATGACGGCCATCCAACGGATCCAACAAGACAACTCGGCGCTGTACCAGCAAGCCGTCGTTTTCCAGAGCCAGCACGATCGACACCAGAACTCGATCAACGCCATCTT
Organism: Colletotrichum falcatum; assembly: GCA_019425465.1. Classification (NCBI taxonomy): domain Eukaryota; kingdom Fungi; phylum Ascomycota; class Sordariomycetes; order Glomerellales; family Glomerellaceae; genus Colletotrichum; species Colletotrichum falcatum. Next base: position 1,313,023 of record SWKJ01000021.1, on the reverse strand, counting down.
GAACTTCTTGGCCAACGTGTTTAGGAAGACACTCGAGGACCAAGCCGGACCACAAAGTGTCAACGACCTTCTGGCGAGCATCATCCCGAACAGCAACAGCGCCAACTCGGTCCCACAAGGAAGCGTCGTCGACTTGGGTGACTACGTCCAAGCGGCGCAAAACTCGACCAACAATAACAACATGAACCTTGCCAAGCGCAGGCATGCGATTCTGCCTGCCATGCCAAATGGACGTACCAACGCAGTCTCGTCGCCTCCGGCTCCCGGCTCATCCACGCCTCAGCCGTACAATCGCGAAATGGGCACGGTCACGGAGCTATACGATACCCCCCCTGGCGATCAGACCTCGCCCAGCAACTACCTGGCGCAAGAGCTTGAGGCCAACCCGCACGAGAGCATGATGAAGATCATCCACGATACCAACGCCAACAACTCATCCGGCATCGACCTCCCTCACGTCGTCAACAACACGCCTGCAACGATGAGCAACGACCAGCGGAACAAGATGCTCAACGCAATGGCCGGTCGGTCGGCAACACCCTCCACCAACGCTCCCAGGTCCGCCAAACCCTCAGTCTCGGCCTCTCCCAAGCCGCCCGCGCCATCAGTCACCGCGACCCCCGAGACGCCGCCTCCTATGCCTGCCACTTCGGGTCTTTCACTTTCACCCATTATGGGTTCCGCCGCGCCGCCACCTTCGCTGCAGCAGATCAACTTCAACCAGGAAGATCTCGCGGCTCTGCATCGCATGCAAGAGGAGCAGGCCGCCAAGTTGGACCACCTCTCGAGCATGCTCGGGCCCCTCAGCCCGTCTGGTCGCATACCCGGCATCAACGAAAATGGAAACGTGAACGGCTACTTTGACGGCGATCTGGACATTGACCAGTTCCTTAACCCCGACGCCTTTCAGGGCGACAGTGCCTACCCTGGCGTCAACTTTAACGGCGACGGCAACGACTTCAACTTCACTCTTGACGGGTCTGTCCCCCACAACGGCGGCAGCAACGTCAACAGCACGCCGAGCTCCACCGTAACCGAAGACATCCCGCGGAACGATTTGGACGGACTCAATGGAAGCCCTGACCGCGGTACCAAACGGCGACGGGTGGGTTGATGACTGATGAAAGAAAGTACCATTTATTCACTGGTATCTCTTCATGACTTTCCTTTTCGGGCAGCACCAAACGGGTTGGTGTACGGTCTTGAATCACATTTACTTAATGACACAAAACGGCGGTGGGCATTCTGTTTTCTTCCGCTTTTTATCCTCTCTCGTTTCTGGCAGAATTTGGGAGGCGGTTGGTTTCGTTGCTTGCGTGGAAGAGCATGATATCCAGAAAAAATTGCAGGTTTTTTCTTTCTTTTCTTTTCTTTTCTTCTCTTCTTCCTCTTACTGGTCTGGGAACAAGGGGGGGTATGTGGCAGAGGCGGGAGGGGGGGGGGGGGGGGGGGGGGGGGGTCTGCGTTGAGGGAAACAAACGCACAACAACACGTATGCCCCTGATGAGCGAGCAATCGCTAGACTCTCTCAACTCGGGTATGAGTGAGATGAGAAAGCATCATTGGACAGTTTTTTCTTGTAGAGCTAGACTCGCCGCTTCTGACGGTAACTCTCCCAACGCTGGTCTTGATCAACGATGCATGCCTGTCTGGGTCGAAAGTGAATTGCTTTGGTTTGTGTGATGTGGCCGGGAAAGCACTGGTTGGTCAAGCGCGAACTGACTTTGTTCGCTCGTCAACATGCGAGCATGAAACGATATCAGGCACGAGGGTAACTGGGATCGACTGTGGCCGGACAACGCGCCACGGCCGTGAGGTTTTTTTTTTCTTCTTTTTTTTGCTTTACAAGATGGATGTCAAGGTTCGTAACCAGACAGATGCGATATCACCATTTGCGACACTGTTACGAGTGTAGTTGTAGGGAAGGATAAACCGCCGGGGGGGGGGGGGGGCAACGCGATCCTTGAATAATCTCTTGCATCATCTTGACGGGCTTTCCGGGCCGCTCCGACAAGCTGCGAGGCTTTTAAAGAACACTCGACACTACATGGCTACGTAAGAATCCGGTCACCCCCCGACGGCTGTTCTGGCCGCCTGTGCGGATCAAGGTTCGTCGCTGCAGCCACCGCAACCCGGAGAACCACTTGCAGTCGTCCCTCCCTTCGCGGCCCGGCCACCTAGGATCATAGAATCCCGGGTCGGGGGACGGTGCGGTACGGTGCGGGACGGTGCGGCACCATACGGGCGAGGGATTTGGGTTTGGGCTCAACGCGTGGTTGCAGCATCAGCGGACGTCATCACGGAGACGCTTTGGTTCGCTCGGTAGGCGTCCTGGGCAGCGAGAGAGAGGATTGTCGCGCCCGGGGTCGGCCTGAACGCGCCGACGCAGGGCTGGCCGGGAGGCGAGTAGGGGGCCGTCGAGGATTGAGAGGCATGAGCCGGCGCGCATCACTATGGTCGGTGACGTTACTGTGACAGCGGCTTGACGATCGCATCGCCTCCCGCCGACGACGGCTCGGCAAGTCGTCGACGCCGCCACCCAGCTTTTCAGAAATGTACCACGTGTACAGCCGCTGGTCATTATGCGACCGTCGATGAGGCTGATTTGACGTACGGGGTATCATGAGAGCGGCGAAAAGTCCAAGGGGGTCGGTTCCCTCAATCTCCTTCAATTCTTCGTGTAAACCCCCCCTCCCCAGGCAGCCCTGTCAGTCTTCCAGTCCCTTAGCCAGCAAGCGGGTTCGCGTGGATGGTAACCCTCTCGATTTTTATGGGCTCCTTGGGCCGGCTCTTCCGGTCGACCTCGACGGCCTCGATCCGATCCAGCGTCGCCATGCCCTCGTCGCCGATGACGCGGCCAAAGACGGTGTTCAGGCCATCCAGGTGGGGCGCCTTGTCGAAGAGCACGAAGAACTGCGAGCCGTTGGTTCCGGGCCCCTTGTTTGCCATGGAGACGACTCCCCGGGCCGAGTGCTTCAGCGCGGGCCGGATCTCGTCCTCGAAGGTGCCGCCCCAGACGGAGCGGCCTCCCTTGGGGTTCTCGGGCGGAGAGGGGTTCGCGGGGCCGCCGGTCTGGGCCATGAACTTGGGAATCAGACGGTGGATCGGGGAGTCGTCATAGTAGTGTGACGCGCAGAGGGCGAGGAAATTCTGCCTCACGTCGTCGCGGTTAGTCCTTTCTGCGGCGAGGTGGGACGTTGCGCGTGAGACGTCGGCATTTTTTATTTATTTCGGGGGGGGGGGGGGGGGGGGGGGGGGATGAATGTGCACGCCAGCTTACCTCTGCTGTTTTGGGAACACTTTCGCAAAAGACTTCGATCTTGAGATCGCCCAGGGTCGTGTGTAGTGTGACCGACATCTTCGTATTTTCCGTCGTGCCGGGATCACGAGTTCGAACTCGAGTCGTCTAGAAGTTGGTCGGGTTCAAAGTAGGTACGGATACTTCGTATATGTTTGGATCGCAGACAGCTTCGGTTGGAGCTGTATGCGATCCAGACCCCTCATTGGACCAAATCGATACGTGGCGCATGCGAGTGGGGTGGGCTTGAGGTCATCGGTGGACTAGGCTCCGGGCCCGGGGCTCCGCCCATCGGCTGTCCGTTCAATTAGGTAAGGCTGCATGATTCAGCGGGATTGGATTCTTGCACACCAGCCCGGGATGACGCGGGTTGAGCTTCCAACAACGTTTGTTTTTCCTGGCGTGTTCGTTTCAATCCGAGACTAGGGACGACGCAAAACAAACAGCCATGTCTATCCCGCTCATGTCGCCTCATCTCGGCCCACCTACCTAGGTAGGGAGGGCGGAGCGGTTACCTTGATTCGGAACGAGACCGACTTGACAATTACGAGTTCGAATGTATGACAGCAAACGACGTGATGAACCACCTGTTCATGAAGTCGGAAATATCCCACCTCGATCTGACAACGGAATGATGTAAAGGTTTCCTTGCTGACTGTTCAGATGCGTTTCCATCGTTTATACCCATCAAGCATTTCGTGGTCTTATTTTGAGTTTCCATCTCCGCGCCCAATGACCCAGAATCGATCCCTCGGACCCCTTGATGTCAAGGTTTCTTGGAGGAGGCCATCATGGTAGGAGCCGAGTTTTGGCGATACGGTCCCATGCCGGCACGTGTGCGACCCGCGGGGTCCCACCAAACCGGACGAATTTGGTCCAAGACATGGACGCCGTGTTCGCCGCTGAGCCCAATGCTATTACTCGCTGTCCTGTGGCATGTCCGTGGGCTCTCCGAGCCGTCAACTCTGCTCAGTAAGAATGTTTCAAGCGTGTTCGGCGAGCTCGGGGTCTGTGTGTGGCGCGGCGAATCTCCTTCTCCCCTTTTCCTCCTGTCGATAGGCGTCCAATGATGGCGTGTCTTAGCGGGCGGAGTATGCTCGGGTTGCTTGCGCCGGCACCGTCTAAAGCTGCCTGAAAATCTGTCATAGTATTGTTATGGCATAGCGTCCTGTTTAGGACGACTGTCGAGAGTCTGGGGACGCACACATAACACCGGACGGGTACGGACGGTTCCGGGATATGTGGTAGAGTGTTGTATATAGGACTGACGTGCCTTGAGGCTTCACTAGACAGCTCGATTCTTCAGAGTTTGGTTCAAAGCGAGCAGAGAGGAAAAAAACAACGATGAGAATGACATTTGTCGATTTCATTCGAGACACGACCGCATGGAAGGTCGTCCGCATGGTGACGAGAGACAGATCTCCCGCGTTACAGTATTTTGACGAGCGATACCCCTCGATACGCCATCGCTATATCGAAAAGAGCTCCGGTCGACATGCCTCCAGGTAGGCAGACATGCAGGCCCGCAGCAGAAGGGGAAAAGACAGTCTGACGTGGTTTTCGGTTTCAGATTATCCTTCGTGTCGAGGCATACGGACCAGGAACCCTCGATGGACTCCGACAAGGCAGTGGGCCACAATTCTTCCAGCCAGGCGATAAGCCGCACGACGTGGGAGAAGTACGGGATCGAGAACCGTACGGGTTTATATCTCGTCGAGTTCTTGCCCAACGATCCAGAGGTACCTACGATGGCGCTCCACTCACGCCCTTTACCTTGGTTGCTGAGTCAAAAGGATAGAACCCGCAAAACTGGTCCAATTTCAAGAAGGCCCTGATCAGCTTCCAGCTATGCCTTCTCGTCGTAGCCGTCTATGCGGGAGCGTCCATCTACACCGTTGGCGTCCATGGCGTTCAGGAGCGCTTTGGCGTCTCGAAAACCGTCGCCCTCCTGGGGTTGACCGTCTTTGTCATTGCATATGGAATCGGTCCCGTGAGTATCCGCCTCAACGCTCCCGGCTCCTATAAAGCACTGATCAAACAAAGTTGGTCTGGAGCCCGCTCTTTGAGATCCCCCAAATAGGTCGGAACCCCGTCTTCATCTCCGCCCTCCTCGTCTTCGTCCTCGCGCAGGTCCCAGCCGCGCTAGCCACCAGCATCGGCATGCTTCTGATATTCCGGTTCATCGCCGGTTTCTTCGGTTCCCCGATCCTGGGGTCCGGGGACGGCATCCTGACGGACATGTTCGATTCGCGGAAGCACACCTACGTCATGGTGGGCTTCGCGCTAATTGGCATCTGCGGGCCTACATTAGGCAAGTCTAACCTCTGCCGTACGCTCTTGTTACTGATCTGACGCACCGGCAGGTCCCATCGTCGGGGGTTTCGCTGTCCAGGCCAAAGGATGGCAATGGACCATATGGATCATCAGCTGGGTCAGCGCCCTCGACCTCGTACTCCTCGTCTTTTTCCTCCCCGAGACGAGCGCCGATAACATCCTATACCGGCGGACGATGCGGCTCCGCAGGGCCACCGGCGACATGGGTTTCGTCTGCGAGGCCCAGCTCAAGGCCGACAACAGACGGGGCGCCGAGCTCCTCAAGGCGCACCTCATCCGGCCCTTCACGCTGGTTCTGGCGGAGCCCGTCGTCTTCTTTCTCATCCTGTACAGCTCGTTCACGTATGGGCTAATGTACATCTGGTTCGAGGCCCTGCCCATGGTCTACGAGGAGATATACCACTTCGATATCGGAATGGCGAGTCTTGCTCTGCTGAGTCTCATCGTCGGCGTGCTGATCGCCATTCCCCTCTTCTTCATCTACTACCGGATGCTTATCGAGCCCAAGTACGACCGCCACGGCAAGATCAGGCCGGAAAACCACCTTCATCCCGCCATGATTGGATGCTTGTTCCTGCCAGCCAGCCTAATCTGGTTCGGGTGGACCGCGAGACCCTCGATCCATTGGGCGGTTCCCATGGCCGGCTCGTCGCTCTTCACGGCCGGTGCCTTGTTGTTGTACGTTTCGATTCTCAACTACCTCGCGGACTCGTACCCGAGGCACGTGGTGTCCGTCCTGGCCGGGAACGAGCTGTTCACCAGCATGTGCGGAGCGACCTTTCCCCTGCTCATCCCGTCAATATACCACACGTATAGCGTCCTCGGATCGAGTATGATCTTGGCCATAATCGCCATGGCATTCGTGCCTCTGCCATATATACTCGCCATGGTGAGAACCTCTCCGAGCGCCATATATATGAACCAAGCTAATTCGGTAGCAGTGTGGGCCAAAGCTCAGGAAGCGTAGCAGCTATGCAAGGACAGGATGATGGTGAGTGAAGACATAGACAGGGGATGCGAGATAAAAAGATGCAACGAGAGCGTTCAACGTGCAGCCTTTGAAAGAACAACTCCACCTAGATATCGGTAATTTGTTTCATTCGAACGTGCTAAGATGTCCGCAGTGAATGATGCGTCTATGTTGCCCGAGATAAGCTACATTCACTGAATTTCAACTCGAATCCTCTTTCCCCGGCATATGCCCATACGTCGGCTGGCATGATCAAGGTCCACCACAGGATTACACAGTAACTTATAGAGAGATAATGTAGACACTTGTCTACCAATAATAAAAGTCGTCAGAGTGAGAATATACTGAAAACTTCAGCTTGCCCTACACCACACAAGGTCCTGTGTAGATTCAATCCCCAGATGCTGCCGATCACGAAGATCTTCCTGCCAGAGTCAAACACATGCCTTGTGTAAAACGTTGGGAGCATGCCGTAGAGACAACCATCGGAGGGCGAAGAAGACAGAGCACGACACATGCGGCCTGCTTGGAACGGCACCGAGTGACAGCGGCGGGACACAACAAAGCAGCCGACGAGGCACAAAAGGCTAGAAACGAGCTCTGTCGGTACAGGACTATTCAACACCAGGGACTTCGCAACGGTTGCCTAGGAAGGAATTTATCTAAGCTGGGGCTTCGTTGGCGGAAGATTCTCTCCCCTACACCCAACCAGACTCGATGAACTCTTTGCCCTTGAGCACTCCGCCGTCAACACCCCGAAACCCATCCATCTGCCGCCAGCGAGCACTCCCTTGGCTGTCGCCGCCGTCGCCGCCGTCGCCGCTGTTACTGCCGCGGTCTCCCGAGCCAGTCTCAAGCACCCCCTGACTATCAGCACTGCAGCCGTCAGCCACTATCCCAAGCAAGTCACAATATAGAATTGTAGCATAGCCCAGCTGATATCTAGCAGTGAATGGCCTAATATGTCGAATTGGTAACGCTTCAAGGATTTGCCTCTTGGCATTCCGCTTCGGCCGTCGCTCTGTATTCACGCGGCCCCGGAACTCTGGATATTGCATTTTCGCCTTCCTGAAATCGCAATGCACCTTTTGCTTCTTCTCTTCCTTCTCCCTTGCAGCCTCCGCCCATACCAACTTTGCAGCTCGTTGTGCTACCCAAGTGGTATCTCATCCTTTCGCAATAGCGCTCGATTACAACGCTGCCGGCCGCCATGAAGATGGAAGAACGAACCCTCTGGAAGTCGTGGAAGGTAGTTCCCATACCATCCATGATTGACAACACATCACCTCACCACCGGGCCAGATTGCCGGAGTGGCGTGCGCCGGTGGTAATGTCGATGTTTTCGAACGTCAACGGTAGTGTGTGGAGCTCAATGAGACTGACGATGCCAGCAGGCGAAACAGCAATAGAATCGACCAAACGATTGCCGGTCCCAAACGATTGTGGAAGGTGGTAAAACCGGGATGGAAGGGTCGAGCTCCGGATGAAATATGAAATTCATTATGAACATCGGTGTCTTGATATCGCCCCCCTCGACATTTATGCTTTCACACTTGCGACCCGAAAGTAGGTCTGGGTAAATTGCGTCTTGGATCAGACAAAAGAGAATAATCGTGGATGAAGCCGGATCAGATGGATGTCACCCGTAAGAGCAGGCTCTGATTGAACGAGCTGGGGGATACCACCGGCCGCGCTGGTGACATCTCTAGACCACGCGATTATTTGGGCGAAATTGATGTTGGCGTTCTCGGCAATCAAGAGTTCGACTTGGGTGGCAGTACAGATCGGACCGAATCTAGTCCCATGAAAACAAAAACAAGTTCAAATGCGTGCTACATGTTCACACGCCGTCGTTGTTTGGCTGCGATAGTCCGCCAGACATCCCGTCTCGATGCCTTCCCGCCTTCAAAAAGAGGACCTCTGGAAAGCGCCCCAGATTTTCCACTTTCATGCATCGCCACATCGTGGATTGTCCTTTGGTGTTGTGGGGTTGTCTACGAGTTTAGAGAAGGCTTCCGTTCGGTTCCGTCGACCTCGGCTTAGAGAGCGAAGCGTCGACACCTCCGTGCCTATGCAGTTCACGCCGTGGCGAACCTCGACCGAACACGTACTGACTGTGGTTGTTCCATGGCAATTTTTCAAGTTCACGATAAACCACGCGCATGGCATTGTACGTTGTAAAAAGGAATGCATGGCCCTGCTGCAGAATTCACTATTCATGATTTCGCCTTCGCTAAACCCCGGGATTGACCTGCAAAAAAAAAAAAAAAAAGAGACCATACAGCCGGGGCAACCAGCTGTATCCTGCGTTGTGATTGTAGAAATTCGATAAGCAAAAACCATGACCTGGACTCCACTATGCGAGGTCTGGGCATGCAGAGAGAGGCCCATGGCATGGAAAAATGTGCAGAGTAGATAGCGGTTGGGATGCTCTCCCCGTGAGCATGACACACGTGTTGAGCCTTCATCTACGCCGCTGGCGGCGCAGCGGCCTTGTCTGCATCGGCCGCAGCCTCAGTGCCATTGGCATCTCCTGGCTCTTCTTCCTCTTCCTCTTCCTCTTCCACCTCTTCGTATTCAACTTCTTCTTCTTCTTCTCCTTCTCCATCCTCGGCGATGATGCCATTCTGCCTCTCCCAGACTTGCCTCCTGATCATATCGTCCTTGGCCTTCCGGGCTCTCTCCACCTCCTCGAAGCCACCGGACTTCTTCAGTTTGCCCTCTTCCACAAAAGTTGAGAGCTCCCTCTGGAGCTCGTTCCCCTTTCGGCCCTCAAGTTCCTTCTGTCTCAGCTTTTCTGCCCGCTCAATGGCTTCAAGCCGGTTTTCGTGGTTGGGCTGTAATGCTCTCACCTCCCCGAGAACGCCGTCCTTGGCTGCGTTGGGGTCGGAGCCGTTTCCTAGGTTGTTTAGGCCCTTGGAGAAGTTGCGAGCGGTACCGGCGCTGGCGGTGGTCCCGTTGTCCTTCAGCTGCTCCTTGGTAGCTTGTTCAACTAGTGCAAATGTCTCCGATGCCTTCTCCAAATCGTCCTGCAGATCGATCATGAGGTCCTCCATAAGGCGCAGCTCATCACGGCCTTTACAGACGTCCTCCAGCTCCTTCTCCCAGATCTTGGTCCAGATAGGCTTCTCTTCCTTCATGTAATCCTCCACCTTCTTGAGCTCCTTTGAAAGTCTCGTAATGTCCATGGCCACGGCCTCCAGTTGCCTAGGTAGCGGCCGCACGCCACGGTGAACCACGTCTTTCCGGAGGTCCTCCACCAGATCTTGCAGATCGTCGACTTTGGTGACAAGTCGGTCAGAGTCCGCATTGAGCTGTTCGCGCCCCTTGGCCACGTAGGCATGACCGGTCTCGCCCTCGATGCTAGGGACCGATGCCTTGACAACTGCAGCCTTGACGTTACTCGCCTTGGCGCGGATAGCGGACATGGAGCCTTGAATCTCCGACTGGAAACTGGAGTACGCCTGACGCATGACGGCCAGGTCACGGCGAAGGCTTTGGATTTCGGTGATGTGCCCAGCAGCGAGCTTGCGGCCGCCGACGGGCCTGGAACCGTCAGCAGGCGCTGAGACAACAGGTGGAGCGGAAGCCAGCCTCGCCATCTCTGCGGCCGCCTCCTGTTGACGTTCCGAGACCCGCTGTATCGCCAAGCCCTGGTCGTCCATGTTCTGCTTTACATCCTGTACGATCTTCTTGAGTTGCCCAATCCCCTCGTCAATGTGTCGTTTGACTTCGTCCAGCGGCTCAACGTTCAACACCAAGACTGTCCGGTCCTTGATGTCCGAAAGGTCCTCAAGCTCGTGTCTGACCCCTGAAACGGGATCTTGGATGTAAATTTCCGGCAGGTCAGCGCCGTTGGCGTGCGTGTTCCATGAGAACTTTTCAATGAATGCCAACTGGAGACGGCCAATGGAGAGCTCGCTGTAGCCCTCGGGCAGCACGAACTTCTTGACCTTTGACTTGTATTGCAAAAACAGAGTTAGGTCGGTCGTCAACGGTGGTGATTGCTCGTGAAGGGAGGAGGTGTCTCGCTTCTTTTCGGGCGTCTTGGCCCGCGGCGACTCCTTGGGTTCGTCCTTGCTAGGTGGCTCAGGTTTGCGATCATCAGAAGACATGATGGGGAGCTCATCGCTCAGAGGACCCTTGAGCGTAGCGCTGGCTTTGGGGTACTTGTCTTCGGGCGTCTGAATCGTCGGGCTCTCGGGCCTGGCTTTCGGCACTTCGGCCGGAGGCGATTCGTTGGTACGACTTGGGGCCCTGGCAGGTGACGCATCCAAATGCGGCTGCTTCGAGGCCCGGTTCTGACGGACAGTCTCCCGAGTCTGCACAGCACGCAGAGACTCTCGCACTTCGCCTCGGCCACGGTTCGGTATGGGAGAGTTCTGTGACGGCAGCATGGGCACGCCATTCATGGCGCTGCCCAGGTGCTTGGATATTTGATATTGCGAATATCGCCGCGATGCTCTTCTCTCCAGATCTCCTCCTTTCTGCAGAGCGGCGAACGCACTCGATTGCTTCGGAGGTGGCGGCGGCGGCGGGAATGATTCGGCAATGGCCTCTACCAGCGGTGCGGACGTGGACGCCTCTTCACCGGGATATGGCGGCACAACGGGCATGTTCTGCATCGTGTTGCTGGACAGTGAGGACTGCTCCGAGTTGAGGGAGCCGCGCGTCTGGTCTCTTGGGGGTATGTAGCGACGATTTGGAGACGTGGTTGTTGGGGCGCCGGCTGACATGGAAGATTCCCTCTGCGGGTCTGGCCGGTATCCGTTCTGTATGCCTTCCTCCAGCAGATTCGTCAAGCCGGTATTTGCGCTACCCATCGTACTCGTGCTTGTCGTCCGCTCGGGTGCGCCTGCTGAGCCCCCGCTCTCCCTGTCCTTTGGTTGCTTTTGCCGCAGCTTTTGCTGCTTGCGCTTCAGTCCGTGCAGCAGGTTGATGATGATATCCCGAATACGAGGAAGGTATTTCTCCAAGCTCTCGGTGCTTGCTTCTTGACTTAGAGTGGCCTCCAATATGCTTCGTAACAACTCGGGGACATTGCCCAGGTCGGAGGTATCAACGTTGATGGCCGTGAAAGCTCGACAGGCCATGTTGAACTCATACCCCAGTCTGACGTACACATCAGATACCTGGCCGTCGGTGGCTTGGCCACGCGACCATTGTGTGAGGGTCTCCAGCAGCTGCTTAGTCGCGACAAGCAGGTGGGTGACGCTCTTCTCGATTTGCGATAAGGGCATGGCTGAGCTAGTAGAGTTCTGTTGGAAAGGACGGGTTAGTCGCCGGTACAAGAAACAGGGGCGACAAGTCTGTTGGGAAGATGATGTTTTGCAGCAGGCCAGCGTCTAAAGACCAGCTGCCGGGCGCTGGAATGTGCAATCAGACTCACATTTGATCTCCGCATCCCGCCATTTGGCGGGGCGGATCGATTTGAGGCGTTGGAAGCCCTAGGCTGCATCCCCATGGCAGGTGATATTGAGCGAGCTGGCACACTGGGCGGAGGGCCAGGTTCAGCACCTGGGGAGCGCCGTTGCATGCGCTGTGAGGGGCCCGGCGCCTGCATCATTGTCTAGATTGGAGGGTTGTCGTCGTTGTCGCGCTTCTCTTGTCCTCCTCGGCGTCGTTCTTCGCTGACTAGATTGTCCGTTGCCAGTCCGAGTGCCCAAAACAGTACAAAGGCAAAAATGGGAGTGATGTGATCGATCGGATAAGTCGCAGCTATTCGAGAGGATGGTTGCCGACCATGCTATAAGGAAGTAGGGTTTGCGATTGCGAACTTTGTTGGATTGCCTAGGTAGATTGAGAATGTCAAGGTTTCCTGGTGGATGCTGATGCAGTAAGCAAGGAGGGTGCGTTCGGCGGTTGGCAGTAGGGAACCGCCTGGTTTGGATGCTGTGAAGGGATGGAAGCTGTAGAAGTGGCGGCAATAACGCGTTGGAGATTGGGAGAGATGGAGAGAGGGACTGAGTGAGTCCCTCGATGGAGCAAGTAGTGAGTGTCCTGCTGACGTCTTGCTGTCGTTGTTTCCGTTAGCGTCGTCCGTATCCGATCGGGTACGCGGGTGTTGGAGGGTGTCTAGAAGAATATAAAAACTAATAATAATAAATAAATAAAAATTCGGACTGCTGTCGGTTGCAGATGATAGAGCGCAATGCAGTGAAAGCAAAGGCCAAAGCAATTGTGAGGTAAGTGGGATTTAGGGTGAAGGCATGTGTCTAGGTATCTGTAGGAAGGTATGTATATACGAGGTACACGCCGTACACGTAGGTTGGTATCTGTATATGCAATGTCGCGCCGTGTTCGGAAAGCGGAGAGTGCTTTTTTTTTTCAGCCCAAAATGCCCAAAGCCCCAGATAAAGGTCCGCTGGAGCAAATCCGCAGGCGTTCGTTCGTTTACTTAGGTAGTTGAGTAGCTAGGTAGGTAGCGTAGGTAGCTCTTCATTCACTTGTCACAGTGCTTATTTGCCCCTGATTGTGCCCTCCTTTGCCCTTTCAACTGTTGATGAACACCCCTCCCTCCTCCCCTCCCCTCCCCTCCCCCCCAGTCAAGGACTCAGTCAGGTACAGTACTGTATGGGAACAGATACGGATACCTACACGCTCGTCACCTTGTGGTGCCCTTGTGTCTCCCCGGTTCCAGTCCGCTGCCCGTCACCTCATCCTGACAGTGGAGCATGGTACACCCTTTTGGCTGGCTTGTATACTTCCTCGGTGAACTTGACATCCTTGTCAGATCCTGACCCAGAACGCACGTGCCCCGGTTACCAGCCACCCGACATGCCATTCCGCTCTCTATCACCATCCACCTTTCGCACCTCGAACCATCTTCCACCCCTTGAAGCAAATACATGCACTACCTACATGCAATCTCTACGATGAAACACTCTGGAATGTTTTCAAACAACGTCAGTCTGTGACGTCTCCCCCGAATGCAACCTCACCAGTCCAATCTCCTAGATAGGTTTCCTATGTGCATGCATCCAAAGGCTCCATCCAATGTACGAATATTCGCAACGAAGAACAAGCCCGGACACCGATTTTTTTTTTCCCCCCTTCTAGTGTAGCTCGATGCACTGGTTATGTTGCCAACACCCCGAGTCATCAGACCTTGGCTCGAGGTCCGAACCCTGCGAGCCATTGTTAGAGGAAGACAGGCCTAGTGTTTTAATAACCCAGCGCGGCCAGGTACATTAGGAGAAGCAATTGTGTTCCGGTTCATTCCGCCAATCCTCTCTGTCGATATTCCCCATGATCTATCTGTACACGAACGAACGAACGAGGCCTCGGGTTACTCAGAGTTTGCACATCATGTACGGAGTAGCGTTTTTGACAAACCATCAACGCATCTGGTAGCACGCTGCGCCACACGATCTCGCCGACATGGGTAACCGATACGGGATAAAGCAAAATCATGGGTAGCAGGGTCCTTAACCCGACTCCAAACCCATCATGCTTCGTTTGCCCTTTGCACATAAAGCAGCCGCTCCTGTCACCCCTCCGCTTCAAGCCGCCCGCTACTGCCGCATGAAAGAGGTATGAGTGCGCCATGCCGGCTACCAGTGGATACAACAACCACGGGGTCTTGGACCTGACCAACCTCGTGGTCGAGACCGATATGCTTGTTCCCAGTGCGCCCGATATGGATACGACGTGCATGAGCCTCTTCGTCAGCCGCTGTACCATTTTCATGCAGAGCAACATTTCTTTCTCAGAAGTCTCAACTTTTGGCCAAGCATGTCAAGTCCATTTCCCTCATGCGCTGCACTGATAATGCCATCCACGTGAGCAATGCCTCCTCGACGGCCTCGAGGTCTCCCGAATTGCATCCGCAGACGTCGGCGGAGGCACTCTCGTCACCGCTGCCAACGGTTGATGCGTACACGCTCAGGCTTCCGTCGCTCATCAGATGAACAACCAGCCGCTTTCCGTCACGGTTGACGAAGATGCTGCCCCTTTGGCCAGCTGGTAGAGGTTGGAGGTCTTCTCGGCCGCGATCAGGATGCTCAGGTATTTCGATGCCGGTCCATACAGGCTTGACGTCTTGTAGCAGCAGCATACGGACTTTATCCCATGTCCCATTTGCCCCTTCCACCAGATCGAAGCCAGATACAGTGCTTTTTTTATTACTAATAAATGAAACCATAAACAAGAAGAAATAAAAAAATAAAAGAAAAAGAAGAAAAGAACACAGAGAGACAGTACTTTATATGGTGATTTTCATGAGGCGATGCCCTCATTTCATTGTGCCTTGTGGGAGAGACCCTGCGAGAATCTCGCACAGCTCTTCAACCAATCAATCTCTGGCCGCCCTCCAAGCTCACTAGCAGGACTCGTCGCGGAGTTAGTTAATGGACCAGAGTTTTTGTACTCTTCGGCAAACGTCATGTATTGCCCGTCGAGTTTATGTGGCTCAGTGGCTCAGTACGAGTGCGGGAGACGCTAAACGGGACACATCTACAGCGGGCGAAATACTTTTGAAATGTCATTTGTATAGCTGACCGTCAAGAGCCACGGTGGGAATGAACCGCAAAAAAGGATGGTAATAGGATAGAAAGCAATAAGAATGACTTCCAACACCGTTAATAGAACGACAGGACCCTGCCGCCTACTTACTACGTAGGTAGTCGATCGTCTAGACCAATCCCGAGTGGTCCGGGCCGAGTTGCTGCGAGGGCAGACGGAGGAGGGTGGAGTCACCATCCCGCAAGTCCATGTTTCTGCCTGAGGCCGTCAAAGGCATCCAACTCGGAGCTTGCGCTTCGGAATCTAGAAACCTTCAATTGATCATACCCCGAGCTCCCACTCTATATCCACGTTCATCAACACATCCATACAACCGCCAAAATGGTCTTCGCCTGGAAAGCTGCCGGTCTCACGTGAGTCAATTAACGACCCTTGACCCTCGACCCTCTTTCGTATTCCGTTTGTCGGTTGGAGCCGAACGCGATCGAAGTTTTGGACACAGGAGAGGGGGAAAAAAGCTGACCCGATAACTCCCAACTTCCAGCTACAACCGCTACCTCGCCGTCGCCTCGCGCGTCGTGCGCCGCAGCCTGAAGGAGGACAAGAGAATCATCGCCGAGCGCCGCGGAGAGACGGAGCTCCGTTTCGCCAAGTGGGAGGTGAGAAAATACCGACGCCCTCCACCCCTCCCCGAACTGCGATACCGATGACCTACCAGGCGGGTTGATGGCGAAAACATAACAGAAATGGCTAACTTGAAATAACGCAACACAGAACGGCAAGCAGGGTGAGCCCAAGCCCATAGCCCAGGCTACTTTCGCCGCCCCTTCCACCTCGTCTTAGAGCAGCTCGACTATTTCCGCCCAAGAATTAGACGTGTGGAGTTGGAGAGGATGTGCATCCGAGGTTATCAAGGGATAGATGGGAATTAGGGGGGGAAGGAAGTGAATGCGCAGATCCTCCTCCGAATACCCGCCGGCTCCTAGGCAGTGAGCTGCTGTAACATATCAGAAAGTGGCATAATCTATCAATTCGAAATGCCGTCCTAGATTTCGGTGTGTCTTAACGTGCGGGTGGGGGGGAGGAGTGGCCTTGAAATGTTGCGATGTCGGCTGAGGCGCTAGAAGTGACTGACTGCACACACTTGACGTTGGCCAGAGTGTTTGGGCGTGCAGTTCCTCCACTCACCCAAATTTGCCCGCCGCCGGACAAATTCGGTTGTGATCGATCCATAACCCCGTTGCAACTACCTCGAAACAACCAAACCCGGAATATTACCCCAGGAACAGCACATACGTGATTGCTGTACTCTATTTCCAATCGCTCGTTGATTTCGGGGTTTTTTCTTCTCCCTGTATTCATTCGCCTGGGTCACGCAAAGCCGTCGTGTCTCTCACCAAACAGCCTGGCCGTTTTTTTCGGGTTCCCCCCCCCTCAAGGGCATATCCATGCTGGATAGCCGCCGTGACCTCACTAAACCTGCACTCAACGCACCCACTCAGCAGAGCCTCATGAGAGGTTGCCCATATGGCTGTCCCATCCGGCTTCGCAGTGTCCGAGGGTAAGACCGCGCCGTGGGAAGATTACATGTTCGCACCACTCACCATCCCTTAGACATTTCGAGGCTTTCTCTCGAGCAAGGGCGTGAGCCCCCACATCCGCCGGCGCCCAAGTCATCGGGCAACGGCATTGTCGCTTTTGATATCACGTCAAAGTTCACAGCAGCTACCGAAAGTGAGATGGAAGCGCCAAGTCCCTTGAATACAACAGAGCAGATTATCTGACTCTATGCGCAGCGCTCCCCCCCGGTGAGCTGGTTAAGGATGGCTTCTTCACGCTGTTTGAGTCCGTTGGGGCCCTCGAGGTACGTCACGAAAGCTATTTGCTGACTGCCCTGGACAGCCTGCTGAAGTCACAGACAGATCATGGATCCAAAAATGGACAGTGGCTGCTTAGAGGCGGAGGACTCGCTCGACGTCGACTACGATGTGTCACGTCCCCTCCTCCCTGAGGAAGTTCTTGGCATAATTGATCAGTTGCTTTGCCATGAGGTCAGCGCCGAATACTCTATTTGCATCCCCCCCCCAACCACCACTCACATGGCTACAGATGTCATGGCACGTTGGCTACCCTCTTTCTCAGACCCTGTTCACAAGTGTCTACGTTGAGTCGATCCTCATGCCCAAACCGGCGACCATCGACGATGCACATTTCATCAGGGACGCCAACGGCACGCCGCCATCACCGATGCACACCGTCCTCCGAGCTTATTGCTTAGGACTGCTGAAGACATGCGGAAACGTCAACGAGAGAATCAAGAACGAGCATTTCTATGAGGTGGGCCTGCCAAAGCCCTCGTGCGATGATTTATTTGGCTGACCGTCTATGCAGGAAGAAGACTTCGTTACAAATACCTACAACAGGGTTTTGCTCGATGATTTCAGCGTCGAGTCCGTACGCGAAATCCTCAAGGAGGCAAGCTTTGTTTTGCGGCAGCTCTCGGACTCGGTGTCGCAAGACATCATTGACGCCCTCCACACGAGGCTGCTCTTCCGATACACACTCCTGGCAGCGATCGACTATACGCAGTATCGGACGGACCCGGACCGTATTAGGAGCCCCTGGAAAGAAGCCAACGATATGTTACCGAGGATCAAGACCACTCACGCACTGGGAAATCCCGTCTCAGAGGCTTTTAGCGCCAAGCTTCAACGGAAACTCGCCAGCACGATGCCCCGCGTCCCATCGTTGAGATCAGCTTTGACGACGCATTTGGGCACCTGACAAAAATTATCGGCGACGGCCTTGAAGTCGTAGGGGTCCTCGACTACACGGACTCCATCTGCCTTCAGGTAAATACCCACGCCCTATTTCCTATCCCAACCTGGTCGTTACTGACTGCCCGCCAGACATATGTGACGACCTTTCAAGCGAAGAAGCCCCAGCCCCTGATCTTCGTGCGCACCCTCCTCCAAAGCTTCTTGTTCAAGGACATGGAGGTCCTAGGCCACAAGAGCATCCGCCAACTTCTCGACGACGACTTCTCCATCGTCTCCCTGCCCAACAGCCTGCTTCTCGACCGCGACAATGACGAGATCGAAGCCATCCAAGACCCGCGCTTCACCATCGCGAACCAGATGGAGGTCTTCCGCCAGCGCGCCGCCCAGCCCTACCTCGACATTCTGCGCACCTTCTGTCAAAACCGGTGTCGCGTGCGCAGGACCCTCTGCCACGTCGTGCGCGACTGGGAGAACCTGCAGTTCGACGCCGAAGATATCGACCAGATCATCCAGCAAGAGACCAAGGAGCAGCCCCTGGTCTACCAGTCTGCCTCTGGGCCGGTAGAGACGTGGTCTCTGCCGCTGTCGTCGTGGGCGTACCTGTACAAGGTGAAGCAGATGGAGTGGATCGTCCAGCTCGGTTTCGAGCTCGAGGTCTACCAGCCTGACGAGCTGGCGGGCATGTACTGGTACCTGAACTACCTGGCCAAGAACCGCCTCCAGCACGTCGAGCGCATAAAGTCCTTCGTCGTCCGGAGCCTCAACCAGGCTCGCTCGGGCAGACAGCGCCTCATGCCGACCGCGGAATCGCAGTACACAAAGTCTCTGGCCTTCCTCCGCCTGGCGCTGCTGGATGCTGCCGTCACCGAAGGCGCCTCCGACGCTCTTTGCTGTCTCTACACGGTCCTCCGCCGCCTCGGACTGGTCAAGCCCCCCCGCGACCCTATAGCACCGATGAGCTCCGCTACGAACTGCGGATGAGGCCCTTCTCCGTCATCGGCTTACCCTCCCTGCCGACCTTTGAGGAGTTCACCGTCGGAACCCTGCAGACAGACTGTTCAAGCGCCGAACTGCTGGAGCTCGCCGACCGCGCCATCGCCGGCGCCAAAAAGGGCTTCGAGGTCATGAGCAAACTTCCCGAGGCCGAGGCCTTTTCGGTCGGATCACATGATCGCTGGCTGCCGTCCATCAAGAATGGGCTGAAGTCGTGCATCGCCATGGGGTTAGCCGTCTCGGTTATCCGAAAGGCGCTAGACAAATCGGGCGAAGGTGGCGGGGACCTGAAGCTCAAGGCCGAGGTACCGACTCCCGACAAGTCGTATCACGAGTGGTGGATCGTTCCGCGGATTATGCCTGTTCGATGACGAACTAGAGCACGGGATCCGACCTAGCCAGGCATAGCATAGATATGTAGTGGATAGCCGTTTATCCTACTTTCTCAAAGAAAAAGGAAAAGAAAAGTCCTAAAATACAACCCAATCCTGCCGGGGAATTTCATGTGACACTACGCCCAGCACCCTCCATGCCTAGTAGTTTGACAGCAACTTACTCACGTTGGTTGGAAAAAACGACCCATGCGAAAAATTCGATACAGTTCGTGCGTGTGACACGAAAGAGAGAACGCGGCATATGCGCTGAGGTGCCATGCTGAAATGCAGTAGTATCTCTAGCTTGCTCGTTCTATAGATGTGTCTTCATAATCTACCTCTGAATGTAGTCCAACTGTATCTGACCATGCGGAGGAGACAGCAAGGCTCTTTAACGCGCTTACGCGCGCTTCTTGGAGGCAATCGATCTAAGCTTGACGGTCTGCTCGTACAGGACGTCCTTGAAGGCAAAGAGGAAGGCGGCGGTCAGCACACTCTGGGTGACCTTGGGGCCGATACCTGCGTTCCCGTTCGTTAGCACTGCGACAGTCGCTTATCTCTGGCGGAAGCACAAGACTCACCCTTGTACAGGCCGGCGTAGCCCTCCTCCCTGATGACCCGGCTGATGGCTTGAGACATGCCCTCCTTCTTCTCGCCGTTACCAGCGGCAACATGCATCTGGCTCTTGACCGTGATGTACGGGTAGGTGACCGAGGTCGCGAACAGCTTGCCGAGGGCGCCAAGAAGGAAGGCGATGGTCGGCGTCACCCTCCTCTTCTTCTCGACCGTGTTCTTCATCTGCTCGAACAAGGTGTATTGCAGGATCGGGTTGATGACGAGCACCAGGGCGGGGATGACGCCCGAGAAGAGGGCCTGCGGCCCCTCGTTTTTAAGCAGCGCCAGGAGGGTGCCGATGGTTGAAGGCGCCTTCTTGGGCTTGGCGGTCTGCGCCTCCTCGTCTTTGCCGTCCTGGTTGGCGTTGCTGCTGCGGGTCGTCATACGGGTGTTGATGACCCAGATGGGGTTTGTGAGGATGACGGTGGCGGAGCCGGCGATGGCGCCGGCAATCATGGACTCGACGGTCGTGAGCTTCTTACTGGCACGGCCAGCCTTCTCGGCGGCGGTCTCGAAGAAGGCGCGGGTCCACTCGTACCAGTAGTAGTAGACGAAGTTGGTGACGCTGATGCCAAACAGGGCCGACTCGAGACCGGAGTAGAGACCCGACACGCCCTCACGGGCGACAATCTTCTGGACGGCCGTGAGGAAGGCTGTGTCGGCGCGCTTCGATTCTACTTGGGCGCGGGTCGAGAGGGTGATGAGGGGGTAGCTGCGGAAGGTTAGAGCCTTGCCCGTCAGAAAGAGGTTCAATGGCCTTACGTCAAGGCCATGGAGAGGAGACCGCCGCCGGCACCCGCGAGGGCATGGGCGACATTGTCGTTCTGCGGGAGCGCTGGCTTGGACATGGTGGCTGTTATATGTTTGCGGGCGGTACGAGGTTGGTGCGCTCGTCAAAAAGCTTATAATAGGCAGATTGGATGATAGGGACGTTGGGAAATGGGACGGTCCGTCCAAAATACTAGGTACAGTCAAAGTGATGTAGTAAAGTATGTAAATGGTATTATCGCTGCGACGTTAGTGATTAGGTATAAAAGTTGCGTCTCAAAACAGGGCGGCAATGCCTTTGTGTTTTCTGGGGAGCCGAGGTCAACCACGTTTTGAATGCCGAAGGGGGGAAGGGGTTGGCTTGCTGATGCCGCTAAAAACCTTTACCCCAGTTATGTCATCGCTGCAACCGTGCCAGATATTCATGCGCGCGATCACAAGACAAGGGAGGGGGAGTCGAAGGGGACGGACGCATGTGATGGGGGCGGGTCTGGCTGCCCTTGACCTGGGTTGGATCAAGAGAGGGGGCTCCTTCGGGAGCTCGTGGGGTCAGGGCTCCTTCGGGCGCCGACCAAATATGCCTTATTCGAGAAAATGCGCTTTTTTGAAGAAGCAAGAGTAAAGGCATGGTGTCCAATCAAAAACTTCAAAATTGGCCTTTACACGTTGCTCAAAACCCCCCCCCCCCCCCAGTGGGCTCGACTTGGAAACCCCGCTGTCGCTGTCGGCTATGCACTATCAAGATACCTTAGGTACCTACCTTCAAAGGAAGCAATTTGCAACTCTGCATCAAGACAATGTCAGTCAAGGAAGGGTGTGAGCCCAAAGTGGGAATGAATGAGATCGGGCAGGGAAAAAGTTCTTCCTCATCATCCCCCCCCCCCCCCAGCTACTACGTAAGTGGTTGAGGGGGGCAACGCTAGCCTCGATACGGCAGAAAGTAAACAAATCAACTTTGATTAGCCGCCAGGGTCTGTTCTTATCTGCAGTGACCGCCTGCAGAACTATTGCGCACCACACACCGCACCACGCGACGACCCTTATTCCAATGCATAGATAACATTTGGTTTTTTGTTATATTGCTAGTTTACGCGAAGGTTTGACAGCCTAGTTTTCGCCGTCGGTTTTTTTCTCTTTTGCTGTGTTCTTTTATATACCGTCTATGCCACCGCCATAGCGCGCGCGTCATTACCCCCCATTCCCTTTTTGGCCATTGCGCGTCTCGCTATGGCGACACCGAGACCTAGAGGGGAGGGCGACGAGATGCTCTCCTCGCCGGATCCGCTCAACGACACCGTCTCTTCGGCGCTCTACCCTTCATCCCGTCGCGTTACTCGAAGTCAAAGATCGCAGCGGTTGTTCTCCATCGGTGGCCGTGGCACTTCGCCTAGAAAGCAAATGTTCGAGCTCGAGGTTGGCGACGACAGCGCGCCCAAACGGTTGTTAGTGACCGTTGAGGCGGAGGGCGACTACGAACACGTTGGGCGCAGACTCTTCAACTCTGACACACCCACACTGAGCCGCGGCGCCTACACAACCACCGTTCCGCTGGCTGGCGACAAGAAGAACACCGCCGTCAAGACGCCCGCGCGGCGGGGTCGACCTCCGAAGTCCGCCACACCAAAGTCCGGCACAGCGACCAAGAGGAAAGCCACATCTTCTCCGAGAAAAACACCCAGACAGACCCGAAGGGTTAAGACGATTGTTGATTCCGATGGCATTGAGGCCGATATCACCATTCAGGGCACGCCGAACCCCACGACGCGCACCAGACGAGCGACCAGTCGCCAGCCGCGAGGGGCCTCTGAAGATCCTGCTCCTTCGTCCAGACCCAGTACAACCCGACGTCGCGGCCGACCCAAACGCGTTGAGTTCTCCGACCAGCCAGCGGAAACGATGGATGAGGTGGCGGACTTTGGCGGGGTGGCGCCTTCAGACGACGCGCTCGCCGCGGTGATGGAGGACATGGCCGTGGACGATCCCACGCCAAGGCGAGAGCAGCCTGCTGTTTCGATACCTGAATCCGAACCCGATATCTGGATGCAAACAATGTCAGACCAAACGACACCTCGCGCAACGACACAAGACAACCCCATCGTCCTTAGTCCCACACCCGCTCACCTGCAAGACAAGAGCCCTACGCCATCCGAACAGCTTCATTCCGAGTCAGGAAACGAGCCCGAATACAATGACTATGATTTTGGGCCGGGCGCGGCGAGCGACATCTCGTCGCTAGTCGGAGAGAACGATGCGGACAGGGAGCCACGCGACCAAGACACAGTCGCACAAGGAGAGGATTTTAGCATGATATTTGCAAATTCTATCCCCTCTATGAGAGGACATACAAGCATGTTTGCCCCTAACTCGGATGAAGTTGGCGAAGAAACGGGTCTGATTGTTAACCAGACACTGGAGTCCTTGAGGCGAAGTGGTGCCTTGCGCGTGGACGACGACAACGAAGAAGATGATGAAGAAGTCGCTGCCGTTCCTACTGCGCAGGAGGCTTCAAAACATGATCCTCCAGTCCAGGAGGAGGTTCAGCCCGAGAAGGAGGTTGAACCGCATATGGATTCGCTATTGGACGTCAACGCCGAGACCAAGGAATCTCCCGTCTCTCTCCCTTCTCTCCCTCGTCCTGACCTTGCACCTCCATCTTCCGCATCCAGGAATATCTCTCCAGGTAGAAGCACCCAATCGCCTAGTCGAGCTAGAAGCAGCCCCCGTCGCAAGTCGATCCCGCTAGGCCGAAAGATTTTCGAGAGAAAGGGAAGACAAATAGAGTCGGAAACCTCAAGGATGGAAACTTCGCATATGGAGCTCTCGCAAATGGAGACCTCACGGATGGACGACTCTTTCTCCAGTATACCATCCCAAATTTTGGCTGCGGCCACGCCTGGTGCCAAGGCCTCCAGGCGCGGCTCGATGGCAAACGAGGAGGCATCCGTAATTTACGAAGATGACTTTTCTGAAACTCCAGATCCCTATGTCGAGACGGCGGCTCCAGGCAAATTGGATCTGCCTCAAGTCGACGAGGATGAGAGAGAGACTACAGCCGTTATCGAAGACAATATGCAGGGCACGGTGGAAGAGGGTCTCGATGGGGATATCGAAGAACCTCAAGCCGACCAGGCAGAAGTGGAAGATGTGGAAGAGGCGGCAGAAGAAGAAGCTCGTAAGAGTTCACCCAAGTCCGCAGCTCCATCCAATGCGAGTATTTCTTACACTCGGTCAGATTCAGCACGGATGCCGACTCCAGATGACACGCCGTCACCCAACGATATTCCCGTTCCTCAATCAGATGCCAAAACGATCGAGGCACCTCAGAGTTCGCCATCCGCCGAGTATTCTCACCACCATGAGATGAGCTCCGATCCCCCCGTCCCAGAGCTCACGACCAACGTTCCTGCTACTACTAGCGAGTACATCACCCCAGTGGCTCCTGTCTCATCCCCTGTGCCCTCACCGGATGCCATCCTTTTAGCGCCTCGAGCAGCATCCCCAGACAACGGAGCTGGAGCTCGTCCCGCGCTATCTCCTATCGTGAGGGCCGGAAGAGCTCTGCAAAGTGTCACGTCGGATGCCTCATCACCTCCTCGTCAGAACTCTCTCGGCAGCCCCTTCAGACCTACCACAAGCAGTAGTCAGCCTCAGTCTGCCGCGAAGTCGACTCGTAGCTGGACCCAGCCCTTGTCCACCTTGATCCAGGCCGGAGCTCAGTTCTTCGGCTCGCCTCGTCGCGCCTCGGCTCCGCCGCCGCCGCCGCCTTCTGTGCCGCAGTCGGGCGAGCCTTTTGAGGACCCTTTCGGCCACGAGGATGATCACACCGGTCAGCCAAGCTTCATGGAAGCCTTGGCCAAGAGCATGCGTATGACTCATCCCGAGGAGCAAGGCGAAGTGTCGGTGTCAATGTCCGGATCTCTTCAAGTTGCCCCGGCCGATGAAGCTGATGAGATGAGCTGGATGGAGGAGGCGCCAGCTCCGCGTGAGCAGCCTTTCACCCAATCGCATTCCATTGGCAGCACGAACCCTGCTGGTGCGTCTCGAAGCAGCCGCCGGCCCAGCTTTGAGGGTCTCAGTCTCACTTTTGACGGGGCTGATGAAACAGAGGTCGAAGAAGAACAGCCTGGAGAAAATGAGGATGATGATATATGGGCGATTGAGGCATCACGTCCTGCTTCTGGTTCAAGTCGTCAACAGTCATTCGGCAATCGATCTATTGCGCCTGTTCCCCACGGCGTGCGGCTCTCCCTAGCCCGTGGCAGAGACGGGCTGAGTCGCCAAAGAAGAACACCCTATTCACCCCAGCGGCGTCACATAACCGCAAGTTCGGCTTCGGCGAGGCCGAGGAAGAGGATTTCTCTATGCTTTCCCAGCAGCGGAGTCAAAAGCAGCTGCCCCAAAAGGCCTTCGGAGTTGCCCAGATGTCTTCCGCGAAGAAGGACCTTTCTGCATTCTTTTCTTCTCCTGCTCTCCTTCCAGGAGCGGAGGGTGTTAAAGAGATCATGGACAGGAAACGACAGAACGCATTGTCATCCAAGAATATGGCGCATCCTCCCGAGCAATTCAACACCGGCCTCGAGACGAACACCATGTTCCCTTCCGTCCCACAGAAGGCATTCGCTCCTTCCGTCAGTGGTCGCTCGGATCTCTTCTCGCCTGCGAAGCCTTCCGCAACGAAGTCGGCCACCGATACGCGTCGGGAGTTGTTCTCTTCGACCAGGTCTCGTGGCAACATGAGACAGCCGTCAGAGATCCCCGACTCTCAGATGAACATGTCATCCGAGGTCTCCTTTACCTCTGTACCGCAGAAGAACTTTACACCCAAGTCGGGACAGAAGACGCAGAACCTGTTTGGCAAGACGGCGGTCCCGATGCCCTCGTTGACTCCAGTGCGCATGCAACTCACCCGTGCGGACATCCAAAAGTGGCAAGAGAGTAGTGCTTCTGCCATCGCGGAGGATTCGCCCGAATCCGAGCGTCGCATCCTTCGGCCCTTGCCGGACAGGAACATGTCGCCCACCAAGTCCTGTCTGCGCTCTCCTCTGAAACCGCGTACGCCGGGAAGAGTCGTTGAGTTCACCAGCAGTGTCCTCTCGCCTCTGGCCCAGGCACAAGTCCGCGCCGGTCGCCGCCTGTCTGCCACTTCGAACAGCAGCGCGGACGCCGCTCAGCAGCAACAGCAACAACAGCAGCAGCAGCAGCAGCAGCAGCGCATCAACGCCATCATGGAAGAAGAGGATAAGGAGAACGACGACGTCAGTGATGCGCATCATGAGGAAATGGACGTCTCTATGATGGACGCGCCTGACGCAGACAACTCGCTTAAGCCGGCGGCCCAAGAGGAGCCGCGCCTCTCGCAGACCATGTGGTCGCGCGACCACTGGCTACTGCTGGACGACATCATTCAGCTGCGCCGGCTCGGCCCGTTCGACTTCCAGTTCCCGGACGACTTCCAGAGCAAGTCGGGGTGGCTGCTCGGCCGCTCCGTCAACTCGCACGGCGTCAGCCTGGTTATGGAGCAGTGGCACCTCGACGTCGTTGACGCCTTCAAGGCCGAGGTCGGCGGGTGGGAGGAGGAGGTGCTCGCCAAGAGAGTGTTTTCGTTGATCGTCGGGGAGCAGCTCCGCAGGGAGGGCAAGGCCCCCAAGGCGCCCTCTGTCAAGTTTGCATCGTAATGTATATGGTCGTGGACGATGGGCGTGCCACAACAGCGTTTTTGTTTTTTTTTTTGGTTTTTTTTTGGTTTGGGCTTTGTTTTATAAGCACAGTGACCGCCAAAATGGTCTTTACGAAAGTCTCACGTCCAATGAGTGTACAGGGTCATGTACATACTGGGGGTTTGGATTGGGCGTTGGAGGCTTTTGATTATTACGTTTTTTTGTGATTCTCAAATTGGTCACTCGGGAGCTTACGAACTCACCCCCTTTGCAATTGTTAGGATACCACTTCATCGGAATGAATTCTGTCTCATGCACCGCCGGCATTTGTCTATGGTAATAGTACAATTCCCAATCCCATTCGCTGTCCACCAGCTGCCAACCCTTGACGCCTACCTTTGCCTTTTACTCAAGCATCGAGGCCTGGTTGGTGTAGAGGACGTCCACCACGCTGCTCAGCTTCTCAATCGTGGCCAGGGCGTGGTCGTATGCGCTGTCGCGCTCCGTCTCGTCGTAAATGATGAGGCATCCCGCACCCTGGTCCAGCACGCCGATGATGACCTTGTCCAGAATCATCTGGGAGAGCTTGCGCTCCACCTGTTGCGTGTCGAGGCCGACCATCTTGGCGATGTGGTTGATCTCGACGCGAGAGAAGGGCTCGATGACCTTGATGAGGTTCTGCTCCAACATGGCGTCGTACAGACGCCGCAGATGGTTGCGGATGAAGGCGTCACTGCCGAGCTGCTCGCGGTAGGACTGAAGAGCCTGCTCATACTCCTCCAAAGACCGGTTGGAGTGCGCGCGGGCAATGGCCTTCATGGCCTCGAGGTTCTTGCTGGCGTACTTCTGAGCTTGCTTCGACGTCATCAGGTTGTTGACGTCGTCGGCCAGGTTCAGCATGATCTTGCACAGCAGCATGTACTGAAGGGCGGCGGTAGCCTTGACGGACTCGTCCTGGGTGTGGTAGCCATCGAGGGCCTCGATGAAGTAGGAGAAGGCCGTGTTGAAGTCCTTGTCTTCGGCGTGTAGCATGCCGCTCTGCATGTCGAGGTGGGCTTGCAGGAGGGGCGGGGTGTAGACAGAGGCGGCGCTCGTGCGGGCGCTAGTAAGAGCAGCGCGGGCCTTGGGAATGTTTCCAAGAGCGTGGTAAACGCGCGACTCGAGAAGCTGGACTTCGACAAGGACGAGCTTGTCGTCCAGGCGCTTGAGCTCGCGGAGGAGGCCGTTGATCAGAGTGAGGGCGTCGTAGTAGGATTGCTTCGCCATGAGGAGGGTGACCAGGCGGGTCTCGAGGTTCTGGCGCAGGAAGCTGCGGCGCTCCGAGGTTGCCCATTCTATACATGACTTCGTAACGGCGATCTGGATATCGGTGCTGCCCTCAATGTCCTCGAAGAGGTCGAGCAGAGAGCGGACTGCAGGGGGTTCAGGTTAGTCTCGACTGTGTCACAACCCTGAGAACCGAATTGAATGCAAGCCTACCAAGCTTTGCTGTCTTTGCCTTGGCGAATGACGAGAGGACTGTCCGGCTTTTTGTGATCAGGTCGACAAGCTCCTGCGTCTTTCTGGGCGGGTTATTAGCAAATGGGTCCCCTACACAATGTCATCGCCGTACGGAAGAGGGGCTCACTTCTCATCTCGGTACAGCTCTCCCAAGCCGATCAGTGCTGTCTCGTACTCCTTCACAGCGGCATCAGAAGTCGCAGAGGAGGGGGGCTTAGAAATGATTTCCTTGAAGAGCTGCTCTGCCTTTCTGGGATCTGACTTGGCCGCCTTCTGTGCCTCTTGTACCCTAGCTGATTCGCCCTGAGCCATCCTGACTGATATTTCGATTGTCGTGACAAGGAATCGATTACTTCGTTGTTGAAATTGTCCGATTTCGCGAGGTTGTCGTCGGTGGTGGGGAAAGTGGTGGTGTCGTCGCCGGATTCGTGATGTAGCTTGGTGCAGTGTGTCGATAGCTCCAGCCGCTGCCTCCAGGGTGCCCAGGTTGCCGCCATGCGACGCAAGCCCGGACAGTAGCAGGTAGGGATGTATCGGGCCATTGTTGATCCGGGAGCCTATCTCATTGGAGATAAGCCCCGCGACCCACTTAAATTTTGGAAGAAAGTCTGGATGGCTTTTGGCATTTCACTTCTCTGGCTAAGCAAGACACTGACTGTATCACGCCCGCCGAAATGAAGATCAAAGCCATTTCTAGGAGTGTCGAGGAGTACCAGCCTCCTGGCTCAAATGCTAAGAAGCTGCCTCGGTATTTACAACTCGTCAAGCAAACTGTAAAGCCAAGCTAACTATTTCGAAGGAACCTCGATCCTGCTCAGCATCCTATGGAGCGCGCTCGAGAGTAAGTCGACCTTCCTACACCTAGAGACGCAAGCTTACCAGAAGCCCAGGTACACGAAAGCTCTCAATGCTGTGAAGTTGGAGCGCATGCATGCCGCGCCCTTTGTTGGACAGATGGGCAGTGGCCATATCGATGGTGTACGCCTGGTCCGAATCCTTGGAGAGCTCCTGGTTGCTAATGGACACTACAGGTTTACTCGATGGCCAAGGACCCGAACTCCTTGAAGCATATGGCATCCGGTAGTGGCGACGGCGCGATCAAAGCATTCGATCTCACGAGCCGAGACGAGATCTGGCACACCAAGAATGCCCACGCCAACATCGTGCGGAGCCTCTGCTGGACGAAGGACGGAAAGCTTCTCAGTGCTGCATCAGACAAGACGATTAAGCTATGGGATCCATACCACACACCGAGCGACTCGGCGCCGATTTCTTCGTGGCTGGGTAACAGCGGTTTCCAGAGCATATCGCACCACCGATCGCGAAACGCCTTTGCCGCCTCTTCGTCGTCCAGTGAGATCGCCATCTACGATTTGGAGCGGCACAGTGCGGCCCCGAGATTCTTCGATGGCCGAACGCAACAGATACCATCAACACTGTTTCTTTCAACCAGGTTGAGCAGTCCATTCTCGGCAGCACAGGCGCCGACAGGAGCATCATTCTCTGGGACGTCCGCACTTCGATGCCCCTGACCAAGACGACAATGACATTCACCTGCAACTCCCTATCCTGGAACCCCATGGAAGCCTTCAACTTTGTTGTCGGAAGCGAAGACCACAACTGCTACGTAAGTCGTGAGCAAACAAGCGCACCTCGAAACCGGTATCTAATTCGGAAGCAGATGTTCGATATGCGCAAGTTTGACAGGGCACTGAACGTTTACAAGGGCCATGTCGCCGCCGTCATGAGTGTTGAGTTCAGCCCGACGGGTGAGGAGCTGGTTTCTGGATCATATGACAGGACGGTCCGCATCTGGAACCGTGATCAAGGACACTCCCGCGACATGTACCACACCAAACGCATGCAGAGAGTCTTCACCACCATGTTTACTCCCGATTCCAAATACATCCTAAGTGGTTCCGACGACGGAAATGTACGCGTCTGGCGATCGAACGCCACGGACCGGTCCGGCATTAGATCCGCGAAGCAGCGACAGGCCCTCGAGTACAACGAGGCCCTGGTCTCCCGATACAGCCATATGCCAGAGATCAGACGCATCAAGAGACACCGCCACCTGCCCAAGGTGATCAAAAAGGCGGGCGAGATCAAGAACGTGGAGCTCCAGTCGATCAAGAGGCGCGAGGAGAACGAGAGGAGGCACACCAAGAAGCAGTTCGAGAGACGCAAGGGCGAGAGAGAAAAGCCCATCCTGGCGCGGGAGAAGTAGAGACGGTCCTCTGTGGATACATCTCTTTGCTGGTGTTGCGTCTTTGCATTGTTCGGCGTTTGGGGGGAGCGACATGCCATGTCTCTGTAAAAAGGAAAAAGGGGGGGGGGGGATGATAATCGTGAAAAAGTGCAACTTGGATTTAGATGGGGATCAGAATATCACGATCAAGTCGTTTTTCGACCAATAGAATCCAGCGATGGCCATGCGCCAAGATACAATGCCGTCTCTTATGCCATATGTCAAGATCGAAGTGTCGTAGTTTCTTCAACGTTCCGCTTCCGCTCGGCAGACGACATGTCCGCCGGCTCCGATAAACGAGTCGGCGGCGGCTTAAGTGGAGAGTATCGGGCTTAGCCGTCCACCAGACTGACAGCTGCAAGGGGCTCGGAGCGTTTTAGTGGCCGTTCCAGTCCAGGGCCACAAACAGGAGTTGGCCTGCCAGGGGAGCAACCCCTAGGAGCTGGGCCGCCGTTTCAACGCCATCCACATGTGACGAAGAACGTCAAGCTTCCCCGTGGCCCGATTGGGCTTGTGGGCTGTGCGTTCTTTCGTCTCATGGTCCATTTTGCACTTTTTCTCCCCCTCCCTTTTTCCTCACGCCGGACGACACCTATACCATTCTTTTCCGAAGACGCTTCAACTCTTCAACCCCCCGTTATAATTCTCCGAATCTGTGCAGGACGCGATACATCATCCATTTCTAATCCCGCCCTCGGCTTGTCGCGATACAAAGCCCGTTCACGACCTCAACCCTATCGCCGTACGCCCGCCAGCCCGCCATGGAATACCCACGCCCGCCCCAGAACGACTCTTGGTTCGCGCCGCTGTCCATCGACCTGCTCATCAAGGTCTTCAAGGTCACCTTCTTCCACCCCTTTGTCTCCTGGATCATCCCCTTGTGCTTCCGCGCCCAGGCCCTGCCCTGGGATGCGCCCTCCATGATCGCCGCCATCGTGTGGGCGTCCTTCATCACGCTGTGCTGGATGGCCGAGGTGATCAACCAGCGCGTTGCCTACGGCTTGCCGCGTGAGGTCGACCTCAGCGAGGAAGTCATCGTTGTCACCGGCGGCGCCAGCGGCCTGGGCCTCCTCATCGCCGAGGTATATGGCATGCGCGGTGCGACCGTCGCCGTCCTGGACGTCAACGAGATGGAGAACGGCGATGCGAGGGGCGTCACGTTTTACAAGTGCGACGTTACGGATAAGGCGCAGCTCGCGAGGGTCGCCGCCGAGATTGAAAAAGACGTAAGTTGAACCCTACAGCGTCGGATACGAGTCGGGGCGTGAGGATTCGCTGACACAGCTCGCTTCCAACAGCTCGGCACCCCCACTGTCCTGATCAACAACGCCGCTATTGTCAAGGGCAAGTCCCTCCTGGACCTCGAGTTCGAGGACATTGACAAGTCCATCACCACGAACCTCACGGCGCACTTCTACACCCTCAAGACCTTCCTGCCGCCCATGATCCGCGGCGGAAACGGCGGGACCGTCGTGACCATGTCCTCGGTCCTCGGCCACCTCGGCGCCGCGTCCCTGACGGATTACTCGGCCGCCAAAGCCGGCGTTACCGCCCTGCACAAGTCCCTGACCGCCGAGCTCGCCGCTTCTCACCCGGACATCCGCACCATCCTCGTCGAGCCGGGCCAGCTGTCGACGCCGCTCTTCTACGGCGTGCAGACCCCCCACGCCTTCATCGCCCCCATCGTCGAGCCCGTGGACGTCTGCAAGGAGGTCATCGCCGCCATCGACGCGGGGCGGAGCGGCCACGTCGCGATGCCCCTGTACGCGCGGTGGATTCACTGGTACAACGTGCTCCCCGCCTCGGTGCAGCAGGTCGCAAGACGGTTGGCTCGCGTGGACACGTCGATGCAAACGTTTGTCGGAAGGCAGGAGCGCGGGATGAGCGAGAAGAACGGAAGACTGATTTAAAAGTGAGGATGGTGTCTGGTTCCTATCGTCCCCTGGGAAGCCTACGGTGCCGGCGCCGGGGGTGCTATGTAATACCAAATCCGGCCAAACACACACACACACACACATATATATATATATCACAAACGTCTCGAGACGTATATGAACGAATATACACTTTAATTTCCAATAATTGCCTCTCGAGCCCGCCTTCACGCGGGAACCTCCTTTGCTTCGGTTCCGGACAGGTCCTGGGCCGGCGACACCTTGTTGACGCCGTCGAACTTCTTGTAAGTCAGCGTATCAAGGTCGATGCCGTCAAGGGCTCGTGCCTGTGTCACTGTGTCAGCATGCCGTCGTGCCGGATCGCTGGGAAGGGGGGGGGGGGGGGGGGGGGGGGGGTGACACACGCTGATGCCGTAGTAGGTCTCGTTCAAGAAGTCGATGCCCAGGCTCGACCCGCAGCGGCCGCAGAACATCTGGTCCTTGGTCTTGGTGTTGAAGCGGTAGTTGGTGCACCGCTCGCGGGAGCCGTCATGCCAAGTGACGTCCGTCTTCTCGGGGTCTCGACGACGAAGGGGTGTCAGTGACCGGGCGCCCGGCGAATACGCCCTCGTCTCCGACTCTTGCATGGCCCGAGAGACGTGCCGCAATTGAGGAGGAGGGCATCGGAGGGAGGGGGGGGGGCAGCGAGACACTTACAAATGAGGAGATAGCCGCTGCGTCGGCAGATGGAGCAATTGCAGTTGAGGACCTTGTACCCGTCCTCCAGCGGCGGCGAGAGCGTCAGCGAGAACTTGATGTTGCCGCAGTGGCAACTCGCGTCGTACGTCTTGGATCCCTTCGGGGGCTCTTCTGTCGACATGATGTAGTTGGGGCTTGGGCCTCTCTCGTTTCGAGTAGACGCTGTCCGAATGTATGTATATATGTATGTAGGTATGCTACGTGTGAATGAGGCGGTGACGTCTGGGTTTTGTTGAGTCTGAGAGAAAGCCGTTTCCGGCTTATATATACATGTGCACCGGGAAAGGGGGGGAGAGAGGCCGTGAATGATCCAGCCAGCCCGAGTCTTCTTGACCCGCATTCTTTACCCCTCTCGCTTCCATCTCATTCTCTTTACCCCCGATGCAGGACGGGGAATCACGCGGTGTGGGCAACTAGCTATCCTCAGCTCATGTTCCACTGGCCCATGGCGACCGATCCATCGTTCCCGTTCGTGGCGTCTCCATTCTCCGAGACCGCACGGAGGTTTGTGGAAACTACATATTAGTCATGGTGCGCCGGCGTGGCCCCGCGGCGCGAGGCCACGGAGACGCAGAGCGGGTACGACGTCAGCATACAGCAGCAACCTGCCGCATCGGGGCATAGTGGCTGCGCCGTGCCAATGGGAGGGCCATACTGCAGACTGGTCCTATAAAGGCAAGGGCCGGACGAGCTAATAATAGGGCGGGTGGGCAATTGATTGCCATATTTAGTTATTGGCTGCTGGTTGCATGGGCCAGGCACTTGGTACGCAAGTACTGGAACGCTCATGATGGAGATGCTAATATTCTATCTTTTTGTCTTTTTTACCCCTCCGGTTCTTCTACTATTAGATGGTATGAATTAAGCGTAAGCTATATGTATGTGGTAGGTTTGGTAGGCAAATTGGTATCAAATGAACGATGCTCTCGTAACCGTCCCTTATCATATGCAATGCCCAAGAAACAAAAGCCGCTACAACTTTTTATTTTGTCCAAAACCCTAACCGTCATGGTATCATCAAACGCCATAAATCGCATAAATCCAGAGATGTGTATGTATGAGTGTGTGTGTGTGAGTGTATATACCGCGACGTGACGGGAAGAACGACCACGCCTTAACGGGGCGTTTTTTTTCTCTCCTAGACGGCGTTCATGGCCTTGTCGCCGCTGGTCCTCGGCCTGCTCGCATTCAGCGCGGCGACGGAGGGCGGCTTCTCGGTCTCGTGGCTTTCGTGGCCGTCGGCGAGGGCCTCCTGCTCGTCGTTCTCGGGCTCGTCGGCCGGGGCGGCGAAAGTTGGGGCGTAGGCGCTCCTGGAGCGGATCTTGGCGCCCCAGATGTAGAAGACAATGGGAATAGGGATGAGGAGGGTGGCGACGACGCCGAGCAACGTCGAAGCCCACTCGATGCCCATGCCGTTAAACATGTAGCTCGCGAACAGGGGGAAGCCGGCGCCGCAGAGGGAGCGGAGGAAGGTGTTTCCGGCGATGGCGGAGGCGGCACTGTCA
The DNA here is from genome assembly GCA_019425465.1 of Colletotrichum falcatum. Lineage (NCBI taxonomy): Eukaryota > Fungi > Ascomycota > Sordariomycetes > Glomerellales > Glomerellaceae > Colletotrichum > Colletotrichum falcatum. The sequence continues at coordinate 1,278,885 of SWKJ01000021.1, read as the reverse complement.
AGTCTGTTAGTCTGTAACATCAATGTGCGTTTGAGGACGGGGCAATACGTACAACATGAGGTAGGCGTCGACAAGGTAGTTGAGCGCCTGGAGGAAGATAGACATGAGTCCAAAACCGGTGAAGAGACCACTGAGGGTAGGGACGATCCAGTGGATGTCCTGACGGTATCCAGACCTGTCGGCGTTGTTAGTACAGGTTTGTGTTTTTTTGTCTCTGCAAGATTGAAAGGAAGACTGACCATCCAAACCAAAAGATACCGGCCGCGAAGAAGACTCCACCGGCAATGACGCTCGGAAGACGCCACTCGGGAATGGGCACGCCGTTGTTGGCCTTGAGCTTGCGCAGGTACCAGGGCTGTTGGAGCAAGACGGTGATACCAGCAATGAGCTGGCCGATGATCATGCCGAAGAAGGTGAGTCCCGACTGGCCAGCGCCGAAACCGTGGACACCTCGGAAGACAAAGGGGTACGCCGTCAGGAACAGGTACAACAGTCCATAGATGAAGGCCATGTAGACGGACAGCGCGGTGACGATGGGCTCACCAAAGAGCAGGCGCATGGGGCGAGAGAAGTTCTTGTTGATGAGCTCCTTCAGGTCGATCTCGATTTCCTCCTGTTTAGCGTGGATGCCCCAGTTCTTGGTCCTGCGGCGCAGCTCGGCGGCCTTGCCAACCAGGATGACGGGAGGGTAGGTCTCCTCGAGGAACAACAGGTCGAGGAAGAAGGCAAGGAAACCCATGAACGAGGGAATGTACTCGGTCCAGCGCCAGCCGAGGTGCGACTCGACGATGAATCCGCCAATGAAGGGAGCCAGGAGCGGGCCGGTGAAGACCGCCATGGAGAAGACGGTGATGGCGGTGCCGCGGGTGCGGTTGTCAAACATGTCGGAGAAGACGGCAGCGACGACGGCCAAGGGACACGCGCCAAAGAAGCCGGCGAAGAAGCGGCAGATCAGGATCGTCTGTAAGTCCTTGGCGACGGCGGTGCTTATGGTAAAGACAGAGAAGCCAAACATACTAAGGACGAGAGGCATCCTACGGCCACGAAGCTCGGAGAGGGGCGCCCACAAGCTGGGTCCCACAGAGAAACCGAGCACATAGACGGACACGCCCAGCGTGCCCACGGTAGCTGAGACGTTGTACTCTGTCGCAATGGCCTGCGTCGCCGCGGAAAAGATGCTAGAGGTGAAGGCGGCGGTCATGGTGGTGTAGCCAAGCATCGCGGCTGTGAGCAACCTGCGAGCCAAGACCTGTCAGCGGACGACGACTCGAAAAAGGATTTGCGCGATCCATGAGAAGACATTGACCTACTTCTTCTTCATCGGCCAGTTCTGCGCGTGCAGGGGGTCGTTGGGCCCGTCGAACTCGACGACGTAGTCCTCCTGCTCGGGCAGCAGCGGTGGATAGGGCTTGCCGGCGCCCATGGCGGGCAGGGCCTTCTTGGACTCCCTGCTCTTGATGCTGCGGCCGACGGTGTTGGAGTGCTGGCTGCGGGCGGTGGCGATGCGGCTCAGGGCCGTCGGGTGCCGTTCGAGGTCATTCTGGGTCGAGACGCGGCTGATGCCGGTGCCGGTGCGGTAGGCGGGGCGGGCGCCGGTCTGGGAGGCCGTGGATGAGGAGGTCGACGAGGAGGAGTTGGAGAGAACCCGTTCGATCTCGTGGCTCTCGCGGCCGTGGTAGATGTTTGGGGAAGCGTCGCGCTCGGCGGCCGCGATCTCGCGGTCTACCTCGTCCATCGCCATTGTTGGATGATGTTGATGGGTTATGTGTGCGTGGCGCAATGCTGCGGATTGCTCTTAGGGAAGATTAGGGAAGAGGCAGTTGGTCTGAAGATTTATGCCGTCATCAGACCAGTCTTTATATCATCAATTGATGTGATTGTGCAGGCCAAAATGAATTGTGGTAGCAGGCTTCATGCAATGCTGAGTTATGCGATGCAGTAGCTCAGGACTAACGAGAAGGTGGGTGGGTGTGTGACGGGTTACGTCGATATAGTGTAATCCCGGAGACCGGCCGTTATTATGCCACTCAGATTTTAGGCGTCCAGATCAGTGGCAATGGCAGGAGAGCGGCTGCGTGGAGGTGGGAGGGGTATAAACAGGAGATGGTGAGTGCGCAACCTGTCGCAGGTGGGCAGCTTTCCGTCTTATGAATGACGAATGTTTTTTTTTCTGGTTCGGGAACACGGCGACGGAGAGGGAGAATACCAGTCCCACACGGAACGGCAATTAGTGAGAATAAGGATTAGAAAGAGTTGATAGGTAAGCAAGACAGCGTGAAGCACCCAATGCCGAGGGAGTGTGTGCATGGAGATAAAATAAAGACCGGAGAGGACGGACGGGAGGGAAAGGCCCCAAATTTGTCAAGATCTACGATGAATGACCGTTGTGCTCTCAGCTGATGGGGACCAGCCAGGACATTGCCCGGGTTACCAAGCAAAAGGGGGATGGAATGTGACATGCGATGGCACCATGGACCGGCCGAGTCCCACTTGGGAGGTCAATCCCATCCCAAGAATGCCTGTTCATGTTTTTTTTTTCACCCGTCCCATTTGGAGTGGATGGTGTAAACCCGGCAGGCGATTCGGCATCACTAGGGAGTTACGAATACAAGAGCGACGCGAGCCGAAGGCGTGTCTGGCTGCAGAATGGAAAACCAAAGTGGGTCCAGACGGGGCCGGAGGCGGTAGCCGGCGACGTTGGACGTGGGTCTTATGGAGACTAGGTAGCCGAGGTGGTGCAGGATGCTGAGCGTGACCCAACTTTTTTTCGTCGACCTTTTTTTTTTCCTTCGTCTCTTTTCTTCTCTTGTCTCGCTCTTGATTCATTGACCCGATGGCGCGGGTCCACCTTTTAGTCGTAGTGCATCGATCAGTCCGGCCATTGAGGCGGTGTCGTTGCAAATTGGAGTTTGATACGGGTACATTATTGTTCCCAATAAGTAGCTGCCACGCGGGATACCTTAGTAATCGCGTATGCGGTTTTTAGTCTTCCATCATCCCATCCGGAATGGAACATTCGGTCGAACATCTCTTTGAGTTTCTGCAACTATAGTTCACAGCTCCCCAACCGGCTCGAGCGACAAGTAGAGAAAGCCGCACCCACAGATCCTCGTTGATCCTATACGCATACAAAGTGATAACATACCATATGGGGGAGAGTCGGGAAGGTGAAAAGGACGTTAGAGCATGCGTTTGCGACTACAATTGTGATATTGTGTCACCAAGGATTGGGGAGATAAGCCAAACCCCGAGCCCCAAGGACGGTCTACTTTAGCTTAGGAAAGTTTAGGAACAAATAAAAGACAAGCAAGGGGGGGAAGGTCGGGGGAAAGACATCAATGATCCATCCACGCTACGGATATTGATTTTTCAGCGTCGCAGTCCCTGGGCTTGCGCGCTCCACCGTCTTCCGTGGCTCGTGCCCGCGCCCTTCATGCCGTTCATCAGTCAGTGACACTTGTGAGTAGGTACGCCGCCACGTTAGTCGTCAGCCTTAAACGTCACCATGCGTTTCTGGACTGCACGGCCTACCGCCGCCACCTGCACAGCACTGACTAAAAGCCCTTTTGGCTTACAGCGGCGACCCCGGTTTCGGGTTGTGGGCGCGCCAAACCTCGGCATCTGCTCGATTTCATAGGTGATGGAAGGCCGGGAGAGTTTCCGTTCGCCGCGCACGGCATCAAGCAACGGTAGTTGGGAGGACGGCTCGGGATGGCACATGGCCGAATTATACAATGACATGGCGAGGAGACCCCAGCTGCAGATCAAAGCAGAACTGAACCAGAAAGCGAAACGCGCTCGAAGGATGAAGACGAGATAAAATAAAAAATAAAAATTTGGCCCAAGACCCAAGATGAAATGAAAAGGGAGGTGCGGGTTTGTAGTAAGATTGGACACCCGGCTAGCGTGGTATTGGTTCATGGTGCCCAGGAGCCCAATCGTGGATCCATCCGCGATCTCTTCTTCCACGCCTTCTTCCATGGGCCCGCCACCTTCAGGACCGCCCTCGCCAGCCCAAAGCCGCCTCTTGCCGAGTTCCGTTCCTGAGGCACACAGAGCGGAAGGCCGACTTGGTTGATCCCTCTCTGTCGCTGAGCCGCTGGGCCGCAGCCCCGCCCGATAGAGAGGGAGGACCCGGGAATGAGAAGGAGGAACGAAAAAAAGATGAAAAACTCCGATTGGAAGCACCCCCGTCGTTGGTTGGAGTTTTCCAGAAAGGTCCGGAATGAACTCACACAATGCCCCCCCCCCCCCCCCCCCCCCTTTTCAATGCATAGGAATCTCACCGCACGGCATAGGACCCCCCAGTCCATTCTTTGAACCACTACTCGGCGGCGGGTTTAGACCCGACCCATAAGAGGGTTAATAGTATATATCACAAAGGCAGCTTATCAAGCAACCTATATATTGCCGCGCGACACCGCCTTCTAGAAACAAGGTTATATTTGAATTAAGGCATAAGGTAGTATTTAGAAGCACCTTACGTTAGTGCCCCTAGGAAGAAAATAAGCTACTTTTAACCCTATAAATTACCCCCTACGTGAGATGCCCTTCTTAATAGCATACTTCCCTTTTCTGAAGTAGGTAACGTCACAAACGAATACAAGCCCAACACCGAGGGCTAGGTACACAATGAATTGAAGGATTGGCACCAGGACCCTGACGCCTATTCTACCTAGGTCGTTGAAATGTCCATCATTTAATAAAGGCGGTTGAACAAAACCGCCTTGTTTTTAGTATAAAGGTTATACCTACCTTTACCGAGGCTTCTGTACTGAACCTCTGGTGTAAGAGGATTGCTCTTCTAACAATGCCCCAAGATGCTGGCGACAGCCCAAATCGTCGCTAGTCGTCCAACATGTAAAGCAGCGGTCCCTCTACATCGCGTTTCATGGACACCTAGAGTTACCGTCGGACCCCCCATCCATTCTCCAACAAGTTCGTCGCCTCCTCCAGGCTCAGTCCCGATGTCTCGGGATAAATACGCCAGATCAGTCCGTATCCCACCAGGCACAGCAAGGCATAGAGCACAAACGTCCATGAAGGGCTCAGCGCGTCCATGAGCGGAAGGAATGTCAGGCCCACGATGAAGTTGGCACCCCAGTTCGTCGCGGTTGACACGCCGCTGCCGATGGACCGCACCGCCAGCGGGAACAGCTCGCTCTGCATCCATGGCACATTGCCCAGTCCAAGGGCGTACGCAGCAACGTACCCCATAATGCTGATGAGAATCAACACCGCCGCTCCTCTGTCCGCGCCCGCCCCCTCACCCTTGCCGCCCTCGCCGGCCGCTCCCGTTTCCGGCCGCAGGTCGATGAAGGAGAACCCGTACGCCGCCAGCATCAGACCCGCAATCATAAACGGTAAGGAATAGAGCAGAATCTTGCGCCTCCCGATCCGGTCGATGAGACACAGCGCTGCCACTGTGAAGATGAAGTTGGTAACGGCAACGCTCATGGCCGTGAGCGTGGGCGTGCCAAAACCAACCATCTTGAAGATGGTCGCCGAGAAGTACATGAGCGAGTTGAAGCCGCAGAGTTGTTGAAGCCCCTGTAGCAGGCATGTGATGACCAGCGCCCGCTTGTTTTTCTCGACGGCAAATAGCTCTTGCCAGCCACCCCACCACTCCAGGCGCGGGGTGCCCTCTCGCCTCATGACTTCCCTCTCCTCCCTGATCTCCATTTCAATCTCCTTGATGACGGTCTCGGCGTTTCTCAGGCCGCCGACAGTGTTGCCGAGCACCCTTTCGACGACCTTCTTCGCCTTCAGTGACTGGCCCACCATGACGAGCCATCGCGGCGACTCGGGCATCAGCACGAGGACCGAACATTGCAGAGCGGCAGGAAGAGCCCCGAGGCCAACTATCCACCGCCAGCCCGTAGACGGGTCGCCATATTCCGCAAAAGCCCAGCCGATAATGTACGCAACGACCTGGCCTATCGTGATGAACAGAACGTTCATCGTCACCAGTCGCCCGCGGTGGCTAGCCGGGGCCAGCTCGGCGATGTATAAAGGAACGACGAAGCTGGCAGCTCCAACGGCCGCGCCGACTATCGACCGGCCTATCACCATTGTCGTGACTGTATTCGCCCATGCTTGCATCAATGCACCGATGATGAAGAGGATGTCGGCCACGAGTATAACGCGCTTGCGGCCAAGCGCATCGGCAACAATGGAAGAAAAGGGCGACACGACAAGCGCAAAGAGGGCGGTGCTCGATGTGATGATGGACTTGTCGAACGTCGTGAGGGCCCGGTGGGAAAGTGAGGTGTCGATCTTGACGAGAGTTGCCGATATGACGCCCGTATCATCTACGTAGACCTGTGGTCAGAAACCCTTTCGCCCAGTCCCCCATGCAGCAGCGCCTGGTCGAACTCACATCCAAATAGCAAACCGCTGATGCCGGCAGCAAAGGTCAGAAGCCAAACAAAGAGACCCGGTGACGAGTGTTGCGAATTCTTCATCGAGGCGGGCAACACATCAACTTCCTCGTCGGCGTCGCGGTAGTCCAACTCGTCGCCTCGGTCCTGGCGACCAGCCATCAATGGAGCGTCCATGGAGTCGGGCATCGTGACAGAAGAGCCACCAGAGTCAATGCGGCGTAGGAGCAAACTTCAATGTCGTGGAGCTGTCGCGCGTTTGGGAGGGGTGGTGATGGGTTCTTTAAAAATCCATGCTTCGGCGTGCGTCTCAGCACCGTCGGTCGTCGTTGAAGAAGGCGTGGTTAACGTTGCCTTCAACAGCGGGATGCCGGCCACGTTACGTATTTAGAGTTGCGATGTCAAAGCTGCCAGGGGGGGGGGGGGGGGTAGGTAGTCGTCAATGGGCCCCTGCACGGCGTGCTGTTAAGGGGTATCTGCCGCTCCCGCCGAAGACAGGAGGCGGGTAAAGTACTCTCATATCTACCTAGGTAGCCTCTAGGTACCGAGGGACCACACTTTGGCATGAACCAGTTAGCTTGAACTCCCCCGAGACTCCGAAACGCGGCACTTCACCGCCCCTCCATTTTCATTTCATGCCAGAATTAGGAGTCGCGCAGACGTCGTCACCTCGAGTGCTTGATTACTAAGTGCCGTGGCCCGTCAAGCAATACGCGTCCCACTTGGATAAGCCAACTCCTTACATAACGTAATCCGGAGCCACCAGGATTTCTGGTCGGAAAGCTTGCGAAGAAGACGGGCCTTTCACGGTCTACAGCGTACCTGCGTCTGTGGCCAAAGCACGGACTTGACGGCGATGAGGATTGCGAGGCTTGGTCTGTGGTCACTACCTACCTACGTAGTAGATCCAACAAATTCGCCAGCTTGGCCAAGTCTCAAACCAAGTCAAGTTGGTTTCATTGCGCGTAGACGTAACAGGTTGCCCGCCTGGTGAGCCATTGCTTATTGATGCAACTGATTGCATCAGGCAGGATGAGCAGTCTCATGGGCAGTATCAGGTAGCTAGGTAGCATACGTGCAGTGCAATCGAAACCCCAAGCTCGGTCGTCCGTATCCAGCGGCGCCCAACTGGCATAAGAGGTAACCATCATATGTGATCAGCAGCTGAGCAAGACGCTTTGGGTATTCATTGCCTCATCCATGTTGCTGATAGTGACACGTTTCACAAGCTCAACGTAAACTTGGAAATCGTTGGAGTGCCGGTCGTGCAATACGATTCTTAGCGGACTCGAATGATTTGCAGGTGACATTGGCCATCCGAGCGCCAGCTTCTCACACCGTCCAATCGGGTGACGACCAAAGACAACGGCTTCCTTTGGCGGCTTCGGCTGGAATATGGATACCGCCAAGGCGATCAAAAATGCTTGGCGGTAGGTATCAGGTCCTGATGGCACAGAGTTAGTTGTATGTTGACGACGAGACAAAGTCTTTGAACGGGTGGCGCCAACTTGCAATCATTTCTGCCGCTCTACAACATGCCAAGCTCAGCCAGCATGGCCGACTGAATGAAAGTTGCGATGGATCCGGGCGACATAACATGGTACCGGAGTCTAAAGCCGACCGAATGATTGGTTTGGAGGTCTGGATTGCAGCACAAGCCACGAGGGTGCTGCAACTTGCAAGACAATAAGATGCGTTGTTATTAGACTCTCAGGCTACATAGGTAGGTATACCGGTTGCGGGTTGCAACCTTGTCATATGTCAGCAAAGGATGGATGGTGGTGCAGGGACGCTTCTTGCGCTTTTGCGGGCCTAATAAGGGTGCGGGCGCAACTGAATCTCGCCCTGGCTATGGGTGACGCAGAAATGGGGCGATGCAGCTTTGTGCACACAAAGATACCTAGCAACTTCATGGGTAACGAGGAGCATTCGCCAGAGAGGTCGTGTACATAGTATGCCCCTCCGGGAAACCACATAGTTAGCTTCCCACTTACCTAACTACCTAGGCACTAGGCTGGTAGATTAATGTGTTGACGGCAGATGTCGATTTCCCCGGGGGATCGCCACCAGGGTGAGGAAGTAAGTACAGGCCTAGCTAGAATCACGATTGACGAGCTGGTTCCTCGGAAGTTGATAAGAAAGAGCCGGGATACCTACCAGTATGGCTAACTCGGAAGACGTCTCAACCAGGAAGAGAGGTTGACCTAAACTGCCTTATACTTCAGCCGCAGCTTGAGTAGAAAGTATCCGTATGCGAAGGGACGAGGAAGGGAGTACGTATAGGAAGGTAGGTAGGTAGGTAGGTACCAGTACTTCCCGAGATGGTCTCATGCCGACTCCATGATTGCATTCCAACCCGTTGTGTGACCCTATTGCTTGCTCCTTCCTCATCACACCCCATCGATGTTGGCAGTCACGACCGGCCCATCCATCCTTCACTTCCTTCATATTGCTCCTTCACACTTGACTGCATGTCCAAACCCAGTCACCCTGCACGGCCAAAAGCCCAATCAAGGTGACGCCGTGACAACTACAAGTTGCATGGTAATTAAATCAATAACATGCTAAGTAATTGGGAATCATGTATTCGGCGTAGGGTATCGCCCGCAAAGCTTTTTCAACAGCCGGAAGCATTTCCAACAACAGCCATGGCCAGGTACTCAGCAAACAGGAGGCCGTGTCCTCCAGGTCATCTTGTCATTAAACGCAGCATTGGGGGGGGGGGGGGGGCGGGCAATGCAGGGTTTGGCCATGGAGAGGAATCCAAGCACCTGGCTGGGGCTTTTCCAGCACGCCCCAAACCATCAGCCAATGAGGCCCGCGTCCACGTGCGTCAACGCCTATTCCAACAGTCATCATGGAACCTTTCGATGATGCCGGGGTGAAGACCCATGGGCAGAAGAGAGCGCAGCATCGGGGAGGATTAGGTATGGGAGTCGGACACACACTGGCGACGAGCCATGCTGCCGGTGCCTGCCGGTGGACCCGACCTCCCGTCAGCCAGACTTCTCTCGAACGCCCGCTCGTCTGCGCCGTGCGGGTCTCTGATTTGTCTGTTGGTTCGTCGAAGCCTGTTCGCGGAGTCAACGAGCGCATTTCCCCTCCAAGACAAGTCATCTCTTCCCGTACCTCAGTCCTAGCCCGCATCTGACCCCCCCGTCCAATCGCTAAATCGCTGCGGGCTCAGCGAGACGCAACCAGCCCGGACAAGGAAGCATCTGAAGAAGATGGCCGACAAGCGGCATCAAGCCGTGGAGGGGGAGGGGCCAACTCTCGCAGAGCCAGCCGCCCCAAACAACTGCAACACACACACCTGGGGGTTGACCCCACCAACACCCACCCACGCTGAACACTGCTGCCACCGGCATGTCGTTGGTTGGTTCTGATGGAAGAGGTACCTATGTACATACGGTCTTCGGCAAGACGTGCGAGAGTCAGGGGGGGCGCGCGGGTAGGCTAGGTACGCGATGAACCGATGGCCAAGAGCTACATTGGTGTCGCGTGTCATTCAACATGGATTCAACGCAAACACACGCCAAGCATGTCTCTATGTCAGCCCTCATAGGATAGGGAATTGGCGAATATGCTGTGTTCTGTGAGCGGGAGCAGGGTCCTCGTCCAACGAGTGAGTGCTGGCTCGAGGTGGATGCGGAGCACCGAGGGTCTAGCGCGCTATCGAAGCGAAAGTGGCGCTTTCCCACAGGGACCTACCTGCCTTGCCTACCTACCTACCTACCCAGGTGGGTAGGTAAACTACTATGTAGGCGTAGGCTGCTTGGGTAGTTGGTAGGCAGTCATGTGTTCGGAGTACTTGCCGACACTGAGGATAGGATGGATCAGACATGTCAAGCTCTTGACAGCCACCCGCTCGGGCTCTATCGCTTCTTATCTCGTGATATCCAGCCAATAAACATGGGCGAGTTTCCGCGAGCGAGCATGTGCCGTAGGGCGCGCAGGGAGTCATGGGGACAAAAACACAGAAAACAGAAGTGCTTTCAGCTCTCAGGATCAAAGTGTGCAAGGGATCTCGTTCCACAGAGGCCTGTTGCGGCCAGGGCAAGGGACGGGGTACAGGTACAAGTGCCCCGCCTCCTCGACCCCTTCCCCTCCCTTCTCCCTCGAGAAAAGGCAAGGCTTATGCAACCGCACCTGCGCCCGCAAGCCGGGGCCATCTTCGCCTCCTGTTACTTTTTTGCATGTAGGTAGTGTGTGCTACTAACCTTAGCCCCGCTGTGCCGCCCGCAGCGTCCCCAAAAGCCAAAAGCCAAAAACACCCCATTATGGTGTGGACTGCTGATACAGGGCAGTTGCGGCATGCCGTATACCTTACTACTAGGTACTACTAGGTACTACCAACAAAGTACCTTTTGCTCACCTCTTCCTACCCAGGTAGGTAGGTGGGTGAGGTACGATGTACAACGCTCACCCAAAAGACCCAGAAGCCAAGCTGCCTTCTCTTTAATTGAGGGTGCCCGAACGTGGAAGCAGACACTCAACACGGAACCGACAACCCAATCCGACACCCTACGAAATAATTCTCTTCCCGTCTAGTGCCGACTTGTTTTTGGTCTGCTTCGTCTCAAAAAAACATAAAATCTCACTCACACACTCCCAAGACGGGAAGGAAGAAAAAAACCTTTTGGTGAATTCGGCAGCTCCCCGCTCCCCGTCCTCGGCTCCCACATTCCGCCCCCCCCCCAGCTCTCTCTCCTCCGAACTGAAGCTGAACTGGCCACTGAAGCAAGCGGTAATGCAGCCTGTGTCATCGGCCTTCTAGATGGCAAACACGCCACCGCATTTCAGGAACCAACATACGGCAAAGGTAAACTGAGGTAAGGCTGGGCCAGAGCCAACAGCCAACAGTCAGAGCAAGCCTGACAAGACACGGCTGATCCGACGACGACCCTGCGGGACTGGCTGACTGGCTGACTGACCGGTCGTCCGTCACCAACAACTTGCCCTCTTGACGATTTGCCATCATGGGTCAGTGGTGGGATGCCGCCAGGATCGACACAACTGTCACGAGACAGTTCGTCTGCCAGTACCTGCTGCCCGAGGAAATCGAGCGCTTGGACAGACCACTGGCCTTTGGCGACGGCTTGACGGACGAAACGTATTGGGATTGGATCGATAACAAAGCCAAGCGCATCTTTTTGATCCTTGTCGACCTCAAGATTCCAGATCAGATCTTTGGCATCATCGACGACTCCTGGGATGACCACGATCTGCCCATCTCCTCCGAACACGTTGAGCGCCTCAGGTTGACTGCCGTCAAGGACGACAAGATCGAGCGCAAGTTCTTCGCCCGCCAGTTCAACTATCTGCTCAAGCCTTTCCAACGCGGCGACCACGTCTCTTTCAATGAGTATGAACTTGTTCCTCTCGAGATCGTCGAGCGCCGCCCCGCAGGCAACAACGCCGTCGACAAGGTCGTCCTGCCCAACTGTCCCGGTTTGATCCTTTACCGCCGCCGCATCCCCTTGGGTAACGGTGTTGGCCAGCTTCCGCGGACCGAGTTTTTGGAAATCGTCAACAGTATCAAAGGCATCCAGAATGACCACCTGGTCTCGTACTACGCATCATATACCCAGCTCGGAGCGGCATACGTCCTTTTTACCCCCGCAACCGACTCCAACTTGAAGTCTTTCTTCGGCAACACCCCCTCCAACTTCAAGAACCTCCCCAAGAGAGAGAGGAGACACGCCATCATGAACTGGATTCTTTGCCTTGCCGATACCCTTGCTTATCTCCACAGTCGGAGACTTTGCCACGGCAACATCAAACCATCAACCATTCTCTTCACCAGCCAGCTCCACATCTTCTACTCCGACTTCACGAGGCTAAACGCCGAGGTTCTCGCTGTCTATACGGACAAGAATTCGTTCGACCGAGAGTCGTATGACTATGGGGCCCCTGAGCAGTGGTTTCGTCCGACAGGCGGTCCAACGAGCCCTTTGGCTCGTGGGGCAGCGTTTGCCGTGTCGACTTCCCCGGAAACACACGCCAACTTCTCAATCCCGCGGAACGACAACCCGAGCAGTCCGAACGCGATGCTGAACATGCCAAATCCGTATCTGAACCCTCAGGCCGCCGACATATTCTCCCTTGGATGTGTCATCTTGGACCTGATGAGTTTCCTCGTCAAAAAGACAACAAAGAGTTTCTCGGCACACCGTGCTGCCAAGCACAAGACCCCGGGTCGCGGTGGCGCAGTGCTGGACTCGTCATTCCACAAAAACCTAGGCCAGGTTGAGTCGTGGATGTCGGCATTGGCAAAGGAGGCGTCGAAGAAGGTCTCTGCATCTGACGGTGGTTACGTGTTTCGTGGCATCGTGCCTTTGATGCATATCGTTGCCCGCATGCTATCCGCGAATCCTATCGATCGCCCCTCGGCGGCCGAGGTGCAGAACCAGGTCTACCAGATCCTGACGAAATACTGCGACATAACGGAACCTCACTGCGTACATCAGTACAGCGGCTGGGACTTTGGCATGTCAAACCTGAGCATACAGGAGGTGAGCCCCAACGCCCAGCTCATGCCTCAGCCGATTCGGCATAACTCGATGCCACAGCCGTCACGGCGTGGTAGCGGAAGTCTGAGCGGAAGCATCAGCCCCAGAGGGTTATCCCATTCAAGGACGAGCAGCAGCGGCGGCATGTCGAACAACAGCGGTATCAGTAGTGCGGCCAGCAGCGAGCAGGATGCTGGAACTGGGTTTAGGGCCCTTCGGAACGTTCGCGTACCGCGGTCTCCAGCGCCGTGGGATCAAGGTGGACGCGGTGATCAAGCTCCGGTTTATTGAGCCGGCTCCCCCGACGGCAGTATTATAACGGGAAGGGCGGATGCGCAGCTCTGCTTTTTTTGTGTTTTTTTGTCATGCGGTCGGCGCTATCCCAAAACCGATACCATATCACGCTGCCCGAGTTTCGTGTTGGAGTCTCGAGTTGGACATACCAAAGGGGGCATCATCTCTTTGGATGGCGGGGTGGGACACGATTTGTTTGGTGTTGTGTTTTCCCTTTTGTTTTCTTGTTGCTTAGCGATACCTCTGCTGCAAACGATATGACGGTACCCATGAACAGGTGTATGGTAGAATGGAAAAGAATGGTCGGGAAGTAAAGATTCATCTGACTTTTGTCCGTGTTGATGTGGCTGGTTGCCTGCAGATCCGGGAAGGTGCCTTCTCTCTCAAAGTGAACGTGATACGTGTGTGCCGTATTGGCACGGCAGGGTACCGTGTGAAATTAAAGAACAACCGAGGCAGAGGCGAGGAAACGAGGGACCATCACCCTTTTGTAAAGCAGCGGCCAGGTAGGTTTCACTCCCCCATTCGCAACGGCCGAGGGCTCACAGGGAATAGGCTGGCGCAGGGTCAAAGCCAGCCGGTGTGCTCAGAGTGGCATTATCTGCGCTCCCAGTTACGTGATGCCGTCTCCCATCGAATGGGCGGTTTGCATGACAAACAGAAACCCGAAAAGGGGCGGGAGGGCTCAGCAAGGACCTCGGAGGGGGGAGGGGAGGTAACTGAAGACGTAGGTTGGCTAGAGGAGGATTTCAGCCCTCAACGAGGGGAAGGGGGGGGGGGTGAGCAAGTAGGTATGGTACACGTATTCGTAGGCGCGCCCAGCTGCCGACGTCGTACTACGCCGTCGTAGAGATTTAAGCACAGGAGTGATTGATGGGCCAGCTTGGCCTCGAGATTGGGCGGTCGGCACGACCTGGCAGGAAAGCCTCGGGCGATCCCCAGGAAAGTTTCTATTACCTAGCTTGGCCGGGAGGCAGCCCGCCGCCCCCGACTCGACTAAGGCGGGAGAGATGCGCTAGAGCTCCTCGACAAGACAGACCTGCGCCTCGAGACTCGAGAGTCACAGCTGGGTTTCTGCGAATAGGGCATGCGGGGGTGGAGGTACAAGAGTGGATGCATGCTCTCTCGTCTCTAGAACGTGCCACAGGCGGCGTCGTTGTTTGGGCGAGCGATTGAGCGACTGCTTGAGTACTTTGCCTCATTCAATCCTACCGGCTCTTACTATGATAGGACCCGGACATGCTTTCGTGCTTCACCTTGAAAACGGGGAGGTGAAGGGCGTAGGCAGAGGGGGCCCGCCCGGAGGCCGTCGTGGCCGAACTCTTGTTGATGAAGAGCTGCCACCAGCACCATAGCCCTCGCCGCACCTTGCTTGGCCTGGTTGTTGGTCATCATCCGAAGGACGAAGGCCAAGTGTTTACGAGTGCCGAACGATGGAAAGGGGGGGGGGGGGGGGGGCTGGAAGACTTATCTAGGCTCATTACGGAAGTGTGGCATCGCCGCCGGCGCATGGTTCTTATCGTTTCCTACAGGCTACGCCCAAGAGACGGTCGACCGTCCCTCTGCCGATAGTCCTAGCCGTTGGACGCTTAGCATCCCCCGCCGCGTCGTCCTTTCCCGCCGCCTTGGCACCAACCCCCGCCTCGAGTCGAGTCGAGTCGAGTCGTTTCTCGATCACTTGTTTTGCCTCGTAACTTTCTCCGGACGCCGCGGGATTTAGGGCGATAATGGGGGAGAGCCTTGAGTCGAGGCCGTTGTTGAGGGGGTTTCCTCCGACGTTTCAGCCGCTGCAGGGTGCCGGCCGAGCAACGGGGAAAGCGCTTGTGTTGGGGGGGGGGGAGGGGGGCTCTTGGTGTTTGCGTGTGTCTCGACACCAGTCAAACGATACAGAATTATCACCATCAGGCCATTGGATTTTTGTGTCGATTGGGCGTTTCAGTCCGGTCAGTGGCCAGAAGAAGTGAGGCGATGCCGTCCAATGTGCCTCAGCTTTGTGACGCGGTGATGCTGAGTCGAGCACTTGTGTTGAGTGCTTCATGTGCTCGTGAGGATGTGGTCGCTATGGTTGAAATGAGCAACCTGCGGTGGTATGCGACGCAAACGGTTCTGGGGGTGTTGCCAATACAACCGGCGACCCGTTGCATGTGGTTGAGAGAGTCAGTCATGTTTGCAGCATGTCGCCCTGTCCGGCGCTGCTCTTTGTACCAGTGAGGGGTGATGGCAGAGAGAGAGAGAGAGAAAGAGGCAGGGTTCCAAGAGAGATCCGAAGCCGGGGATGCGGCAGGCCTGCAGCAGCAGTGAAGGCGACGGTGCTGCCGCAATACGGTACGACAGAAAGCCGGAGCTCGGGTCGGCAGATGACGTCGAACCTCTCGTGCGCTCTTCAACCGCAAACAATTCCCCACGATCTCTGGGTCACTCTCGGCTTGTGTCACTCTCGGGTCGTGTCACTTAGAGTAGAGTTGAGCTCTCGTGTCTTTTTTTGCAGTCGCCAGTGCAACGTATAACAGACCAGGTTCTAACAAATGGAATGGGACTAGGATGAAGCTTACCCTGGTCCGTGTCAATGATACCTACCTAACCCTGACTGGAGGACCAGGAGGGATTTTGGATGGAACGCTACGATTAGGCTGTTGCGTCATACTGGTTACTACGTGTAAGGCATTCCCACTAGGCCGATTGCCGTGTTTCCGTGCTCACCCTGCCTCGAGAGCTGTCGTGAGTGCAGATTGGGGCTCTTGGACAGGAAATGGAGGTTTAGAAAAAATGGCAATCATCAGCGATGGACATTGCCAGTCTGGAGATGTATACGCCCGAGGCCAACTTAGTAGTAGGCGAGCTGACGAAGCGGAAGGGAGGGAGCACCAGGCAAGCAATTGACCGAGTCGAGTTGGCAATTGGTGCCGAATGTGGGGCACAGTCTGATCTTTGAGCATGGCACTCTGTAATACTCTGTACTTCATACTCCGTACTGGCTGACGGCTTGATGGTATCCGACAGCGCAAGCTGACAAAACGAAGTGCCTCGTCAAGCCCCCCAGTCCGGGTGCGACTTTCATGGACAGACGGCCGTTTATCCCACGGCACTAAAATCTCTGACCAGCAACCTAGCTCTCGTCAACCATGAAAATCTCGGTCCGTTTCCCGGGCGCCTGATGGCGTAGCAACCTAGGCGAGGCTAGTGAAAAGCTGACGAGAAGAGGCGGGCCAATATTGTGCTCCGGACAGTACATGCGCTAGTCTAGTTGGACAGGTTATCGGAGAAGGTGTGGCTTCGGGTTGATGGCGCCATACCGATTATAGGCGTGTGGGGGCAAAAGAAAGAAAGAAACGCGGCTTCTGGCGGTACCCGAGTCGCTTCTGCTTTCTCATTGTTCGTTGCCAAAAAAAAAAAAAACCGAGGTACGTGATCAAGTCATTCTGGCGCTGCCAGGTTGTGCCCCCTTGGTCAGTTGAGAAATGCGCCTCGAGGGTGGGTTTGGTGGACGGAAGGTGGGAGGGAAATCGAAGGGTGTGCTAGGATTCCGAATATAACCCTTGCCAGCTCTACGTAGTAGGGGAATTATGTCATATCAGGCAGCTCTGGATTCAACAGCTGCTTACTCGAGGGCTGGAGGCTGGAGGGGCAGTGTTCCATCCTCACTCATGCCGCCGTCTCGTCTTGCATTTACCCACGCCCGTTGCCCCCAATGAGGCCAGTCAACGCCGCCAGTCTGCAGCAACAAAGTCCATGACGGGTTGCACAGATAGATAGGCATTTGTAGTCAGAGTCAGTCAGACTATGGTCACTTTGCAGCCAGGCGTCAATCAAGATAGGCGGCGCCGCCCCTGGCCCGCCGCCAATGGCACAACATGGCGCACCTCCATTGACCCAGACCCATGCAGCCGGCCTTGTTGCTTCACGCTTGATGTCCTTGTCGGACTCGTGCTTTTTGATTTTTTTTTTTGATTTTTTTTTTTCCCTCTTTGCCGCACCCCTGCCGCCGTCGTTTCCCATCCTGGACCGGACCGGGGCTATTGCTAGCACCAGCGTGGGCTCCAAGCTCCTTTTCTTGGCCACTTTTCTTCGTTCGTTTAGTACTCCACGTGTGTGGAGAGGTGGGATGGGATTCCAAAAAGAGAAAAGAGCAACCGGTTGGCAGGGGCATGAGAAGAGAGATGAGAAAGATACCTACGGATAGAGAGACAGAGAGAGAGAGAGAAACGCCAGGGCCATGCTGTTTGGACTGTCTTCCGCGTCAACCTGCAGCGAGGGCCGAAGGAATAAAACTGATAGCCTTCCTCACTTCCCAGCAATACAATCATTCCACCATCGCTTGATGTGAGGTTGCTTACCCACGATACCCGGCCAGGCCTTTCCTTCCTTTTCCTTTAATTTCCTTCCCTTCCCCTCCTACCTTGTCCGACGCCCCCCCCCATAACCGGTTGCTGCGTCTGTAATTGTGTGTCATTCTGTCGTTTTACCGAGAAAGAACGCCGCTCGTCGCAATTGGAGAGGATTGAGTCGGAGGCAGCTTGTAGAGGCAAGTGTGTCTGCTGGTGGTTGCTGGCGGGTTCGGGGCCGGGTTCGGAAAGCAGAACTGGAAACACGCCTCGGAAGGAAAGGGCGAACCGACGACGAAGCAGAGGTAAAGGCAGCCACAGCCATCAACCTTTGCTTCTCTCCGGCGCCAGCGCCCTCACGACCAGCAACTTTTCTAAAAGTCTCCCGTCAGCAATAATTCATCTCTTGTTGGAACGACTTCGTCATCATCATCAGCAGCAGCGGCGGCAGCAGCAGCAGCAGCAATAACAACAACACAAGCTTTGGGCGCATTTTCTTCTTCTTTTGGAGCTACAGCAACTAGACATCGCCAACCCACTGCGGCCTCACTTCTTTGCCACCCCTTAGCTGAAGCTTATCACAAACTTGGCTTTGGATCATTGCTTCGCCATGCAAATCTCTAATCTTGCTTCGGCTTTGCTGCTTGGCACTGCTGCTGCTCTTGCACCAATCGAGATCGTTGGAAACAAGTTCTTCGACGAGAATGGCAAACAATGGTTTATTAAAGGTACGTCAACCACCCCTTCTGCCATCATCCATTACCAGTTACTGACGCAACCACAGGAATTGCCTACCAACTGAGGCCAGGTTAGCCCAGCTCAACCCGATGCACGCCTACAAAGCCTGTTTCTAACTTAAATCTTGTTCAGATGACCCATTGGTAGATACAGAGCAATGCGCCCGCGACGCCAGCCTCATGAAGACGCTGGGCACCAACGCAATTCGCATATACCACGTCGACTCCAGCGCAAACCACGACGGGTGCATGGCAGCTTTCGACAAGGCCGGCATTTATACTCTCATCGACTTGGACACTTTTGACTCGTACATCCTTCCTGTGAGTGCCGTCCTCGACTATCCTGTCGATTGTTGTTTGCTAACACAACCTGCAGAATAACCCTTATTGGAACGAGACGCAATTCAACGCGTACGCCAAGGTCATGGACAACTTTGCAAAGTACGACAACGTTCTCGGCTTCTTCATTGGCAACGAGATCATTGCGCTTAACAACCAGTCTCAGGCCGCCCCTTTCATGAAAGCCGCTACACGAGACATGAAGGCCTACCGAGACCAGCAGGGCTATCGCAAGATCCCCGTTGGCTACTCCGCTGCTGACATTGCTGAACTGCGACCCATGCTGCAGGACTACCTTACTTGCGGTGGTAAGCCAGAGGACAACATCGACTTCTTCGGGCTCAACTCGTACGAGTGGTGCGACCCCAGCACGTACAACACGTCAGGCTACACAAATTTGCAGGCCATGGCCGAGCGATTTCCCGTGCCCATCTTCTTCACCGAGACGGGATGTGTCACCGGACAAGGCCCCAGGACATGGGACGATCAGGACGCCATCTTTAGCCAACCCATGGTAGATGATTGGAGCGGGGCCATGATCTATGAGTGGATCTACGAGGAGAACCGCTACGGCATCGTGTCATATGGCCCCGAGGTTTCCAAGACAATTACGACCGGCGACGTCTACGATGGATTCACCCGCAAGGGCACCCCGATTCCTCGCTCTCCCGAATTCCAAAACCTTCAATCCAAGTGGGCTACTGTTACTCCCACCGGGGTCATGAAATCCGACTACAATCCGACCAGTGTTTCCACCCGCGATTGTCCCAAGGCCACGGGTGGTTGGTTGGTAGATGGGAACGTTCGCCTGCCCACTCTCGGCGAGACGTTCAAGGGCAGCTTCTCGTCGAGCCCAACGGTATCAGCAACCCCTGCCTCGAGCACCAGCGCTGCAGCAGCGCCGACAGAATCTGCCGAGTCATCGGCACCTGAGAGGCCTTCGGGATCCGGCACCAAGCAAATTGCTGGAATGGCTTTCGGCTTGGTTGGTGTCATGATCTTCTTCACCGTGTGGATGTAGTCGACCTGTCGGCTCTATTTTTTTTTTTTTTGTACATTTGTGCATTCACTTTTACGACGAACTGGTTTATGGTTTATACCCCATTTGCGGATACACGGAGCTTCATGATGAAGCAAGGCATTGGTTATGGCGTTGTGGCTTGGTAGTATTCAGCCTCTGGTCGAGGCGATAGAGCGGCTGGCTTGGAAGCTGGTCTAGTGTTTTGCCCTGTTCAGGAAGTAATCCTGCGGCGATACCATTGATGGCTCTGATCAATAATTCCCCGTTGAATCAGAGTCGAGAGTAGCTCGTGGCCTGAAGAATAGATGATGAGGGCAAAAATAACGAATCAAGCAATTGAGTGCCAGTCCACATGGACGGCCCGTCTGCCTCTTTCCTTCCCCTGCCTGTGATTGAATTCTCTACTGCCTCGCATCGTACCTACTTGTTCTCTTTGACACTTGATGGAACCTATGATGGGAAAGCGTGACTGCCCTCTCGAACCATCCGCGAGTTCAGGGAACTTATCTTTCCTGCGAGTGCTAGCTACATGAGCAGTCTTGCATCTGCATACTTTCAGAACAACTGCTCGTCCACCACGCAATAGATTCTTTCTACGTCAACATTATCCATTCAGTAATACGAATCACACTCAGATTCTTCTGCGCTCGACTAGTATCATACCAAAGAGCCCAAGGTAAGCCGATAAGGCTCATCATCATTTGCCATCTCTGCCCCAGCCCTAGCCACTCTTCAGATATGACGGCCTTCGTAACGTGGGGTTACAAGTTCGCTTCCGATCCTCTGCCGCCGGCTCCCAAAGCAGAAGAACCCAAGACGACGCCGGCCCCGACCAAGAGCCCCGAGAAGCATACGCATGACAGCTTCAACATACCAAAATGGCTGTCCCTCGGCGTCAAGACCATTCTCGGTATACTAGTGGCAGTTCTCTGTGTCACGGGAGTCATATTTTTGACGGACTTCCTCGAGGCGACAATGGGACAGGGAGGTTTCCTACCTCGTGCGTCCTACCCGACCGATGGAACTGGCGCTGTCCATGGCTTCGGAGTCTATGATTCTGCTGGGAACGGGCAGCATGGCACCAACCAGCCAGGAGAGTGGTGCAATAAGCACCCAAGAGATTGCCATTGGACCGACTTGCAGGTATGTGGCTTGTCACTTGTTGGGTTTGCCTCAGTAGAGGTTGTTGTTGGCTGACCTATTGCTTTCAAGGCTAGAAGTCGGGGTATGCTCCCACATTGGTTTGCTCTGGTCGTTGGTGTGATGGGTTTGTTTTTGGTTTTGGTTTTGGCATGATCAATGAGTGTATCGCATCATGAGATATTGGGCTCGGATCACACCATGATTCCCACAGTACGACTGAGTAGCCCTGGAGACGTGTTTCTCTTGTTCTCTTATACAAGTGGTGGTATCGGGGACAGGCGTGTTGGCTCCAGGGAAGCTTTCGTTGAGATCAAAAGTCGACAAAATACCTTTATAGAGCAAAACTCACAAGAGCCACCTCGGAGGCTCACGTTTCCGACTCAACGTTAAGCCCTGACAGCATGTCTATACTTGCCTCAATACACGGTAGACATGATGGCTGGTTTATCGTACGGCTTTTGTGTGATGCCGTCTCCGCTTCTTTCCTCTTTTTTCTATTTCAGATAGTCATATGTCGTGTTTGTTGCCATACCTATCTATAGCTGCATTGGAAGCTGGTGTAGGAGCCGAGGGGTATGGCTATGAGAGTAGACCCTTCTTATGCCTCTCAGTTATCCCGTATAGTCCAGACGCAGGAATGATAGATGACGGACGGTCTTCGGTAGTTGTCATTATAACATTGATCTCGATCGTGAAGGGTATTATATTGAAGAAGATAAGAGTGTTTACGTATTGTGATACTCGCATCAGTACCGGGTGAACTGTACTAGATCGCTTATGGGGGTCTAGAATGACTATATCCACCAATAAGAAGATGCTCCTCAGACCATCGGGTTATATATTCACTCGATGCATGTTCTACCGCAACCTCAGGGCAGTGAGAAACCCGGCTTGTTCATAGTGGGGTTGTCGTCTATGCGATCTCGTTTCCAGGTGCTGCCGAGGATGGCAGGAGTCATTGGGGGCCGCTTGTGTTTAAGATTGAGACTCTTTGGGAGAGGGGTCTCTTTAATATTCGGAAGCATCCAAGGGCGCGGGAGCACAAGCGGTCAGTGACCAGGCAGTACTTGAAGCGTTGGGGGCCCGAGGAAGTCGGTGTTTGAGATATTTTCGGCGGCGAGCAGGCAAACTCATTCCTCAGGGTCTCCCCATACTGGCCGATCTTGGGCACCATCTACCGGTACTGTTTTGAAGCCATCTACGACGTGTTAGAAAACATGCGGCCGCAGAAAATCGGGGCTATGGGGCTATGCCGGCTCGTTGTAGGGTTATTCTGAGCTGAGCAGGGCTAGATAATGGTTTCAGAAATCGTCGTCACGGTAAACGTAGGTACGCAGCACACCCAGATCGGTGTTGGTCGGTTAGAACCACCCCCAGATATATCAACCTGTGTAAGTCTTTGTTGTAGCTCATCACATGGAGACGGTATATCGAACATCGTTCGGCCGCACAGTTGCCTCGCAAGTTTTTCTCGGACGCCAACATACTGTACGACGACGGATTATGTAACTGAGCATATGTGTGGTGGTAGAAGGTAATACTGACGAGATCGGGGCTCAGAGCGTACGATATAGTGGTTATGGTCTCTTCTAACCTATAACGTAAGAGTTGCGAGGCCGAATACCCGAGTTTCCAGTCCAACTGAATGGCCGCTGCAGCTTCCTCGTCTGCGAGGATTCCCGTGGCATGTGGAAGCTTTACATGAGAGAACATGTCTGGGGCAAAAGCAGCGAACAATGTTTCGCCACGGCGTAGATCAGGCCAGCAACCAACCCACTACAATATTCGGTGTAAACAAACCAAGGGGGTGACGTTTGGCCACACAACTAAGGAGGTACATGATCGGGGGTTCCGCAAGTGATGGCGGCTACAAGACACCTGGCGAAACCGCATCGTGTCGTTTGAACGATGACAAAAAGACAAACACGTTCCCTCTTGAATAGGCGCGGCGCGGGCGAGAGTCCGGCGGGCGCTTACAAGAAGATGACAGTTCAGTTTCACCAATACCATTACCAGTTCGTTGACCACTTTCTTACCTGGGGGGGACAGACAGGGACCAAGCACCAGGATCTCTGGAGCCTCTCGAAACGTGGTGAAGACAGACCTGACGGCTCACAGCCTTACTGCCTACCCATGGGCTGTTGGAGGCCTTACGGTTTCGAGGTCTGAGATGCGGTGTGGCTTGTTTACACAATGCCTGTATGTTGTAGCACAGATGTGGCGTAGATCAATGGAGAAGAGGCCGGGGAAGTTTGTCCCGTTCGCACTGATCACTACGAATACAGATAGATCGTTGAGGTATAACCAGGGGGGGAGGGAATCCAGCAGCATATTCGCTCCTCTGGATTGGATCAGGATTCTGCCGGGGTGCCAAAATAGGACTAACCGCTGATCTCAAAGATTATACGTATGGGAGTGTGAAGACAGCAGCGACGAGGCTCTATAACGGTCTTCGGTATCATCAAGTCCCAAATGCGCCGCCACAGCCGGGCTTCATAACGATTGTATTGGGAGGTTTAAACGTTCTACTTGGTTCCTTGTAAAATGCGGTTCACCAGCGAGCGGGCAAGCTCGGACAGTATGCTCCTGCTTTGTTGCTTGACCCAAGGACCCGATGACTCGAGGAGAGCTGGAAGATGCGGTCGCGAGTATGGAGTGCACTCCAGGCACAGCAGCGCGTCAGTTTGGGAGCCGCTTCAAGGCCCTCGGCAGACGGGTCGCCTCCTGGGGGGCACGGGGTTCTTTTACTATTGAGACTTGGGCGTGACGTTATGGGGCGTATGTAAGATTCGGTATCCCGGGCCGGGCTCGGTTTCAAGTCTGGGAAGACCGGGGGGCATGGGCCACGTTCGTGAACTGGGTTTTCATGCTGGTTGGTCAGGGCCAGGGACGTCTCTGAGAGCAGCGAGGGGGACTGTGTAAAAAGATGGGATGGAGCAGCATAGGTACTTGTACATGTACCTACTATTTGGAAGATAGTTTAAAAGCTGAGATACTCGCGGGGGTTTCTTTTTGTGCTTTTACCGGGCGATCTCCTCTTGGCATCGGTGACGACAACCACGGGTCGTCTACCGGCATGATTGCTTTCCGGAGCACTTGTTATGATACCAAGAACATCTTGTCCTCAGGTCAATCGAGCGCCGGGACCATGGGCGCAGAGTTACCAAAAGGCAACCTCTCCAGGTGGTAAATCCCACGATGGAGCGCGGTCGGGTGCTGTCGAGGATTGGGCACATACGGGTGTATCGTAGGTACTTGGAGCTCTCTAAACTTTTCTTTGACGGCATCGGCGATCTGTCTGATGGCCGGCCCTCAGACTAGACGTCAGCGACGCAAGGCCGGCCTTCGGGTACGCCTGAATTTTCGTCCTTTCTTTTGGCCCATCCACCCCTCCCCCTCCCCTCTTGCTTTCCGAACACTGCATTCGATTCGGGGTCGCTTCATTTTGGTTTTCGTCGCTTAAAATACCTTTGACCGTGGATACCTATCACAAATCCTGAAATACACGAAGCGTTGGGATTAACTTGGCAAAGGAACGAGTCCGGACGGGTTGGGGAAATGCTAGCTATGGGCTCAGGTCAGGTCGCGACGGGGACAAAGAGGACCAGCTCACCCATCAAGGCGGTGGCAATGACGGGTTCGTCGCATAGTAGAAGCTCGATTCACCATCGCTTCTTCTTCGCACTGCAGCCGTCTTCGCGAGTCGGGGTTATGCCGGCGACGTGCACATGTCAGTTGGCCGATCGGACCCCCACATGCACTCTCGGCCGTCTCCGACAAGCACGGCGATGTGCAGTGTGCAGATGAAGTTGCAGAAATCGGACGGCCGGGCGGTGTCACCAGCATGTCGTGTCTCTCTCTCTTTTGGCTGCGGCAGTGGCAACGAGAAATAATGACACGAACTGCAGCGGCCAGGGCGTACTTCTTCGTCCTTTCCCAGATGCTTCGGCCACCGCACTAGCTGCCTGGAGCCTCTGGAGCCTCTGGAGACCACGGGGTCGGAGTCCTTGCCCGGTCGTCGCCGCCGTGCTTTCTGAAACGCAGCGTGGTATCGCGCCGCCGAGCCAATCGCCTTGTGCTGTCTGCGCTCTTGGCCTGCTTCTTGCACCACTTCCCATCTCGTATTGTTCACCACAACCCCCCTCTGCGCTTCCTTATGAAACAAGAGACCAACACAGCGGTTTTCACGCCCTCGGCCCGTCTCATCTAGGGGCTGTCTCTTGCCAACAACACCCGACACTCTGGCATGAGCCATCCATCTTCATCTTCAAAGCGCCCCATCCGCCCCATGCACAGTTGGGCTGAACCAAGTTTCCGCGATTGCTGGTTATTCCATCCTGCTTTCCAGTGGGGGTTTTCCTTCCTTTTTACTTCTTCGCCGGACAAGACGACACATGAACCGAGACAGGCCACCACTGCTCATGAAAACTCTTGGAACCGCCGCAATGGGGGCGGGCACCTCACGCTGACGCATAAATCTCCGTCCGGACGTGTCGCGCAGGTGACGACGCCGCGAGAGAGGCAAAAATGCTCTAGTACAATGCTTTTTCTCGTCCATTCGTTTCGTTCTGCTGATGGGCTTCGTGGGGAGCGAATCGGCGCCGCTGAGACGGCCAGTGCGTGACATTGATGGCGAGCCAAGGCAAAGTCAGAGGTGCTTCTTTCTGGTTGACAACTATTACTCACCTCCGCCGTTTGGTGACAGCGCCGCTCAGTCGTGGTTTTCTTCTCAGCTGAAGCTACCACCCTATAGTTGCTATACTGCGTCTCAGCCGCTCCATACCCTGGTACATGATCTTGCCAGGTCAAGCCTGTATCGAGATCTAATAACCTTCTTGCCCATCCCTTCCCCTTCAACGTCCCGCTTATCAACGGGGCCCGTCTGTCAATGCACTGTCCTCCACCGAACCAACAGAGGACGACACCCAAAGTGAAGCGTTTGAAAAGAATAAGGAAACAAGGGAGAGCAGGGGACACAGAGCCCCACACCCCGCTCCCTGCCGCTCGCCGCCTGCTTGATGCCTGTCCACCCGCATAGGTATTCGAAGCTTCTGCCACTGCTGGCCAGCCTTATGAGCCTCACATGTCAGCCGTTACGGACGCATGCGTGTACGTTTTACAGAAAATGCTCACGAGCATGACCCAACATGCATTCCCGTGGAGTGGACTTCTATGCGTATACTTCCCTGGAGAGCAGGTACGATGCGTCACAGGCATCCGCGTGTCCCAGCAACCCGACGCCGCGTGGTGCTGTTACATCCATGGTCCGGTCTTGCCGCCCTCATCGGTGCTTGTGGGCTGGCGCCAGCTCAGGCGTGCTGCGGTCACCAAGTCGGATGAAGCTGAAGCAAGGTGAGGCAAGGCAAAGTAACGGTAGGAGGACTCTCGCATGGGGGAGTATGTGTATCGTAAGGCGGATCTGCCTCCTACCCAACCCCCCCCCGGCTCCCGTGCTGTTGCAGTCCCCGCGCACGCGCGCAGGACAGGTCACGCATCTCGAAGCTAGTGTTTGGTTCTGCTGGAACTCTGGGGTCTGTTTCCTCGTATAAGGCGCTGCTCACCCACACCCTCCCATATATGCATTTGGGACCCCCAGCATCAAACTTCTTTGGGAGTCTCGGCTTTTGGAGAGTGTAAGATAGTATCCCCTTCTCAACCCTGCTGTCCGTGGTTGATCCGCTGTCGTGTCGACTACACCTGCACGTCTCGCACACGAACGACCCTTGGTATCGACAGGTGTTGGGAAAGGAACCACAAAGGAAACGCCGCAGGACGGACAACATGTCTCTCAAGTTTTACACAACGCCAAGTGCCGGACGGCCATGGCGTCCACCCATGATGGAGGAGGACTGCCGGCACTATCGCCACCGCGCGAAGCGGACCGACAAGTGGATTCCGCCCCAGCTTGTTTTTGAAGAGGTTATTAGGAACAACACGGCATCAGTGAGCTACTCCCCCCCACGGCAGCGGACCCCTCGGGATATCGTACATGGGAAACTTTTAAGGAGGACGCATTTGCTAATGCCCACACCACCAGCCATGCTCGCTCAATGACTTCATGGACTTTCTGGTCTACGTCGAGCAGGACGCCGAGCCCCTACAGTTCTTCCTGTGGTACTGCAGCTACATCAACTCATGGACGACGCAGCTCACGTCCGAGCAGCGCGCCCTCGCGCCGCGCTGGGACCCGGACCGCGGCAGGACGCTCGCCCCCGGTGAGAGGCGGGCCAACAACTCGAGCAAACTGAGCAGCATCCTCGACATGCTCGACGAAGAGAACGACCGCCGCGTCAACAGGATGGGCGGCAGCAGACACAAGCGCAACGCGTCCGTGGCGCCCAAGTTTCTGTATCCCACGATGTCTGTCATCAAGGAAGAGAAGGACGAAGAGGGCAGAGAGGCCGCCGACTTTGAAGGTGAGACGCACCCGTCGACCTACCCTGAATATGCGTGCTCCCGCGTATAAACCCCCTCCCTCCCGTGTACAGAACTCACCTGGACGCAACGACTCGGTAAGAGTAGATGGACTGACAAACCCCTTCAGCTGCCCCGGCATCACAGCCCTTCCGCGCCGACATGGACGCCATAACGAACCACTACATCGCCCTCGACGCTCCGCGCCGCCTGAACCTCACCAAGGACGACCGCAACGCCGTGCTCGCCGCGACGGCCATCACGACGCACCCCTCGGCCCTCCTGCTCGCCTTCGAGAAGGCCGAGGCCATCCTCCGCGGCAAGCTCCACCCGGGCTTTATCCGCTACAGCATGGCCAACGCCAACCGCGCGACGACGCGCCTCCTCCGCCTCCTCGGCTGCCTGCTGCTCGTCCTCGGCCTGGCTCTGGACGTCGTTCTGGTCCTCTCCCCCGTCTCGCGGTACTACCGCCTCCTGTCCACACCCCTCCTCTTCGCCGGCCTCGCCATCCTCGTCGCCGGCCTCGACGGCGTCTCCCTCTCCCTCTACCTCGCGCGCAAGCGCCAAATCCGCCCCTGGGAGGTGCCCGACGACATCGAGGCCGGCACGGGCGCCGAGAAGCACCATCGCCGCAAGGCCACCCCCGAGAGCGTCGCCGGCGCCGTCGACCCGCTCCGCAAGCCGAGCCTGCAGACGCTGGGGCCCGCCAACGTCTTCTCCGGCGAGGACTGGGTCGCCGCGTACGAGCGGCGGCGGTTCTGGCGGCTCCTGTTCGAGCGGAAGAGCGGGAGCCAGAACGAGCACCTTAGGATCCTGCAGCACGGGGTCGTGGCGGGTGCGGTGCTCTGGGCCACGCTGACGACGGCGGGCCTCGGCGTCGGCTCGGTCTTCATACCCTCACACAACATGTTTTGAAAGGATAAAAAAATTGTCGTCATGCGTATAATGTATATCATGGTAATGAATTAATGACGGTCTGGGGAACGCTGTTTCGGCAGTCGGGCCGGTGGGACGGCAACGGGTCCGAGACTCCCGTCCACACCCCCATATTAGTAATGAGTAAAAATGAGCATATATTATCCCCCTCGAGGAGTGTAGCCTGTGAGATTTGGTGCCGGATGTACCCAGTCGTAAGATCTTGGAGGAACGTGAGCGGAGTGGCCACGCCGGGATTACCCACAAAGCTCTTACGCTTCGAGCTAAGCAGACTCGCAAGTCGAAATAGCCTATCCTTTTATTCGTCCCCGTCAATCGGCCGGTGGGCACTAGCTTTCGAGGTATCGAATTTAGAACATTGAACATGTGAACCTTTTTCTATCGTCATTTACCCGCTGCCTGCTGTTGCTCGTAATAAAGCTCCTCCGCCGTCGTTATGCACTGCATGTTCGCGCCGAGCTTGTTCATCGTCTCCATCCACTCGTCGTACCTGATCAACAGTCAGTAAACATCTCTCTAGCCATAGCATTTGTCGCACTCACTCGTCCGAGTCAAATACGATACCACCGCCTGTTGAGACAATTAGTTCTGGCTTCCTTCTTTCGCTACTGGGGGAAGGGGGGACTCGCCGGCTTGTAGATACGCCACGCCACCCTTGACGAGCATCGTCCGCAGCGCAATACACGTGTCCATAGCACCCTCGACCTCCTGGCCCTTCTCGTCGAGGCCGCCGTAGCCAAAGTACCCGACCGCGCCGGCGTAGATGCCCCTCTTCTCCTTCTCCAGCTCGGCGATCAGCTCCATCGCGCGCACCTTGGGCGCGCCCGACACGGTGCCGGCGGGGAAGATGCTCCGGAAGGCGTCGAAGCGCGTCTGGCCCGGGCGCAGCACGCCCGAGACCTGCGAGACGAGGTGCTGGACGTGGCTGAACTTCTCGACGACCATGAGGTGGTCCACGCGGACCGTGTACGGGTCGCCGACGCGGTTGACGTCGTTGCGCGCGAGGTCCACGAGCATGACGTGCTCGGCGCGGTCCTTGAGGGAGCTGCGGAGCTCGTCGGTGAGCCGCTGATCCTCCTCGGGCGTCTTGCCGCGCTTGACGGTGCCGGCGATCGGGTGCGTGATGATGCGCCCGCCCTCGGACTTGACGAGCAGCTCGGGCGAGGCGCCGACGATCTGGAAGTCCTTGCAGTTGACGTAGAAGAGGTACGGCGACGGGTTCACCGTCCGCAGGTGGCGGTAGATGTTGAAGGGGTGCAGGGTCGTCGGGCGGGCGAAGCGCTGCGAGGGCACGGCCTGGATGATGTCGCCCTTGACGATGTGCTTCTTCAGCTCCGTGACGTGGCTCTCGTAGCCCTTCTGGCCGACGTTGGACGTGTACTCCTGGTTGAGCTGGATGGGCCGCTGCTCGGGGATCGGGATCTCGGGGGCGTTGAGGACGGCCACGAGCTCGTCAATGACCTTTGTCGCCTTCTCGTACTCGGCCTCGAGCTGGGAGGCGTCCTCGGGGACGTGGAGGTAGGTGATGACCTTGATGACGCCGTAGAAGCGGTCAAACGCCACAATGGTGTCGAAGAGCATGAACAGCGACTCGGGGATCTGGAGGACGTCCTTCATCGGCCGCGCCGTCTTGGGCTCGAAGTACCGCACGCAGTCGTAGCCGACGTATCCGATGGCGCCGCCGGCCATGGGCGGGAGCTGCAGACCGGGCACGTGGGCGACGACGTGCTGCGCCAGCTCGGCCTCAAGGGCCGGCAGGGGGTCACATTCCTGGCCGTAGCCGGGGCCAGTGACGAGGAGCTTCCGGGGGCCTGCGCCGACGAAGCTGTAGCGGCCGACGCGCTCGGTGGCGGCGCTCTCGAAGAGGAAGGAGTAGTCCGAGTCCTTGTGGTGGGCGGAGACCTTGAGGTAGGCGGCGGACGGGGTGATGAGGTCGGAGGAGATCTGGCGGTAGACGGGGACGAGGGTCGGCTTCTTGGTGCTGTTCGTCACGGCCGGGGCGGAGAGGACGGACCTGACCGTCTCGAGGGACGGGACGACTGCGCGCTGAGGTGGGCGGTGTCAGTTGCAGCTGAGCCCGTTGCGGGCGGAGCCAATTGCGAGGCGGCGAGGACTTACCGGTCCCGACATGCTGATCCGGTCCGCTTGGCGAGACTGGTTGCGTTTAGGTGAGACAAGACGGGGGGAGAGTCGTGTGTGTTTCTGTAACTGAGTCACCGCATCCAGAGAGTGTGTAAATGATTTATTTAGCCACCGGGCTTGGAGGGGTTGCAAGCCAAGAAGGGTCCGATAAGCGGAATTCACTGCCGTTGCGCTTTGATAGGCGTTGCCGTTAGTGGCACCTCCGCTGCGTCAAGGATCAGTGACACACAATGCCCCACCGTCTGTCTGCCCATCGTTCCGCCCGCCCCTCCGGTCTAGACTCCCGGCTTGAACTAGTAGCCAAGCGCGGGGCAACAACGGAAATGCACCAAGCACGATTGAGGTCCGTTGCGTAATCCGAATTGCATTACCTGGGGCAGTGCTCTCTTTGTCAAAGTCGAAATGCTACAGTAAGCGAGGCTCGAGTTGGCCTGCAATGCGATGTGAGTGGACCGAGCCGACCTCTTGATCCCTGCTTCCATTCCCCGACATTCTCTCAATCTCTTCGCTCTTCGAGGGTATCAGCTTTCCACAGACAGCGCCTTGACGCCGACAAGTCTCGCGTCCTTGCCCTTCCCGTCCGTTGTGACGAGCCAGTACTCCGTCCGGACGCCGCCCTTGGGCACCTGGTAGACCCTGACGTCATTGCCCTTGCCCGCCTTGCGCACCGCTTCGATGATGTCCTTGTAGTCGCCGTTCGAGTCCCAGTCCACTGGGTCCTGGAGCTCCACGCCCGCGTTCTCGGGGTCCGGGTGTTGGATCAGCTGCGCGAATTCGACTGTGGACCCGGAGTTAGTATGAGAGAAGGCGAGTGCGCGCGATGGAATGGAAAGGATCGAATAAGCTCACCTTCGTCCGGCAGACCCTTGCCAGCCTCGTCCCACGCCAGCGCAACGCCGACAAAAGGCTCGTCCGCATCGGAAACGTACACCTTGTCCTGCTTCAGCACGTTCTGGATCGCCTCGGGCACCTCGACGCCCTGGTCCTGTGCCTTGAACTCCTTGCTCTTGTTGCCCGTCGGCTTGGCATAGCCCTCGTTGGGGTCCTGGTTAGCCTTGTCCAAGAACGCGGCATAGTCTGCGTCGGACATTCTGAAATGTGGGATCGTCGAGAACCTGCTGAGAGCCTGACGGGAGGCTTGGAAGCTGTTGCTCGGGAGGTGCAGCCGACGTGGGAATGCGAAAGCTGTGGTTGGTTGCCTTGCGGTTGTTGGAAGCGCTCGATGCCAGAGATTTCGAGGAATGGTCTGCGGAATTGTATTCTTCATTCGATTTGTAGAGGACGTGGAGGCGCCGAGCAAGGAATTGAGGGGTGATGTGGTTGCGTGTGGTCTAAGGAAGATGCACGCCATAGTTGGGCAGGTGGATGACGCAACAGGCCGGCTAGGTGCGCCTTATGGTCGCTGGACAGGCGGAGGAATGTCAATGCCCACCTTGCCAGGAAAGGCAAAGATTCGCCGGCGCCAAGGGCCACAAAACAGAAATTGTAGATTTTCAAAAAAAAAAAAAAAAAAAAAAAAACCCCAAAAAAAAAGACCATGACGGAGAGACAAAAAATTCACGTCACATCAAGCACGGACGTCGGCGGAAACAACATGCGGGGGGGCGATGTGTTGTCATTCATTGGGTACTTTTGAATTCTCGGCACTCATTTTTCACCTTTAAGGTGTCCCAAACCATCCGAATAGTAATGTGAACCCTCGACACCTAACCCATGACCATGATACAATGAAACTGAAGAACCCATCCTCTACTGAGCAGCAAGGTCCTTCTTGAGAGTGCCCTGGTACTGCTTCTTCTCCGCGGGGTCTGGAAAGCACCGTGTCCGAACTCGGACGAGGTGTCGATCCACTTGAGGTCGATCTTCTCAAGGGCCTTTCTGGAGGTGTGGGTGAACATGGACTTGCGCAGGGTCATGACACGCTTCTTGGTACCGGGGATGGAGCCCTTGACCATGACGAAGTCGTTCTTGACCTCACCGTAGCGGACGAAGCCACCGAGACTGGGGCGGTGTTAGTGCTCTGATGATAAAAACGCGAGGAAGGGGAACATACGGGGTGATGGTCTTCTTGGTGACGTCGACGTCGGTGGAGGCGTTGTCGTCGGCGTCGCCCTTGCCGATTCTGTAGATCTTGTGGTTGACAGAGGTACGGTGGTGGTAACCCATCTGACCGGCGCGGGCAACAGTCCACTGGACGTGGGAAGGGTGCCAGGCACCGATACAGGCGACCTTGCGCAGACCCTTGTGAGTCTTGCGAGGAAGCTTCTTGGTGCCCCAACGGGAGGTGACACCGTTGAAACCGTGACCGGTGGTGACGGCGATGACGTCGATCATCTCGTTCTGCTCGAAGATGGAGTCGATGGTGACGGGCTTCTCGAAGAGACCGTAGCCGAAGTCGACCTTGTCGGGGACGGAGCCGCCGTTGACCTGGATCTCCATCAAGTGGGCCTTCTTCTGGGTGAGAGGGGTCTTGCGGATCTGGGTGTGGGCGAGAACGCGGACGACGGTGCAGTACTTCTTGATGCGCTCGAGCTCGCGGGTGATGGAGGCGCCCGAGGACTCGGAGTGCTGCTTGGCGTACTTGGTGAAGGCCTTCTTCTTGGACTTGTACCAGTTCTTGTAGAAGCGGCGGCGGATCTCGTCGCTCAAGTGCTCGGCCCAGACGGTGGTGAGGGAGCGCAGTCCGCGGGGGTCTCGATGTAGCCCACAAGACCAACAACGATCATCTGTGGAGATGTTAGCCATAGGCACAGAGCCAAGCGGGCTGCGTTGGTAGTACAGGTGGGGTATCAATGATGGACACGGCCTCGACGACCTCCTTCTTGTTCGCCTTGGCACCGGGACGGTCGAGGTCGCGGACGATCGTGGTCATACCGGCCTTGTAGCCCATCGCGGCCGTCAGGTGGACGGGCTTCTTGGCGTCATCCTTGGGGAAGCTGTGAGTATCGCAAACGTCAGCCTCTGTCGCATTCAACATTCCAAGCGCCCGTGTTTTACCCCCAAGCACACAGTATCCAACAGAGGTTCTCGGGACACTTACG
This sequence comes from Colletotrichum falcatum, assembly GCA_019425465.1. Classification (NCBI taxonomy): domain Eukaryota; kingdom Fungi; phylum Ascomycota; class Sordariomycetes; order Glomerellales; family Glomerellaceae; genus Colletotrichum; species Colletotrichum falcatum. The sequence continues at coordinate 1,245,604 of SWKJ01000021.1, read as the reverse complement.
ACTTGACCTTGCCGCGGTGGCGGGCGGCGCGCTTGCGCGGGAGGTAGGCCAGCGAGCCTGTATCAAGTTAGAACAAATTCTGAGCGTCTTTCGACCGTTTTTCGAGGGAAAAAAGCTGACCGTGTCGGGGAGCTTCATACCTTGACGGCGTTAGTGATCATTCTACAATGTTTGATGGTGTTGTCAACTCACTTGCGGTGCGACATTTTGGCGTTTGGTTTGGCTGTGGTTAGTTGACCCGGCGTGAGGGAAGAAAGGTTGAGAGCGTGCAAGGAAAAGAGAGCAAGACCCGGCGTACACCTCGCTAAATTTCAGAAATGGCAAGTGCGGGAAAAAAATCCAAGGGCAGGAGCGATGGAGCACGGAGGGCGGATCAACTAAAGTCCACTGAGCTGCCCTGTCGAACGCTGTAGCTCAGCGCTGTTATGTAATCTAGGTACCCAAGTACACCTACCCCACAAGCGTCCCCGTTGCAGGGTTGACGACGGTTGAAGACCGCAATCAAGCATACTGTTCTCGAACATCCCTCTCTGATAAGCTCTTTCAAGCAGGATTCTAAAAAGCTAGATGTAGGGGTGGATTTGGTATATTGAAAATTCAACGGCCTTATGAGAAAGCGAAGCCCACCTCGAGCCATCGAATCGGCATCAATCACTGCAACGACATCAACACGCATCGCCGCACGCCAGAAGACCTGGAGGAGAATGCCAAACTCACCCCGAACCAGCGAATCGGCGACCACTGAAATGACACGCACATCCGCTCTCAGCTTAGGCGTTTAGGAGTTACCGATGGGGATCAGAAGCAGTATCGGGCTTGCAGGTCTCCAATTGCCTTCAATTCTCTGCTGAGCTGCCTCGAGTTATAGCAATGCCGATCAAAAGCAGTTTTCCAAGACTGTTGTCCGGGACTATCTGCCGGGCTGGCAAAGACAATAGCAGTACATGCATGTCCTCTTCCTCACCGCCGTCCCCTATAATTGATAGCCTAGCACAAGTCTTCCCGTCTCTCCTACATGGCGTGAGTTGTCGTTTCCAGTGATTGTGCCCAAACTGTGCCGAACGAATCTTCTCTGTTATAAGCTGTGTATTGCATGTGCTCGATGCCGGGCTTTTAGAAGATTTCCGTCGCAGCAAATGAAATGGAGGTAACGGAGGGAATCTCTCTCAACGGAGGTCTGCCGTCGAATCCAGACAAGCCATCGAGTCGCCATTCAAAGTCACAACTGGAAAGCTTCACACGATAGACGCGCGTTTTGTGCAATACCTATTCTGCTACCTGAAGAACTACGAGGCTCAATTTGCCTCAATCCCTGATTGCTGATGCCACTCACGTCCTCCGAGCCCAACTTGCCATGTCGAGGTCCCCATTCTCCATATTGCTTCCTCATAGGCAGTGTGGGCTCGCGATTCCTCTCCCGATAAATCGTAAAATCCGACCGTCATCTCCGGTCCATTGGAAAGCTACTCGCCCACGACGTCCTCGCCTTCATCAACCTCGTCGACCGTGTCATCGAGCTCTCCCTTGAGATGATAGTATTCGTTCTGAGGAAGAACAGGGTTGATCTTGATGACGACCGGGTTTTTGTTGCGTCCGGGGCCAAGGAGCGGGTATTTGGGCAACGTATACACCTTGGTACGTAAATTGTAGTATTCCCATTCGTACTCATCATAATGCACCCACACACAGGGGCGGCGGTAAAGGGTCCAGCAAATTCGGCAGGTCTGCGGAGCAATTTGCTCGGCAGTCATTTGCGACCCGGTGATGTCGCCAGGGAACAGTTCGTTGGCCTCAATCTTGTACCAGCTGACGACCTTGTTGTTGGGCAGCTTTTGCATGACCAGACACGAACAAACAACACACTTCAGGCTCGAAGTCACCGGTTTTTTACCGATGTAGAGAGTCGGAACCTTGTTCTGAAGCGCATTCCAGTTGTCCAGGAAAGAGACGTGCTGGGGGGGTTGACAGACGGGGCGATGGGTCCGGGGTGGGTATTTCACACATTGAGCCATGTGGTCCCAGACGACATATCTGACGTGGGCGTTGTTGTATTTTCCCAGGTAGACAGGGTGGTTGTCGTATTGGCGGTTGTGGATGAATTGGAGAAGCCGTGAAGCATAGATCCACTGGTCATTGAGACTAATGTCTCCGCCAACAGATTTGTAACACTCATCAGACGGGACTGCCATCTTCTTCCTGCCAAACTGCTGGGGCTGGTGATAGCGGTACGCATACCACTGGTTGGTGCTCTCGTCCATCCACTCGACACGGAGGGCGAAAGAATGCAATTCGTGGAAATTATCCCACGCTCCAATGGAAGGCCCCAGAAACCATGGGTTTTCATGGGGCTTGCCATCATCCATTGATTCGATTGAGACGACCAAAGGCGTGCCACGCGGGGGGGCTGGACTGACGTTCTCAATGGTGTGCCTGAGCTCCCAGAAGGGGCTCTCATTGTCGTTACGGACCATGGAGAACCCAATACGAAAGATATCCTTCTCCCGATCAGCCACGACCTTTGCCCGTGTGCGAAACACTGACATGCGTCGTCCCTCAGCAGTGGTGACCTTGTAGCAAAGCCACTCGCGTTGATCGCGGGATCCTTCTTCAAGAGGCAAATCCCAGTTGAGCCCCGCTCCGTAGAGCTTGGGATACCCAACCTTGTCGAGAGATCCATCAGTGATTTCTTTTAAAAGGTCCATGAGTCCTCGCTTTCTGGCGGTCTCGCCGTCTGCCTTGCGTGAGACTGAAGCCTCCTTTGGTGTGTAGACGCCAACGTGAAAGGTTCTGAAAAGACAGCATATGGTCGTCTCAGCCATGGCAACTAGTGACATCTTGGCCTCCCCAAGCTTCATCATTGGCAGCATGAACTTATGCTGGATGCCATAACATCGGGCCAATGAGTAGTGCGGAACTTTGTTTGCTGCGTTGTGGAAGGTAGCCGTGTGCTGGAGATTCCGCTCCTGAGGCTTCATCCGAGTCCTCCCTCCATAGATGGCAAAGTCCCTGGAGTCGGGAGGCAACTCAGCTTGTCGGGGATAGAGAAGGAGGTATATTATCGTAGTCACCATGTCCGGATCATGAGGGGGGTGGCGTGAGTCGACATGTCGAATATTGTGCAGTGACCTGAAGTCGCATCCATTCTTGATAGCGTTCTAGGCTTCGTCAGAGAAGGCTGTAAAATTGTCAGAATAAATCAGCAGGTAAGAAGGGTCGAATATCGTACATGCAACAAGCTCGTCAAGAGCATCCCGAAACTTGGCCTTATCGTCGAAAATCTCCTCGTACAGCCATGCTCTATGGAGCCCGAGATCCTTGAAAGTGTCAAAGTTGTCCTTGATGGAGCACCAAAGCTGAACGATGGCCTTGGCGGCCAAATCGCCGGCTCTCGAGGAGCTGATAGGCCGAATGGCCCGCTCGATGAGTGCGCGGGGCTTGTCAACTCGGAAGCCGTGTTTGGCACCCTCTTGGACGTCGGCGGCGGGCATGGAGACTGTCGGGCAACGTTAGCTGACTGGAACCACGGGAAGGTTATTGACGTATATCATGATGCTTACGACGGTGTAGTTGATTCTTCGGATCAAAGAGCTGCACGTAGATGTGACCCGGCTTGTCTTCTCTTGGGCACACCTTGTAGCCGATTGTTCCCTTCGGAATAGGGACGTCGTGTTCATTGCCTTGCTGATTCAAGGCGCGGGCTGTGGCGGGTCGGATGACGGTGATGGCCGTCATCTCCTCTGGTTGGATAACACGCTGGCTCCCGGGCCCCGAGGCGCGTTGGGGGTTGTGAGCGTTGAAAAGGCCCGACTCCATCTTGAAAGACGTCGTCGCGGCAGGCTGCCCAGTTGGTTTTGGGCGTGGGAATCGCCAGTCGGTTGAGATTGCAAGGAGAGCGTGGATGAAGTGGAAGAAAATGTGAAGGGGAAGGGGAGGTGTGGAAGGGAAGAAAATGTGGTGAAGAGAGTGGAAGGAGGGCCGATTTAAAAAGAAACCCGGCTGATATTTTTTTAAAATAAGAAACAGACCTGCAAGGCAGGTAGGTAAGTTCGTACCTGCCTACTCACCAAAGGCAGGCAAATGTGAAGTGAAGGCACCTGAGATCGAAGTGAGCTTTCCAAAGGAGCAATCAACAATGCAACGAAGTACGTACCTATCCATCAAAGGCAGTTTGGGCTCAGAGATCCAAGACCAGGTACTTCTGGTCTACCTACCTATCTAGGTAGGTACAATGAGATCTCGAAGCAAATTCTTTTTTTGGACGGCCAGACTTGATATTGTTTGTAATCTGGTCTGATCTGGTCAAGACAGAGAGCAGGCATATATGGGTTTAGACGGCCAGACACAGTACTTCTTCTGGTCTACCTACTTTATAACTCGAGGCAGCCGGATGTCTTGAACAACCACACTCGTTGTTGCTTCCGATCCGCATTAAGAGCTCAAGCCAGCTTAGTAGATGGCTCTGGGCACTCGGAGATGATGCTGCTTCTGCTACGTATTGAGACCCATGCACACGTATCAGTGCCAGCTGCCTTCTTATAAGCCAGCTGGAGGCGGATCTACATGAGGAGCCCTTGTAGTATATATCGACATGTTCAAGTTCCTTTGGCAACGCATTGCACAAGAAGACGGGCCCCACATGGTACAGGAAGCGCAAGTCCGAAGATGGTCGTGGACTCAGAATCCGAGGAGGAACTCAGCGCTGTTATGTAATCTAGGTACCCAAGTACATACCTGCCCCACAAGCCGCTACTGGCCTCCATTCTTCTGATGTATTCACCGGGTAATACACAGCTCATGATAGAAATAGAGACAACAGTAGAAAAGGCGAAGAAGGAAAGAAGGAAAGAAAAAAAGGCCCGCTGACCTATAAGCCGGAATTCTCCTTGTATCTTCTTCGCCGCCAGCCGTCCGAACTCTGGGCTTGGTCCCCCGGCTCCTGGCCCAGCGCGGCGTCATCTGGCAGGTTGTCGAAGAAACCCGCAGTCCGGGCCTCACCAAGCGCATCGCCCAAGACTCCCTGCGTCGTGTGAAGGACGCGTTCCCGGCCCCCGTCCCAAACGGGTACTCACCAGCACGTATCGCGTGGGAGTACTCGAGCCAGCGCTGCGTCATGGACCCCCAACCACAGACAGCCCCAGAGCTCCCAGACCGCCGGAGACAGAACCCAGCCCAAGAGCATCATTCATCTTCTGAAGAGCTCGTCAAATGGGCGTTGCCCGAACACAAAGATCCGGAGGAAATGTGCATGTGTACTGACTAGGAATGGCGAGGCGATGATTTACACAAGATCCGGGCATGCTGGATGGGGGGTCACACAGCATCATATGCCTCGTGGAATATCTCGAAGTGGAAAAGCTGTCAAGACATGCAACGAGAAGCAGTTGCTCAAGCATGACGCCAGCAGTTTGGCCGGGACACGGAACAGACTTGCGCTAAGCTGTCAATCTAAAGAAAGCGGTGGACCAAGGGACATTCATGCACTGGTATTGTCTTCATGAGCTACCTAATTGCCTAACCAGGCAAATGTCCAACGAAAGGCGATTCTTGAGACGGGGCGAGTTTGAAGAACGAAATGGTATACACGAAAAGGGAACACAGGATACGCATACAAAGAAAACCGTACGTCAGACTGCCATTGATCCATTAAGTCGACTCAACCTTGGGGGTAGGTCCCATCAGGCCGTTGATGCTTGCGCTCGTCGGCGTCTTGGTCTCTCCCGACGCCGGGGCAGGGCCAGAGCCGTTGGTCGTCGCAACGGCGCCCTTCTTCTCATCCTCTCCACTGTCATCGTAGTCTTCGTCAACGTCCATTTTCCGAGCTGCGCGCTCCGGCTCGCTCGGCTGGGGAGGCCGGGGGGCCGGAGTGTGTTCGATCGGCGGCCGTTCCTCGGCAGGGTACTCCTTGACGCCAGGAGCTGGTCCAGAGGCGGGTCCGGGGCCGTTCTGGGCTCCCTCGTGGAGAATGTTCTGCATCGGCGCGGCAGCCGACTGCATCGGCGGGAGGTGGTTGGAGGGCATCGGGTGGCTGGGCGGGTGATGAGCCGCCTCCGAAGGGTGATACCCGTCGTTGGCGTGGCGCTGCTCCTCGCCTCTCCGCATGTCCTCTGCCCTTCTCTGGTCCTCGGCGCGACGCTGGTCATCGACGCGGCGTTGATCCTCGAAGCGGCGGGCCTCCGATGAATTGCGGCGGTACTGGTCCCGGGGCCCCGAAGGGGTCGACGGGCGTCGAGGCCGGACGTCGTCGAGTCTAGCTCGGTTCTCGTCGTTGGCGGGGCGCTTGTGAGATGAATCCTCTTCCCACTCGCGCATGCGCTTGGGACCCACAGAGGGGGGGCGGTCGTGCTCGTTACGCTGCGCTGCCGGGTCTGCGGCGATCGCACCGGGAGGGGGCGGAGGCGGGGCGACGCCCTCCATGGGACCAGGGGTGGGACCATCGGGGTGATGGCTGTACGGCGGCGGCGGAGGCGGGGGGTGCTGAGGATATGCCGACTTGGGGGAGGGCATGCGGTTGTCATGCATGGGCCGTTCGCCTGGCCGGGGGCTGTTGGCGCCGCGGAACTGGGGCGGCTGGCTGGGAGGGCCGTTGGGACCGGCATTCATAGGAGGCATTTGAGCCGAAGACTGCTGAGAGTAGTTGGGGTTGATGGTGCGCGGCGCAGATGTGGGAGCACCCTGAGGAGGCTGCTGAGGAGGAGGCGGCGGTCCCGAGTAATGCGACGGCGGGCTAGGCATCCGACGGATCGACTCGGGGTAAGGCGGACGGCCACCGTGCTGCTGCTGCTGCTGCTGCTGCTGCTGCTGTTGTTCTTGCCTGGGGCTTGGTTGGCGTGGCATGGGGGGAGCCGGCCCGCGGAAAGGCTCGCCGCGCTGCTCGTAGGGGTTAGGAGGCTGCGGAGGGGGGTTGATGTCCGCGAGTCTACCCCACCCGTTGCTGCCAGGGCCGCCGGGACCGGGCGGCGGAGGAGGCTGCTGTCCTCCCTGCTGCTGAGATTGAGGAGCAGAGCTTCCCCACTGGGGTGCCGGGGGGCCGACTTGGTACGCCTGAGGGTGGACATCGGCAGGTTGAGGAGCGCTGGGGGGTTGCCCTCCGTTGGCGCCGCCATTCCTCAGCAGCTGCAGACGCGCCTTGATGTGAGGGTTCTGAGGGTCAAGCTCTGCGGCACGCTGGTACGCGTCAAGCGCATCACTGATTTGGTTGTTACACGATTCATACTAGGGTTCGGTTAGCGACGACGATGACGAGTTTTCAAAGACTGTCGACTCACCAATGTGCCCAGGTCATACCAGACTTCCGAGATGAAGGGGTTGAGCCGAATGGCACGGGAGTAGGCGTCAAGGGCGTCGCGGTACTGGTTGATCTGGTAGTACAGCACGCCAATAGAGCACCAGAACGTCGGGTTCCTTCCATCGCGATATACGGCCTGCTGGTACGCCTCGTACGCTTTGGGGTACTTTTGCTGGGACATGTAGCAGCGACCGAGCAGGTACCAACTTTGGGCATCACCTTGGTCGGCGGCAACGGACTTCTCCAAGAACTCAATAGCTCGCTCCTGGCTCTGGAAGCTACTGCTCTGCTGATGGTGAAGCCAGCCAAGCTGCTGCAGGACCTTTGCGTGGCTCGGGTCACGTTCGAGGACTCTCTGGTAGGCGGCCTTCGCGCTGTCGTACTGTCTCCGAGGTTAGCCGCCGCCGCCTTTACGTGAATGGGAGCCGAGCACTTACGTCTTTCTGCTGCTCGTGGACGTGACCAATCTGGAACCAAATATCCTCCTCGGTCAGAGGGGGAGGCGGAGAGTTGACAATGTACTTGAAGCACTCTAGACTCTGGCCATACTTTTGCTGTTGCTTGTATATGATGCCGAGACGGAAGTAGATTTCGTTGGCCTTTTCAAAGTCGGGCTGCATCTGCATCACTTGCGAGAAAGCCTCCTCGGCATGCTCAAGGGAGCCATATCTGTCATAAAGGATACCAATGCCGTACCAAAGCTTAGGCTCCTGCGCGGTGTTAGTATTCGAGAAACCCACAGAGCCGGAGGCAGCGCTACTAACCCTCGGGCTCCTCAAGTTGACCAAGGCAGACTGGTAAGCAGCGTAAGCTTGCTGCAAGTCGTCCATCATCAGGTAGCAGTGACCTGCGAGCAGTTAGCAAGGTGTTTTCAGCGAGCGCAATGAAGCAAGCATGTGGTCACGTACCCAAGCTGCCCCAGGCCTCGCCGTTGGTGTTGTCAATCTTGAGTATGGCCTGCAGGTAGTCGACGGCTTTGTGGAACTCTTCGCGAGTGCGAAGGATCAGGCTGATGGCATTCATGGCCGCTACGGATTGCGGGTTTGCCTGCAAGGCCCGATCGTAAGCCTTCATAGCTTCTTCAAGGTTGCCGAGAAGCTCAGCGAAGCTGCCTGTGCCAATTGTTAGATGGACCTTTACGCGCCGGGGTTAGTCGCGCTGCACTTACCGATCTGCATCCAGACAGCCTCGTTCATAAGGAGGATCTGGCGCGAAGGCGCATAGTTCTGGCCCTGCTGCATACCGGGCGGCGGAGGAGGGCCAGGAGGGCCATGCTGCTGTGGCTGCATGGCCATGGTCGGCGACGGGTGGTGGTTGGCCATTGTGTCCGCGAGTCGAGGACGAGTTGGTGCGCGCGACCTGTTGCGGGTCTGCGTCGGTCAAGGTCTGACGATGATCGCGCCAAGGGCGGCAAAGGTAACGGCGACGATGTCGCGATTACAGGAAAATAAGACAATAAAGTGCTGTCCAAAAAGTAAGATACGCCGTGTCTGATTGCCTCGATTTGCTTCCGTTGGAGTCCTCTTCGAAGCCGGTCAAAGGTTGTTGCGACGGTTCGAACGTGGTGAGGTTCGACGTGCAACCCGTCAACGGGAGGCTGGGGGGGAGAAGGCGGGAAGGCAACCGCCCAAAAGGCACAGGCAGTCAAGTCAAACAAAAAGGTGGACAAGGAGCTGATCCAAAAGGGCGGACGAGCCCGAGGCAGCACAATGATGAAGTTGGAAAAGAAGGGATACGAGACCCGACGGCGATCGATTGAAGCGCCCTCGTTGTAGCTCAGGGAAAGCAAAGTTGGGGGAAGAAGAAGAAGAAGATGGGAGGCTGCGAGAGCAAGGCAGTTTCGGTCATCTCTGGTAACTCAAAACTCACCTAACCCAGGACGAAATACGTACCTACCACTGGCCAAACCCCCTGTGGGGCATACTGGAGGCGTAAGTACTTCGTACGATGTACATCTCATCTCCATCCACACACCCTGACACGTCCACGCCCCCCCATGCTGCGCGCCGTGCCAGGCCCAGGTACAGTTTAATGGAGCGGGCAGCGGGACACTCCCACTCAGCGTAGTCTCGCCCCCCCCCCCCCCCCTCCCAGAGTCCCTCTACTGCGATGGAAGGGGGTGGGGGCTCAGGGATCCGTGGCCGCTTGGCTCCTGCTGGTCCGAAATGGGAGCAGAGAGGTGGATAAACGTCCCCTTGGCTTAGGATGGGCCGTCGAGAAATCTACGGTACCGCGGATGATTTGGGTGTAGCTACAGACCCTCCTCTCTCCCCTTTTCCATTGATTACGCAAAGCACGAGTCGGCAGCTCGGCGCGCCTTCTGCGTTTGTCAACCGCCTCAACCCCCCCTTTGTTGTTCAAGTCGATCCGACATGCCTGGTTGAGGGCATAGGTCATTCGTGAATCCTCGTTCTCATTAAAGATAAACCGAGGCCGGTTGTAACTCTCATGCATGGGTAAAGTTGGGCGACAGAGTTTTGATCACCGTGCAGTGCGCCTAGAGCTTCTTGTTGTCGGACTCGTCCCGTTGAATCCTTCCCCTGTTCGAAGGCTGATTATTTGTGGGTTTCCGACACGATCCGGAAAGGTTGGAGACGGCAGAGTCGACCGCGCGGTACCCACGTTACCGTCGGCTGTCAGAGAGAGAGCAAGTAAAGCTCTGCACTGCATGCTGCTGCGTAACGTGGTGCAGCCCTGGACCAAGCTTTGCCGGTCTGAAGCTGTTGCTACCTCACTCTCTCCTGTTACCTCTGTAGGCAGAGAGAGGGCCACGATGCGATTCGGTGGTGGCGCGCGCTGTTGCAGCCAAGAGAGGGAGGAAGTGTATGGCGTATGAGTAGCAAGCCGTCAATATCGGTAGCGTCCTCAGGTATGGCACGGAAAGGATGGTTTACGGGTTAAGGAACGTCAACAACTCTTTGAGACATACCATCAGCATAACTTTTGAAACAAGAGAAAGCCATCGCATCGCATCGCGACGCCATCCTGTGTGTCTCCCGGTCGCTGGAGCGGAAGAACACCGAGGGCATGGCATGGGTCTCGCAATTGTGCCTTAGGCACGCACAGCTTCTAGCCGGGAAAACATCGTCCAGACAGCCATGTGATGACTGGCATCGCCTCCAGCGTTTGTCAGGCGATAATTGATAGAACCGTCGGGCGTCAGCGATGTCCTATGTTGGGGCTGATTGCAGCGTGGCCAGAAAGTAGGCAGCTGGCTTTCAATCAATGTAATCCGAACCATTGCAGCCGCCAGTCATTGAACCAATCTTGTCTTTGCGCAATCAAGAGGCGGGAAGACTCGACATGGCGACAGACCAACAGAAACGCCTGTGAGAGAATGGAGAAGGAGCGCAGACACACGAGAAGAGTAATAATGGTAGTAACGACAACGACAACAACAACAATAACAAGCTGGTCAGAAGAAACGAGAGATAAGGCCCTCGAGGAAACGAGAAATGCTGCGCTGAGATGGCTGCCGCCGCTAAACCGACCCACGTGTCGGGGAGTTTATCAGGGAGTGTTTCTTCCCTTTCCCCGGAGAACCGTCATCCCCTGAGAGATTGGGGTACCGACATACCTGCCTTGCCTTGCCTTATCTTACCTAGGTAGATAGGTCCCTAACCTAAGCTCACATTCCTAGTACCTGTAACCTACTACTAGGTAGTGGTGGTGGTGTGTCTGTCTGCCAGCCCGCCGGGCTGACTGGGCTAGGTTACCTTCGATGGGTGCATGACCAGTCCCCCCCAAGATCCTGATCGGGGAGGGGAGTGGATCGCAACGTCGAAGAAATAACGCGAGAAAAGACGAACTTTGAGTTTGGTTCATGTCATCGCTGCATCCATCCATCCATCCATCCATTCAGAGCGACAAATGTAGGTAACTTCATCCGTGCCGCAAATGCCCACCACCTAGTCAGTCTTTCCTGGGCCCTGAATGTTGGCGTACCTGTCTCTACCTTTTTTCTTCTTCATCATCAATACAATTAACCCAAAGAAAAAAAAAAGGTTTCTTCTTTTTTTATGGTTTCATCAACATTTCAAAATGTGGAAAACACGCATTCAAAAATTGGTTGCAATTTCGTGCATGTGAGGGCGCGTTGCGAAGAATTGTTTTTGAGCCCGCAACACGAAGCTATCGTCAGAAGTTACAGTGGCTACGGACGCGTTGCACGGAGGAGTCAGCAGCGGATTGATTGCTCTCCCGCATAATCTCCGGGGCGTGCACAGTTGTTTATGTGTGAGCCGGACAACGCAAACACATCTGTGTAGGTGGTATCCGTGGCGTATGGATAGTGTACAGGACAACTTGACGCGGGTTCGTCTGCGGGCTTCCCTTGGGACCTGAGAATAGCTCTGGGATCCGCCGCCGCAATGCAATCGCCGTCAGGCTCTTAATCCGGATGATGAGGGTGGGGATGCTTCTGGAGGCTTACCTTGGACAAGGAGAGGAGCAGTGGGAGGGGCGTCCCGCTGCTGGGGCCAAGGTGTGAGGGGAGAAAAAATGCGACAGCAATAAAGTGGAGGGGCGTGCCGTCGTAGTGCGTCTGTCTCTGTGTGGCGGGGGGAAAGGGGGCCCTGCCGTTCCCCCAACCCTTGGCTACCTAAGACGAAGCAAGCACTCCATGTATCCGTATGTACGTCCAAGGTGGGCGGAAGAAGGATGCAGCCATCTCTCGCATATGCAGGCCGTTTGGGGCAGTACGAGGGTACCCGACTTCAAGGGACGGTGTACGGACGTGTGTGTATGGGCATGATGGTGACAGGGTCGGGCTACACACTACGATGGCTATGACCACGATGGCATGTAGGCACCGACGTGAGACGGGAAGGGCGATATCGCGTATGGGAAGATGCGGATAGAGCATTCGGGATCATTCTGCCATCCCGCAGCAAAATCAAAATGAATAATCCAAGCAGTAAATGTGGGAATTTCTGGATGGCGATGCTGGGTTGAGAGATAGGTACTTCGTACATGTATTCGGCCTTGGAGGGAGGGCGCCAGTCAGGTGTGATGCCTTCGCGGGAAGATGAGGCAGAGAGTGCACGACCTTTGCAGCAATTCTGTACTACAGGTACCTGGGCATGTACTGCGCTAACACCGGGGATAAGAGTGCGTTCCGCAGCTGTACTGGCTTGTACTCTGTACCGAGCATGCCGTGTGGTGTACACAGGGTGGCTACTTGTGTGTATGGACACCTAATTACCGGCCTATGTAGGTACTTGGCACTAAGGTTGCCGCACCCACTGCTTCGCCCAGCCTGTCGTCGAACTGATCTGACTCCTTGGCGTTCGCTGTGGTGTGGCACTCCTAGGCCTTTTCGGGATTGAGTGGCACGGCATGCGGCGGCCATGTTTCTTCTCTTCGCCTTCTTACCCTTCCCAACAAGCGGCAGCCCCCCCCGGCAACCCGGGTACGTAGGCACGTAGGTACGACACCTTGTTGGTCCCACTTTCATTCAAATGAACAAAGGGAAACGTTGTGACTCTGCAGCTCAGCACCGCGACCCAATTCTAGGTTAGCATTCGGGCTGGAGAGACACAGATTACATGAGTAGCCCGCAGAAAATCGAGACAACCATCATCGGCAGCCATCGTCGGCAGCCGTCGGCTCGGGACAATCGCTACCACTAATGCTCCTAACACGAACGACGATGACCTCTATTCCTACCAAGAGACTGACAAAAAATGGTCACTAGCGGATCATACGCAACTAAAAACATCGAAAGGACGTGCCGCTTGCTTTTCTACCATGTCCGGTGGATTGGCTCGCAGCCGCTTCTCCCAAATCCCTGAGTTGAGCATCGTCGTGAGACCCAGGCCAGTAACAACAGAACCGCCCGAGAGGTTACTACCATCAAGTCGGTGTTGCAACAACTAGACGCCTATATTGTCGAAACCATTGACGGTGGTGCGATCGCGATGGTTTTGTATCCCCTCTTTCTACTTGGACACAGACAGCTGGCAATGGGATCCCAAAGAAAAGGCTAGTGTCGCACTCCGGCGAGGGTGGCCCCCCATCATGTACTATGTACGTAAGTCGTAACGCTCCTCGGGCCCCATTATGCGGTGAAGGTAAACGGCCGAGACTGCCACTCTAACTGACTGGGACTCGGTCCTGTCGGCAACCCTACACGTGAGCTTGTCTCCAAAATGACGAGCCTATCCCCGACAGCCATGGCCCCCTCCATCGCAAACCGTCCCATCTCGCGCGTTGACTACGCTGGACCGGCTTTCCCAGTCACCATATCGTACAGACCAACGTGTTTGTCGCAACAGCCGGGCCAGACTTTGTCCATCACCCCATCCCAAGACTTTTTTTCTTCTCTGTCTCCCGGGAGCCAATTCGTGACGGAGAAAAAAAAAAGGGAAAAAAACCGCCCTCCGCCAGGATGCGTGCAGATCGAATCGCTGGGCGCGAAGCGCGGGCATCTCAAACATCCACGACCCGCATCCTACCACCGCCACATCAACTCATGGCACGACACCGCTGCCACGATGTTCGGGTCTTGGCGTCGGGGCCTGGCCCAAAGGATGCGAGAAGGCTCAAGAGTCGCCGATGCAGGGCGGTTTGCCATATGCAGCCAGCACCGCCGCCACGGCCCCAACACTGCAGGCTTCTGCCACTGCTTGGGCAGCTTGCTTCTGGCTATACTGGCACTGAGTGCACTACTTATGTCGTATGCATGCGCTTTTGCTTGCCGACGGCTTCACTGAGGGGAAGGGGGGAGGGGGCGCCACAGCTCCGCGGGCGCACATTTGGGAATCAAAAAATGTGAGACAGATGATGCAGTCCAGCCCAAGCCAGCCGGCGGCCCAGACTGAGCGCTCCGAACGGGATGCCACACCTCTCGGCAACCACACGAGCCACAGACGCCCAGGGCCGCACGCGCCACGGGAAAGCCGACTCATCCAAAAGCCAAGTGCATCGTCAACAGAAGCAACCGGACCTCGAAAGCCAAGCCAAGCCAAGCCCTGGCCGCCAGCCAGTGTCTTTCCGTTCCTTTCAGTCCTTTCAGGGCTCTGATCTCCTGTGGATACGCTCGGCGGCTCCAACCCATCCACCCCCCTTCAAACACTACATCAGCACATCACCGTATCGTCGAATCATCAGCCTAGAACCCCAAGCACGACGGGAACACCTTGAGAAAGGCCTGCTGAATGTGGGGCTCTCACCCTCACCTCGTCATCCCCTCCCGCCTCAAAACTCTGAGAACCACACCCCGGCAGCAAAGCACGTTTTCTCAGTGATTGGCCCGGCGGGCCAACCCACATCGGCAGAAACCCCCCCCCCAATTTACTCTTCTTCATTGTCCTTTACCTCTCTGAGCCAAAAGGCGAAAAGCAAGCCTTTCTCCACTCTCGCCTAAGGCACGACGCACGCGCTAGATACGTACCCCTAGATCGGCGGATGCCGTCTTCGTGATTGACGTGCTCCGTACGGAGTATTTGCCCGATATTCCAGGCCACCAAACCTGGGCGTCTGATCCTCCTGTTCCAGTCAGCGATTGAACGAGGGAGCTACGCGCAGAGGAGAGTATACCTAAGTAGGTGGGGTCTATAGATCTATGAAGCGTTGTCTGCCAAGGCATTGGCTGTTCAACTCCTTGTGGCCGATTTCACCTGTTGGACTGCATTGTCCGTCCGGTCGGGTAGTCGACGCCACAGGCGGCAGTGACTCGTGAGACCAAATTACACCCGGCATACGCAAGCCGCTGTGTCAAGACTCTCTCACGAGTGCACGCACCACTCGGGCTACATCAATTGGAGACACCCATTTTGCGGGTTGACTCCCGTTAGAGATACAAGACGTTGGGATTGAGGGAGGCGTACCAGCAAAACACCAAAGTCAAATAAAAGGCAAAGAAACACCAGATGACCAGGGAATCCCCAACCATGTGCTCCCCGCGGCTGTGTCATGCAGGTAGAGAGGTGCCCCGAGGTTTGTGTGTCAAAGTTCGCAGAGTTTCCATTCCCCTCCATCAGATGTTGCGGATCGACACGCTGTGCACCCATGTTTTGACAGCCATCATGACGACTCTCGCAAGGCACCAGCCCGTCAGTGGTTCAGACATGATGGCCCCCCTACACTAGGGTGCGCGCGGGCGCGGGCATTTAGACATGTCCTAAGCCCGCTGGTCCCCGCTCCGCAAGCCATTCCGCGCTTCTTCGACGGAAGCTCTCTGATTAGACTCCCATCACCGCAGAGCTTAAGGTGAGATGAGACATATCCGAAGAGGGGACGGGGGATGGGGGGGGGGGGACGATGGGTCGTTGCCAAGGGGAAGGGAGGGAGGGGAGGAGAAGAGAGGGAGGGAAAAGGGACGAGTACTAGGCATTTCTCTGGCTCGATAAGCGCCCTTGTTCGAAACATGACACTCGATCTGTCGATGATGCGCTCTCGCGCAGACTGCGGTACGCCAGGAAAAGTTTAAAACTTTTGTCTTTTACTTCGCGCTCCTCCGTCCCTTTCGTCTTGTCGTGCAGATTTGATGCGGAAACCCGTGCGCCGTTCAATCTCCAGACTTCAAAACGACCCAGGACACGGCACCACACGGCCCACGGCGTCTGTTTCCGTCTGCTCTGCTCCCTCCGCAACACGCTATGTCGTGTAGCTCCTGTGGTGGCCCGTTAGGTAATGGTGGCAGGTTTTTTCTCTCTCTCTCCCTCTTCTTTTCTTATTCTTCTTCTTCTTCTTTGCTTTTTGGCTTTTTACTTTTTTTCCGCTCCTTCTAGTTTTTTCCCCTCCCCCCCCTTCTCCCCTTTCTGCACCCTCCCAGAGTTCCGCTGACACGCATGGATCACGAGGGATCGACGCGGCTCAAACGTTGCTCGGTTCCCATGTCCCGCAACTCTAAACCGCACCATGCTTGAACGGTTGGGGCGAGACAGGTCTCGAGGGAGTGAGAAAGAGAAGAGAGGGAGAGATAGAGAGAGCGGGCGAGGAATGAGTCCTCTAGATTATTCCATTCTCCGGGGAAGACCGTGTCCCTCGACTGGCCCCCTGAAAGAAGACACCCTGATCCTGCATGTAGAAGTCCGGAAACCGAGCGCTGGAGCATCCACCCACGCCCTCGCAAACTTGCTTGTGTGATCTCAACTTTGGGTTAAACTACCTTTCGAATGTCGGGGGGAAGGAAAGGGGGGGGGTCGTGAGGCGTGAGCATGCACTGAAGAACGTGGGCCACGGGCTCGTTTTGGGTGAACGGACGGAGGTGGACAGACGAGATAGAAGCAGAAAAGGAAGACTCGGAAAGGGAAACGAGAAAAAAAAAGGGGGTGGAGGACACGGACGGGAAACCGCTCTTTCACGCTTTCCCCTTCTCCCCGACGTGTGTTCGGGGACACGCTCCCGCTGGTCTGGCCGCCAAACCGGGCGGAGCACGGTCCGGAAAGGTTTCGAGGCAGCATGTGTGTAGGTAACCAGATTGACGGGCGCCATGGCTATTTCCGGGCCTGCCTAGGCTTCTGGGGCCGACGCTGGCAACTGGGTAGCCGAGGCAGTTAGTTCCCGACCGGGTGTTTGCTAAGCAAGCCAAGCACCAGCGGCGGCGGCGGAGGCGGCGGGAATGGTGAAGTGGAGCGAGAGCAAAATGTACCTACCTACCTAGAGGCCGACGTCGTGAAGCGTCTCGATGGCGGTTGGCAATGCAAACACCGCTTTCGTCCGGCCTTCTGTGGTCCGATCGCAGGCCTCACTGACATGAGACCTTGACGACAACGACCGTTGCCGGTGCTGGTAATGCGTCATACACCGCCACGCTCCTCCCCCCCTCCCCTCTTCTCCCCCCGGCCGACGGGGTCCTTGGATCTCAAAGCCAAGTCCGAATCGGTCGCGAGCGCTAGTCTCAGCTGCCAGCCTTTCGGCGCGGGACAAGGAGCCGCACAGCACGGCTCGTCGGATTGTTTTACTGGTTTCAATCCACAGAAGATTGGCGCAAATAGGGTTCCACCACTTTCTCGACTGTCGTGGAGCTCCGACCGCACCGCACCCGCACCCGCACCTGCACCTGCACCCGTCACGGGCCGATGGCCCGTATCAGTTGGGGGAAGGAAGAAGAAGAAAGAGTCACACGCCGGGAATGGACTACCATAAGAAAAGCAACAGGCGCTTACACTGTGGTAGCACGTTGGATGGATGTGAATAAGCGGAAGGAGAAGCTAGTAAGAACACCGAGGGCTGGTTTGCTAGACATGACAATTGTCCGAGAGAAATATCCCGTCTCACTTTTCGTTCTTCCTTTCCTTTCTTCCCCGCACCGAAGAACCGCAGCCTAGGGATCGAGTCCTTCTCTCCTTTGGCACACAGCTGGAATAAGGAGCCCGGATTGAGGTTGTTCGAGAGGCGCGAACATGGCGCAGGCATATGGAGAAACGACAAGCAAAGCGCAGACGTCTTATGATCGGGCACCTTTTGTGGAAACACAGGGAAACATTATTTTTCTAGGCATGTATCATTCCCGGAAACCCATCCTTTGGGCGAGCCACAATACACCTCCATAGTCGACTGCGTTATTACAATCCCGTCTCGCTGTTCGTATCGCTTCACGCTGCTGTTTCTCCGCCGCGCGCATCGAAGGTATCCGTCTGTAGACGCCGATGCCGGATAAAACCAACCCCAAGATTAAGGAAAACGCAAAGGGAATGAAAAATCCCTTGATTCAACACATAAAGAATACATCCTCGGCCGTTTTCTTTTGTCATCAGCCTACTGTTGACCAATTGTGCCTAGCCGGCCCATAGACCAGAAGGAAAGAAGAAAAGTGAAGAAGAGTCACCATTTCCAATTCGGAATATGATTCACCTTCTTCACGATGCAGACTTCTCGCTTGAGTCCTGCTCAGGTTGATAGCTGGTCTCCCCTAGCATCGCCGTCGGCTGGGTGGTCATGGCGGTTTGCGTATTGGGCTGCGGCTGCGTATGCACCGTCGGGCCCGTGGGCTGCTGCGCCGGCGGTTGTGATTGGGACCGAGTCCCCGCGTTGCCGGCCGTAGCCGCGTGTAGTCGCTGGTCCAGCGTCTTGAGTGCCAGCGCCCTTCTGCGCTCCGCCTCGGCCCTCGCGCCTCCGGGGGCGCTTCTCTGGATGTAGTTGTTGCCTCGTCCCGCCGGGCCGTTGTCCGAGAACGGGGTGCATAACCGCATTGCGACCAGCACTTCGAAAATCTGGGCCGAAACAGTGGCCACGAACGGCTTCACCGGCGCGGGGAAGAATTCGGCAAACGCAAAGGTCTCGCTGGCGTCTCCACGGAGAGACGTCGGCTGGGAGGAGTCGAGGTCGGGGAAGACGGTCTTGTAGAAGCGGAGGTAGGTCCAGCTCGTGAGGAAACCGCTCGCAGCAAGGGAGAAGGAGGCAGTCGTCAGGAGAGGCGTCAAAGACAGGACAAAAACGATGCCGAGGTATAGCAGGGGAAATCTCGGAACTCGAAGGGACAGGATGCCGCGGAACAGAGTGACGGTGTGCGCCGGGACGAGCTGGCTGAATGCGACGAGGAAGGAAATTTGCAACGGGATCGAGCCGCCAATGACGGTTAATCTGTTGGTGGGCTTGGTTAGTTCCCCGAGATCGAATAGCAACAGATCCATACAACTTACGTCCATCGTTCATTTCTTGTCAAGGTAAAGAATATGATCATGAGCGCAAAGGTCAAAGTGTTCGGGACCAGGGCAGTGATGACAACGAATTTGGCCAGCTCTGCCGACGACCAAGCTCTCTCCAAGTATCTGCCTCCTTGATATATGGTGACGCACGCAATGCCGAGAGTAAATATGTTGTTCTCGACGAGCGTCGACGTCAAGAACGTCCACGGGTAAATAAGGGAGAGCTGAGGGATGAGCGTCAAGTAGGGTATTACGATCTCGGACGTCGCGCTCCATTGGCGATAGCGGATCGCAGCGCTCAAAAACGACTGCACAACTAGCACAGCCAGAAGAACCCGGGTTACCGGCGGGATATTGATTCGAGGCGGCATGTTGAGACAGCTTCCGGTCAGGGCGGTGGACGTTAACAGGTCATCTAGGGTGCAATCGTTGACAGCACTTTTTTCTGCCCTTGGGATGCACCTCATCCAAATCACCAAAGGGTTTCAGTGGTCTCTAGGATACGGATTATAGTCTCACCGAGGCTATGAGAAGAAGCTAGTCCCGTCTGGGGCAGAAGCTCTGAGCGCACAGGCCAATCCGATTGCGGTCTACACTTCGGTGACGGGTCCACGTTCCCCGTCGATGCGATGATGTATCTTTTGGCAGGCAGCAGGTCAAGTGCTAGTGGTAACGGGGGTCCTTCTGACGACCGAGGTGTTTCCCTTGAGAGATCGACCTTTGGTTAATTGAGAGTGCAACTGTAGCAGCAGCAGCAGTAGCGATGGGCAAAGAGCACCAAAAACACAAACAGGCACAGTAATTTTTCAATAATCTAGGTACGAAGTACCAACCTGTAGTATACGAATACAAAGCGATGAGTGAATGGGCTGGGAGGGGGAGTGTTCCACTGGTGGATCCGACAGGTCTACGATGCGGTCGAAACGGGGGAGATCTCGGGGTTCCATCCATGCAGGGCTCCCCAAGTGGCCCGGCCGTGCTTACCACAGTCCACAGAGCCAGAAACCGCTCGCCCACCTTTTTCCACAGCTACCACCGACACTTCCAGCCTCTCCGCAGGAAGAATTTTTGTTTTGTTTTGCTTCGGTATGGTCAAACTTGGAGACCATGGCGACGAGGTCGAGAGGAATGCCGCAATGGGGGGGGACGAGACACGCCCTCCGCGACATAACCCAATGGGAGCTTCGGCGAGGGCGCGATTGAGGGTGAGCGTGGCCTGACGGGAAAACTGACTCGGGAGCAAGGCCCCTGGACGCCTTCGGACGGTGCCGCAAATCCTCGGACGGCTCGCCCTAAGACCACCTGAGGAAGTGCCAGATCGCTCGTTGCCCGACTAGGTTGAGGCCGCTGCCTTCGCCGTGGCATCGTCAATCGACAGGGAAAGACTGTTGATTTGAAGGAGTCTCGCCACTCAATCAATCAGGTGTCTCCGGTGCAACGGCTGTCAAACCGCCAGTCTGCAGCTGGCGGCTGAAGGTCGAGGAACCCCAGCCCTTGCCATCGAGATACCCCAGACCTTGCGGCGGCATTGCGTTGGGATGCATGTCGCCATTGATTAGACGGTCTCGGATCAGAGAAGCAGCATGAGCATGACCATGAGTACCAACACGAGCGCAGCACGAGCGACGGCGCCATACATAGTAATCAACCGAGTCGTCCGTGCTGCCAGGATGCTACCTGTGGGTGATCTCTGTGTGTGGACGTCCTGCCATTCTCAGGGGGCGTTTCCGAACGCCAAAACGTTGGCCAACGCTGACGGGAAGAAGTTTGGCCACAAAACGAGGTCCCATCCGGCTTGGACTGATGTGCCGGCGTGCGCTGAGTGGCCACAGAGAGGCGGTGGCAGGGGGGGCTGAAGAAGTCCCCGGAGCTATTAAGATCGAAGGGCATGCAGCCATCACATCCTTGTCCACACCCACAGGCGCCTCGCAATCAGCAGTTCCCGCCAGGGAAAACCCCCTGATGGGCAATGCCACGTACATAGTACACAAAGGGTGGCCTCGCAAGGAGACGGGAAGGTGATGGAGGTGGAGGAGGAGAAGGTGGTGGTGGTGGTGGTGATGATGATGATTGTGTTGGAGGGTGAGAGCAGAGCAGCAAAAATCGACGACGACGATGGCTTTGTCCCCTTTTGGTGGATTACTTCCAGTAGCAGTCCTGCAGCGATGTATTCGTATTGCATTGTATCCGTACATGCGCATAGGTAGTGTGCGTGGTACACTATACTCCGTAGTCATGAAATGGTATGCCCCACTTGGCACCGTCCTTGTCTTGCCAATCAAGGTTTTGAGGCACGTACACGACGGGTAAGGATTGGAAACAGACGACAAACCGCTGACCATCTGCGCGGGCTGCAGCCCCCGAGAGGCGCGGCCCTCTCTCGGCATTAGCCTCTAGGGCGGCGGTGGCCGCCGCATGGGGCCAACGTCAGTGGGAAAAGCGAAAAGCAGACCGGACACGTACCGTCGATTTGTGCATATAGGCAAGGCCGTGCTGCAATTTTTCAAAAGATGGTTGGGGAAGACGTCAGGACACAGCACCAGTGCGTGCACCAGACAAGCATGCGTGGCCCGGTGCTGGTGCCGACGCCGGTTGATGCTTGTCTCGTCTGCTCTCTCCAGAGCCTGAAGCCTGGCACTGCGGCGTTGCTTCCGCGTGTGCCCCCTGCTTCGATGGTGCAGCTTGGCTCTGCTGGTTGCTACTGTCAAGAGTCAAGACTTGGGACTGAGACTGTTTCTGGCGGTGGATGTGTGCGCGTGTGTCCCCCCCCCCCCCCCCCTTCTTCCCCCTCAGGTTTCCCAATGAATAAGTGGAGACGAAAAACGACATCATCAAAGACGATACAAGGGGGAAATCGCAGCACGGATGTAGGTCACCAAATGGTAATGCAGAGATTGCATTCAGTTGGTGCAGATGAACGAGAAAGACATGATGTGCGGTAGAGTCAGAGTTGAAAGTTTGAATAGCAGATCAGGCACAGGATGAAGACATTGAAGTTATCCGAGTTTCCCAAGGGACCTGCCTACCTCACATAAGGATAGTTTCGAGTAGTTCCTCGATACCTACCTACCTACCTTCTAAGGAAGGTACCTAGGCAGGTACCTAGGTACCTGCCTATGTATTACCTCAATCGCTACCCTAGGTAGGTACGGATACCTCCTCTTGATCGTATCGTGCGTACCTTGTTCCGTTCAGAGTTCAACGTTACCAGCCCTCCTCCACTCCAGCTGTACAGCTGTCCGGCTGCCTGCCAGGACGGAGCCCCGCGACCCTGTCTTGCTTGTTCTGGACCCCTGAAACGATCGAGTTTTTTTCTTCTTCCTCTTCTTCTTTTGCCTTTTCCCTTCTGATGTGGTTATGCGGGTCGAGTTATCGATGCATCAATATTCGTACATACATGCACCTAGGCACCAAGACATTGTTTACCTACACTAGACCCGGGTCGGGGTGATCAGAAGCGAGAGGTTGTCGTCGCCCAACGGAGAGACGTGAATATGCGATGGTTACCAAGGATGATGGCACTGCACATGATGCTGTTCAGACATGTTCGGCAGAGCCCCCGGCCGCCCTCTCTCGCATTGCACCACAGCGCGGAGAAGGCTAGCGAGAAGCGAGCGACGCATTATTCCCGTCTACCCCCTCCCCTCCATCTTGTACCTGGGGATCGAAGCAAGCAGGTCGGGCCGCCAGACAATGTACCTCGAAGGTTTCCCATGGCCAATATGCTACACCATCCTGAGCAAGGTACTTGGCTCACCACAGGCGAAGCAAGCGCAAGGGGCGGCATTATGACTGGGTATGGTCAGGGCCACAAGTCCCCAAAATGTGGCACCCCTAGGGTCGGCCTGGTATTTTGAGTACCTACGGAGTAGCAGCCCCAAACACCCCCAAATCGGTGGGCCATAACAACAGATTTCTTGGATGGGGATTGCCTGGCAGCGAATGATCTGTATCGTTTTCTCGAAGCCTTTTCCCACACCTTCTTGCCCCATGCACAAGCACAGTGCATCCCAATTCCCCTGGTGCTGGCCAAGATAAAACAAGGTCAACCTCCCTCTGTCCGGAGACGCAGCCACGGGGACGATGATCAAGGTCACTCCCCAAGCAGCATACAAAGATTGACAGAATAATCGACTGTCTGCCTGTCCTCTGGTCACGTCCCTCCGTCGACCTTGGTCCAACGCCACACCACGGTTAATCTTGACTGGCCCGGGAGCACTTCGAGGAACGGTAACCCAAAAGGTAACTCTGAAGGCTAAGTTTCTTGGATCATCCACACCTGCCCGACATGGCCGGTACGTACCGTTTCCTTTCCCCGTCCCGGTTGATGGGAGTCTCCAAAATCCGTGTCTGGTTGATGCTGGCTGTGCTCGCTCGTTCGTTCATTAGTCTTCCCTGGGTCTCTCGAAGCCTCGGCCGGGATCCAGGGGCACCAAGGTTGTCCCTCCCCCTTCTCTCTGATGAGTTCCTGGTTGCTCCTTTTCCGACAGCGACTTGAGAGAGAGAGTGTGTGTGTGTGGAAAAAGAGAGCGAGAGGGTGGAAAAGAGGTGGGCGAGGTGTGCGACGTTGTGTGTGTGCGCGCGTGCGTGCGTATGCGCGTTGCAACTGCATTCGCCATGCTGCTGCATCGAAGCAGGAGGCTGAGGAAGGCCGAACGTAAGGGCACCTCGCGTGGAGACGACGATGGAGAAGGGGAATGAGTACTTCGTACCCAGTGGTGATGCTGACTATTAGAGGTGATTTGGCCGATGCTGCAAATGCCAGTGCCATGGCCATCCCACATCTATCCACCATTGGCTCTTTACACACCCGAGTTCAGCGCAAGAGTGTAATGCGGAGGTGAGAGGAAGACATGCAAAAAGCGAGAAGAGGCGTGTGTGTGTGCCGATCCCGTCATGTCCCAGTCGCAGCAGTGCTGTCTCCCCCCCCCCCCCCCCCAGTCATTCGTAGTTCCGTACCTTCAGTCGCTAGCCCAGTCAGTGTCCGCCATTGGATCCAACTGGGCTGCTGGCGCTAGCGCCACACCTCACGCCTGGTCTCGCCTAAACAAGGTACATTGCCTACGTACCGCCAGATTCAGATTCGCCCATCCTTCCATTTCATCCACTCTTGCGGGCTTCTTCAATCTTCAATCTTTCCTCTCATCTCGAATCGACGACTGTAGAACCGCCTCACCCTCACCCTCGACGACGCCATCGAAAGACGCGTCCGCCAACGCCTGGTCGTCGAGCCCACCGTTAAGACCACCGTAACGATCTGATCTCGATCACGCCGCCCACAGCGGCACTCCGCGGCATCGGCATGGTCACCAAGGAGTACCTCGACTCGGACAGAGTCAACTTTCTCGTCTGGAGGTGAGTTCACCCTTTTCGCGTCTCACCCGTACCCGCCGCACACCTTCACTCGCACAATCGCGCGCCTCACTCACCTCGCGCTCTGCGTCTTTGTTCTTCTCGTGGCCCGACACAGGAGGGAGGGACGGCCTCTCTCTCGTCTCTTCTCCCTGCCCTCGGCATTGCTAACGTCAATTCGATCCACAGGTATCTTTTGGAAGGCAGTACGTGATGACTGTCTGGGTACAGCCAGCGACAGCTGGTGGTGGGCCATGATTTTTTTTTCTTCATCTTTCTCACTGACGATTGCAGACTACCGAGAAACCGCAGCCAAATTCCAAAAGGAATGGCACATTCAGCAACCCCATCGTCATTTTGAATTCGCAAATCACGTCAAGAGTCATGCATTGGTGTCCATCATCAATAAAGGCCTCTGCTATCATGCCCTCGAGAGAGAGCACGCGAAGAAATCGGTATGTCGATTTACTCCCCTGTCATGGCTGCTCCCCCCCTTTCTCTCCCGTCGGCGTCGTGTGCAGCCGATGCGGTCGGCGACCGGTGGGTGGATGGGTGAATGAGTGAGTGTGCGAGGCTCGGCAAACTGACACTTTTTCTCGTTGCGCGTGCAGGTGCCCCCAGATGCTGCGGCAGCGGCCGAAGCACTGCAGGTGGGGTTGTTTGGGCCATTGATCGCTCAACCGCCTCACAAAGCCGAGGAGGACGAGGACGCTGATGGCGAGGTGGACGACACAGAGATGGAGGTCGAAAACATTCGGAAACGCCAATTTGACAGCCGGCCACAACAGCACATGGTGAATGGCGGCTCACCCAGCAAGCGGCCCAGGCTCAGCAATGGCTACGAAAGCACAAACGGGGCGGATGCAGCCACGGACCCCATGGAGCTAGATAGCCACGGTGACAACAACCACGCCTATCCGTCGCCCCTTGAAGGCGAACAAGCTTCGACGCCCACCCCGAGAACAGATGGTCCCGAACAGGGCACGCAGGTCGACAAAGTAGAGGAACTCGCCACCGAAACCACCTTTTTGCGATTAATGCCCGATGATAGCAGCAGCAGCAACAACACCACCACCAACGCCAGCAATGTCGGTGACACCAGCAACGTTCAAGACGGTGGTGCCTCTACGACTGCGACTGTTACTGCAAGCGCAACTGCAGGCGGCCCCGGAACTTCGCCCTCGCCAGCCAACGGCGAGAACGCACCCATCTTGTTGCGCTGCGAGTGGAACCCCAAGGACCCATCCATCTTGGCGGCTGCTGGAACCGATGCGCTAGCCCGCATTTGGACCATCCCACGGTCAAGCACAATGACGCCCGCCCCAGCGCTCGAGCCCGACGGTCACGTGCATGGTGTCCATCGGCCGTTTCACAGTCTCATCGACGACGAGACACCCAAGACGGCCACGGTAGGTCAGCTCGCCTGGAACTGGGGAGGGACGGCCATCGCCATCGCAACGGAGCATGGCGACAAGGCATCGGTTCACATCTGGGCAAAGGACGGTTCGCATATCGACAAGTTTGACGTTTCGGACCCCCCGTCATCAAGCTCCGCTGGAGCCCGAGCGATGCAGCGCTTCTGGCTATTGCGCCCGACAGCAGCAACGGAAACGGAAACGGCGGCGCCCTTGTCACTGTCTACCATTCCCTCACCTCAAACACGCTGTCGTACTTCCTGCCAAACCACGACTTACTCAACTGGCCGCTGGATGCCGCGTGGACCAGCGAAACCGAATTCCTCCTGACCGGTGGGGACGTGATGCTGTCCCTGCAATGCACCGAGACATCAATCGTGCCGAACAAGAAGCTCGAGAGCCGGGAAGACGACACCTTTACCCAGGTTGTCTATGACTGGCGCTCAAAACTTGCCGCCACCGCGAGTGACAAGGGTATCCTGGATGTATGTATCCTGAGACGCCTGTGCTGAGAGAGTTCGGCTGACTCAACCTTTCCTTTTTAGCTCTGGGATGAAAACGGCCAGCGCCTATCGATAACGGCCCATTCTGGTGCTATCACGGCCGTGCAGTGGCAACCTCTTCTCGAGGACTCCAATGTTCCGGAAGACGAGCGGTTAATCGCAACGGGAGGCGACGATTGCGCCATCATCATATCTAACGCCAAGGACCAGGAGCCAGGGAAAGCCAAATCTATTTTGACGATGGAATCGCCCATCGTGTCCATCGCATTCACACCTGACGGCGCCTTTATCGCTGGAGCTACCGCTGGTCGTATTCTCATCTGGAAAGTGGGAGAACACACAATGCCTAGGGCCAGTTGGAGTAGAGCACCACACCCTGGTTGGCTTAGCCCCAAGGCCAGCTCGGAGCCGGAGGAGGAGGATGAGCATTGTTTGTGCTGGGACGCGGATGGACAAAGGCTCGCCTACGGAGCCAACAGCAGGGTAAGTAGGCCTTGGATGTGCGATTGTGGACAGGATCTAACCTAGCGTAGTTGGCGGTCATCAATTTTCGCCGATAGACAGCACTCGGCATAGAGCGCTCTGTACACTCGGACTTATCGCTCGAAGCATTCGATGGAATGTTAGAAAGTAGATTTCATCGATCTACTGACACAAAGCCAGCACTTTCGAGACAGACGTTTTCGCACCTTCGCCACACGAGGCCGATCATACAGAACAGCCCGTGATGCACATTTATCAACCAAAAATCATCTGCAGTTTCCGGCGTCTCGGCGGTGTTGTTTACAGGGGATAATATGAGATCCTCACAGGCGGGATTCAGGGAGGAACCGGCTGCCATCTTGCATTCGCATATTGTCGTCATCTCGCACAACTGAGCTTTTGGAAAGAAGGGCTGGAGTCAGCATTGGTTTAGATTCCGCCGTGGTAGATGATCCGGTCGCTTTCCTCTTCCTCTTCTCGGTCGAACGCTTTTCGCTTTTTGTTTTTTCAACTGGATGGGTTCCGTGTTCGGGAACGGGAGAGGGGGGTACATTGGCACTTGCAGGGTCAGCGCGTTGTACAATATGCCTGTATATACCAACCGATTTTGGGGAAATAAAAGCGGATTACGACTTGACGTCTGTCTGTTGATTGCTAGTTCCACGAGTGAGGAATCGACTGTGGGCAGGGACGCAGTAAAGGGATACTTGCTGCATATGGCGTCGAAGTAGTTTGCATATCACGTGCTTTTCACGATTGTTTTCCTCTTTTGCTTCTCCCGCTTTGCCCGGTCCAGTGCTCGTGCAATAGGGTGGGGGGGTGCATAAAGGCGAGGGAAACCAGTGGCGTATCTGCTCTGCTTTGGGGTTGTTTGTAGCTACCTAAGCAACGTGAGGGACCGCAGTGATGTCAAGGCTGCAAACGGACCAATCCAGAGGAGTGGCTTGAGGAGAACAACACTGAGTTCGTGACATATCGGCTACTTCCTCCGATATTTGCATGATCCCTATCTGAGGGACTAGTAGGTAGGCGTCGGCGGGTTAGGAATCCTTGGTGACACAACGGTGCTCGCCTCCTCCCCCGCCCCCCACACCTGGCCCGAGGACACCACATGGCTCTTGCCCTCCGACCGCGCGACACCCTGTCCCACTTCTAGTGTCGACTGTCTCCACCAATGAATGACACCTCCATCCGTGCGCATAGCAATAATACCATTGTCCAACATCGATACGACCGACACAGGGGGGCCAGATTACCTATAACGGTATTGTTCCTCGACTCGAGGAACAGGGAGCTCTCCAGATCTCACGAACTTGTCACTCGACGCTCTGAGGAAGCCCCGACGCGAGAAGACGGGGCAAGGCAGCAGCTGTCCCGCGCGTCACCGCTCACCACGACCGACCCGACCTCACCTCACAAACGCCGTTTATCCAAACCCCGCCCCCCCCCGGTCTCGCCGCCCGTCGCTCGCACCGCGCGCTCGCCGAACATGTCGGCCCCCTACTACACCCCCCAGCGCCCCTACTTCCCCTCCCCGCAGCACTCGTCTTCCTCGTCCGCCGCGCGACCCGGCGCGGCCGGCACGCCCGCCCCGCCGTCCTTCACGCCCGCCATGCGCGACCGCCAGGCCCGCGGCAAGGACCCGTACTCCCCGCACGACAGCCCCTCGGACTCGGACCTCGAGTTCGACGGCGTGGACTCGCCCTCGCGCGGCGTGGGCCGGCTGGGACACCTGGGCCCGGGCCACGGGCACGGGCACGGGGGCGCCGCGGCGGGAGGAGGAGGAGGCGTCGGCGACGGCGACTCGCACGAGGTTAGGAGGCGCAAGCTCTGGGCCGTCTCCGTGCTCGAGGACCCGGAGAGGCTGGCCATGTACGCGTGTAGTCGCGGAGACGTGAGTAACGGACTCCCCCACCCCTTCTACCCCCCTTCTTATCGCTCACATTCTCATGACGCGCTCCATGTACTTGGAGAGACGGTTCGCCCTGTTCGTTTCACACATGTCTTGCTGACGGACACTGCAGAGCATCCCCGGCACCCGCCTCTACTTCACCCGCATACTGTGCGGCTTTAACGATGAGCCCGCCGACCCCCGCAAGGCCGCGTCTTCCTCGCGGCGGGACCCGCGCCGGAGGAGCGCCGGCGGCGAGCGCATGGGTCGGCACTGACTGGCGGGTGATGCGACCTTTGGGGGGGGGGGGGGGGTTTCCTCTCCCGGGTCGGATAATCATGTGTTCAGGGGACGATGATAACGGGCGGGGTTTCGGGGTAAATGAATCAACAGCCAGGAGTTCGGGGGCTTGCTCTGCTCGCCGCCTTGCTCGCCGGGACGCTTCCGCTGTGCTTTTCGGTCGGGCAAACAACAATGAGAAACAATGTCAAGGGTGGGTCACGCGGGATCAATGACGTTTACGAGCTTCCTTAGATCTAGTCGCTACACGGGGATTGCTTCAATCAACAAGAAAATGGTATTACAATATGAAAAGCGTTTGCAAATGATGGTCTCGCTGGCATCCGCGCCGGATCAGCCAGCTGACCTAAGCTATGTGTTCCTCTTGGCCGTCTCTAAAAGTAGGTATCTCGCAGGGTATTCGACCGCAGTCATCATAATAATTACACAGAATAACGATGGCCGTGCTCAGTGAGACAGGCCACCGCAGTGCTAGACATGCATGTAAACTATGTGCAACTGTAGGACCGCGTCCAGCCGTCCCAACCCGTGAGGGGCCTTTGGGAGACAAAGGTATGATAAGTAAAGAAAACCACCAACTCCGAGTAATGCAATAATCCGGTCTATCCAAGATAGCGCTGTCTCTCGGCATCCTCTTGAACCGTTCAGATCGCCTCTCAGGCGTATCTGGCGCTCTGGGTTCTGTTCATTCCCCAACCGCCATTATAGTACCCGTCTTGATGACCGCCCTGGTAGTTGCCCTGATAGGGCATAGAGGCACCTGGACGGGTGGCAGCCGGGGGTGGCGGAGGGAAGTTCGGGTTGCTCCAAGCACCCGCGTGACCGTTCCATCCGCCGTTGTTGTGTGACATTGGAGGCGGCACCGGGACCGCCCGGAGACGCTTAGCCCGGGACCGGCTCCTGCTCCTCCGACACGCTCCGCAAATACAGCTGAACAGGACGATAAGGATGAGGAGGCCGACGACAATGACAACGGGGATGAAGATGCCCTTGTTGCTCTGGATCCAATCCCATATCTCACTGCCGGCATTGGAACCCTGACAGAGGCCGTTGGAACACTTGCCGTTTCCCGTACAAGATGTTCCGTCAAGAAAGTTTTGATTCATCGTTACACAGGCGGCAGTGCTGATGCTGGGGACCCTGCAGGAGATCATGCAGTCGGAGCTGCCACTATTGCAAGAAGACACCGAGCTCGCGTTGGTACGGGAGCCCCAAGCAGTCATGCACTGTTGGTCGCGAGAAGTGCACTGGCCGGAGGCGCACGTGAGGCCCTCGCCCGAGTTCCCGCACGACTCCCCGTCCCCCTTGTGCACGTCTTTAGGGCAGGTGGACGAGTCGCCGCTGCAAGTCTCCTGGGGGTCGCAAGACCCGGTGCTCTGGCGGCAAACAGTACCGTTCGAAGCAAATTGACACTGCCCGTTGCAGCAGTCTTCGTTGGATGGGTCACAAACGGAACCCTGGGTGAACTTGCATGTCGTAGGGTTACAGCACCTGTTGGTCCCGCAGCCAGCAGTGCCGCCACAGTCGCAATCCTCACCGGCCTCAACGATGCCGTTACCACATTGACTTCCGGTGATGGTAGTGACGTCGCGGTTGTTCGCCAGACAGGTCGACTTGACCTGCCCACGCAGAAGGCCATTGCAGATATTGCCGATACTGCAGGCTGAGAAGGCGCGGATGCCGGTGCCGGTCGAAGGGTTCATAATAAAGCTGCCGCCAGCGTCGCAGGTGCTGGAGCTCAGAGGACAGCATCGTTGCAGGTTAGAGTCACCATTGCTGCACGTTGTATCCGTGCAGTCGTGCACAGCACCAAATGTGTGACCGATTTCATGGGCGGCGACCTGCCATTCACTCGGCGTCTGGATCACGACGTTTGCCGAGGCAACGGTCTCGTTATTCCCATTGCCCGACTGAGCTCCATTGATACAGGCTTGCCCCAACCAGGCGAGACCGACAGCAGAGTCGGTGCCGCAGGTGCTCATCAGCGTCCAGAAGGCGTTGGTATCGTCCGATTTGCCACGCCATGCCGAAAACAGGTTCAGCCTGTCCGTGATTGTGACGCTGTTGCTGCAGGCGACATTCCAGGGCGCAGTCGAACTGGCCTGTCCGGGGCAGTTGGCGTCACTGATGGTCAGGTTCTGGATCCCAAGTGAGATGTTGAACGTGCTCTCGTAGACCTCGGATGCGGCGTTGATCACATCGATGATGTTCTGCCTGACGGCCTGCGTGGAGTTGAAAGAGGCGGTATAGGTGCAATCGGTGGCGACGCCCAGCAGTGCGATCTTGCGCGTCGTCGGGCAGCCGTTGGTTTGTCCGATGGTGGAGATGAGGTTGACGCCAGCACCGTTGTTACCAGTGCTGCCGTCAACAGCCTGCCTGCCAAAAATGGAACGTCCAAAGAGAGAGTTTGATGACACGGCCGGTAGGAGATCGGGACTCTGTGCGTCAAAGACCTTGTAGTCGGTGTTGAAGTCCAAGCTGTCCGAGTTGCATGAAGACCGGCCGAAGACATCGCGCTTCTTCAAATCCTCTCTATCGGTCCAATGTTTAATAATGTCCGAGTCCCTCCACACGACCATGTACTCGTTGGGGTTCTGCCTGGTGGGAGCGTCGGGGTCCTCGCGATGCTTACGGGCATGGTAGTTGGCGCCGGTCTGGATGCGGTGGTTGTCGTCGTCGATCCGGAAAGCCCCCTCGAAAATGGGGTTTACGCCATCTCGGTGTACCGTGATACGGGCCCATCCAGCGTGCCTCCAGTCGTCGGGTCGCCCCTCGGGCCGCACAAACGCCTTTCCCCTGAAGACGCGGTGTTCCGACCTGTCGACGTTCTCCGTCGTGTGGACCTTGCCATCGCTGCCCATGTAGTTGACTTGCAGAGTGTTATGCAGGATGTCGTGGTTCGGCTCCAGCGCCAGGCGGATTTCTTGCCGCTCATCGTGCAGGGCGAAAGTGAGGTCGAAGTGCGACAAGGCGTGGCAATGTTGTGAAGGGGAGTGGAAGACGGCATCTTCGAGGATAGTCACGTACTTTAGCGGGTTCCGCTGGGTCGAGTGTGCTGCATGGCATTAATTCCGAAGCGTCTCTTTGCGATCCCCAGGGGGGATTTTACCTAGGGCTTCTTGCGAAAGCACCGCGAGGCCGGCAAAGGCAGCGGCAAGTATCCTGAAGGAAACCATCATGTCTGGTCAAGACACCCGCAAACGGGGTGAGGCTCGAGGAGGCCTCTGTGGGTTTTGTGTTGCAGTTTAAGCGGTGCAAATAGGGGGTTGGTTGGTTGCGTTTGGTGATGGTGGGCCGGGGCAGCGTACGAATACCCTACGAATATGTATGTTGGAGCCGTCGTGCGTCTTCTTCCAAATAAGATTTATAATAAAAAAAATCAATCAAATAAAGTGAACAAGCGAATAAACGACGAAAGAGAGTGCGGATAAGAAGGGAAAAGTAGTCGGTCAGTAGGCAAGTACAAGAACAAGAACATGAACGAACGAATGGAGAAGTGGTGGCGGTAGCGGTAGCGGTAGCGGTAGCGGACGGGAAAGAAGGTGGAAAGTCCGGGAGTTGGTACCCGTTCTGGTTCAGGTTGATGCGGGTGACGGTGCAAGTGCCAAAATGGACGACGACATTTAGGGGGGCGGTGTTGGGTGTTACTAGTTAGGCATGTCTGGTGGCAGCGAAAAGTAGGCGGGTGAAGGGTGGATTGCGCAACACGATCTCTTGGTACGGGGGCGTGGGCCAGCTGTATTGGAGCGCTCCAGTTGCTGTGGATTCCAGAAGCGGACTGGGCGAGCTTGGTAACTCTTGGCCTGTTGCTAGGACGAATACTATGTAGGTGTTCGGCGACGCGGCAGGTACCCTGCACGCCATACCCTGCACAACAACTACTGCGTACGCACTCCGTACGGAGCATGTACTATCGCTACCTGCCCTCAGAAAAGCCTGGCTGGGCGGCCCACCTGTTCAGTGGTTCGGTAAGGATAAGGATCTCTCGGCCGTGTTGCGCGAATATGTAGTAGGTATGCAAATGAACGAGGAAGCTTCGGCTTGGGTTCGTTCTGAAGAGTTTTCGGATTGAACGTCCTTGTTTCACTGTTGGGTGCCGAGAAGCCAGTCGACTTCCGAGACCCGTCTCCAGGCCGCCAATTGACCATAACTAATAACGCTTTGTGAGCGCTACGCCGGGGCTTTCGCCTGCCTGTCTCCGTTCGCTCGTTCCTACTCTCGTGGTCC
Source organism: Colletotrichum falcatum (assembly GCA_019425465.1). NCBI lineage: Eukaryota > Fungi > Ascomycota > Sordariomycetes > Glomerellales > Glomerellaceae > Colletotrichum > Colletotrichum falcatum. The sequence goes on along the minus strand of SWKJ01000021.1, from coordinate 1,212,554 downwards.
TTTTCTCGGTCCAGTTGACAGTGACAAAAGGAAAATACGGGAAGAGAGAGGGCGAGAGACGATCTCCGATGAGTCTCAGCCAGAGCCATACTGTGGTACGTAGGCAAGTAGGCAATGCAGAGCACTACCCTAGCCGCATCGGCTGGTCATGACGGGCCATGTTTTACACAATAATTCCATCTTATGGCGCAGACCGACACAAAGTGGGCAATGATTCATTCCCGAAAACAAACACACACACATACTCTCCCTCTCTCTCTCTCTCTCTCACACACACACACACACACACACCGGCTGCACGAACGCAAAGGGATGCACAGAGAGAGGGGTGGATATTGAGAAGGTTTGAGGCATAGCATGTAGGTATTGTACTAAGCAGCATGTCAGCCTGCTTGCAGACAGGGTTGAGATTCCCTTAGGCTTTAGCACACCACCCCAATCCCCGATCCCTGCGAAAACCGTCTGCTATTCTTAGCGGCGACCGATATGGACAGGCTACATACATTTTCCTCCCAGTCTCAAACGCTTGGCCTAGCCGCGCTCGCTGCTCCTGTGTCTGGACAGGCGCCTCCTTTCTTCGTTTAGTGTTTCAGAGCACTAATGGCATGCCGGTCAGGGTACCTAGTAGTACTGAGGTATGTAGGTATCGATGGTTCCCGAGAGGAAAGGGGCCAACCCCAAGTCTGAGCCTTTCGTCGATAATCTGGAGGGAGCTCCTCTTTTTTTGTGCAGATCTGAAAACGACGACGACTTCACTTGGACTCGAGCTAGCAATCGTTAGCAATCTTGCGCGCAGCGACGGCAGACCATTCAACTCAGATCACATCATGTAAGGTACCTTCCGTACCGCTACAGTAGTGTATACTACTACTATGTACGTCGCATGTACCTGCCTACCTACCTACCTACACAACGGAGCTGTGTGTGGGTCCTCGACCGCGTCGAGGTGCCCACCGCCAATCGTATGCCGGCCATTCTTTCCTTCTCATTCCCCATCCTCTCAACGCTGCGACCATCTGTATACCGCTGTCCTACGGACAGAACAAACAGTCTGAGCCCGGTGTGTTTGTTTTGCGTCCCTTTGAAGGGTAAGCTTATTGTGAGCTTGGGTACCTACGATTCGTCTCCCTCTTGCTAGAAAACCGGGGCGGCTTGTTCGGAACAGCTGGGTGAGCTAGGCTCAAACCCGTCTGACGGAGATCGGCTACTAGAATCGCCGCCGCCAAACTCAATCTATTCGTTCAATGTCACCAGTCTCCCAGCTGGTTTTTGATAATGATGGACTCGCCTCTCCTCTCATCCTCTCCCGAATATAGCCAACATCTCGTCTCTCGCGTGCTGCACTGCATTTGGAACGCTGCTGTCAAGAAACTAACAGACACCATCTCAACTCGGCGTCTCAGCTCAATCGTCCCTGCCTACCTACCTAAGAATAAGACCTAGGTTCTAGCAGAGTTCCAGCGAACAGGGGACGACGAGGCTGGACGATGGATCAGAAAAAACCCAATGCCGCATCGACCGAACCAACCATCGTCTCAGCTCGTACAGGGAAACATCAGACGGGTCTGGATTTCTGGATTCCCACACCGGCCAGCCGGTGTACATACCTACGTGGTACGGTCCTTTCCCCGCGTCCACAGCCTTCGGGTTCGAGATCCGGTTCTACGTCCGGTACCGTCAGCCCGGAGGCCATGCAAACATGCAAGTGTGGATTGGACCTGTCGAAACCTGTGCTGGCCAACGAATGACTTGATCCGCGGCGGGTTGCGCGTCCAACCCCGTCACTCGGGTGGCTTTGCATGCAATGTACCACACCACGACGAGTCAATCAACAAACTAGCGGGACACTACTACACTACCCGACTCCCAAAAAGCGGTCTGGTTTTTTTTTCTGGAACCCGCGTGCGGGATCTGTTCGGCTCGCTGAATAATTGGCAAACTCAACTCGAGAGCCTCAGTGTAGAAGCGTTTGCGATTGAGGCCTCCGGGATCACCTCCTTCTCTACGCCCCCCCCCCCCCCCCCCTTCTTCCCCTTCCTCCTCCTGCGAGGCCCCTCCCGCGCGGGTATCAAACTGCTTCCGAACGCTCACGGCACTGCGACTGCCGCAAATCTTAAATGCCAAGTGACCAGGTCGTCGGCCAGGGGACCTTGCCTGGATTTGACCTCTACCCCACCAGCCCAATCTGGGAATCGTATTCATCTGAACGTCGTTTCCCACTTTCCCCCCAAAGGGCAAACACTCACGAGGGGGGTGGTAAGGGACCCTCGAGCCCTCGACTATAAAGATTCCACAACAGCTAATGACATGATTAATGGGCCGAGGAGGGGCCCTGAGACGGAACACTTGGGCGTAGATGCTGGGTCTTGGTGGACTGCGGTCACGTTGACAGGGAGGCGTATTATCTAATATGGCGATCGGCCCTGCTGGAAGCAATTTCAACTGAAAAGCCTCAAGGAATATGAGCACCTTGCCCTTTGGCGTTGCCATTTAGATTATCCGCTTCCGGTCCGCGGAGAACGAGTTCCCCGAAACCCCAATGTCAACATCACGACTCCCTCTAGCTGGCCTTGGCTTGCCCATCAGCCCGGAAAACGGCGTTACGAAGCGGGTGGTGTCATGTCAGCCGATGTCATCCCAAACAGACGATCCCACTCGTTATTTGTATATTCGTCGTTGGTACACTTGACCGACAGAACGCGCCACCACTAGCGTCGTCGGCCACGTGCCGACGAGAGACTAGCACCGAGCTCCCACCCCATGATATGCTTTCAGCCCATTGCCTCTCGGAAATGATGTATTCTCGGGGTTTCTGGGTCTAGTTTGGGCAAACGTCTCCATGGCATGCCAAGCTAAACCGAGATTCAGCCATCCGCGGGCCCAGGCTGACGGCCCAACGCCCCCCTCCCCCTCCGGGAAGCATGATGACGACGACGACAACGACGACGGGTGGGGGGGTTCTTTTTTCTTAGCCAAGGTTGATACCGCCGCCAACGATCCTAGGAGGGAGGCTGTGCATCCAGCAGACAAGAGAGTTGGCCAGCGAATATGGGGCAAACGACGGGGCCAGTTCTCACTGGTCGTTGGAAAGACATGCGGTTGGCCGGAGAAAGAAACAAAATCTGCGTGGAAACATTTGTTGTGGCGCATCGGCGGGAAAGAATGCTTGCAGGTCCTGGTCCACGGACAGCACACCCCACCGCTCCCGGGCATGCCCACCCGCACATGCGAGGCCCTCCGGCTCATCAACAAGACCATTCTGCTCCCGTGCCTCTCTACCCCGGTTTCTTCCTCACCGACCGCGGGCTGTATGCGCAGACGCGCCGAGAGTAAGACCTGCGAGCCGAACGGCTTGCGATGCTGTCCAGAGACGCTGTCCCCCTTCTCCCGTCCATGTGGAATGGAACAGCACCTGAGCAGGAATGCAAAGCGCACGAAACACGCTCTCCACGGCTCCCGCACGTTTCTCTCCGATGGACCCCGCCGTGTTCAACAGGAGAAGACCTGCGCGTGCAGGCAAACGGGCGGTGCATACGCCGTGATGTGTGCGTCGAGGCGCAGCTGGCCCGAAGGCCATCGCGTATGCGAACCGCAGTCTACTTCCCTCGATAGGCACGTCCATCTCCGCTAGCGGCTGACGCCATGCGTGCAGAGCAAAGGTCTTCGCGTGTTGCCCCCCCCCCTCCCCCCCCCACCTGCAAAGTTGTAAGCCGCCCGCGCAACGACTTTCTAGGCCGCAATCGAGCCAGTTGTGGCAAGCACACCATCATGTCCTCGAAACCTGTGCGGCCCTGGCCTAGCGCAACGTCATGGCTCGCATCCCATCAACCGTGCCTCCCCACCCCCCAACCCGTTGCGCCGGCGGCGGTCTTCGACGGAACCCCGCTAGCGCGCCTACCGGCCCATGGCGCAGAAGGCGGCAACAAGACAAACCCACACCCACAAAATCGCATACGCAAAGCAAGGCAAAATGAGGGCAGCACGGTGAACGCAACGCAACCCGGAGCTGGGTAGAGAAAGCTAACCCTTTCTCGGCCCTGCCACTATCGACGCAACAGCTATATTAGCCGCGCCGTCGGCGCTAGGTCTCCGGAGAGGCCCGCTCCTAGAGTCTCGGTCGTCGTGGGGCCGAGCATGGTGATCCGAGTGTCAGTGAGCTGGAGGGCCTGCCGTTCAGGAGATTCTCCGAGGCCTCCGGACCGATGACTAGTCATCCGGGACGAAACAGCTGTGCCGCATCTCCATGTCGTGTCCGAGACCCTTCCCCCCAAGACATGCAGCAGCGTAGGCAAGACTCGAAAGCCAATGACGGGGCGGAGTCTCCCTCATGTCTTTCTCTTCCTCAGCTTCTAACCAATTCCGTCATTGGTGGATGGTCTGTATCGTCGTCAGCTCTTGAGTGGGCCCATTGTGACCAAGGACAAGTCTTGGATGTCGCATATGACACAAGAGTCGGGAGTGACGTTCCCAGTTTTGTTCTTCCTAGTTGGACTCAATATTGGAAAAAGTGTCGCTATATGGAAAAAACGGCAAAAATAACAAACCCAAATCATTTCTGGGTTCCAAGCAGGTACTTTCATCAACCCTTTGTACCTGCAATGTCCATCCTCTGTCCTGTGGTATCACATGTCACCCTCAACCCTCACTCTCTCGTCTCATGAACTTGCATTCACTTCTTTCTCTTCTCCTCGTGCACGATATTGATGATCTTTTCAACAACTGCAGGGTCCGAAAGCTGTTGTCGGGGTCAGTATACAAGCGTGTTCGTCGTCTGAGGCGATAGATGACAACTTACAGTCGTCACGTCACCAAGCTGGTCTTCCTCGCCGGCCAAGATCTTACGCAGGATTCTGCGCATGATCTTACCGGAGCGGGTCTTGGGAAGGTCGGGTACGATGTGGACGGCCTTGGGCGCCGCAAATGGGCCGATGCTCTTGCGCACCTGCATGATGAACTCCTTACGGAGCGCGTCCGATGCCTCGTTGCCGTCCTTGAGGGCGACGAAAGCGTTGACGGCCTGGCCGGTAAGCTCGTCAGCAACACCGACGACGGCAGCCTCGGCGATGGAGTGGTGCTCGATGAGCGCGGCCTCGATCTCGGCCGTTGAGAGACGGTGGCCAGAGACGTTGACGACGTCGTCGACGCGACCCCGGATCCAGTAGAAGCCCTCGTGGTCACGGCCCGCGCCGTCACCAGTAAACTGCAGCCTTGTCAGTGATAATCTTTGGTTGCACAACGGTGCTGGTGCTTACATAGTAGCCCTTGTAGACGTTCAGATAAGTGTCCATGTAACGCTTGTGAGCGCCCCAGACAGTGCGCGCCATGCTGGGCCAGGCCTGCTTGAAGGCCAAGACACCCTCGACATCGTTGCCGTGAATCTCTTCGCCGGAAACGGGGTCGATGATGGCGGGCTCAATCCCAAAGAAGGGAAGTGAGGCACTTCCGGGCTTGGTGGGTGTGACACCAGCCAGGGGAGTGATGACGTTGGATCCGGTCTCGGTCTGCCAGTATGTCTGTACTTGTGTTAGCCTTTTGTGCCGATCTGCACGACTGGCACTTCACTTACGTCCACAATGTGAGCCTCCTCCTTGCCCACAACCTCAAAGTACCATTTCCAGACCTCGGCGGCGATGGGTTCACCAACGGAACCCAGTACTCTGAGGTGCTTCATGTCACCCTTGACATGCTGGTCACCAGCACGCTTCAGCAGACGAAGCGCGGTGGGAGCAACGTAGAACTGGGTGACCTGGTGGTTCGCGATGATGTCCCAGTATCTCGAGAAATTGGGGTAGGCAGGAGTGCCCTCGAAGACAACGGTCGTCACACCGAGTAACAGGGGGGCGTAGACAACGTATGTGTGGCCGGTAATCCAGCCAACATCACCACCACAGAAGTAGCGGTCGCCATCGTGGATGTCGAACACGTACTTGCCGGTGGCAGCGGCGCCGACCAGGTAGCCTGCAGTGGTGTGCATGACACCCTTGGGCTTGCCGGTAGAACCGGAGGTGTAAAGGAGGAAGAGGGGGTCTTCGGAGTTGACGCGCTCAGGGGGGAAGTAGGAGGGCCACTTCTCGACCTCCTCGTGCCACCACCAATCGCGGCCCTTGGTCATGGGCACATCAGCGCCGGTGCGCTTGTAAACCAGGACGTGGGAGACGTCGGGGCACTGCTTCAAGGCATCGTCGACGATCTTCTTGGTGCCGATCAACTTGCCTCCACGCTTGCCCTCGTCAGTGGTGATGACAACCTTGGAGCTGCCGTCAATGACGCGGTCACGGAGGGAATCAGCGGAGAAACCGGCGAAGACGACCGAGTGGACAGCGCCGATACGGACACAAGCGAGCAGGGCGATGATGGCCTCGGGAATCATGGGTAGGTAGATGGCGACGGTGTCACCCTTTCGGACACCCATCTGCTTCAGAACCCAGGCGGTCCGCGAGACCTCACGCAGGAGCTCGCCGTAGGTGACATTACGGCCATCACCGGGCTCGTCGGCCTCATAAATGATGGCGACGCGGTTAGGGTCCTTGAAGGCATGACGATCGACGCAGTTGTAGCTGGCATTGAGCTGGCCCTCGACAAACCAAGCACTGTCGCCGCCCTCGAGAGAACCGGAGTAGACGGTCTGGAAATCGCTGAACCACGACAGGAGCTCGCGCGCCTGGGTGCCCCAGAAGGCCTTGGGGTCGGTGATGGATTGCTTGTACAGCTTCTGGTAGTGCTCGAGACCTGCAAGCAGTGAAGGGGAGGGGGGAGGCTCCAATCAGCCAATGGTCATGGTTGGATTTGGGGTAAAGAGGGGAAAGGACTTACTGCTCAAGTGGGGCTTGCTGGGGTGCTCTGCGGGGAGGTATGGTTGTTAGCCAATGTCCAATGAGACGAGCCCACTAGCTCCCAATTACGTTGGAGCCCCTCTCTTTTACGTCCCCTTGCAACCACATTCACGCGACTTTTGTCCGCCGACAGGCCATGAAAGAGGGTTTGTGTGGGTTGGGTCTGGGTCTGCCGCCCCGGTGCACTTACTGTCAAGCATCTTTTGAGGGGGATCTGTTGGGAGGGGGGTACAGGTTAGCCATGATGGTCCCCAACAATGGAAAGAAAATGGGAAAAGAAATAAACGGGGGTCCGGCTTTGCGCCTAGGTGGCTCGGTGCTTTCTGACGCGAGAGCCGTGGAAGCTGTGACAGGGAAATTGGGGGTCCTTTCGGGCTTACGGAAGGTATCGACAAGGTGGGCCTCCGCGACCACAGGGGCCCTTTGTGGCTCTGCAGCTTCGGTCATGGTAGCGGCGCGGCGTGTTGTGCGGTTATGAAGGTTGCGGGGTACTTTATGCAGGCCTGCTGAGGTAGCTCGAGAGACGCGGGCGCTGCTTAGACGAAGAATCGTTCGACGTGGTCCGTCTCTGTGGCCCGTAAGAGAAGCGGCCCTGGTGCAGCTACAGGTACAATGGCAGGTCGCGTGGCAAAGCCGGATGGGAACCGACGCAACACTCCACAGCTCTCGAGAGCGAGGGTTTCCGAGTCGTGCGGTGGCCTCGACAGCGTTGATGCAACACGGGTGGCGGCAGCAAGAGTCAACTCCAATGGGGGTGCGCCTTGGCCTTACTACTAGGCTCGGGTCTCGTACGTTTGGGTTGGTTGGTGTCTGTAGGTGGAGCTGGAGAGGGAGTGGTTGTTGGTTGTGAAAGGGAGGAAAGGAGAAGGAGAGGATGCGAAAGCAGAGAGAAGGAGGAGGAAGCGAGTAGTAATTAAGAAGACCAACTCTCCAGTTGGCCGAACGGCGAGCCGGACGGGGTACGTACGGGAATTGCCTTGAATGGACGAATGGGGACTTGGACGGGACTGGGACGTGGACTCGCCTCGCCGCTTTGAGAGCTCGACGAACTTCCTTGCAAAGCGACCAACACCAAGGGCCAGCCACTAATTACCTACCTACACCTACCTACCTATGCAATCAGCACAAGCTGACTTCAGATGCAGACGCCGGCGGGGTGATGACTCGGCACAAAAGCCATCTCGCCACGTTACAATTCCATCAGTACTGGCTCGGCGCACTCGGCCGTCGAGTCGAGAGTGCGAGAGCTTACAATAATTCCAGCGGTTCAAGTGATTCCAGTCCTGGCAAAGGGACCCCATTCGCGGTATGGATCACGGTGCAGTTCAGGTCGATAATGCTATACACTAGGTACTAGGTACTAGGTACTAGGTACGTAGAGAAAATGCCATTGGAGAATGCTTTGCTAGAAGCCCCGCAATTCCACCCATTCGCTTCTTTGCTGGTACCGCTGCGCCGTTACCGCTTGACCGGGGGCTGATGTCTCCGTTGCCCCGAACCACCTGTGATCCTTCCTTCTTCCCTGCAAACCCCCCGCGCATATGGGCTAACCCAAGACCACTTTACTGCATCCTCTAGTAGTAACTACCTAGTCAAAGACGAGCCGATCACCGATATGCCTCGCCTTACCTATCTCCAGCGTGCCATCCGCGCCTGGATACTCCTGGGCCCGTCGGTTGTTCTAGAGACGTCTGCCCTGGGGGAGGGAAAATGTCTGCGCGCTGGTTGTCTGTCTTTGGACGGATAGGAATACCTGGACAACGACAGGCATCAGGTTATTGGGCCACATCATCCTAGGTGACCAGCAAACTACCTACCCAAGGTAGCGAACATGACAGCTCTGGCTCAGACCGGCGGATGGGTAGTTTGTTGCTTCGTTTACAATCGAAGAGCATTAGCCGTCACCGGCAGCGCGACGGCGTAGGTATTGTCCTGTCGTTTGACTGATCGTTTCCTATTCTGTTCTTCAGGTGACGGCGACGACGTCTGAGAGGGTATTGAGAGATCACCGTGTGGTCATGACCAAACGACGGCACATGCGCTTTCATACCACCGGCGTCAGGGAGCCTGTCCAAAAATGGGGACATCGCATGTCAATCTGTTTGTTGCGATGCAGATGCATGTTGGCTGACTTGCAGTTGACCACCTAAAATTCCATCTCGTTATATCAACATAGTGGCATTTCCACCAAAGTGAAAGAAGCGCACTGTTACTCGAGCGTATCTATTATTTGGACCTTTTTTTATCCCATGAAACCATGCTTGCCGAGAAGTTTCCAGCCTTTTTCTCTTTCGGCGTGATCTGTCATCTCGCGTTGCAAACTGAAATCACCGACGAGACGCCAGCGGAGTTTGTTGGTCATGTCGACAGTACAATCGGCGTCTGGCATCAGACTACCATCTCCCGAATCAACCTCGGGACGCTAAGCCATATCAAGGGCAAATGGACTTCTGGGGGATTTGTCACGACGACCAGATATCTTGGCGTCCTTGTCAAATTAGCTTGGTGTTTATGCCGGCGAGGAACAGAGGGATTGCCCCTCGCCTGCCCAGAGTTCCCCGCACTCTGTCCCCAGCGGCGTCAAGCTGGGCTGACCGCATCGCACCGCTATCCAAGACCTAGAGCGACCAGGTATTACCCAGTGAGTGTCGTGCCAGCCCAGGCCGAAGGATACCGATCTCGGCGCGCTACCTACGAGTGCCGTGACGTCCCAACTCCCGTGATTGGCCGCGACCCTAATAATGGCATCGTCATGACAGTGAGCTCCGGCTTGGCTCTCGTGACTTTGGGGTGCTTCAGGGTCACCTAGTCGTGGCCGACGAGATGTCAAATTTTCTGCGGTGTCATCTGAGAGAGCTGTTTCCTTCGTCCACCAAGAGAAAGCAAAGCAGCATTGTCGCATCTGGTAACCATACCCTTGTCGGAGTCTGACAACGAATCGGCTGGAATTCAACAGAGCCTCGCTGGTTCGGGGGCAGGATCTACCTCTGCAGTCGCAACTTGCAAAACACACCTATTCGTCCTTCCATGGTCGATTGTGGACTCCTAGGACCTGCGCCTCCTGATACGGGCCTGCAATGACCATTGACTGAGATGCTAGTGTATAACCAACGTCGGCCATGGCCCACATAATAAAGAACCTACCTACATACATCGTATACATGGGCAGCTGCAATATACACTTGCAGAACCCACCCGCTTGAGTGAGTAATCGTCGCCATCCGAAACTCTAACAAGCTTGGCACGAGGCCGCTTTCGAGGCCGCAGCTCGTCAAAATTGAACAATCGCTGTGTCATCTTAGGGCGCTGAGATTGCGTTGATTTGCCGAGGGAAATAGAGAGACGAGAAGCACCACAGGTGTTGGTATGGATGGGTATGCCACTGCAGAGACGAGATGGATGCATGCATCTGGTTGGAGGGGTCGAACGGAAGTTCAGCCCCTCTTCGCGCAGGCGGAAGAAGGGGAGAGGCATGCACCTCGGGTACCCAGTAAGGTTGGCGCGGCAAGAAAGTGCCCTCCGTACATACCTATCTATGCATGTACCTGATATTTAAAAGCGTGCCTATTTACCTACCTACAAAGTACATAGGTACTTACCCTTGGGAGGGTTGCGACTCGGAGAAGGCACGACGCGATTATCTCCAGATGAAGTAACGCACGTCCATCTTCCAAGACCGAACGGCTTATAACAGAGCGAGGTCATTTATTGGCACCGTACGGCCGGCCTCTCACAGCCGATTCGACCATATGTTCCGCGGCTAACCATGCCTCCACGTTTCCCCCTCAAAACCTTCAATCATCCTTGGGCTTCCCGCACCTTTACCCCATGGGTACCCGGAGTTCCACGTCCGTGCTTGCGTTGCACTGTTTTAGTGTAGTCAGTCTTGCTGCTTACATAGTATTCCAAGAGGCCGGGTCCCTTGCTTGTTCCTCTTCCCCTATGGCTCCTTGTCGGGCCCTTGTACTGTATACTATGTATCCGTAGTTTATCCAGTCTTCCCTGTCCATCCATGTCAGGCCACATGCCGTCGTTTCATAGGATGGACGAATGGAAGTGTAGCCTTGGCGTTCCCGACATCCGCGGGGAGGCTTGGTGGGATTGGAAAGCCTCCCGCCGTCGCCGCCGCCGTCGCCGCGCCAGATGGAAACCTGGTCTGGTGTTCCCTCCGCGAGCGTCCCGATGAAGCATCTTTCTCCTGAGCGTTCCACCTCTTGTGGAGCAAAACCAGCTGGGTACGCAAGCTTACAGCCGGTGCCGGGATTGCTCTCCTTGGAGAAATCGGGCTTCTTGAACGGTCTGTTTGGGATATACCACCGTGGTTTCCGAGCTTCGTGCGGCGGATGCATCTTGATCCCCATCAACATGTGGGAATTTCCAGTTTGTTGGGGCTCTTTATTGTTGAGTGGGGGAGGGGGAAATGAGGCCGCCTTACCCGCGGCGTCGATTTTACCCTTGCTCTTCTTTTTGGTTTTGAGCTGCAATTCACTGCACCCTCGTCCGATATTTCCTGAAGGTCTGGGGGGTTTCGCCGCAACGTCTGCCGATCAGCAAGGGTTATTATTATTATTGTTGTTGCCTCAGACCGCGGAGTTCAGCCGAGGCTGGCCGTCAATTGGACTTACGGAGAGACGACAAAGGTTCCAGCTGGTGGGGAGCCGCGGCGGGCTGTTTGCATTCTAGCACTGGCTCTGATCTGATATTACCTACGCTCGACTCATGCAGCCCAAACCCCCAAACGCCTACGGATTGTGCCCCTGGCTCACAGGTCCATGCTCATCAAGTACATTTCCATGATTCTCATGAATTTGGCCACAAATGCCTCCAGGTGGAATATGACCTTCGTGCCCATTTTGATTCGGTGCTCGTAGAACGCCGACCACCTGATCACCTCGGCTTTCAGGGCGTCGTCGATCAATGAGACGAGCTTGAAGGTGAGTGTTTTGAGAATCGTTGTCGGCGGTATGCAATGCGTCAGAAGGTCGTACAGCTTCGCCCGCACTTGGAGAATCCGGGCTGGAGTATGCTCGGCGATGATCTCCCGCGCGATCTGGCTGATCAGGGCCTCCCAGTCCGGTGGGGGGATCAGTGTGGTATCCGTAACCTTCTCGCTGTTGTTTTATTAGCTTCGAGTCCGCAAAGGGCAAGGGCGCCATCGTACTTTTGTGCGTGAACAGCCTCATACATGAGCAGAGCTCGTCGCAGATTCCTGCCGCTCTCCTGAGCTATCCTCATGTGCAAACCCTTGACCATTGGCCAGTTCTCCTTCTTCGCCGACACTGCCAAGACATCGCATATTTGCTCGTGCGTTGGCGCAGCTACTCGGACGAGGAGCGTTCTCGATCGGATAGGTGCAATAATGTTTGCCGTTGAATTGGCGAGGAGGATCAGTCGCAGATTGGGAGAGTACTTCTCCATCGTCCGACGCAACGCTGCCTGGGCGTCTCTTGTAAGGTGGTCCGCCTCATTGATGACCACAACCTTGAATTTTTGCTTCGCTGACTGGTCAACCTGCTGCGTTTGTGCCACCTCTTTCAGCAGGTCTTGAACGACCACCCTGTCATAGTTTCCCACGTCCGACGGTGTAATCTCGAGGTGGTAGTTCGACGCGACGATGTTGAACTCGAGCTTCCGGTTGCTTGATGTCTGGAAGACACGCGCATCAATCTTAATTTTCTCTACTCCGGGCCCATACAGCTCTTTCAGGGTAGCGACAATGCG